>CM026421.1:986183-2186183 GCA_014871385.1 Ceratodon purpureus | reverse complement strand
TGGATTTCAGCGCTCACAGGTATGTGGAGATCGCGCTGGGTCGGGGAGTTCAATAGGTGGGGTTCGAGGGGGCATGCTTGGTGGCTTTTTGGAGAGATGGTTCGGAGAATTAGGTCTTGATTGAATGAATGGTTGGTTGGTTTTTGGGCTGTTTTAACCTTAGTTGTTAGGAATGGCATGGTAAGGTGTTTAGTGTGAGGGTTTATTTGTTTGGTTTGCTATTCTCTTGCTTCTCAGTGAATTGCAGTTCTGGAATTTTTATCTCATGTGATATAGCGCTAGTGAAATTGCTTTGTTGATGTGTTGATGAAATTGTCCGATATCGTGCGGGAATGTGGTTTTGGTGACGTGGTTTAGGATTGTTTGTATCTACGTTGGATGTTGTTAAGATGTGATGGCTTCATCGGATATTGTACTGCTCTCCTTTACAGTGTGGTTTCTTCCTCATTCATGCTATGTGTTGCTTCTTAGTTTGCGTACGTCTCATTGAAGCCCTAATATTCATCGTCGAATTTCGTCATTCGTGTCGGATTTTTGCTTGTTATGATTGGGTGTTTGGCATGAGTTGCAGTTTATGACTTTTTTCTGAAGTACAGAGGCAACATCGTATTGGATAATGGTTAGAATAAAATTGTTGTACCATTGAAGAGGAATTGCATTGGCTTGGACTATGGCAGTGTGTTTGGACTATGGCAGCCTAGAGGTGATCGTTAGTGGTGGTGATGGTTTTTGATGGTAATGGTGTTTGTGCAGGGAATGGTAAATGAAGGAGAGCGAGCCGTGAAGTGGAGGGGCATTATTTTCATGTAGAGGAGGAGGAGGCCGAGGGAGTTGTTTGGGGAGGGTTTGAGTTGGGTTAGGGTTCGTGAAGAGGTAGGATGCGATGAAGGCGTCGGTGAAAGTGAGGGAGGGGCAGCGACCCCTGGTGCGGGCCAAGGTTCCAGTTCAGGTGGGCGGTCTGCCATTCTATTCTGGCATTACCGTGGGCGATGAGAAAGAATTGGCACTGCATGTGGGCACCAACATGGAGGCGGGGCCTGCATGTAGCCTCTCGTACAGGCCGAATGACCCACAGTCCCCTCTTGCCGTGCTGTTGAAGACGGGGTTCGGGCTGTGGGGGTCCCCTCATGCTGCGCCTTTCACAATTTCGGCGGAGTTCAACGTGGCACGCCGGGAGAATGTGTCTTTCATGCTTCGTTTGAAGCCTAGGGTTGGCAGTTTTAGCGTCCGGAAGCATGTCACGAGCACCAGTGGGAGTTTTGGGAGAGATAATGGCGTTGGGGTACGGGACTCTAGCCATGGGGTGAAGCAGGACGACATGGCGGTTCAGGAGGAAGTTGAGGTTGCTGCGGCGGACAGGCCAGGTGAAGCGATAAGCCGCCCTCCTGGTGGCCAGACACAAGGTGATGGGCTTGTGTATGATACTGATTACGAATGTGGGCTGAGTCCTTTGGGATTGGGTCAGGTCTCTGGATTGAGGGTGAGGGAGAAGAAGTGTTACATGCCCTGTGAACCTGGTGAACCCGGTAGCCCTGGCAGTAACATTGAATTGCATCATGTTGGGGATGGGTCTGGCGAGTTGGAGGTGTCTGGGATGCCAGAAAGTAGCGCTGGTGCCATCGATCTTGTGTCGCAACGCTCTTTCGGGGATACGGACAGAGCCGCTGCTGCGCTTGATACAATCGGGTTAGTGGATGGGGGTGCAACCCTCAGTGGCCGGGCGGATCAACCTGAGACGAGAAGAAATAGATTGCTTCAAAGCTGGTCAGGTCATGCTCATCACAGTTGGGGTCTGACTGTACATAGTGCGATTCCGCTGGGCAGACAGGCAATGGCACGCGTTCAGTGGGGTATGCGAATGCCTTCGAGATCAGGTGATGATGTGGGTGGCAGCTTTCGCGGTTATAAACTGCCAGTGCTTGTGCTCGACAAAATTAGCATCAGCACTGCAGATCCTCGCAGGAAAGCCCAGAGTAGTGCTTTTCCCTCTGACAAGGGGCCTCTAAGCTATGGGATGAGATACTTTGAGAACCCCGCCGACGATGGGTCTCAACTGGGTATGATTGCATCTACGTGTTGTTACATGCGAAATCAACTGCAGAGTCTGCACTTAGACAACAGGTCACTGAAGAAAACCATCGAGGACATGAAGGCGGAAATGGGTCAAACCATTTGGGGAGAAAAGAGGCCTTCTCCGAAGCCCCCGAGTCGTTCGGCACAGGAAGAAGACTCCATCCGTTCGCAGTTGTTTGAAGAATTGCAAAAGAAGACTGGCTCTCGAGCCTCGCCAAAAGATCGTTTGAGCAGCTCAGGTGTATTGGATGCTCAAAATTCGGAATCAATCTTTGATCTACCAAGTGAAGGTCTTCTAAGTGATAAAAAATCTGGCGATCTCGGGGCCAAAGCTAAAGCCAAGTAAGGTCGAAGGTTATGACTTAATCTATCCACTTACTGATCGGCGGTGAATGCGAGTATTATTGGGGACGACGGAATTGGCAAATTTAGTGAGGATTCTCACGTTGCCAAGTATCATGCAGTGTCCATGAACGGTGGATTCTACTCGCGGGTTTTGTACAGTATTCTTGACCGCAGATCGGCAGTAGATTGCGAAAGAGATGCCACTAAACTATATTCTGAGGGGTCTTGAATTGTTTAAGATAATGCTGCAAGAAATGGAGCGAGTGCATCCGGCTTGTATTGCATCTTCTTGTTCGCCAGCATACTTTGGTTGGAGGATATCCAGCTGCTTTTAGACAGTTGTTTGCATTTCTCGCGGCTTGTTCTGTTTAGCCACACATTGAGAAGGACACCTTGTCTTCTTATGAAGGTTCTTGGTTTTTTGATGTAATTAGTCGACTATAACTGATGCTTCTGCTGTATCGGGGCATGAGCTATGAGGATTTGAGTGTAGAATAAGTCTCATTCGTCTGTTAGAGTACACAACAGATCTGTTAGGTCCAGGAACTCAGTTTGCGAGGGATAATGATTTTGTTCATTTCCAAGAAATTCACGTTTGCTGGGGATTGCACATCTGCTTTCTGGTAGCGTTGAAATGTCTATCATACCATATATGAAAGTCGGCATGTTGAAGGTGTTCAGAGAGGTCCTTTTAGAGTAGCAAGAAGCTCTCCCACATGGACTCATCTCTATCTGATTCTTTATTGTTTGGTTGCCTTGTGTAATCTCCTTTGTTCGTTCTTCAGTGATGATTCGTCATTTGTGTACAACGTTTCAGTGGGAACTGAGCAAGTTGTAATCAAACATGTCGTTGTGCAGACCTACAAATACTTATGGTTGAGCTTCATCTTCTCTTCAGTAATTTTGAGGATTTAATTATGTTGCAGCTAGAAATGATCAGGAGGTTGTAGAAAAACAGAGAAAAATTACACTTCTTACTCTTGCATATCTGGATAAGGTCGTATCTTCAGCGATAGCTTCTGAGGAAGGCGTTATCTGAATATCATTTACTATCGGTAGCATAAAGGCGCTGCTACATTCAGACTCACAACTTGGACATTCCACTGCACATTCCCATTCTTTTGTAGTGTGGAATTGTGATTGGGCATATGTCTAGAAATTAGGAAACAAAATACTTTTAGTGCATGCAAACTGATCTAGAAATGAAATGTGGCATCAACAGGATATTTGGGACCTTCCACTTCAGCAAATTTATTAAGAACTATTAATTTTTTCGACTGTATAGTGCAACGCGGTATGTATGTGGTCCTGATTTGAAGGGACACAATTCTATGACATGCATACTTTCAGGGATTACAGATGCTACAATGTAGGCAACCAGAGGTACGAGCTACGTGTACAATGTCATATTCGTGTATGATTTACCATATCATGGATTATCAATGTACAAGTATGACAATTCTTTGGCATGCAAACTTTGAGGTATAATTACAGATGCTACCTTGTAGGCAACGAGTGGTATGAGCTACTTCAAATTCATGTATATGATTTACCATATCATCAATTATCAATGTATAAGTATGACAATTCTTTGGCATGCAAACTTTCTGGGATTACAGATGCTACAAAGTAGGCAAGCAGTGGTATAATAAGCTACGTGTACAATGTCAAATTCATGTATAATTTAACATATTATCAATGTATAAAAATGACAACTGGTGTACTACTATCTTTCTAGTGCTTTGTGACAATTGAATAAATTAATCCAAGCTGAGCTTCCAAAGTCTTTATTGGTAAGATGCTTGTATGTGACTGTTGTGTGATCAGTACCTTAAAAGGTCAAATAACACGGTGTGCTTAGAAAAATAGTACAGATTAGAGACTAATTAACCAAAGTATTGCATCATTTCCTTAAGTTAATTTGAAATGCCAGCATAATATAATTTCTCCTGACACAGATTGATGGTTTCAAGGCTTCAAGCTCAATCCAATGGAAGTATAAGGTAGGAACACCTTAAATCGCCAAGTACCTAATTTTGACTCCTACAATTTTACCTCAAAGTGATTGGGAATGCACCTAAATATGACCACAACCTCACTAGAACCAATGAGATGAAACCAATGAGTTGAAAGCATCTGACAAGTTTTGTGCAGGTGTTCCTTGTGTTTCTTTTAGGTAAGTACAGCTCTACAGTTTTAATTGTGTGTCTACAACACCTTCACTTCAAAAATTCGTGTAAAATTCCTCCAGAGTCTAAAATTTTGATTTCAAGACCCAACACTTTGTCTCCAATTTGCTAACACATTCATGGTTTCACTTCAAGCTCTTTGCACTGTCCAGTTATCAATTCCCTTATTCTATCGGTTTGAGGTGTTACAAGAATGACAATATTGTCTACTTAGCTGGACTTGGTAGAATGGTACAAAATGTATGATGAAACATCATGAATTTGTTTGATTATTAAAAGCGTACCTTTTTAAACTGAATGAACATTTCAATAACTGTGACCACCAGTTGGTCCAAACTAGAAACCTTCTCTCACAAAGTTTGCAAGCCTTGCATAACCAACTTACAACATTTAGCCTACAAACACTTACTCCCTTTGTTTCCAAAAGAAACCATGGTTTCCACAAAGTCTTTGTTTCACAAAGAAACAATGGTTTCATTATTACCAGGAAGTCCACCGACTAGAATTCAAATGAGGAAACTGTCACGAACTTGAAATCAACAAGGTGACACCAGTTGAGGGAATTTCAGAGGGCTCTTTATATTAAGTTAATGGCAGCTTGGCAGCTGCTGCATTGAAACTAGGATGAAACGTGACTTTTCCACTACACAGCCAATGAGCAACTCTGTTGATGCGTCACTATGTCACTGTGCTTAATCCCGGCCTGAAATGGAAAACACCATTTCTTTTGGAAAGAGAGGGAGTAAATCTTAGGTGATCAAAGAAAGTTGCAGTAATTCAGTCCCTTCCCTTGATATGGACACACTAATGTTAGCCTTGTTCACATTTCTAATTGGTAACTGGAGGCAACGGCAGCCAATTTTTTATGATTTTTCGTTGGTAGAGCGACTGGCACCTAAGAGTGGAGCGAAGTATGGAAAATATGTACAGAATCATCCATTGGAACTTGTTCATTCATAAAATTTTCTATTACAAGGTACATTCATCCAATTAGTGGCGATTATGATTAATTTTCTTATAAGGCTATGGCAAATTCATCCACCTTTTTACTCATTTTTCTTAGTGTATAGGTAGCCAAGCAAAAAAAGAGGTAAGACCGTGGCGAAAATTCGCCAATAAAAAATTGGCTGGGCAACGGTTTTTACAGACTGTACTAAGTCAACTATTTTCATTCTGATGAAAGAATTCATTCTTGAAAGGAAAGTACTTTGCACCTGGCTTTTTGATTTTGATGATTCCCTAATTGGATTTTGGTAATTTACTGTTTTAAAGAGTTTTTGATATCATAGAAAAAAAACATGTGGAATCAAAATAGAGATGAACCTCCATCTAGGCAACTTAGGGCCCTTTCACATAGAGAGAGAAACTTTGGTCTTCAAAAGAGACCAATGCGGACTAAGTGTCTATTTGTTCCATCGATGGATCATGGACCTATGTCCATGAGACAAAAGAATAAAAATAAAAAACTACTACTATAGTCACAAGTAATTAGTAATAAAAAATAAACTGTAACCAATTAAATAAGGTCCAATTGGTATAAGACTAATTTTCTATGAGAGTTTGGACGCCAAGCCATAAGTTTATAATTTGTTGGTTGGAGATAGTGTTTATCTGATATAATTAGTCTATGTTTGAGCTTTAAGTGCAAATGTAGGCAGGACGCTTCACACTACGATTAAACTTCAAGGTGCCATTGATTTCTACCAATCAACTTGCAACCTTATCTAAAGTCTAGCCATTAAGCTTTTAAATTAAATGCCAAAGTTCAAAGTTCATTGCATTTTTTATATTTATTATATTTAGAGAGTTTTGACACCAAGAAAAAGTCATCTTGATCAAAACTTTGGTTTGCCACTTTTTGCTAGCTAAAACTTTCTTCCTCAGGCCATCAAATTTTTAATAGGATATATAGAAAGAGACAAGTTTCTTTAGCTATTCAACTACAGTTGTGCTTCATAAGCCATGTCATATTATATTATTAATCATTTGACAATCATTGACACTAAACCTATGCTAGTCCAAAATAAGTTGAATTTTAATCATAACTTTGCCATAACAAAAAATCCATCGATTAATTTCTCAAACAGCTAGTTATTTTTACAAAGTGTAGACAAATATGTAGACCATACGACTAAAAATATCATTTTTTAATATATCAGAAGGAACATCCAGAATTAATTCTTAGAAAACCAATCTCTTCAGGCAAACAAAGGATTCTAACCGACTGTCCAAAAAAATGTATCAAAAATGCTGCCCCGGAAGTCCATCTTCGCTAAGTGAAAAACTAAATTAACATGCACACTGCCCGCCATAATCTGCATTATTCGGAAGTATACTCGAACTAGTACTCATACTCGGAAGCACATTGGCTTCTTTTGGTCAGATAACTTCCTCAAGTTTGTTATGATCAATACTTGGCGCACTGTTTTGGCTGCTTGCAATTCTTCTGTCGGAGGAGATGATCAGAGGCTACTCTCATTGCTTTTAAGAGTGCCTGAACAGTATATGCAAGCTCAATTTGCATTTCATCAGATTGTTGGTGAAGAATGCGGGTTTGTCTTTGAACTCTTTGGTTTCTTTGGTGTTGTCATGAGCACATCAAGTTCATTGTTTGGTGTGATAAGAGAGACAATATAATTTAGTTTTTTTGTCCAAAAGGGTTGGCATATTGAAGGGTTTACAACTTTACATGTGAAATAGTAAAGATTCCAAATAGTACGGTCCGAGATAGCCTTGGTGCGGAGTTTTTGGGTTTATACCAAGGAAGAGTTGGTTTGGAGTCGGCATGTTTTTTTAATGGATGAAAATCTAATTGGAGTTTTATTTGGCGGAAGTGGATCATGTTTTCTTTGGGCTCCAACCTATTAGAAGTAGTATCCTCCTGGAAGTCTTTGTTCGTTAAGTCTGTCCAGAATCTCTGGTCGTGGACTTCAAGAACCTAAAAACTAACTATTTTTAGACAATCAATATGGATAGTTAAGACTTTTACAATTGATTTATTTATTATTTATGATTCTTCTTGGACTTCAATATTCTTGTGATCATTGCCTCATTTTAGGTAATGATCATTCTTTTTAGATCTACACCAAAACTTTGGGCCATAACTCACCTATAATTCCCTTGTTTCATGGATAGTGCAAACAAGGTCACGTACCACTTGTGTCTTTGGAGCCCAAATTTTTAGGTGTAAACCGTCTCCAAATCATGTAACACTTTTCAGTATGGTATGCATTTAAAACTAGCTCTTTCCTATCGCTCTAATATGGTACCCTACAAACACCCAATCGTGCTGTCTGGCTAGGCTAAAATAGAACAGAGCAGGATGGATGCGGAATGTGCCCATGAATACTTCATGTCCACAAGTTGTCTCATGATTAATACGGGATTCGGTGGTTATGGTACCCATACCATTATACACACATTACAAGGCACATAGGCTTTACCGTATCTATGCTTGGGAGCAATTCATAAATACTTCCCTGTTGAGCTGATCACTCAATAATCCACCTTCTTTGTGGGTATGCAAAGGCTATATCTACATACAGATTTGTTGGGAATTGGACCATGCATGTATGCCTCACCTAGGCACACTCCCGTTCTTCAAAGGTTGCATTCTAACATAGAAAATTCACCCCTAAGTATATGTTCGTGATATTCTCATAAGTGTAAACTGTTCTGATTGATTAGTGAAGTGTGCACTACTTTTGAACATACGCGTAATTTGACTTTAAGCATCCCAAACTGTGTGGAGTGGTAAGTTACAGCCACAAGCACCTGTTGCTTGCCAAGTCATTGCCAAGTCATTACCCTGAGGCCAATTCCGAGAAAGATATTTAAAAACTGCTTGCCATATCTTAGATCAAAATGGGAATATACATTGTCCCTCTTGTCCTAACCAAAACAAATGGTATGTTGGGCCACATATGGCCTGCAACGCCTATTCAGCTGCCCAGTTGAGGAGGGGTGGTTGCAGTAAGTAACTCTTTCATCAAGAGATAACTTTCTCCTGAATATTTAAGAACCTGGCAACATCATTGGTTAACTTGCCCATCTTGCCACCCTTGCGATAAACCTCGCCCTCGTCTTAATGACGAGGGCCCCCCAACCAGGGCTGTCATTGGAGGGGGCAAAAAGCCCCCTATATTTTGCATGTTGATGAAAAAAAAAATTAAAATTAATTTTTTTTTTAAAAAATATATAAACTAACTAAAATTAATCTAGTAGTGGGTCCCCCTAGGCTAATTCAGGGTCCCCGGTGTCATTAAAAATAAAAAAATTACTAAAAAAGGGCCGCAGGGCTCCTAAAAATAGATCAGGGAGGAAAGGACAAAGGGGAGGAGGAGGGGGAGGGCCCGCCTCGTCATTAAGACGAGGGCGAGGTTTAGAGCGAGGGATCTTGCCATGACTCTCTTAACTTAATTACTCAACATACTCCTCCCAACCACAGTCCGGGGAGTTTTTTGGCTTAACCGGATATTATCTGACGTTGTTAGAAACCAACCGGATTTTGGAAAAAAAAATCGGCTACGCGTTTAGAAAATGGAGAATATTCTCCAATTTTCCCTTAAAATGATCGGATATTTTCCTAAGATTTTGAAATCAATTCGGCAATTCTCAATTTCAACCGGCTAGGTTGTAACTAAATGCCGGTACTCCCCGTTCATTGCTCCCAACACTGAATGGAGTGACTCATTCGGAGTCATGATCAACACAAATGAGACATGACGCTACAGTTCAGAACCACACTGTCGGTATCTATTCTCAGGCAACTTTGCAAGATTTGCAGAGCGCAAGGCGAGAAAAGACAGTGAAAAAGCAGAGAAGCCAGGGAAAAAGCCTGCCCCGGGCACACCACGTGCTGAGGAGGTCTTCGACTGATGAGATCACCATCGATACTGTTGACACCATTTACGACGTCAGCTCTCTTGATGGAGGGAGGTGCCAGTGAATCTTGTCAGCTGCTTCTGATGCTGAATCGGCTAAACATAATGTAAAATAATCTCGTGAGCAGTGGTCGGGTCGACGAGGTCAGCATGCCGATTTGGCATCTCAGTGCACACTTCCGGCCTGCCTAGCTAGAGTCTGGCACCGGGGTCCGGGGTCCGGAGCCACTCGATTTGTACCTGAGAGTACTGCCTCTCGATGGTTATCGAAGACGGTACCACAAAACCCGCAGGCTGGAGCAAGCGGTGTTCAACGGAGTAGATCTGGGCCCATCTGAAATGTTCTCGCAATCTATGTTGGATCGGCCCCGCTTGCCCGGCTCATGCATCGGCCAGCTTCACGTCTAGCAAGTGTTCGAGTGTTGCTATATAGCCAGATGAGTTAATTGGTTCAGGAGCCAAGTGGATGTCGACTTGCAAGCGCTGGTAACAGTTGCCCAGTTCCTGTGCCGCGCCGGAGGATCAATCGACCTCCGCTGCATCCGCATGCACTGAGCACCTGTGCACGCGCGAGGCGCATGGTGGTGCAATAGCCAGGTGGATTTGACAATCGAGTGGATTGCCAATACGTTACTCTGATTATGTCACGGAGGGTACGACCTTACGTCGCCATTTTCTGACAGAATGAGTTCGAGGTGCCATGTCCGGATGCGGTACGCAGTAACGGTGTTCGCTCAGTTTGGTTTGCAGCGCTGAGTGCGGTCGAGGAGATCATTGGCAGTTAGAGTATTGAACTGCCGGTGCTTGGGTGAGCCTGCGTATGGAGGGTCGATACGATGTGCGAGTTTGTGAGTTGCGACAGTTTGTCTTGACCGTGAGGAAGATCGAGGAACAGACTAGTGCAATATCTTGATGTTGTCGATCTGTAGCGGAGACGACACAAGGCGTCATTGGTAGAATTAGTGTAGGTTTCGATATAGTGGCGTGAATGCATTAGCATGGTGCTTTCCTCATTGCAGGCGGTAAGGAATCTTAGGCTTTTTTAATGAAGTGGAAGCTTGTAAGTCTGTACCGACGGTGGAGGTAGTACTGTAAGTGAGTGTCATTGTGGACTCTGGAGTAGTGATAGTAGCTTTGTAGGAAAGAGAAGGAGAAGCGATGGGGAGGTCACCAACATGCTTGAGCAAAGGAGTGGGAACGGCCTCGGTGGGGGGCGGGGTGATCAACAAGGGTCCGTGGACAGAGGGCGAGGACGCAGTGCTATCCGAGTACATTAAAAAGCACGGCGAAGGCAACTGGCGCCTTATTCCTAAACTGGCAGGTACTGTCACACTAGTATTGTAGCCATTTCACTCACCTTTGCACTCACTCATCGTTGCCCTGACTCAAATACTAGAATTGACAGAAACATTTCAGGTTCATAGTCCATATATTCTTGAATTTTAGCTCACAAGCAATAGTAAAACCTCTTCGCGAATCTGACTTCGATTACCCTAATTTCCGCCGCCTTACATTTGTCTTTCTCCGCCCCATTCTATTCACATCCAGTTTACAATGGTATATTCTGGGGGTTTGAGCTTGAGACGGGATTTGAGACGCTACAGATCGTTGTTAGCTTTCTTTCAAGTATTCTGTTTACAAGCATCCTTCTGCATGGAAGTGATATTATTTCAGGGGATTTAAGAGACGAGTGACAGTTACCTGTCCGTGTTCTAAGAAACGTTTCATTCTACCCATGTCTCACTAACAAGTAGCTGGACTTAAATAGCGTCCGAATAGATTATTTTGTACAGATTGATCAAGTGATCACTGTGATATTTGAATGTGCATGTACTCGAATGTAAGCTGATTGGGTTCTTCAGTTGACATTAGTTTCTTGAATTGAGATCTGACTATTAAAAAGCAAGTACGATATCTTAAGTAACGAAAGTGCAGAGTTGGCACAGATTTTTCTTGAGATACTTCGTGTACGGAGCTCGTGCATGACAGTACACCCTGGGAAATTAGAATAAAATACAGCTCAAAAAGTGGTACTTTGGCTAGACCTTTTAGGTGAGGGACCGGGGTCAAGACTCGATAGAACATAGTTTCAACTCACAAGCTGGATTGAGTTCATTTTTCGAGAAATAAAACCAGCTGCTGCGAGGAGTATGCGAAAGCACGTAATCAGTTAGCTGTGGTGAGCACATTAGTGTGCACGCCAAAATTGCTGCAGTACCCTGAGTGTAGCTGATGCGTTGTTTCATTAATTAAGTGGTTGTGTAAATGACATTGAACTCGGTGACGTTGCGTGCAGGTCTGAATCGATGTGGGAAGAGCTGCAGGCTGCGGTGGATCAATTACCTTCGTCCCGACCTGAAGCGAGGCAATTTCTCTCCGGACGAGGATAATCTTATCCTTACCCTTCACGCCCTTCTGGGAAACAGGTACACTACTTACAGAATTGGTTCCTGGAAAACTAATTCAAAGCGAGTACTCCTAGATGGATTTTAGTAGCACATCATAGTCTAGTATCAAACCAGAGTTCTAGGATAGTCGCAGTCTCCCACGCCACAGTACATGTAGAGGCCAATTTTCTCGTGTTCCTAGTCGGTGAGGTCGATTTGTATTGCATATGTTCAACAACGTATCCTCTTTATAGAGTTGATTTCCAGTGAATGACCACCCCCTTCGAGCTACGTAACACCAAATATGTCATGCTATTGTTTCATTCAGGCTACAAAGATCCTTTTTGTAGAATGTCAGCCGATCTGCCTCTGTATAAGTTCGCATTGAACAACATGCTTCACAGGAATATCGTTGCCGTTTTCGATTGACATCAGCGGTTCACCTTGAGTCCTTGATAGAGAGAAGGAATGCTTAGACACTGAGATTGGATTAAATCTTCCTGTGCAGATGGTCGTTGATAGCCGGGCGCATTCCGGGTCGCACAGACAACGAGATAAAGAATTACTGGAACTCGCACCTGAAACGCAAACTGAAGAGCATGGGCGTCGATCCCATGAGCTACAGAGTGGGCTTCAGTCTGAAAGATTCAGACCGACTAGAGGAAGAAGACAACACCGTTCAGCTCAAACCGTGCAAGGCCTCTCCATCCTCATCCTCAGATCATCACAACACCAAAAACCATGGATCATCACCTCAGAAGGTGAATGCAAGCTACCCACTTCAATCAGGCCAGTACAGACTCTCAAGCCCTGAGACCTCCACTTCCACAAGCTACGACAGCCGGTCCAGTGCTTCGGAGTTCGACAACAGCTCCATCTCTCAAGGAGAAGGGGTCCTACCCTACCCTGCTCCGCCACCTGGCACGTCCACGTCGGCTTTTATTGATGAGAGGTTACTAGAATTGGAGCAGCCGTGTGCCAGGTCAGACGCGAGTATTTTTCCTTCCCAACAATCACTCAATATATTGGGCTCTTTGGAGAGTTTTCCTTCACATGGTCCTGCAGCTGAGAATTTACATTCTTTACCTGGCTGGGATTATGATCATAGAATGGACTTGCATTTGCAGCTTCTAGATCATGCTGCCGCATTAAACTTGGAGCCCTTAGATTGTTTTGAATCAGGCATGTTGCCTATGGAGTCGCAATTGCAGAATGATGTCCAAGGTTCAACTGCTTGGACACAGCTTTGCCTTTTTGATTCCCTAGAAATGTAAGTGTTATGGACGTGAAGCACACAAGTACTCCATTCTGCTCATGTGAGTGTCCAATGGGATGTGCTTTGAGAGGGAAATATGTTCTGTTCGTGTGTGCAGATCACAAATTGATTCTGAGAATAAGCCTAAATGATTTTAGTATATGAGGTGGATAACCCATGTGGGTGATAATGTCATCTAAAGGTAATTGCCCCTTGTTGCATATGTTGCAAGGAAATGGTTTTTGATATTTACTAAGAAATAAAAATAAAACCATGCAAGAGTTCTTATATATGTGCATTGCAAACTCAGGTTTGTGAAAATGGAGAGTTAATGGCATAGAGTAGCTGGTGGAGAAAGATTCCAGAACACATAACTTTCACTCCTGATCGCCAGGATGATACTCCCAAAAACATGAAATCACATGTAGGTTACTTCGCTGGGAAGATAAATTATTCCTGATTGCAATGTTGCAAACTCAACTTACAGAATGCTCTGAAGTGAAGGCAGATGATATTCTAATCTGGTCTACATGTGTAAGTGACTACTCTGATTGCCTACGCGGAGCGTCCAATACCAGGCAGCAAAGCACTACCTGCAGATGCCTGATTGGCAGCACGGTTACTTCCGAACTCCCTTTTGTTTGATTCTCGCGCTATACGGCTCCCAAACTGCAAAAGAGAGCGTACTGGAAGTGTCACAATGCATCCAAATCTTTCATTCTATGCTTATTACTGATAAAATACCTGCAATTAAATGTCCGAATACTCTTCAAAACGCAAAGGAACCTCAAATCAGCAAGCGCTGCCGACCTAAAATGGCATACCTGAATTGCACGCTTTGGTAGAGAAGCAGCACCTGGCAAACCCAATCTCATAGCCACCTGCATAGAAACAGCACCCAAAAACCTGTCTTAATTACTACACTGTTGGTAATGTTCAAGTATCTAACTGAGTACTAGAGGAAGGTACTACGTTCATCACGAGTATACATTTTATTTAGTACCATAGGAGTCAAATAATGTATAATTTGAGAATCAGTGTTCACCACACTACTGTATTTAACCAGAGCATCAGGAGTCAAAGAATCCATTGTCTTAAAATCCCTTGAAAAGGAAATCAACATCGTGATTAAATACGTGAATAACTTAATTGCTACAAATGCCAATGCGGGACTTGTCGGACAAACCTCACGAAGAACTCTTTTATCACCATTCCCAATTGGTAGCCGCAGATCCACAATATCCCAAAGAGGCATATCCAAAAGCGTTTCTACTACTTCTTCATCAAGAAACGGGAACCTGGCCTGCCGAACAAAAATGTCAACACACAGTTAAAAGCAGAATGTTATCACATTTGCCTCGCATGTACTCTGTCTGCAACAATAATTTAAGAGTTGCATTCTTCTTCCTCGTTACCTCTTTGCCCAAATCCGCCATGCAGCGATCATCTCTTCCTAGATTTCGCTTCCAGATGCGCTGCATGTCAATCCTCATCTCTGCTTGCAATGCTGTCCACCTGCACCCAACAGCCACCCCATTTCGAAGTCAATATTTACAAATATAAACTTTACCTTCGGGACCAGGTTTTGAAAAACCTGAGCTTAATGTTTTTGATGAGAAGGTGAAAAATGGGCTCACCCCCCAAGCCTATATTTTGTGCGATGACGTCCATAGCCTCCACATTGCTCGTCAGCTCCTGCTCCAACTAACAGCACTCGTGCACTGGACTTGTAGACAGCTCTGTCTTCATTTAAGTCAGATCCATCCTGAGTATTATGCACATATCCTTCTCCTCTTGCCGCAAGCCATAGAGCCGTTCCAATGTTGAGGTCCTGCACCAGTTCCAAGCAATTCATGAATCATGAATCATAAATGTATCGAATAGAGAATTATCCGTCTAATAAACTCGGATTTTGATAACAGCTTGAGATAATCACTTACTTATGATCACCACTTCGAGACCGAGAAGATAGCGTATTGTTGTCCCATTGTGTAAAAGAACCATAAATCTAAAAATTAGATTCATTGACTCACCATGAATGTGTTGGAGGGACATATAAGCGACCGTAGATGGGTGCGGTATGAATCCATGGCTGATAGTTCGGCATCAACCTTCACCAATCTCCATCTGCCAATCATTACGACCTCAAAGTTGTCAGTTACACTTCAGCAATTGGACTCTTCATGCCCCGAGACATAAGCCTCTGAGCAACTGACTACTGAGCATAGAACATGATGAGTAAGTGTCCATACTCAGAACGCAAACAAAGGCATGGACAGATATTTCCGTCCAACACAGTATGAGAAGTTAAAGCTTGCAAAGTTAACCTTCTAGAAGGTGAAACGCGCTCAAGCTCAGCAAGGCCTGCAATAGCGGATATTCGGTCTGGTGCAGTAGGGCCCTCAAAACTGACATTCAGAAGATCAATCCCATCTGCAAACCATATGTCGAATATTTAACAAAAATCTCTATATTGAATTCAGACTGCCTTAAAAGATACGAATATAATCAACTCTGCTGATTAATTTAAAACGCAATACGCAGGCCAAATCATAGACACAGAACTTACAGTCAGGTTGTAGGCACTCGTCCAACAATGCTGCTAATATCATCGAGTCTAAGCCTCCAGAAAACAGGACAGCAACTGGAGTATATGCATAATCCTCTTCCAAAAGGTCACTCTCCTGCCAAACACACGTCATAAAAATTATTGGCCCGCGGTAAAGTACTGCAAATGAAAATAGCTAAAAATGCAGATCTACTCTAAGCAGCGCACATCTGGCACCATTACATGTCTGGTTGGTACCCTAATCACGAGCACTAACCTGCTGGCGTTTCCGAATGTTACTCGTTCGCTTTTCCACTGAGCGTCGTAATACTTTTAATAAAGAATCAGCCGTGTCCTCTTTTACTTGTTGAAATGTCTTAAGAGAGAGAGTATCAGTAAAGTTGCTAGGGTCAAAATGCTGACGATCCCACGTAACCAATTTTCGCAGACGTGGGTCTTCCCACTCATGAAGTTGAGTCAGTCCTATGAAAGAAGAATTCGACGTGCCTTGGAGCTTGTTCGAATTCAATGACATGCTGTGGATACCACATTGCAACTCCTCCCAATATTGGAAGGAATGAACATCTTGGTTATTTTCTTTTGAAACAGTGCTGTTGGCAGAGGCAACTGATGCCAAGAGAAAACGAGGATCTGACAGTGATGGTCTATGCAAAAGAAGACTTCGCCGTCCAAGAACGTCCCTTCCAAACCAGAGTAGTTGATGTTTAGCCTGACCCAGAAAATCAGATTAAAACATGCCATTTAGAACGCTCCCGTGCAGCTGTGCACATGCGACAGTGCACAATATTCCAGCAACTGCGCTGTTTAGATCTGTGTTCAATTGCATTTGGCACTTTCAACACGTAATGACTTAATTTGAAAATGATCTCGTCGTGAATTTGTAACAATAGCTAAGAACAACACACAACATTCAGTAATGAAACAGAACAGAAACTTTAAAATAGGATAAGTAGGATTCAAGACACAATCAAGATTACAAGTTCCTTACCTGCCAGTAGACAAGAGCCCATGGTCCTCTCAACGCTGAGAGAGTCTCCTGTACTGTCTTATGCACCCCATGTGTATCCTGGGTAGTGCAAGCACAAGGATTGTCACTAGACGTGGCATGGCAAGCACAATTACAGCAGCTGCCCAAAGCTGCCATCAGGACCAGCGTGTCATTTTCGCCTGGCTGCACTTGAAGACCTCCAAAAATTTCTCCTGTTCCACAAGTTTGACAAACCAAAACATCAAGTACTATAAGAAAGCCATCCTTAACACCACCACCAAGCTATCATTAAGCTTCAACAGGAGTGGGACATGAACGCACCATTGTAGATAAGTATATTGCCTGCAGAATCTTTAAGCGGTTGCGAGACTGGACGATCGCCACGCAGGGATAACAAGGCACCAACAAAATCAATCTTGATGCAAGGCCCAGGTACTGCATCCTTCACACCAGCATCAATTTGAATGTCACCGGAGCTTTGAACGGCTGTGAGATATAGCGTCTCTGTGTTCAGTGTGTCGGGGCCCCTGCGCTTCAGCCCCTCACAAACATCCGCAATGCTAGGTCCCTCGAGTTGCAAATCCTATCACAAAGTAACCTTGCTAATAAGAACACGGCTGCACCATGAAAATACCTCGAGTCTAGATCAATAGCCATCTTCTGAACATTCACAAAATTGCATCCAAAATACAACAAACGTGAGACCAAATGTAAGAGCTGTCAGTTTAGGTTGGCACCGTTTCTTGCTCTGCAGGAGTTTCCCCGTCAGCTATAACACCTACATGGCCCAGGACATGAACCCCCGAGAGGCTCAATGCGATGCCACACATGCTGCCCAACGAAGAATTACTAACTCTGCCATGCCACAGACACGGATAAATATCGTTGGAGATAGGCAAATGAAACCAAAATAAATGATACGATATCCTCACTAGATAAATGCAACGGCATTTTCATGCATAGACTCCAAAGCAGGGAAATAAACTCACCAATTACAATGCATTTCACACACAAAAAACTGATCAGAACTCCAAAAAAAATATGCTCCCATTAGAAAAACAGACAGCAAATATCGACGAGAATTAGGAAGCATGTTCTCCCATTTTGATTGCACATTGTTTAACGTCAAACCAGCTTACAACGCAACGAAACAGAAATATTCGTACGTGGATTTTAGAGCCTGTCGGTTCAATCAAAATGCACCGCAGCTGCATTGAAAATTCTCGGCTTCGCTACTCTAAACATGAAGGCAAAAAACGGTCCACGAAGAACTCTTACAAAGAAACCTATCACTTGTTGTAGCTCTCACGAGGGATCTGCCCCTTCCGGAGCAGCGTCAGCGTGTACTCGGCAGCGTCAATCAACTCCCGAACGTTGTGCACAGACCGCTCCTCCGCCCCCATGCTAAACAGCTCCCGCACATACCCCTTCTTCGTCTCCTGCGCGGCCAAGCCCAGCCCCAGCTTCTCCGAGCTCAAAATCCTCAAATACTGCCTGTAGAGCGACAACACCCTCGGCTTGTTCCTCGCCAAATCCTCCGCCGTCGCCCACAGCAACCCCCTCCCCATCAATCCCCTCCCCACAAACCCACCCTCCTCACCAAAACCAAAACCCAAACCCAAACCCCCCACTCACCCCAAAAACCAAAAACAAATCCTCAAACACTCACCAAAACTAAAACCAAAACTCAGAACTCACCATCCAACAACATAACCCTAAAACCCTAAACCCCATTCACAGACCAAAACTCAAACAAAAGCTCAAAAAGTATCACAGTCACAGAGAAAAGGAGAACAAAACTCATCTCTCCGAATCCCAAACTTCACCAATCCCTCAAAGAATCAGAAACGCCCACATTGCACAACACATGAAATCAACATCACACAACTCACAAAACCATAACTCACAACTGATCAGTCATCATCAAACATAACTTGACATAATTCTTACACATTCAACCCTGGTCACAGATCAGAAAGAAGAGTGAAAATAAAAGGTTTACGATGTCAGAGATGAAAGGCAACATGAAATTGATTAAAATACTAGGGTTCGGAGAAGAAGTCGTGGTTTGGGAATTTATGGTATTGTTCTGAAAGTGGGGCAGCGGCGGATTTTGGGGTAACTACTCCACGTCGTCGAGCATATCTTCGGATGCGAGGAACGGTGGCTTTTGACACGCAGTGGGTCTGATGTGGCATGAGTTAGCCATTTCGGGTTCTGCAACTGGGTTTCAAAGGCAGCACACTTGCAGCAGTCAGTTGAAGATGCTCCTGCGTGGAGGCAGATGTAACGAGGATTGGGTAGTTTGGAATCTGCAACCGGAACCTTGAAGCTCGTGAAAGTACGTCGTGTTTTTGTCATACTGCTCATTCATGCATCTGCTCTACGTTGCCGATGTTTAATTTGTCCTAACTTTCGGGTGTTGGAGAATGTTGGCCAGTTTGTGAATTTGAGGTAGCGAGGTTTGGCGAGAGTGTGGGCAATTTGTGAGTTGGGCGTTCAATTGGCGGCTTCGACAGGCATCGCATGAGGTATGATCTTGGAGTAGTCATTGTATTGCTGAGAGAATGCCATTTAGATTTGTAATTCGGTGTTCGGATGATGGCAGTTCGAGTTTCTTCTTCTGTGTCATTGTGAGATTTCTGCTTCTTGTTTGTTATGATTTGCAGTTTGAGTATTGGAAGGGGAAGTCGGATTACCGCCTGCGGTTGTTTATCCTTCTGGTTTAGCTCTTTGTTTGTCCATGTCTGCCATGTCCACTGCAATTTAGTATTCGAGGGGTGTGTTAATCCAGATGAGATAGCTTATCTTAAGAAGATGGGCCCCCTGATCTGTGATGATGTTTGTGTTGTTGGATTGACAAGGTGGGCGGTGGCGGCTCTTGCGTAATTTGATTGGGAGGGCGAGCATTGGAAGCGCTCTCAGGATGGCCAGCGCGGAGAGCAGTCATGGCTCTCAGTATTCGCCGTTTGTGGCTTTCATGTGCGTCTTCTGCTTCCCTCGAGCTTCTCACTGTTTGATGCTTGCTTGGATGATTCTGGAAGGTGGTCTGATGTATTGGGTTGTGCTTGCAGCTTCCTTTATAATTTGATGGTAGGTACTGGGTGTTTGGCTCTTCCGTCGGTGTTGCTGAAAGGAGGCTGGGTACGTTTTTTGACCAACCCCTTGCTCAATGCTTTTGCGTGGAACTTCAACCTTTTACATGTTAACTCGTGTCTTTACCTACTTGGAGTTTTTGTTAGAATCCAATGTGCTTCTGTATGGTCTTTCTTCTGTTTCTGGTTTTAAGGATCAGGATTTATATGCTTTCTTTCAAGGTGAACGTTCCTTAGTTGGATGCTGGGTCTGTTATTTATTCTGAAGCATCTTGTTGATAGAAGTATGTAATGGTG
Organism: Ceratodon purpureus; assembly: GCA_014871385.1. Classification (NCBI taxonomy): domain Eukaryota; kingdom Viridiplantae; phylum Streptophyta; class Bryopsida; order Pseudoditrichales; family Ditrichaceae; genus Ceratodon; species Ceratodon purpureus. The sequence continues at coordinate 2,166,102 of CM026421.1, read as the reverse complement.
GACATGTTAACAGGTTTTGGGTACCTCCTTCGTTTTGATTGTTGCATTTCTCAGGCACGTTGTTACTCTTATGACTGATTTTCGCTTAAACATGGTTTGTGTATTTATGAAGATAGTCTGGTTTATGTTAGACTGTGTATGATTATTGCTTTCAAGTATGGCGTTTCTCAGATAGTTTCAACATCTGAGGTTGGATTATTCTTCTATGCAGCTATGTAAGTGTGACGTTTGTGCTGGAGTCAATGGCCACAGCGAATGCCTTAATTAAACTCAAAAGCAGGGTGGGTTTTAGAGAAATCTCGTTTTTTGGTCTTTCAATATGAGTTCCTTTTTCGTCTAGTTAAAGTTGGCTTAGGTTGCAGATTTCAATTCAATGGAAGCGTATGAAAACGGCTGAATAGGCAATCAATTTAAATGATATTCTCGCAAGTCATAGATACGACCATCTGGACCGGCTTAACATGTATTTTATTCAGCATTCTTTGTCAGCTTCTAATCTGGTACATGTTATCATTATTTTCAGGATAGGCTTGACGAGTCTCTTCTGAGTGAAGAGGCTGGACAACCAGGGGATGACTTTCCAAGCGAGGAATCTCATTCTCTGGACAAACCAAGTGAGGAAGGCATATTCGAAATCTCGAAGAAGATAGAAATGGGAGAAATGGCTGTATGTTCCATGCACTCCATTTTTATATTCCAAATCCTTTTGTGTTTCAGAATGGGATAGAAATGCACTGTGCGTACATGGGGTCTCCATCAGCAAATGTGTACATTGATTGTGCTACTTCAATGCTTACTGAGTGACGGTGGCTTGAGTGCAGGGTATGTTCTTCAACCAATGGGGTATAATCGTCTTTTACAGCGCCTTGATTGTAAGTGTTCTTATCCTAGAGATACCGTAAATCCTTTATGGTATACTAGGACCTCATTTAGGATTTATAACATTAATGTAAAAAGGTTTCAAATTCCTCGAGATCTCTAGTCTTACATTCCGAGGAATGGTGTGTGTGTGAATGACACAGTTGTATCTCATTGGAGATTCTATCATCTACAGCACCTTGATTGCTCGATCGTTGTCGGAGTTCTTTGTTAACCTCACGCCGGCTTCGTGGGCGTTCGACATGTACCTGGTTATCTTCTTTTGTTTCAGTTTACCACTCTGGTAATGATACATCATAATAAGCTTTTGAAAGATTGTTTTAGTGCAACTGCTTCGTGTCAATTGCTCTTGCTTGCTGTGGGGCAGTATCCTTAATACGGTCATAGAAAGTATTGCCAATGTGACATCAACAAGTATTCTTGCTCTAACAGTAAGGCCTGTATGGTACTCGTGATTTGTGGCAGCTATTTCGATTTTCAGAAAACGAAGCTACTGCAGATGACAACTCTCGTATGTGCTCTCGTACCTACATGTCGTTAGTGTAGTTATGTTTCATGATAAATAGGTCATCAAGGTAGCAGACATCTGTAACTTGCAAAATAAATTTCAGTTCCTCCAGTTGTCTTAGTGGTGAAACTGAATAATCGAGACTCTTTTCTTACTGGCAATTGTTGCATAAGATAGCATACATATGTTTTCTGTTGTTTCCACTGATATTTGGTTTGTTGAACAACGTGCAGGCTATCCGAAACATTTCACTTTACACGTATGTATATCTGCCTTCTCGTTGATGGTTTCCTACATTCGTGCTGTGTTGGTGACAGTACTCTATTATCGTGATTTGCCAACACCCCTTAATCTCAGTGTGGCTTGTATCTTGCAGGATGATTATTCTAGCAGCTATGAAAGCTGTGAATGGAGACCGTAAAGATTCCGATGTCCCAACTGTAAACTTGTCGTAAGGCACTTGTACTTTTCTGTCTAAAAACTACTTTGTCTACCATGGACATACCAATTAATACATATCAGCGGGTTGGCTATGTTATGTGCTATATTTAAGAATAAGTTCCCCTGTTGGTAGAAAACCTGGTTTGTGCATGGGACAATCTCTTATGAAAAAAGTTGTCCTTTGCAGTGCACTGCCAAACCTATTTGGAGGAGCTGTCTATTCGTTCATGTGCCATCACAGGTATGAAAGTTTTTGATATGTCGCACCGATGATCATTAGCATTATGAGATTGTGGTTCCTTTTTCGTCTGATTATTGTGTTGCTGTGTTATATGCCTGAGTATATGTATAGGCTCTTCGACGTTCTCTCTTTTTCTTTTCTGCTGCATCACTTTAGGTGTATCAACAGTTGTTTTATCCAGAGTAGGTCTACTAAAGTACTTTATACTGTCGTCTTGTATGTGTACAGTTTACCTGGAATTGTGACACCTATGCGGAACAAGTCGCATTTGCAGCGAATTTCGGGTCTGGCATACGGGAGTGTGGTTGTTGTGTACATATTGCTCCTAGTTTCCAGCGGGTTTGCCTTTGGTATGTAATGGCCTTGCCTAGTTTTGTTGTTGTAGATGTCAAGTAAGCGACCTGTTCTGCAGTGCAATCTACAGTTCGTTATTTTACATGCACTTTCGATTGCATTAAAGGCGCTACTATGTTCTCAGTACTCTTTGTCTTTGTGATGCAGGTGTAAACGTGAAGGATCCTTTGACATTCAATTTTCCAGCAGACCGTATCCACCTTGAATGATCGTTTAGTGCGTTTTCTCCATGATACCTGGATGTTGTGAATTGTCTCACATTATTAGAGTTATCATTCCTTGACTACAAATTGCAGAGTATGGACTTGTTGGCAACTTGCTATTCCTATTTCCAGGTTTGTTCCTGCCACGAAGACAATTACACTTATTTCATTTGTCATTCATGTAGAAATACTTACAGGGAATTAGAAGTCTGAGTTTTGTCTGACCAAACTGATCACGGGATGGTTCGTGGGTTACCAGTGTTTACTTTATCATCCACGTTTCCCATGCTCTCCATCACCTTGCGCAATAACATTGACACCTTGCTCCAGTTTGCGTTTAACTCAGGTGAGTAATCACAGCAACCGCTGAACTTTATCTTGTTTTGTTTTTATTTTTATTTTATTTTTAATTTTTTAAAATTTTCTTGTTCTATATTTCTGTGCAGTATTTCTGATGCTCATGGACTAAAATTGAAAGGTTTTTTTGATACAGAGGCATCATCGCCACCAGAAGAAAGTAAACTTCGACGATTGATGCTCACTTTGCTTGCTGTTGTGCCACCCACCCTTCTCAGCTACTTCGCTAAGGTTTGGTTTTATGCCTAGCTTTTCCTATCTCAATTTTTGAAATCCCTCAAGATATACAGAGTCTTGGAAGATTGCTTTAGAGAGATGGTGCGGGCATCATAATGCAGCATGATGAGTCTTGCATAGTGACGTCTATGATTAATATGTGCAAACTACTGCAGCATGCAAATATTTCTGTGGATGAGCTGGTGGGCTTCACGGGGGCATTTGCTGGATGCGCAGTCATGCTCATTATTCCTGCTGGTTTGGTTTATTGCTCTAGAAAGTAAGGTTTCTCACCAGCAAGTCACTTCATCCATTCAACTCACATATTTCTCTACATGGTCTTGTTTCATTTCTTGTCCATCGATTAACAACAGATATGTGTATGGACTGATTAATTCTCCGGTGCTCTTTTGTTAATGCAGAATTTTCTCAACGGAATGGGATTCACAGAAGGGATCAAGGATCCCAAAACCCTCCAATTACCACCACTCTCCATTTGCAGGACAAGGTTGGGTGGCTGCAGTATTAGCATGGGCAGTTCTGTCTCTGATCTTCAACACATATGAGAAGTGGAACAAGTTACCGTCAGCATAGATTGTAGTTATTAGCTAAAGCAATGACGTGCTTGAACAAGCGCTAATTTGTGTATTTTAACCTCTAATCGTATACTAGCCAATTATTTTGGGCATCACAAAATAGAACATCTTCATAACAAATGGTCCTCTCTTGAATCGGGAATTGAATGGGAAGTGAATAATTTTACTCTTAACCCGGAAATTCTCAGCTTGTGACCCAGCACCTCCCAGTCAACACTACAAAGGCAGTCACTGGAAACCACCGACTTAAAAAATCTAAAGCATGTGGCACAAAATTCCACTTATATTCATCTCTTAACTACATCTTTGTAATGTTTAATTTTTTGTGGGCCATTGGTTGTCTTATTCACTTTAAATAGTGTTAAATATTAAGTGTTATGGTTTTGATTTAGCAAAATATGCAATTATTGAGGAGGTGGTAGTTCAAGGAAAATCTACTTTATAGTGAATCATCTATCTCTACTATGTCTTGCTACATAATCATTCAAAATCAATTAAACACTATATTCACGTGAATCCTTTCGGAGTTGAAGTTCTTCTTCGGCTTCACAATCAATTCTATGTTTGTAACATCATTATTATAAATCCATTCTCAAGAGGACAAACAAAGCTATTCAAAAACATAGCATGGATGTTGTATTATGCAACATTTTATCCAATGTTTAATAATATAGCTTTTTATAACATGTTTTGAATTTGAAGTACTATATTGAAAAAATATCATGTTTAGATTCTATGAATAGAGATTTTATTTTAGATTTTCTTCAAATTGAGGTATTCCAAATTAAGATGTGGTCAATATTTTTTTTAAAGATTTTTTTTTATATTATATGAAATTATCTATTTAAGAAATTCAAGAAATTAAGTTTATATATTTATTTCTTAGATAAAAATTTGACTTAATCGAAAGGCCGAAAAAATTGTATAATAACTATAGAAGAAACATTATGGTTTAAAAAATTAAAGGGAAATGACTTTAAATTATTTTTATATATATTTTAATCTTTCTAGATAATTTCTTTTTGGCACGCATTGATCTCTTCCATTGTAACAAACTTCACGGGAAGTACAGAAGTCACATATTATAACACAATTATATTTTGCCAAATATGTCCAATCTTTTAAGGATCAAAGTCAAAACCCACGGTTTGTATAAAAAGAAATGAAGTTGAAAGTCAAGCCAGGTGTGCAATGATCCATGACACTGTGCAATGTGCAAGTTTGCAAGTCGCCCACAACAGCACTGGCATTCACTTGAAGGTGGTTGGCAATGGTGATGGACTTGGAATCAGTCCAGTTGCTAAGCATTCCAACCTTCGGAATGCGTTGGGGGCTCACTGTGGCAGATTCTCTGCTGGCACGACAAGCAGCCAGGAGTACCGAAGGTGAGGAGATTCATCATTAGAGGATCACGGAGATGTGATGCTGGTTTCGGACGTCGTGCTAGGATTCTGCTAGGTGGGATCATGGCAATCTTGCTATGGTGACTAGTATGCATCAGGATGCGGATGGGTTTTGTGACTAGTTCTGGTGCATGATTTTCTACAACCTGTGAACTGTTAGGTTTTGCTCAGAAATGTTTTTGATTTAGCAGTGTATTTGGACTCGCTAGTATGTGATATGGAAAACCATTGCCTGGGATATCATGTGTTAGAGAGTGGATGATGGATTACAAGTTTGAGAGCTGAGAGGTGTGTCAGCTGAGAGAGCTCAATGAACCTAATGGTAGTCATGTGTAGTTTTTCGTTTCCTTGTATCACTAGCATTTCTTCACAAAAAAATAGTATTTCTTAAGACTGTTACTATCAGCAATTATGGGGATATACCTGGGAAAGCTGCTTTCTGGTATTTGGTGGGGAAACAAGACTTACAAGATACTCATGACTGGCCTTGACAGTGCAGGTGCGTGAGAATTCATTTCGTTTTTGTTCAAGCTTCATGTTGCAACCATCCAGTAAAAGCTGCTTCAAGTAGTGCCAATCTTAAGCTTAATTTTGGGTGTGGATTGTGATACAGGAAAGACAACGATTCTTTACCAATTGAAATTAGGGTATCAGGTGGAGACTATCTCAACAATTGGTCATAATGCTGAAACTATTGAGTTCGGCAATCTCAACTTAACGGTGTATGATCTGGGTGGTTGGACGAACCAGCCGTTTTGGGTCCATTATCTTCCCGGAGTAGCGGTAAGCTAGCCTTCTTCTAGAGACATTATATCGGAGTATGTCAAAGACTCCCACAAGTGTGGTAGGCTTATGATTTGGTGTTGTGTGGCTTGCTCTGCCAGGGTCTGATATTTGTCGTTGATCTGAGTGACAAAGAGAGGATTCACGAAGCGCGAGACAAACTTCACGCCGTATTAAGTGATGACGCGAGCCATGCAAGCTTGCTGGTGTTTGCAAACAAGCAAGACAAGCCGGGGGCCATGTCCATCCCTGAAGCCACTGCGGCACTTGAACTACACAAAGTAGAGCGTCGCAAATATTTTGTGCAGGGCAGTAGTGCGAGGAGCGGAGAAGGATTGCTTGAAGGACTGGAGTGGCTTGCATCTGCCATTGGACAGGAGTTGTAGTCCGGTGACAAGCTCCCTATCAGCTAATAGATGGTGTCAACACATGTGGGCAGTAAGTGCTATTTATTGGGTACCATACTTGGGTTCACTATTGCAACGGTTCGTGCTATCGGTGCTCCACCTCGGCGAATTCTAACATGTGCAGTTTTCAGAATTCACTGTTATTAACACATAGTGGAAGATAATCCGTGGACTTATGAAGCTCAGTGATCTCATCTTCTAGAAACTTCAACACGAGTCTGGTATATTTGTGCAGATTGATTGGAGGAAAGAACCATGGGCTGAGGTTGTAGGAACAGCTCTTTGAAACATTACAGTTTTAGACAGGAAATGAAGAATGAAAATATGGATAAGTTTCTTCTTCAAGCTTTCACATAACTGAAGGAAAAAAGGTGGACGAGGACTAAGAATGTGTGAAGAGAATGTGGTGGAGGCAGTGCCCTGTTTGCCACAACAAGATCTGCAACTTTAGTTTCTGTCTGCTGAAACAAGCCTGTATTCTTTGCAGAAGAGTGCGTTCCTTGCCTTCTCTTGGTACACACTTCAATTTTATCCCTGGTTATGTCCCTGTAAGCTTCCTATCTCTAAGTTTTGTCTCCAAAGTAGTTGGTGAGCCTCATAGTAGATGCAGCATTAGCAGTTCTGGATGATCTGGTATTGCAGAGCTGATAGCAAAGTAGCATAATTTGCTTGTCCAGGCTTGTATTCTTCCATGAGATTCTTTTCACATGTCATGACTTCTTCCTCATCTGTTGCCTTCAGATCAATAGCCTTTGTTACAAGTCTGTGATACATTAGGTAATGTAGAGTAATAACCCTTAGTAGGAGAAGGAAGAACCCCTGAGTCTAGATGCACATTGAGGATCTGCCTTGGCAGTGCGACAAGAAATGGCATCTCTAGAAGTAGGTGATGAGAAAACCTTAGTGGAGCATTCTAACATGAAATTGGATCATTCTAACATTGGAAATTGTAAAGCTCTACAAGTTGTGCATTAGAATGCCATTTGAATAATTCACAGTGTGATTATAAACTATTTTTTAAGAGATTAATGTTCACAAATTGACTTCTTGTGTATTTTTCTATTTTTACTAGAATGGTGTGTGAGCCTATATATTGACTTTAGATTGGCCTTAGATGGGTTTAAGATGAGCTATGTAACCACTACAGCATTTGAAATAATATCCACTTTAAATATTTGTAGATTAAAATTCATTTGGGATAAAAATGTGAAATCAGTTTACTTCTTTATGATTTTTTTATTCTATATAGAAGAATTTAGTCCTAAAATAAAAATTTTATTTCTAATATGAAAATCTCTTTACTTTCATGATTTCTTGTATTCTATATTATGTGAAAAGTGAATGTTCTAATGCAATGTCAAAAGTATTTATGTACCTAGATATGGTATGGCCTTTTTATCATTTACAACAATATTTTAAACCAACCTTAAAATCAACTCAGATTTTATAATCCACATCAAAGAACTTTATTATGCCATGGCCCTTAAGAGAAGGCACAGTAATAGTTGTACCATTGGTCTACTTACATCATACGTTACTTACTCTTGGTGACCTCCTACTTTTGATTATCAAAACCTCCTACTATCAGTTTCTAAAAATTGATTTTTACACCTTCAAAAATTTACCATGAAATTCAATACTATTCGAAAAGCATTGAATTGTTTATATGCATATTCCCTATGATTATCGAATCTTTGTATACACTTTCCTCATGAATTGTACCATTCAACCATTAGAAAGACTACAGAAGTGTCGGTCTTTTGAAACTGCTACCTTGTATTCAACCAAGGACATACCTTTCACCAGAATAACTTTTCTCCTCCTCAAAGGAAGGACCGAATCAACCAAGGAAAACCTCCACTGAAATAACTTTTAACCAAAGACAACGTCCTACTAGAATAAATTTCAACCAAGAACTACCTAGGCTTGTACTGGAATAACTTTCCTACTCCACATAGACACAACCCAATCAACCAAAGACAACTTCTTACTGCTAAATAACTTTCAACTAAGGACAACCTCCTAATGCTAAAATAACTCTCAATCAAGGACAACTTCCTACTGGAATAACTTTCCTACTCCACAGAGAAAGGGCCCAACTCAGAACTGTCAACTTTTTTCACCATGAAACCGGATCTCCAAACCATAAAAATAACAAAAATGCAAGACCCTGGACGCTGAGGTGGGAACGGGGCAAGGGGAATTAGGGTTTGGGGGAGAGAGGGGGGGTACTTGGGCGAGTCTGTGAGACGAAGGAGCTCTTTTCCTGCTCTGCTGCTCTGCTCCGTTGCGGTCGCTCCGTCCCTCGCTCCTCCGCGCCATCGCCCCGCGCTCGCCTTTCGTCCGCAATGGGTACGCCTCGCTGCTCTCCTTGCTCTCCCCCCTTCGCTGCCACGCTCGCGCTTCGTTTCGGGGCTTTCTGTGGCCGATGCATATTTAGGGTTAGGGTTTAGGGTTTTTGGGGTTTGGTGTCTGAGGGCGTGCGTCGTGTGTTTACAGCCAAGATCAAAGTGCATGAGCTTCGCGCCAAGAGCAAGAATGAGCTTCTTAATCAGGTATGATTTGTTACATTTGGTTTTGGGGTTTTGGGTGGTGAGGTGGGGGAATGGCTGTGGGGGAGTGGAAGGGGAGGTGGGAGTGGGTTTGAGTTGATGGGTTCTATGGAGGGTTATGGATGCAGTTGAAGGAGCTGAAAGCTGAGTTGGCTGCTTTGAGAGTTGCCAAGGTCACTGGAGGCGCGCCTAACAAGCTGTCTAAGATGTATGTTATCTCTCTTCCCACAACAGGGTGCTCGACTTGGATATCTAATTGTGTTTTGCTCTGATGCTCTCCATTGTTATCCTTGAAAATCTCCTCTCTTTGTTTTGTAAATATATCAATCCGATTGATGCAATTAGAGGGGTGTGAGAATGCTGGTGTCTCATCGTCCGTGGCATTTGATATTGGTTTTGAAGAGTAGGGGAAATCATTGATATCATGAAATGAACACACAATTTAGGTTATGTTTCCCTTTATAGTTTATCCTATTCTAGTATCCTCATTTGATTGCAGTTGCTTCCTTCTATCGCTTGGTCCGCATTGCTGGCGGGCTACCCCGCTCGAATTCTACATTGATTTCGGTATTGGTGCCTGTGGAATTGGGGTTTTCACATTATCTAGCCGTGACGTTTATTGTGCAGCAAGGTGGTTAGGCTTTCTATCGCCCAGGTGTTGACTGTCATCTCTCAGACACAGAAGGCTACCCTTCGTGAGGCATACAGCAAGAAGAAGTTTATTCCCATTGACTTGCGCCCAAAGAAGACTCGTGCTATTCGCAGGAGGTTGACCAAGCACCAGGTGTGTTTTTAGAACTGGGTAGCTTAAGCTTACAAGGTGTTTTCTTCATTGGAATGCCTGACATGTCTGGAAAAGTTAGGGTGTGCCGAAATTTCCTACCAATAATTCTCTTCATGTCAACTGCTGAACGATTATTTCTTGGATTATAAGTAATATTCCTCGCGCTAAGGTGATCTCTCTATGTGCACTATGTGCAGGCTTCAATGAAGACTGAGAAACAGAAGAAGAAGGAAGCTTATTTCCCCATGAGGAAGTTCGCAGTTAAGGCCTAGAAATCTGATGTCTAGTGCATTGGTGACTTGTTGGAGCACCTTTAATTATTGACCTGCAAAGTGGGAATTCCTGTTTCCAGCCTCAATTTTGTTTGACTAATGTGTCTTCTTAATTCTTTATGATGAAATTCTGGCACTGATGCTTCACATCGGCTGTTGGGGAGTTCTTAAGAGTAGGTCTAGAGTTAACGTCGTCATTCAAGTTTTGATAGCGATTGTTGCTTGTTTGATATCTGACGATTGCTAGCTACTACTGTGGAATTCAGAGTTTCGGAACTGGTCAACTCAGGAATCAAGTCCATTATAGAGTCTGATGTCGTCCAAACTCTATTTTGTGCCGATATGCTTTTCTTTCGGACGGTATGTTGCTTTTTGTTTTGGAAAAGACAGTAATTAGTAAATGAATCTTCAATTTACTAGTACGTTGAGTTAGAAAACCAGAGCTCCCTAGTCGACGTTCTGTTAGTCTGCGTAGTGCACTGCTGAAGCCAATGCGCATTCGTTAATTTGTCCTTCAGATCCCACTGTGCCGAGACGAGTGGGTTTTACAGGGTTCCTGCTTGCGATCGCTTTATTCTCTTTCAGGAGCAAGGCTGCAAGCGATATTCCAAATAACACACAAGTGCTCCTGATTAGTAGCACATGCGGTATTAGTACATGCGGTATTAGTACGACCACACCTCCTACATTGCAAGAATATAGTCCTCTACAATCACTGTCTTGTTAAATGAGCTGTCTGGGTCCATTCTGTTCATAGACATGTGCACAACTGAGGACAGTACTGTGGAAATTATGCCCCCACAATGGTGCACCTCCCTGATGTGCAGCAGTACCTAGCCCAGTGCTCAAATCAGTCCGAAACTTATCCTAACTTGTACCAGATTGTAATTCTATACAACATGTGCTTCACATGGCATCCTTATCTCAGTTACTACCCACACCTCGAGGTACGAATTTCCAGATGGGCAACAGGAGTGTTGTCAAGCTCAATTCAGAGTTACAACGATGGGCAACCTCTCTCTGCAGACCCGGTCCTTTTCTCACTGCACAGCTCCCAGTTGAAGCACGTTGTGAGTAACTCTATTACTGGGTACTTTCAACATGTTGTCATAACTCACATGTTTCCCTCTGTTTTATGTTCTGGTCTTGTGATAATTTTTCCTGCGGTAGTTTGTAAGTATCTATCTCACAGTCTGTGCCTCCAATAATTCAATTTTATGTGAACCTCCATGATATAGCAGTTGGGTTCTTGTTCAAAGTGAAGGAATGTGCAGGCCTTGTGATTAGAATTCAGTCTGAATGAACTTCCCTCTTAACCAGTGCAATGTTTTGTGAATGATTGATTACAGTTTACTGCAACATGAGAAGGGTTGCTGGAAGTGCATTTACAGCGGTTCCATTCCAGGGTTAATGGACATTGGACAATGTGAAGACTCTTTTGTTGCCGAGGGGCCACGGCAATCATGTAATACTGTATTAAAGTATTCGATACAAGTGTCGTCTCCTAGAAATAGAACATGTGTCATTACCCCTATAAGGACCAGTGTCTACATCTTGGATTCCCTTCCCTTTGCATGGGAAAATCTTCCCCCTTATGTCTTAAAATTCTTTCACTATATTTTATCAAAACGCTCCAAAATTGCCCTTTCTAGTGCGAGAGCTGATAAACAAAAAAGAATAAAAAAATTATCATTGCATCTCTAAGTGTAGGATTTTCTCCTAGATTGTTAAATGAATATGTAAGGTATACACACCTATGACCAATAACTTAAGCATTTCAGCATAGTAGAGCTTGGGTTTTCAATAAGGAGTTATTTTTCGTGCGTAGTATCATAAGGTTCATGAAGAATGAGCATTTTTTCAAAATTAATTCAGTAAAATTCAAATTACTATAAATTTTTTTGTCCAAAAGTTAGGTTTATCCATGACCGACATATGTTGTGTACCAATGACCGATAACAACAAGAGTAGTGAACAACAACATGTCCATAACACTCACAGAGGCATTCTATTGGAGGATGCATCCTAAATCTAGTGTTCATCAATTATTGGTTTTCTATTGCTCTGCAATGGGGAAGCCTACAAATCAGTCATGGGTTCATTAACCCTCATGGGTGTGTATACCTTATAAAAAATTCCACAAAATTCAATTCATGAATTGAGAAATCATAACCTTTTAAGTGGAATTATAAAACTTTGATTTCTTTTAGTGTCAAATTTTACATAGCACTAAGTTTAGATTTTCACTGGTATTTGCTGTCAGCAGTATTAGGAGGGTGAGTTATTTTTAAATTCTTGCAAAGACAGATCATCTTTGCATGCTCTATTTAAAGAAAAATTTAATCCAAATAGTTAGTACAAAGTTTGATGCTACTTCTTCAAATAGGGGACGAAAAAATGATTTCCCAAAAGCTATTAATTTTGTCCATCTTGATGAAAAGTTTTAAAAACTTACAATCAAAATTCGTATTTTTTAACCCGTAAGGCTCCTTGATTATGTTTCAACAAAAAACGCTTTGAAACTGCCATTTCCAATCTAAAAAGCAAGAATGACTAAACAATCATTCTTTTCTAATTCTAACCAAAAGTTCTTCAACAAGATTATTGTAGTAGATAGCTCAAAAATTTCATCATAATTGACTGAAGAGATTAGAAGATTATAGCGATTGAAATTTAAAAACAAAATTTTTTGACATGATTTTTGACTAGATTGACAAACTATAAATTTTTTTTCCTTAGGTTTTTTGCATTATGGATTTTGAGGATTTTGATGCATAACAAAGACAACTAAGTTAGTTAATTGTATAAAAAAATTTACACACAAAAGACAAGTGTAGCATGTTGAAAAAATATTATTATGAAGTTAAATACAAAAGAATGCTAATTTGAATATCTATTATAGAATTTTTGGTATGTTATAAAGTCCCAACTCAAACGGTCAAATCAAAGATTGATGTCCATTTTTTAAGTGGCAAAAAGAAAAAACCAAAATAAATAAATATTCTAACTTTTATGAAGGAAAGAAGAAGATTTTTTAGTACACTACCCCGAAACGATGGGAAAATTTTGGTATTTTGTGGAATGAACATTTTGTGCTGAAAGAAGTTTTTTTTTGGGAAATCTCAAAGATGACAACATTAACCTCTAAAGGACAATGCACCCCCTATGGGTGCAAATGGAGTTCGGGCATGTACCTGCAACTTCAATTTGGATGGGTATTTTTTGAAATTTTAAATGAAGGTGTGCCGTTCTGAGAGCTCTGTGTGGATATTTTTATTTTTTAATTTCGACATTGGGATCAAAAGTTATGAAGGTTTAAGTGTCAAACGCTGCTCGTTGGGCAGCTGCTGAAATTTTCTAAGCCACTGTGAATGCAGCAAATTCTGCCCAAAACTGCCCAAAATTGCAAAAATCTGCCCAAAGACAAAACTTTGAAATTCCACCAAAAATTGAGATTTTGATATTTTTCAAAAATAAAATTTTCTATTTATAGAGAAGGCAGTAGAGCATGTTTCCATTGTTTGGATTTTCAATCCAAGAATTTTTCATATGCTATTTTATTGTCCAAAAACGACCTTTGTATGTGAATTTTAGCATACCCCCTAGCGGAAAATGATTTTTTTGGAAACCTTCCACAACTTTTTTGAATATGACGTTTTTTGGACATGTACCTAACTCACTAAGGAACAAGAATATGGAGAGACTCATCCCATATTTACTTTTAAAAATGGTTTTTTGGGCCTTTAAAACTCTGATGTCCCCTTTTTTTGCAGGGAAAAAAAACATGAAATTTCAACTTTGAATGTTACAATCTTGCAATTGGTGAGGAATGAGTGCGTGAGATTTTGCGGACATGTTGACATACAAGCTAGCTACAAGATCTTACAAGTATATGTACTAAAAAAGACCCCAAGTTTTCAGAATCCACCTTCAAAACTCAGATATCCCCTTTTTTGGGCCGGGAAAAAAACATGTTTTTCTACTTTGAATGTTATGATCTCGCAATTGGTGAAGAATGAGTGTGTGTGATTTGGTGGACATGTAGACATAGAAGTTAGCTACAAGATCTTACGGTTAGATGTGCTAAAAAAGACCCCAAGTTTGCAAAATCCACCTTGCTTTGAAGAGGGGCTGTTTTGAGGCAGTTTTGATGAAAAATACCCTTAGAACTTTAGGGGTTAAGTATATTTTTTTAAACTCAAAGGTTACAGAAGTATTTAGCATGGCTGCCCAAATTGCCCACAGAACACAAAATTTCACTTCAGGTACTATAACTATTTCTTCAAATTTCTAATTGGAAAAAAAAGAAAAAAAGAAAAAATCTCTCAAAGTCATTGTTATGACCTACATTCGAAAAAAGTTTCAAAAAATCACGACTTAAATTGAAGTCACTTATACATGCCTGAATTCTAAAAAAGCCCAAATGTGGATGATTGTCCTTTGGGGGTTAAGGCTAGCTAACTTCTCAAAAATGTTTGAGAATTCTCTTCATTAATCCCTAAATGGTCCTCTACGGATTTTAGATGGATACATATGATTGCAACAATTTATTTCTTTCTTTGAAATTTATTGTGAAGATAAATATTTGTAGGACTTTACAAATAAGACAATTTTCATCAAATCTTAATAAACATAGAAAAAGATATGAGGTTTTAACCCCTAAAGGACAATCTGCCACATTTGGGCTTTTTTTGAATTTGGGCATGTACCTATGAATGCAATTTATATCAGGATTTTCTGAAATTTCTATTGAAGGTGGGCCGTTCAGAGATCTTCGTGTGGGAATTTTTATTTTTCGATTCCGACATTGGGATCAAAAGTTATGAAGGTTTAAGTGTCAAACGCTGCTCGTTGGGCAGCTGCTGAATTTTTCTAAGCCACTGTGAATGCAGCAAATTCTGCCCAAAACTGCCAAAAATTGCCAAAATCTGCCCAAAGACGAACCTTTGAAGTTCCACCAAAAATTGAGATTTTGATATTTTTCAAAAATAAAAATTTCCGATTATAGAGAAGACAGTAGAGCATGTTCCCACCGTTCGGATTTTTAATCCAATTTTTTTTCATATGCTATTTTTATTGTCCAAAAACGGCCTTTGTATGTGAATTTTAGCATACCCCCTAGCGGAAAATGATTTTTTTGGCAACCTTCCACATCGTATTTGAATATGATATTTTTGAAACATGTACCTTACTCACTTAGGAACAAGAATATGGAGAGACTCATCCCATATTTACTTTTAAAAATGGTTTTTTGGGCCTTTAAAACTCTGCTGTCCCCTTTTTTTGCAGGGAAAAAAAACATGAAATTTCAACTTTGAATGTTACAATCTTGCAATTGGTGAGGAATGAGTGCGTGAGATTTTGCGGACATGTTGACATACAAGCTAGCTACAAGATCTTACAAGTATATGTACTAAAAAAGACCCCAAGTTTTCAGAATCCACCTTGGTTTGAAGAGGGGCTGTTTTGAGGCAGTTTTGATGAAAAATACCCTCGGAACTTTAGGGGTTAAAGATTTCAATCCAAATCAAGACAACGGTGTAGGGCTAAAAATCCTCATTTCATGTTTTCAAAAATTCTAAAATAGAATCATATTGTGTACGTTTTCAAGAATGTAAAAATCTTTGATTCATTTCGTTATGGTAAGGCTAGTAAATGATACAAAAAAGCCATGTTTTGTAGGCACTACTAAAAATTTCTAACAAAAAAACTGTAAAGTTTCATCTTGAACTCAATTTCAACTATTTTCAAAAAAAATACAAAGTGAAAGGATACAATTGATTCTTACAACATTTTCACCATTGGAACTAACATTATTATATCTCATGTCAATATAATTAGAAATTTAAGTTTTACATTACTTTGTACTTGTATCCACCTTATAATGTTTTTGAAAGCCAAATAATGAGTTTTTTTTATTTAAAATATTTTTGGTGAATTATCAATTCATTTACATATTACAACATCAAATTTTCCAGTCGATAACACAAAGCCAAATTTTAGGAACATTAAAAAAAAAAAAAAAAAAGCTTTAGGACGGATAAATTTTTTTTTTTAAAAATAAAAAATAAAAAAAATAAAGAAATAAATAAAAACTTGTTCATGCAAATGATTTTGACTCTGACTTTGAATTTTGGAGAATGAGTATTTTATTATGATAAGTAGAAGATTCTATTGTTGGATTCATTTTAAAATGTCAAAATGTCCAAAGAAAAGAAAATTGCTTCATTTAAAGGTTTTAAATGATAATTTTGAGGGGGAAACCATTTGTTTCCTTTCCAGATTAGTCAGTGACTTTCGTATTGTAAAGTTGATTTTTAAAACTCAAACATATATAAGAGATTTACTGTAATTTTAGGCACTCTTTCTATGTATTTTCTTTTTTCTATGCACACATAGTCACCAATTCTTTCAAAAATTTAGGCACTTTTGAAATTAGTTATTTTCTACCTAATCTGCTAAAGAGCTACAGTAATTATTTTGTGATAAAAAATGTAATTCAATTATATGATTATAAATTGAAAAACCTTCATTGTCAAGCACTATTACTTTTCAAAGTTGTTTGAATATACTCCAAAAAACATGATTAAATGTCTTTATAAGTCCAAGTTATCATTATTTGGACAGTAATTTGACAATTTTATATAGTACTAGAAGTTGGTGATTCTATTTCTTTTTCTAATATATTTTCAATTTCATTGAATTTCTATATCTGTACCATATACAATATTTAAGGATTGGTATGTAAGGAATCATAAGAACTCATGTTACATCACCCGCAAATAATGGCAACAAATTGTGGCCCAAATATGCAAGAAATATAATTCGTATCACATTTTAAACCCTAAAGGTCTAGGAAAGCCAAAATGGCTTTTTGCTATTTCGGGCAGCCTAAATGAAGAGGTTTAAAGTAATATTTTTGCCTAATTGTTTTACTGGATGCTTCCTTTACTCCAATGTGTACGTGGTAAAATTTTCAAAGTCAAATCCAATTTTAGAACCTTCAATTATAAATTTTAGGTTTCAAATCAACTTTGAGCAGTTTAAAAATAAGTTTTTTTATTAAAAAAGTTTAGAAATATGTTTATAACCAAATCACTACTCTAAATCCAAATTGATCCAAGTCAAAACGTTTAGCAATTTTACAAGGGTAGCTTTCAAAAATTACATGAACAAGCTTAAAAGTTTTTAGTAATTTTACATTTTTCTCTTTCAAAAATTGTCAAAATGACAAAATTTGAGATTTAGGAATTTTTCAAATTTTTTTTCTAAAATTCACAAACTCATAGATGTAACTTTTTACCGTTCACTTTTTTTGCAAACCTAAAATCTTTAGCGTTATTCAAGTTTGACCATATTGTGGGTTTTGTACCTCCTTCTCGAAAATAATTTGCATGAAGGCCAAAAAATCAAAATGAGTCTCCAAAATATTGCATGGAGGTGCCCAACTTAGTTACTTACAAAGAAGAAAATATGAGCAAAATGTTTGAGGTAACAATAATCAAGTCTCCCTTGACACCATTTAAACTATGCCTTTCAAAGAAAGCCAAAAAAAAAAAAAAAACAGTAAACTTTGATTGTTATAATCTCACAAATGGTCAAGATTCAACGGTTGAAATTTGAGAAGGTGTTAGTAAATGTAGTTAGGTTGAAGATCTTACGGTTGGAAATACCAGAAAAGAAAATTTTATTGGAAACATACATCAATTTCCATAAAGTGGTCAAAAACTGCAGTTTTCGGTTTAGGAGGTGCCAAAACACCTTGGACCTTAAGGAGTTAAAATGCAATCAAATTTAGGCACCACGGCCGTGGTGTAGTAGTTTGAGTCATGGCACACCGGTGAAGTGGTTGTGAGTTTGAATTTTAGGACCCTGACATCGTAGGTAGACAGACACCTTCGGACCCGCTCGCAACTTGTGCGCGCGGCCCTTTGCTTGTTTTAGAATAGGCTCTATGTGCTTGTTGTTGGCCTGTCGCCTCCGGTGCCTGGCCATTGGCCATCTCCGGCCCTTGGCCTTGTATTGTGCTTTTGACGCTCGTTTTTTCCCTATAAACTTGGTGGATACATTCTGGTTGTGAGTTCAAATTCCAATACCAACGTGGTGCCTACTACCATAGTCCACCCAACTATGGTGGGGGGTCTTGAGACCTCGTTGTATAGGTATCCAAAAAGACATTGGGAGGATGGCATGTGGGTTGTCTTCAAGGCACTTAGTGTAGAAAAGTGTTAACCTTTGAAAAAGAGGAGCAGCTCTAGATTCATTATCTTTTGTCCAGTGGCCATCGGATTAGTGAATATAATGAACAAACACTATATTCACGTCGGTCCCTTCGGATTGGGAGTTCTTCGTCTTCTGCAATCAAAGTTAATCCCTAACAACAATAGTCTAGAACGGGTTTTGTGAGATTTTAGGCGAGTTTCCGATGATGTCAAATTGAATATATTTTTTTGAAATCTTTATGAATTTAGAGAATTGCAAGAACTTCATAGAAATATTTAAAAATTGCACTAGATAAATTTGAAAAAACATCCATGGTGCCTGAAGCAAATTTTTCTACTCATTGGGTAGCTCCAAAATTCTTCCTAGACCGCTCAAAAAAAGAGAAATTCTAGTCTTCGTAAAGAAGACCTCCATGAATAAAGTGCCTATTTGTTCCACTGCTAAACATAAGTCTCTATGACAATAGAATGACACCACTTAACTACCTTTGGAACTTTTTATGTATCGAAGATAATGTTCTTTGAAATTGTCAAAAAGTCCTTTTCATGGTGCAAAATTTCAATATAAGAATTGTCAAATTTTTATCACATTCTAAAAAAAGTACACAATGGCACTTCGAAACACGTGCCATATTTCAAATTAATATTATGTGACTCATTAAGCACATCAAAATTTTAACCCCTAAACGACCACGGCCACCAAAATGGCTTTTTGCTATTTCGGGCAGCTTAGATAAAGTGGTAAAAATTGATATTTTTACCTAAGATTTTTACAAGATGTTCCCTACACTACAAGGGGTATGTGAGAAAATTTTCAAAGTCAAATTCCAAATTTCAAAGTTTTAAATGCAAAATTTAGTTTTCAGCCTTCGGGCGGGCAGAAAAACACTTTTTTTTTTTGGTTTTTTTTGTTTTTTTTTTTGAAAGCTACTTCATAACCAAATTCAGGTTAGAATTCCCAAGTGACCCAGGTAAAATCTTTTTCCAATTTCTCAAGGGCAGCCTCCAAAAATTACAATGCTAAGCTTCATAGTTTTCCATAATTTTCCATTATTCTCTTTCAAAATTTGGCAAAATTTGAGATTTGTGAATTCATGATTTTTTTTTCCAGTAATTCAGAAACTTGTAGAGGTACGTTTTCACCGTTTATTTTTTCCAAAAACCATATACAATTGACAAAATTTGGGTTTTCTTGAATCATCGTTTTTATACCTACTTCTGGAAAATAAATTGCATGAAGGTTCAAAAAGCCAAATGAGTATCGAAAATTTTGCACAGGTGTTCTCAACTTTGTTATCTAGATGGAAAAAAATATGAGCTAAACTTTTGGAGTAACAATCATCAAGTCCCCCTTTGCACAAAGTAGACTATGTCTGCCCAAAAAAAAACTTGCATCAACTTTGAATGTTATGATCTCACAAATGGTGAAGATCCAACGGCTGTAATTTTACGTAGTATTTGTGATAGCAAATAGGTCTAAGATCCTATGGCTGGAAGTACAAAAAAATAGTAAAACATTTACCTATACCCCAATTTCAACAAGGTGGTAGAAAATCACAGTTTTTGGTTTTGGAGGTTAAAAAACAACTTGGTCGTTTAGGGGTTAATAACAACATTCACATCACTCTTGGCAGATGCTATCGGCATTTCTCAACGTGTTGCTTATTAGAAGTCACAACATAGAATGCAAACCTCTTTCAATCCAATAATATCACTTATGAATATTGTCTCCAAATTTGATACAATATTGTAAACCCCTATAATAATGGGCTCTAACTCGGATTTACCATAATGTAGAACCACCCATACTCGAACGCCCCTCCAATATCAATCCCTATAAATACATGCATTCACAAGCAATGCATAATCCTATTACTATGCAAACAAGATTCTATTTCTAAAACAAATCCAACTCAAGGCACTCATTGATTGGCACAAGTCACCAAAAGGTAAGTTGTCCTTGTGTACATTTTTAGGAGGGGTCTATGTACATAATAAGTGTCTAGCCATACAAAACTCTAAAAATTTATAACTTATTCATATTAAATGAGAAAAATATAATTTCACTTCCATTCTCATATTCCAGTATTTACTAATCTGTGGAAAAAAATTCAGCTCATACACCACTTTGCATCCAGGGTATCCTCTTAAATGCACGAAAATAGGTGGTTCTACCTTAGTGCAATACATCAATCTCAACCTTTGATGATAAGCTCCAAGTTTAGAAGCCCTCACAAATCACCCAAAAACCCAACCTTTCATTTTACGGCGTGAAACAGGTTGTAGATAGGGAAACGGTCGCCGAAATCATCAAGTTGCTGCACAGTCCTTCTTGAAGCACAAACCCAATAAACCCAGATAAATCATTGTAAATTAATTACCCTATCAATCAATCCCAAAAGTTGCAGATAACCCCCCTCTCCCCAAAAAACAAACCACAAAAGCAAACCACAGAAAGGAATATCATATTCCACTAAGATTACCATCCGCACAACATGCCAAGCAACACCATCACCACAAAACCAACTGTGATTACTCACCATTGTTTCTAGCGATGATGGTAACCTGTTTGCATTGCATTTACACAGAATGTCAATACAACAAGAAAGTGGGAGGAAGATGAAGTTGGACTTCAGGCACCCAATTGTGTTTTTTAATCATATTTATTTTTAATTAACCTTTGTAGCATTAAGAGCTTAATTATAGGCCCTGTAGGCGGTGTGCCTATGGGTAGACAAAGTGGGCTGGCACCTGGTAGTGGTATTAATCCACGTCAGTACAGTATTAATACACACCCTCCAGATTAGTGCTTTTATCATATTTAAACAATCCCAAAGGTACGGTTACAAGGTAGTGTGCGAGAAATGGCCTTGCTTTTGCAAAAGATTGTTTCTCTGCCAATCCTGTGGAGTGATTGCTTTGGTGGGTAGGAGGGTAGTGCTGTCCTGTACAAGTTGAGGCAGGTATTTGGGATTTTTTTATTTTTTTATTTTTTATTTTTATTCTTTATTTTTGGAGCAAATGAAAGGTGTTTGGGATTTTAATGATGCTTTTGCTGCAACTGGAGTGTTGCAGGGATGTTGCCAGGGTGTTGCAGAGATGTTGCAGAGATGGTGCGGTGATGGTGTAATGAGAGGGTGATTGACATGTGGGTGGAGCTTGGGAGAGGGGGAATGGAATTAAGGGTTGGGGGGGTTATTATGCCCCTGATTTGGGCCTCAAATTTGCTCCACATATGAAATATATTCCATGCAGTTGCATTAGAGTAAGTGAATCTTTGGGGGTTCTAGTTCAAAAATAAGGCGTGATTTTAGTTTATTTTTCACTGTAATTGGAATATTTTGAAATGAGATTAACCCCAGTTATCCACACTATGTGCTCCCAATCTTGCTAGACCCTTGCCTAAAAGTGGAAGTTGAGGCCGCAGACAAGGAGTTATTTCGAGATACTCTATTTGGAGGTCAAAAGAAGCTTGACTACTCATGTGATTGGAAAAAAGATTCGAGAAGAGTGGAAGGCCCTCACAAAATGAGGGTTATAAATGATACAGGCCCATGGCTGTTTTATATACACGTATCCGGATTTAAATCACGCTCTCATCACTTGCCCATTGGATCTGATAAGCCTTGTGATGCTCGGAGATTTGCATCAACCATATATAAACTTTTATTGTATCTATGGAAAGTTAGTATGATTAGATGATGAACTTCATAGTCTTTTGCGAATGAAATATTCTTGGGCCTTGATTTTTAATGCATGACTCTATTGCAATTTGATTTAAAGAAAAGTTTTAAAAATTGACACTATTATATCTTTCAAAATTATTAAATACATAATAGTAATTAGAAGAAATAAGATTGTTTATAACATATTTTAAAATAATCCTTCAAATTCTATTGTAATTATTTCTGAAGCATACTAAAGGCGTGAATGCTAGTCTACTCTTGCAATTGTTGTAAGTGTATATTTGATTGGTGTAGATGCTATTGATGTAGACAACTTGCCTTTAGTCAATTATCTCGTATGCTTTTATAATAATTTATTTTCTTTATGGATATGGTTGGCCTTCTAGTTGTTGTCATGGAGACATGTTCCAATAAATTTTACATCATTGATACTTAAAGTCAATCTTCTGAATATTGTGATCAATGCATGTTCAAGTGATGGTTTACATCATAGATGCTTTGAGCTCATCTTCTTACAATGATAGTGTAGATATTCCATTTGCATACATGATTGAATGACTTTTATTGCTCGTTTTGTCTTTAGTCTTGTCTTGTAAATACATGTCTTGCTTATATAGTTACTTTCTGACATGATTAGATGATTTGTTTTACTGTTTAAATCTTCAGGTTTATGTATTTATTTTGGCAGTATACTTTACTCACTGATTTAATTGAAATTATGTTATTTACATGCCTCTAATTACTCATTTTCCACCTACCAGTATCAAACTAATGCAAATGACGCGCTTCTCTAATGATTTCATAAAGATGTAGACTCTAATTACTTACAAAAAATAAACACCCTATCCATCCAATAATGGCTTTGTCGCTTGCCAATCACCAATCCACAGTTCAACTACCCGTATAAAATGAAATACATGAAATAGACATGCTACTACATTTCTCATCTATCTAAATTTGCATCTCCTTACTCCTACATCTACTTCCATCCATTTTTAGAACCAAAAACTCATAAAACATACCATACATTGATAGCATGTTTGTTCATCCTTGAACAAAATTTTGTTTGGGGAGGAAAAACCAAGTTTGTTTTTCAAAAACCTAATTTTTTAATTTAGTTTCTTCTACAAATAATCACTAAAAATACCTCTAGATGGACTGAAAATAGACAAATATCACATAAAATAATATCTCATATTTTTGTTTTTCCATCCTTAAAATTTTCATTTTTTTCTTTTTTCTTTTTTCAGAATTATTTATGAAGGAACATGCTATCGACATACCATATCACAAACAAGGACACAAAATCTGTGCCTTTCCTCTCCAACCTTCAAAAAATTCAACCCACCCAAGAGATTTTCCCCACAAAGTTGCACTTGTTCCAAACGACCCACAACTCAGACCTCCAAGCGCTAAAAGGACAATGCTCCCAGCAACCAATGCCCAATTTCCTCCTCCGAAATATCTCCCAAACACAAAGACCAAAACAAACACCAAAACAAATGAAAAAAAATAACAAACCAAAAAATAACAAACCAAAAAATAACAAACCAAAAAATAACAAACCAAAAAAATACAAAAAATAAAAAAGGGTCAGAAGAAAGAAGCAGAGGCACAGTAGTCATAAACATACACTACAGCAGTTCGGACAAAAGGCAGACAAACCTGTGCGAAAAAAGAAAAAAAAAGAAGGAAAAAAAGGCAGACACAAAGTGGGCTTGTCCCAAAGCCTGAAATGCAAGGCAAGGACTCCGGAGCAAGAGAGACAACTGTAGATAGCCCAGCGCTGTGCAATCAGAACCGGAGACGGTCGCCCCCACACCACCACAGTCCCAGCCCCTCCAAACGGAATCATTCATTGGTAATATAAAGCCTGCGCTGCGCATGCAGCAGGCGAACCACTTCAGTCTTCGCACGACCACTTCACCAGTGAATCGCATCGCATCACAGACTCGCAGACTGGTTCTCTGGTCTCATCACAAGCTAGCTGAATCTTCTTCCCCTCAAGGCTCAGATTGCTACCAAGGTGCTTGTTTTGGTGTTGGAACATCAGATACTGCAGCTTGGAAGGTGAGCCAGCCCAGGGTTTTTCTAGATGTTGTAACGGGTCAATGCGTGTTTGGAAACGTCCCATTCGGAGGTGGACTCAGTTGGTGCCACAGCATCAGTGTTGTGGTTGTGTTGTTTGGAAGCTAGTATGTGATCAGATGGTGTGGAGAGGAGAGGAGAGGAGCAGGTGGTGTTGGTTTTTTAGTTTACTAGTTGCAAGTGGGAGAGTACTGTTCAGGTTCTAGAAGAGTTTTGCTCTCAAAGTTGAGTTTTTGTGATGAATGAGAGGGGTAGTGGTGGTGTGGGAGGTGGAGATTTTTGAGGAGAGATGGTGGAGAGGAGTTGCAGGGATTGATGGTAGACCGTGGGAGATGAGTTGGTGATGGTGTGGGCATTGGGAAGGGGGAGTGGTTGGGGAGGATCTGTGGAGGAATCGGTGGGGAGGAGGGACTGATGATGTGGAGGACTGTGTGGGCTATGTGGGCAGGAAGGTAGAGGGCTCGATGTTCTCTAACCGACTCGGTATGCACCATAAGCTTCGACATCTGGGTGACGGCATCGAAATCCCTCCGGGCTCAGGAGTATCGCAGGAGCGCCTGGCATCGCCGTTAGAAGCTGCGGCGTACGCTTCGTCATCGTTGAAGAATCTGCATCAGACACCCGTCGGGGAGCCAGCCATGAACCATCACAAGGCGGAGTCCCGGGGTAACAGCGCCTCGCATTTCTCCGACCAGTTCTGGCTGCCGCAGGACGCGTTCTCGGGGGGGATGTCGGACCAGAATGGCAACGCTCTGGTGTTCAACACCGCGCATAACGCCAATGGCTCCGGGGCTCGGAGCATGTGGCGGAGCCATGAGGTCGGGCATGCGGGGGATCAGCCCGGCGGGGTGGACTGCATAGTGTCCAACCAGGGCTCGCCGGGGCTGGGGTCGCCCCACGGCCAGGAAGACGGCGCCATGGAGCTCCCCGCCATCTCCTCCGACACGGCGGACGGCAAACCGGAGTCGAATGAGACTGGCAATGGCGGCAAGCGCTCCCACAGCCGCTGCGTTGCGTCTAAGAACCTCGTGTCCGAGCGCAAGCGCCGTAAGAAGCTCAACGAGGGCCTCTTCCAACTCCGCTCCCAGGTCCCCAAAATCAGCAAGGTAGGGATCGTCATCCCTTTTCTGCAATGACACCAGTTTAGGGTATCACATGCCACAAGCACATATCCAGATTATGGTTTAAGCTTAAGGTTAATCTGAATTTTCCTGTGATACATTAATTAAGAAGTACCACTCATGTGTGCCCTCGTGGTTTGAGAGTCGGTTTTCAGAGTTTTCTTGTGGAAATTGTTAGCAGTAATAAGCCTGTTTTGTAAGGGTAGGGGTAGTGATATGACATGGCATCGCAATGCTGGCGATGGTTTGGTGATGTGTGTGGGAATTATGTATGTGTGGATGTGCAGATGGACAAAGCGTCCATCATTGGCGATGCAATTGACTATGTGCGGGAGCTGCAAAAGGAGCTGGAGGAGATCGAGTCCGAGATCGACGATTTGGAGCAAAAGTGCACGGGCTCAGTTGGCGATGAGGCCGGCTCAGTGGAGGCAGCGACTGGAGAGAATTTCTCCGGCCCCACGAGCTCGAATCCTGGATCCGGAGCGGAGTTGGTGCAGGGTAGCGGTGAACCCGGCCAGGAAACCACCGTGACAATCGAGAGCACCGTTGATAAGGTTTCGGGAGATTCCACTCAAGTGCAATTGCCGGGTCGTTTGGCTCAGAAAATTTTGGAGGTAAGCAAACCATAGCCATTCTAAAATTATGATCATTCATGAGAAAATTCTGGTCAATGTCCAGCTTATATGTGTTGAATTTCCTCTCGGTAATTAGGAGTTTCCTGAAGGCTAAGTGTTGGGTTGATTGTTCAGGTGGATGTGGTGAGGTTGGAGGAGCAGACCTACCATCTCCGAATTTTCTGTCAGAGAGGACCAGGCGTGCTGGTGCAGTTGGTGCAAGCAGTAGAATCATTGGGTGTGCAAGTGCTCAATGCCCACCATACTGCCTTCCAGGAAAACATTCTCAACAGTTTTATTGCCGAGGTATCATTCAACTACCATAAAACTCTCATCATCACCTTCAGCATCATTCCTATCCTTGCTATATTTCTTGTTACAACCAATTGGGTTTATTCTTTGCGTGCCTTCTAACTCTCATTCTCTCGTGTGCACACCACCAGATGAAGGACCCGGAAATGGAGACGGAAGATGTGAGGAGAACGATCTTCAGTGTAGCTGCTCAGTATGGACTGGTACAAGGGTGATGTGTATGTAGCATGTATGGCTCCTGCAGCAGGCAGCGGCAATAATAACCTTACCTTACCGGGACCATTGATTTTGTGCCAACTTTGTAAATATAGTCGTGGGCAGAGGAGCATTACCAGTAGCGTGAGCGAGAAGGTTGTTTTTTTTTATCAATACGTCGACGCTCACAGCACAATCCCAGTTTTGTATTGACCCTGTATCCAGATCGTCGGCTTTGCAGCACGAATTACAGCGGCAACTCAGTTCAGCTGCTGCTATTCCAGTTTGCGGTTTACTCAGTTCAGACTATTGAAAGTCGCTCCGATCGTTGAGTGTACATTTTGCTCAATCGTATCCTAATGTTTTGACTGAATGAGGAATTCAAATGTGTATGTTGTCCATTATGTAAACCTGATTCGAGTCTTGAACTGTGAGATACTTGCATGAATCCGAGCTTGAATTAGTAGCAATATCCAGGTTGACCAGATCACAGCACTGCTCGGACCAGTACAATTCAAAAAGGATTGTCCGAGCTGGGTAGTGCCAGGGCCCAGGAGTCTTCTCTCCGGTATCCATAGTGTGGGATAAAGCTACTCTACTTAAAGCAGAGTGGGTCATGCTTTCTGTGAACTGTTTCTCCAGCTTTTACTGGAACGGAATGTTTGTCGCCATCCCACTCTTGTATCGTAACTTTCGCCTTGCCCTGCTCCGCCTTGGCATTATCAAAAATCATCGATCCTGTGTTACACTAACAGCTGGGAACATCTGCTACACTCACCTCTGCATCTTGCGGTGTACTGTCCAACTAAAAACTTTAGAGCTGGGGAATGTAGTGAAGCTTTCTCATTACCCGGGACTCAGAGTTTGCCTCAATAGCGCCCAAGCAGGGCTTAAAGTAATTCAGAGCTCTCTGCAACAGTGGAAGTCCACTATCAGTGCCCAAATTTGTTCATCATCAAGCTTTTTGTAATGACCAACACCTTGCAATATAGCATACCGTTGTTAACATTTAAACATGAAAGGTATGATGAGAATGTTGATAAAATTTCCTACACCATTTGGGTCTCAGCTGGGTGCATGGAAACTTAATCAGTGGAATTAAACGTAATCAGATATTCTTCAACATGATCAAGCTGAGAGAGTCAGAGGGAAGTGGTTCAAAACTGTGTAGTTTTCGGCAGCGTATGAATCATATGATTGCTATAATTAAAAGTAACATATGATTGCGGAAATAAAAAAGTACTATATTCTTCGTAATTCTTGCGGAATATTACGAGGGGGGTTCCAAAACACACGAGGAACGTAATCTATGAACACCTCATGAATAACTTTATGGATTACATAAAACCAGTGAAGGACCTGGCCCAACAAGCTGATGATGAAATTTTCTTCGCTCTGGCCATTGGTAAGGGCAACAAAAGTACCAAGTACCCATCTCTCTAGCTATTCTTGCAGACTCCGCACTATTTTGATATCATGAAGCTCCCTGTTCCACATTCTCAATTGAAGGTGGTGATTGTTTTTGACTCTGTCATGGTACCATTTTCAAATGCCACATGGCACAGAATTTACACAAAATACTTTCAACTTCGAAAGCTCTTGGTTGTCGCACATCTGTCACCACAGAGCGTTTAAAAACGTGTGAAATTTGGCAGGAAAAAGGCTCACAAGGAGATTTTTTTTAATTTTTAATTTTTAATTTTTTATGTTGCGTGTGTTTGTGTTAGAAAGAGTTTTTAATGCAAGAAATAATGTCATTTTTGCAAGTATTTACTGACATGCTGGAACTTCGTGATATCCTGCAGTGCCATGAGGAACTTGAGGCAGTGTCATCAATAAGGTGTCCCAGTGCATGGCTGGGTGATGAGTGGGATTGGAATATTGTTGATATTTTCACTGTCATGCCCATCCTGTTCCAGATGATGGTAATTTTTTGTATTGGACACAAGATTGGTATAAAATCAACCATTGTTTCCCTTAGTAGTTTTCTCTATCAGTCATGAAGTTTCGATCTTCCCTTATAAACCATCTTCATCGAAGAGGAAAAAAATCAAATTTTGAAGATTATTTTTACCGGGAATAACTCAATTAGCTTAAGTTGGTGGATTTAGGTGTCTTTTTTCCTAGACCTCACAATGCTATTCTTTTCTAGGCATGCAGGGGTGAATGGTATCACCCTAGGCTACATGGCATATCTCCTCAGTACCAATTTTCTCATGGAAGAAAACAAGTATTACCAGCACTTTTTAATCATGGTAAAAAGCAGTCACTTTGGCAAGGAGCAATCGTAATCGTCAATGTTGGGCGACTTGGGCAAGTGAATCTCCAATGATTGTCACTATTATCTCTGGATAAAACTATGGGATGAGTGCTTACGTGTCACAGACAGGATGCAACAGAGTCCCCCAATGTGGGATTGTTATTCACTTCCAAGTTCCAAATCCAAATCACCATGCACAGTCCCAAAGTAAAAAGACACCGCGTCGAACAGAAGGTTATTAAACCATGTGCAAAAATACAGCAGAAGATCTGATTCACACTATGAAAGAGGGAGAAAATTATTTAAATATACAAAAATATCACGACTCAGTATGTAAAAATGGATTAGTAGTTCACATTTCCTCAATCAGTCTTTGGAAACTGAACTGTCAAAATCTCCCAATCTAGCGTGACTTGGAGCCTAGGTTTGGGAGGAGGTAGCGGACAAATCTCTGCCCCTATTATTAAATTTGAGTGGAACACTTCTTGATTTCAAGAGGACCTCCTTGGAATAATTTTGGGCCAGAAGGCTCCGAATCTAGGAAAAAAAAAAGAAAAAAAAAAGAAAAAAAAAACAAAAAAAAAGAAAAAAAAGAAAAAAAACAAAAAAAAACTCTTAGATCCCAAAACAAGGAGGGCTAGAAAAATGGACCCAATCGAGCTTCAGATCCAAGCCACGCTCGTTGTGAGAGAAATACAGAGACCCTTTGCAAACCCATTTGTACGGAAGAAGTAGCAGTAAGAAGGACCAGTGTACCACTGTTTCTGGGCTCCAAAAATCATTCAAAAACATATGAGATAGTCACAACTCAATAAGTAAAAATGGATACATTTCCTTACCTCGTTGTATGGTAAAACCTGCAGTAACAAGGACCATTGTACCACCGTTTCTGGGCTCCAAAGGGAAGCAGTGGGAAGTGAGGCATTAAGTGTCAGGTGGAGGCCATGGCAGGCATGCAAAGCTAAATGAAGTGAGATAGACAATCATACACAGTGCCCAGTGCACAGTGCATGACAAGGAAATGCTTTTAATTTCATCCAATTTTTTAACATATATTTTTCGATTGTTCTGGGGCTAAATGTGAGCTCCACCAAAGGGACAAAAGCAAAGGCCTTTTGGATGCAAAAAGGATTCCCCTCAAGGAGCACATTGTACTAATATCACATTGAAGGGCAATATTCTTCTGCGCTGTACATAATCTAAAGTTGGGTGGGTGGGTTGATCATGCCTATCTGCAGGGCCTACAAGCCTATTCCTAGCGGCGGTGGGCCTATAAGTTTTAGGCCCTCTGGTATGTAAGGCTCCCTAGGTGGGTCTCTAGAGGGGAGGGGGGTGGCTGTGGTGGGATCAGGTTTTGGGCCATTGTTTACAACTGAATTTTGTCCCTCAGCAACCGTATCTAATATCAACCAGGTAGGGCAGACTTTATCCAGAGGATCTCTGTGAATGTTCTCCGGTGTTCATGACTAATTTGGTGGTCTCATAAGTTATACTACCATGACACACATCATATTGCGATACTGAACCAACCTCCATGTCAGTGGACCAAAGAAGACAAGCTTGCCGAAACACAAAAATGTGGTTCCCACGGCCCTGGACCTTTCGGTCTGATGAGGGTTTGTACACTATTTCTGGCAATGAATTTTCTTTCCTTGCGTCAAAAAAAATAAGAAAGAAAGAAAGAAAGGCAAAAATGTGAACAATTGCAGCATGATTAAATTTTGAAAACTCCATCATTCAACAATGACATAACCAAGGAGCTGTAATCATCAAAATGGAACTGTATTCAAAGTATTATATTTGGGGTAGAATGTAGCATAGGTGACCTCCGGCTATGGCCCCGTCGGAGTGGGGTCGGGGGCAGGAGGACCTGACATCAAGCAAGGGGCAGCTCTCACCTGGCAGCCCCAACTTTCATTATTTTTTAATAATTTTTGTAAATTTTAAATTTTAATTTTAAATTTTCTTTTTTAAAGCAAATGGTCTCAGAAATTTACATGAATAATAAAAGGTTTTTCAAATCCATCGAGCGGAGCGAGAAGGGTTTGAATAAGGGCGACAGGTCCGATAGGACTCGTTGCCCGTTAAGTAATTTTAGGGTTCACTCAAAACAACGATCACGGGGTAACTAGGGTTGATCTCATTGAATTTTGGTTTTTATAGCCTTTATTTTTTTCCAAGAAATTTTAAAAAAAAATTAAAAGAAATTTAAAAAAGAAAATCAAATTTTATGGGGCTGGCCGCCCAGTGAGCGCCGGGTCCCCTGCCCCCACCCTTCAATTCCCCGGGGCCATAGCCGGAGGTCACCTCTGCTACATGTGTCCCTTATATTTGATCGCCGCCAGCTCCGCAGCTCTGTTTAGAGAAGCCTCACTAACATGATACATTTGTTATCATTGATACAATATTGTTGAGCTCTCGGACATCCGCTTCTAATCCTAATGAATCAACTGCCTAATTTTCCAAAACGACATCTTCTTAATTCTCTTGCTTGCACAGCATTCTCCAAGGTAATTAGGCCATAAATCCAGCATCCAGAGAGTTCACAGGTCAATTGATCGATTCCTGACAGTCCTTGTTGCTGTCTGTACATTCCAAAATGATGAAGTTCTACGACTCGACCAGAGTTCTTATGTCGAGTTCATTGACGCTGTGCGGAGCCTGTTGCAACAACAGTGGTACTAGCTTGCCAATGATGCCAACAACTATGAGTGCATGCCCTCAGTGAGAAACAATTGCACCCTCCTGTTGCTGTAACTCCTGCAGGAGCAAGGAGGAATGTCTTTGTGTCGAATACACGGATTGATGCCCACGTATGGGGGCCATTGATGAGGAACTCAGCCTGGGACATTGTCATCACGTGTTCCGAGTAAACGTCCCATGAAAATGTCCAAGCTCTTCTACAGGACGTAGATCACGCAACTGATATTTCTTTGATTAAAATATTTGTCTTCTTGTGAGTGCTGACCAATTCCATGTGGCTTGATCTGCTCAAGGTATGGAATATTTCACATTGAAAGTGCTTGACAGCAGTAGTTCAATGCGCATTAGTTCAATGTGGATCACCGGTACATCCCAAAAATGCTGAATACTGTTGAGTTTGGGTTGGAGGAAGTGCAGATAATAACAAGGATATTCACTTCACCGAACTTTCATGACAGTATCACGTACTGTTACAACTCCATGTGGGCAGATAGATTGCAACATGGGGGGAGGAGCTCAATTAGTAGAGCAAATGGGCGAGGGTGTTTTGGCGATAGGCCAGGAAATTCTGCGGGTTTTGGAGGATCTAAGAGAAATTTATCAAACTTTGAAGATTAAAATCCTTGTTACAGGGGTTGAGCTTGTAGATCATTCACTGGAGAAGGTTTTACTTGCAGGAGAAAGCTAGAGTTTGACTCTAATTCTTGAAACCCGGTCGAGAAGAACTGGAGTCGATGCTGATTAATTCTAGTGAGTTGTCAAGTGAACAGAGTTTAAGCTAGAGACTGATACGAGAAGAGAGGGGAAGTACGAATCCATGAAGCACATATTCAACGATGGAGCAGCAACGATGGAGCACATTATTGAGATTGGAACAACGGCGCTGGAGCTGCCTAGGGATCAGAACCGCATCAATCTGACCGACTCCAGGACTCCACTTTCTCAAATGAAATGGTTCACTTTCTCAGGTACAATCTCAAAAGAATGGTTCTTCTACATTGTTCATACTATCATGGACCAGTACACCGGTGAAGGCAGATCCACTTCTTTACAACAGTGGGAGGGGAGGACAATTTTAATTCGCTACCAAACAGGTATTCTAATGTAAATCTGCCTGCAAATATTTGCGTAATTGAACTCAATTGGAGCTGCTAGAAGGATTTGGAATTTGATTTGTTTGCTCACTAAACCGGTCACAAGTCTTTCAAAAGCAAAGATTGCACGAAGATGTTCCATTTTCCCTGAAACTGGTAAGATCCAAGCATGCCCCGGCAGATGCCAGTGACCAAGTGTCTCTCTCTCCACGTGCTTGTTCGTAGCACCTCCGTAACTCCAAGTATGGACTTTTTCTGAACTCACTTGAATTGGGTGAAGAAAAAACTCGGGGCATTTGAGATGATTTTATTGTACAAGTTGGACCTTCAACTGTACGGGCCGCACGTCATTAGAAAAGATTATAATTGAAGACATTGAGAATAACTTGAACGACTTCCTTGCCCAGGACCCTGACTCAAGGAATGTTATTGTCAAGCATCTCCGGTGTGACATGAAAACCTCAAGTGCACAAGTGCATGACATGTGAGGAACTAATTCATTGCAGGACTACTGTGTTGCAAGCTGATGGTAACTAATGGAGCACTAGGGTTTCGACATTTTGAGGCATTTCGTTGCGGATGCACTGTGCATAATTTTGGTTTGCATTAGTGTAGGGTTACTTGTAATTAAAGAACATTGCTTCGGTGTAGCCAGCCTTGGGTGATACAACCACTGAATTTTGAAACATCTTATATTTTCCAAAGTTGACAATCCTGTCGCTTACTACGGTACCCAAGCCACCATGCGTTCTTGATCACTGGTCCCCAATTCTAGACAAAAATGTTTTTTACCTCAGAATGTTCGGGTTTGTGATAGATTTCATTT
Organism: Ceratodon purpureus; assembly: GCA_014871385.1. Lineage (NCBI taxonomy): Eukaryota > Viridiplantae > Streptophyta > Bryopsida > Pseudoditrichales > Ditrichaceae > Ceratodon > Ceratodon purpureus. The sequence continues at coordinate 2,132,985 of CM026421.1, read as the reverse complement.
GTTTGGAAAGGACCAGGTTCTGAATGTATTTGCACAAGGGGTTCAATTACATCTCATAAAAGGATTTGGTTCATCTGGAAACATTTGGTCTTCCCCACTGATCCAGATCTATTCACTCCATCTTTCCTAAGCTTCACCGGGTTGTTAAATTAAACTATGTTACAGTTCAAAATGAATCTTCACTAATCAGTTGGACTGCGCCCTGAACTATCAAATGAGAACTGATCAAGAGAATCTCCTTTGAACCACAAAGATCTTAATTCTCCACGCCACCACCCAAGTAACAGCACTGTGCCTGCATGCAAACGAATGCAGTTCTTCAGATATTGGAAGGCGCTAAATGCTAGAAGTGCAACAAAAATCTGGAAACTAGAGAGGGAATATCTTTAAACTTATAGCTCAGAACTATCCGGAGCTTGCCTGAGAAACACGTTCAGCAGGTCCAGAGCAATTTTTCACAGAAACAAGAAAATAATATAATTCCTGTGTCTATTGAGTACTCAACGTACCAAGAGTACAAGGCACGATATACAGAAGCGCAGGTTGCCCGCTGCCGTTCATGGCATTCAGAGCAACGTATGTCAGAAACAAGCCTGAAATTCCAACCACAAAATCCCAACTGAAAATTAGTATCCACTTTATAACATACAAGAATTCTCTCGTAAAAGGAGAGTATAAGTCATCAAACGAGTTGGTACGAGGTGATGCCGCTCTAGCCAGCATAAAGAATTACTCACATCTACTCAAAGGCAAGCACTGCTCATAGACGTGAATAGTCGTTCTTTGCAAGTGCAACATTTAAATAGCAAAGTACAACTGTTTGACACACTTCATACTGAACGGCCGACACACACATCCCGTCTACTACTTGGACTAATTCAGCAGGCCAAGTAGAAAGCCACAGCTGAAGTAGGGTTCATGAGTGGTCGACTACACTTCAACCAATTCGCATTGAGGTGATCCTGCGTTTTATGAATTACGACTACAGATCACAATCAAACGCTAGTGCCAATTTTGACCAAGTGACCAAAGTAAGTAGAGACATCTGAAACTCACCTAGGCCGTAACCAACTGTGGACCACAGAAAGTAGCCTCTGTACAAACTCTTCCTTGCTGTCCAGTCATACCTGCCATCAATAAAATTCATCAGTTATAATAGTCCCATACATATGATCCCATTGAAACAAAACGTCTTCTGGGTTGTCCACAAGTGCATAAGCTCAACATGTGGCAGTAGAAGGTAGTTCATGTTGCCAAATCCCCATAAAAGTTGTGTATAGCAATCACTTGAAACAGGTTCCACAAAGCAAACCTTAAACTATACAGTTCTCTACAGGAATGCAGAAACACTCTGCCATTAGGTGTCTACTTAGAATTGCAGGGATTAATAATGCCGGTCTTGAAGACTAATGTTGCCCCGCGCTAAAGCACAGATGCATATAGAAAGTCTCAAGCATAGAGCTAAAGCGTAATCCCGTATAGCTGACATATAAAACCCGGACGACTATACACGCTGATACACGCATTCCAATCCATTACGCACAGACCGTATAAATCATCAACGAACCTTACACTGAAAATTGAAAGAAAGGCCCTTTACCGTAGGCAGAACGACACCAGCAACCCTGGCAGGAGAATGTCCCCAAAACCAATGATACTGTAACCACCCCAAGGATCATACAATCTTGGGACCTTCAAAAGCATTGGTATCGCTTCACCATCACTTTTATCGCCTCGCGCCACCTGCCAACACAAGTTGTCCCGACATAAACTCAATTTCAATTGTGAGCACTAAAGACACTCACAACGCAAGGCAAACTTCATCATGATCATGAAGACATATCCTATGCATGTCCAATAGAAGCTACATTTACCACTAGGAGATTATCTTAAAATTCCCGTGTGCAATTTTGTGTGTATGAATGTCATTTTTCACTGATGATTCTGGGAATTCGTAGCGATCATCGAGAATTTAGCAGTGTTATATGAGAAAGAAGACAATGCCCAGGCAATACCCAGCACATTTTTCAAATAGTGAAAGGATCCGGGAACCAGAGAAAATCTCCTTGTCTAGCACTGGCATGGTATCAGTCTAGGAAATATTTATTTGGAACCATATGTTTGAGCACAACATTTATGTACTTCCTGTGACTGTTTATGAATGCACGAGTTGTGAAAAATTGAGCCACATACCACAATCATCACGCTCTCGTGGAAAAATGTTGGCGAGATGAAAACCCAGAATACGTCATAAAGGAATGCACAGCTCAATAGTACTGTGGAGACCTGTGTATACAAGCAATGGTCCCTATTATACACTGTTTCATGAGGATAGAATAATGTGATTCCATGTAAAAGGATCATCAGTCTTCATAATTTATCTCAAAGTATCATACCTTGATGTTTGGCAATCGTACAATCTGAAGAACTGTAAGGATGAGCGCTATTCCCTGCAAGAGAGACAACGAAAGCATCACGTAAATCAGTAGAATCATCTCTCCCTTGCACTCATCAAATTAAGATTTACAGATAGTGTTTTAGAAAACCCATGGATCTCATCATCTTTCCAGAAGCAAAACATTTAAGCAATCCAAAGTTACCAGTGGAGAAACACATAAATTAAAACGACGTTCGGCAAAAACAAAACAAAAAAACAAATCCGTTTAATTCATCATCCTAGCACTGCTTAAAGAATAAACAACCAGAGAAAGAAACACAACAAATGTTGATACCAATGCTACATGAGCATTCTCTGTAGCTCCGCAATACTTTAAAGGGGACGTGACGGTACATCTCCCTTAAATAAAAAACTGAGACTGGTATACTATATGAATGGCCCAACTAGAAGCGAGTTTTATTGCACAATAGCACATGGTGTGATAGAGACGAGATAGCAGCGAACTCACAAGTATGTCCTGGCCTATCCACGCATAGGAGTTCAGACGGAAAACGCCCCAAACAACAGAAAACGCCAGGCAGATGGGCGAGAGGCAGAGAGCTAGAAGAGACACCGACCCGACGAGGGGCACGTTGATGAAGGTCGCCCCTGCCTTCGGAAACCACCTATAGGGTAATCAATGTGCAACATTCGCAGGTTGACATTTGGTTAATGCTTTCTCAAAAAAATTCTCATAAAACAGCATCTGCAGAATAAACCTTCATCTTAAAGAGAATTTATACAACTTGTGTAGGAGAGGTTAAGCACCTGCATAAAAGGGACACAAGGCAAGTCTGCAAACCCTGGAATACAGGTGATCACATGATCATTCTGAAGGTTAAAAAGATAGTCGGTGACTTTGTGCCAATACTGTCAGTAGCTCGTGTGCAAATGCTGCCAGAAATCGAACGGTGAAAGAAGGTTCTATCTAGGATTTGAAGAAAGTAGAATCAAAACATGGCTAGGAATATTAAACAATAAGTTTTATTTTCTCACCTCAAAGCCGCCAATGCAGAAAAGGATAATCAATACCCGCATAAACCAAACCGACATGTAAAAGTAGAGAAGCAACAGAAAAGCTGAAGCTAACAATACGAATAGCACTGCTGAGAGCACATTGATGTCAATCACGTCGTCCGTGTCCATCTTCTCAGAATCTCCCGCTTCCGCCGGAACGTCACCTGAAAGCTCTGGTCGTTCCTGCTGAGAGAGGAAGGAATTATATTAACGTGAGATGAGCAGTTTCACATAATTGCGTCCACAAATTCAATCATTTAAACAATAAAAACAATGCATTATGTGACATGTTAAAAATAAGATCCACTGAGATCTGAGAGTCCAAAAATTGTATCGAGAACTTATACAGGGCTGGAGGATATCTATGATAAGTTGATGATGCAGGTTAAGGAACAAAGCAGTGAATGAGGCCTCAGATGCTTCGTACCTTCATCCGACGGTAGTGCTCTTCTTTAGCAGTCCAGGCTGACCAGAATGAGGCACTCAAAATAGTGCCCACGGCCATTAACCACAGAAAGACCTCTCCTATGTCGACTACTGTCCTGCTTGGAGAATAATGCAACACTCTCACTGGAACCCACCAGCAGATGAACGATTAAACATTTTAGCCAGCCAACTCTATCATTTGTCGAAAAGACCTAGTATTTGTAACTTTCCAAACAATCTTAACTCGAATTCAAATGTACCTTCGTAATTGGCATGTAAAGCCCTATCCAGTGAGTTTCCAGCGCTATTTGGCAACATGACAGAGGAAATGTTAATATCCTGAAAGGTGTCGTTGTCGGAGCATATCATCTTGTAAAGCTCTGCACATATATTGAAAGTAGTTAATACAAGGCCAGGGTGGTTTGGGCTGCGATCCTGAAACACTTGCTTTGCTCAAGATATCTGGATCTGCTCTCTATGATTAACTGTCCTTTAATATCCTCAATGAAATCCTTACACGTGATAATCTAACCTTTAGTTTAAACAATATTGAAAAAACAGTAGTTGCTAGATCATGTCAACTGGTTGTTTCCATGGGATGAATGGCTACAACGATATGATTAGCTAGCCATGCGACGAAATCACTGCGGTCATGTTGTAGGATGAAAGATACCACTGAAGGTTCTCATGGACCTGCTGTCGTGTGAGCAATCATTTTCTCTCCCAATTACATTCGTAATATCAAGTGAATAGAAAGAATCGAGGATATCAGATGCAGAGGACGAGACAGGTAAAATCAACCTTGTTTGTGATTCACAATAAGGAGTGCAACTGCTCCTGCCTTCTGCGCCACCCTCGCCTTGGTTGTAAATGAACAGTTCCCTCGTCTAACAAGGGCTGCATATCCCTGGAGCTGTAGAGCGAAAGCAGGCACTAAGCTTCAGAATGACTCTATTGTACCAAGACACGGACAACGACAATAACTTTAGGAAGTAGAAGCAAAACCAAGATAGCCAATTCAATGTGGCAGCTTCAGCAAGAATTATGAATTGATAATAAACCGTATCATGCTCTTACATTATATACAGCTTCTTAGGTGGCGCAATTTAAGATTTAAATTTGAGTTTGAAAAATGAAACTTGCACCAAAAGGTCACGAGACGTACTGGCTTAATGGAATCAGTGCATGCATCTTCAGGATCCAACTTTGCCAGTGGAACACTATGTTTTTCTTCTTCATGGTCGGAGACAAGCTTGCCGAATCTTGCACTTACACCAACAACCTCTGGCTCCTCTTGTCCTCTAATCCAGTTCCTAATTTTGACCTGCAATCCAAGCTACCAATATCATGATCTTGCATCGCTTACATCACTTGCCCTTCACCCGAAGGCCATTGAATCAATAGATTACCATGCAGCAGCTTCAACGAAAAACTTCTCCTTAGAATGTCCCACCAGGGAATATATATATTTCTGCCCTAATGATATCAAAATGCAAGCTTAATCTTGCGCGCTGTTTACTGCCTACACTAATCATAGACGTCGAGGCAGCCCATTTTTGAATATCACCTAATCAACACTCAGAAAACTCTCTATCGTCTCTTTCTATATATTATCCCGCCTTGACATTTGATTAAGTGTAACAGTCAGACATCAATGGGATAAAAATCTCCATAACCCAATTTATTGAGAATTCGTTGTGTTTAAAATAATCACTTGCTTGATCATTTCAGGTCATTCCAAAGTACATACTACTACAGCGAACTCTAAATTGCAGCAGATGCCCTCTTCGCTACACTCAAATTTGGAGAAAATGGGCATGACTGATTCCATCCTAAAGACAACTCCCGCCATGGCAAATTCAATGACAATTATGACCAACTGCAGGGATTCAGAACAAGTAGGTAGATCCCGACAACACGAAAGGAAAGTGGGAATGAAACTCCTTAACCTACTATCAGAGCTTTGCACGGGACATATACCGAAGCATTGCACAAGCGTGGCCCCATCTTCCACAACAGAAGCTGAAACCTTTTCCAGTATCAGCTAGCAGAAAGAAGGAAGGAAAAGACAAGAAGAAGGAAGAAGACGTACAAGCACGAAGCTGTTGGAGCACCCAGGCTGCGTTGGGGCCAACGCGTCGTCAAGCTCAATGTCGCTCCCCACACACGGCCGCACCATAACACAAAACACCAAGCACATAACCAACAAAGCTCCAGCTCCACCATCGCTCCTGACCCGCCGAGCTCTCCGTCTCCCACCTTCCCCCTCCATCACACCAACTACAACGTCCACTCCCAAACCCTCAACCCAACCCTCACTGTATCAAGTAACTCCCTGCAGCACCAACCCATCCCACAACTCTCCTAGCTCCTCCTCCAGAGCTCCAAACCCGTACCACCATGTCCAATTCCCACCCACATCGACATCGACATGAACCTCCACTCCTCAACTCATCACATCGACATCACTTCTTCCTGATCACCATCATGAAAAGCCAAACTCATCGATGAACACACTCCTTCCCTTGGTGTGCCTGAGTTCACCACCGAGCTAGGGCAAGTGAAGACGATATTTTGCTCGTGAATGAGAAGACAGATGAGCCTCCCCCAGCTGGTTGCAACTTGCGGTTGCACCAGTGCGGTACTGTACCTGGAGGTGGACTCATGTGACCATGTGCCGGACGTTTCAGGATGGAAACTTGTTAGGAAGCCACAGATCATTAACTTAGTAAATATATATCTCAATTACATATCAATTATGCTATATATCAACTATATATCAAGTAAGCTATGTGTCGATTGAAATTTGAGATGAACCTGAGCTGAACCTGATCTGAGTTTGAGCTGAGTTTGGGCTGAATGTGATGTGAGTTTGAGTTTGAGGTGAGTCTGGGATGATTTGGTATGATTCTGGGGGAGGTGCAGGAGCATTACTGAGAAGTTATTAGGAGTGGGGTGAGTTGCTGTGACGGTGCAGGGAGTGGTGTCTGGGGAAGGGTGAGGGATGGCGATGGCGATCTCGGGTGAGGTGGAGAGCCACTTCCAAAGGGTCTGGCGATATGCATTCTGCTGCAAGGGACTCCCTGCAATTGTGGGCAGGGTCACTCGACAGAAAGGCAGAGCATTCATACAGTAAGATATTCATGCTAGAAAATGTTTGCAGTCTCTAGAAACATAAGACTTGTGATTTTCTTAATTAATCTGTTGAATGCACACACAGTCTCTTGATCTCTTTGTGGTATTGCTGAGTTGTATTATGAAAGCCTCATCAGTTACTGGCACCCAAAGTCAGAGTAACAGGTACAAGCACTATCCATGAGCTTTCAAGGTGCATCTGTGGTTTCAGGACCCACTTTCCTTGTATTCTTATAATACTTGATCTTGGATTCAACCCAGTTTGGTTTGCTTTTCCACTTACCAATCATGGTGCAACAGCTTCGAACAGAAAATTTGGCCACAGATTTCAACATTAGTGGTAGAATGATGCACATGCAATGAGGCCTTGGGTATCTAAAACACTTTGTTTATGTTGAAACGTAAGCTGAATTTCTACCCATGTTGGATTGATGTGTGTATTAAAGTCAAATGGTCCTCATTTTGTTGACGAGGCATTTTCCAATGGTCTAAAGTCTTGCTACTAGATAATTTAAAAAGAAACCTTGTAATTTCTCCCTTGTTCTTTTAATCAACTTTAGTAAAGGATAAACTAAAATAGAGATATATATTTTCTTTGTAATAGCTCATCTATGCCTTAGATGCTTTACTGTGAGAATGGAATAGGTTCATCAACCTTCTAAATATTATATTTTTGTATATATTGTATATATTGAAAAATTGAGAAGTGTCACACCAACTTACATCATCACATAAGCTTAAAGCCACACATACTAAAATGTTGATTTAATTTGGCCTAGTCTGTAGAGCAATAAAGTTGCACAAAATCTACTCCGAAAAGAATACCTGTTGCACATGGGAGGGTAAAGCGAACAAATCCTGTCCAAATTCTATCATTCTGTTGAAATTAGCACAAACATTTCTGCTTTACTATGATTAAAAAAGAAGAAGGGGGAAATGAAATATCCACCCAAACAAATCAACATTCCAGTGCAAAGCCTAGTCTATTGGATGACAACAGACCGGAAAGAAATTCTCCACACCACTGAAATGGTTGAAGTATATTATCAACTTCTCCTTACAAATATCATAAGCATTCTCTGTACAATACACACTATTCATAAGTATATATATCATTACATATATCATATGCATCTGCCTAGACTCAAAAGTATGGCATCTGGCAGTCTATCTAAGAAAGTAAGAAGCCCATCCTGCACACTCTATCCCTGTTGAATGAAGCTCCAGCAATATACAATCCAGGGTCAGAACATAAAGAAAATCAATAAAACTAAACCTCTACTCCAAAATTGAAGACACGCTCTATAAACTATGCATGACGAACGTTCTTAAAGGGCCTGGATGGGCATGGGCAAATGATCTCACATAGCCCTAAAAATTTCCAGTTTCAACAGTAAATCCATCATGGAAACATAATATTGCTCAGACTTGAAGCTCCTGCTCACTTCCATAGCCACCCAACAGATCTAGCAGTTGAAGAAAAACCATAATCTTCGGAGGGATTAGTATCTTCGGAGACTGTGAGCAGGTCTTAATCCTCCCCAGCTGCCTTGCACTTTGGGCACTCGGAACATGACTCTCCATCGCCGTCTCCGTGAAGAAGTTCTAGAAGAAATGAAGCTGCTCCGGAGGCTCGGCTTGACTGATTTATGGTAATATTTCGGACCACTGTCGAGAACACCATCGTTCCTGTCACTCAGTTTCTCGTAGATGCCATCACCGGAATGTTTCTCCTTGTAGCGGAGCACCGCCTTCCACAGCAGAGGCAGCAGTCCACTGTAATTCTCTACCAGTCTGTCACCTACGCTGGTGCCCCGTCCGCATTGCATCGTTCAACTACTCTACTTCTGCTCTCAAATCGGCCTACTTGGTTCGGAGACTAGTTACTTGCAGGTCGGAGTTAGTATCTAGATTGCAGTCTAGAAATTAATGAGCTGGTTTGCAAGGGGAGTGGAAGAGGTGATATGTGATAGTGGAGTGGCGTAGACGTTGCCGCTTCCATGGATTGCGTAGGATATCGCCTCCCGGGAAGGAGGGTTAGGGTGACGCAGAATATGGCATTCGGCTGACGAAGGAGGAGGAGGTGATATCTATAAGTGGTGTGAAAAGGGTGTAATTGCGCGTCATCAACTATGACTGGATCGTGTTGAAAGAAACGTCATGCTTTCTTGGATGAGGGAAAGGGTAGGAAAGAGCAAAGATTTCAAGCAACTTGGGTGTACTGCAAAAGGGGTTGATAAATTCTTGACACAGACAGGTATTACGGTGGGTGGAAGAAAGACACAGACAGGTACGAGCTATCTAACTTCGTAGTAGCTGAAGTGGAACTTGGACAACAGCTTCGCCCATTGCACTCATTAATTTGCTCAAACCGTGTATCGATCGTGGATATGGTTTAACTCGGTACTAATAGGTACACCTGATTGGTACCTCAATTTCTGATTAGTAATGTAGTAAATGGACTCACCGCGATCTCGGAGTCTGTTAATTTTGTCTATTATAATGGAAGCACTGACCCAGTTGTCTGAAGCAGAGGAGACGTCGACCAGAGCAAAATTGTGTCTGAATCTTGGTGCTTGAGACTGTAACTTAGAGATGGTAACGGAGAATTTGGAGCTTCATGAATTCAACCACGGTTGTCAATGGCGACGAAAAACAGTACTCCTATATTGGATAGTACATAAATATTATTTTCATGAGAATATCAGTTTGCGTGATTCTGTACGTAACTTTTGTTCGTGACTTTTGTGGGCCTTCGTTGACGTTGACCTATAAATTCGGAGAGTTGAAATGTACGTGGAAAGTCTTCCTGTACAATTTCTCAAAGCCTCTCAATTAAACCCTTGAGGAATCGCTTGCTGAAACTCCAGCCCACTCTAGTTTCAATCAAAACTTTCAGGAAATTCCTGGCTTATCATAGTATAAGCGAGGTTCTTCATTGAATAAAGCTTCGAATCAGATTCTATAGAAACACATTGACAAGATTTCCAACTGAAGAAATTTATTAACTCGGAGTCTTGTAGAGACAAACGTGTAACAGAATATATATTAACATTGTTGGACAGGGTCATCTCCTTGAGCTTCCTGGGAGGAAAGCTTTACCGCAACAACACGAGCATTCGGCCACGACCAAATTGGATGATGTGATCAAATCAATTCTCTGACGTATCCACAAAGCGTAAGGACGTCATGACTCACATGACATAATCACTTAGCTTAAGAGCTTAAAAAAAACAACTTACTCTGCTTTTAGCATAGAAATTGCAATTAGCAGAGATATTTGCTCATGAAGGTATATCCGGCAAGGACTTAGACCAAATGTAGAAAACAGTGTTAGCTTGCTTCCTTTCAACTCTGAACACAAATTTCTCTCAGCTTACATGCTTAGAAACGAGTACTAGGCAAACGGAACTCGTCCATTGGCTCCCACAGAAGAAAAAACTTAAATCAAAATTATGGTGCGTCACTGGGTTCTGAAGCAAAAGATCAAATGAACATGTCCCCAAGTCATACACTATCGAAAATTCGTAGTCACTCGACGCCAACATTACAGAACTATCAAACCCAAACCCCTGAATGGCAGGACCAAGCTATCTGGTCCTGCGCGAAATCTGCACAAGTCGGGCACAGGAAAAGACGATAGAACTCGCTCCACGATCTCAGTTCCAGGGCCAACTTCTGCAATATATTGCACTTCCCTTGTACAGTTGTTGTGATTTGTTGCCAGCGAAACAAGCAGCGCTTGCAACAACATTCGAAATGCAACGAGTTATATGATATAGAATCGGGTGCAGACTCTCACAGTAATACAGCTCGACCAAGTTAATGACAACCGATCCTTAATTTCTACATGCAGCAGAAAGTAAATTTCATACAAGCTCATAGTTGCTAAGCTTAAAGTTCTATTACCACCGCTGAAGGATCTGCAAGTCTGTTCAAACACGCAATGTGCAGACGGATCAAGTTTCAGTTAAAAATAATCCATACTAGAGAATAAAATTTCTTCAAAAGCTTTTCCTGTATTGAGAAGATTTGTATGATACAAGGAAAAGAAAAAGTAAGAACAATGAAGGCTCTCCACTCGAACCCTAGAAATCCACTTCACAAGCTAGTATTTGTAATACACTTGTTCTTGAAGGACTCAGGTAGTAGCCACAAACTCTGCACCTTCCTAAACAACCAATCAAATGGGACTCTTCTGTTTCCAAAACAGGTTCCCCTCTCTAACAATCTGTACTGTAAAACCTAGAAGAAAGAAGAATTTACACCAAAAACAATCATAACTTTAGGGTTTGGTTGCGAAACTCAGTAGTGGCTCCTATATTGCGCTCCACATCGAGAACACATGATACGGTTCTTGTGAGACCAAAAAACAGGGATGAAGCAGAATCGGAACATGTCTCGCACTTGCACGTCGCTCAACATACCACCACAGTTGCTGCACAGGCCGTTAATGGGGCGGCTGCCGACCACGTCCCGCTGCTCGTCGCAAACAAAGCAGAAAAACATCGTGCCGATTTAGGCAATTCAAACTTTAAAATATTATCTGCGCACACACCCTCGCTGACTGAAATCTGCACATGGGTAATCACAGGTTAACTAAAAGAAATCATGCGAAAACCACTCCACCATAGAATCACAAATAACCAACCCAGCTCGATCATGGAATCCGAACCTTTCAAAACCAAAAACAATCACGAAAGCCTAACCGCAAAAACCAACACATAAGTACAACAAATCTCTAAAATTACGCTTACGACTCTCCATCACTACCCCAATTCATCAACGCATACGGCGAGCCGCAAAATCTACTCATGTCTCGGAAAACTCCTGAGCACAATCCAGGTACTAAACTAACACACTGAAACGTTCAACCAAACCGACACACCAGAACCTTCAACCAAACCTACCCACCTGAACAGTAAAAACTCTAGACTCAGTCTCGACATTAAACCTCAATATCAACAAGTACCGAAAACTAGCAACACCGATCACTGTATATCCTCTCGAAATGGGGCATCTCTCAAAAAGAAGCGGCAATTCTATACCACTAACTTCATAAATTTCAAATAACTAACCTATTGACATAGGCTCATAGGCTCAGTGGCAAAACAAACAAACACTCTATTCATGAGACAGTACGAGACGCGAGTTCTTCTTCTTCAACCTACTAATACATGAGCAAGGAATTACTACCAAACCAAGAAACAGGCACTCACCGATTAAGCGATCAGAGAGCTAGCTAGCCGGGTCGACTGTTGCGGAGCCTGAGCCTGGAGAGGGAGAGCAGATACGAATTACTTGAGTTTTGTGGGATGTAGCAGTGGATGAAATGGGAAGCAGCCAGCAACTTAGAGTATGCAGTGGAAGAGGACCAAGTTGGCGATTTGTAGGTTGGATTGAGTGTGGGCGTCGCGGTGTCGGTGGAGTGACGGAGGTCGATTCCAGAAGCTGGAAGAGCATTGGACGCGAATGCGAGGAAGCTGGGCTTGGTTTGGAGTGTGTGTGGACAAGTGCCGTGTTGCGGCGTCTGGCGTCTGACTCCGTCATGGTCGCGCGCGACGCGGTTTAACGTCATCTGTGCCGTCCATCCCATTTATCAAAACCGGAAGTATCAGGCCTACTTCCGTGGAGTACGAAAGTACGAAAGGTACTCCAGGTAGTAGTAGGTGAATATTGATTCTTGCAGTTTGAGAGTAGAGAGAGCGACTGTAGTGGGTCACTGTAGGGCTCACTACAAACCAAAACCTATCTTTTGACTGACCTAAAATTAGAGAATAAAATTATCATCATTAAATGCGCATTGGAATGAACGTGAGATATTTCTCAAGAAAAAAAATTTGCAAAAATTTGACGTAGGTGAAATGTCCTATTGAAAACATTACATTTTCAAAATTTCTGGAATATAGAGGGAGAGTGGGAGGATTTTTCCATTTTTAAGCAAGATTTGTTGTACTCCACCTAAATTTTGAAGATGTCGTGTTTTCGATGGGATATTTCACCTAGTCCCAATTTCACATTTTTTTTCTTGAAGTGTAATTTTTGTAATATTAACTGCGCTTCTAATGATGGTAATCTTACCCTCTAATTTTAGTTCAGTCAAAAGATAGGTTTTGGTTTGTAGTAAGCTTTACAATGACCCACTACTGATGCCTTTAGGAATTAGAGAATTAGAGTTTCAAATGAAAATGGTTTATCTCCATTTTATATACTTAATCATGGTATAGGTTTGAAATATCAGTCTACCATTACCTAATCAATTCAACAAAATCAGAAGTTTTACATAGTAGAAAAAGCTTCTGAACTCTAATCAAATGGTATAGTTGGAAGACTCCATAAGCTAACTTCTTTACAAGAAAAATTCAAGGAAAAAAATTGCTATACAATATTTGTAAAAAAAGAAAATGTTAAATCAAATATTATTTAAAATGGAAAGAATTTCAAGGTGAAGGCTAATAAGATGCAACTATAGCTCATATTGCAATCTAAAAAGTTTCTTTCAATGGTCAATGATGTTTCATGCATTTAATTTCATTAAAAACACAAATGTCAATTGCATTCACATTGAAATCACTAAATGTATTTTACATCAATTTTAAAGCATGTATACATCTAATTTAAACAATGTTGGTGGAGGTGAGACTTTATTCAGTTAGCACACATATCAAAGCATATCAAATTGATCATGGATTGGAAAAAAAAAAAAAAAAAAAAAAAAAAACATGTTCAAATTTTGAATGAATTACTTAACAAACGTGCAAAATTGAATTAATAATTATTTTTCATGAAAATTACTATTGATCAAGAAGTTGATTACATACAAAAAGCCAAAAACGCCTTCAACCACAACAAAAAGATAGACAATTCTCACATAGAATATAGGTTTCAAAAACATGGATTCTAGAAAAAAGACCATGCCTTTGTACTATGATAGTATGGTAAATTGACAAAAAAATTACAAATGTATTTTCATCACTTCCAACCCACTCCAACTACAAGGGGTATGTAGATGCATATTAACCCCTAAAGTTCTGAGGGTATTTTTCATCAAAACTGCCTCAAAACAGCCCCTCTTCAAAGCAAGGCGGATTTTGCAAAGTTGAGGTCTTAATTAGTACATCTAACCATAAGATCTTGTAGCTAACTTCTATGTCTACATGTCCACCAAATCTTACACACTCATCCCTCACCAATTGCAAGATCGAGAAGTTCAAAGTTGAAAAACAAGTTTTTTTTCCCTGCGGAAAAAGGAAACAACAGAGTCTTGAAGGCCCAAAAAACCATTTTTTTGCACTATGGATTTTGGGGGTTTTGATGCACGTCAAAGAATACTGAGTTAGCTAATTGTACTAAAAAGTTATATTCAAAAAAGTTGTGGAAGGTTGCCAAAAAATCATTTTCAGCTAGGGGGTATACTGAAATTCACAAACAAAGGCCGTTTTTTGACAATAATAATAGCATATGAAAAAAATCGGATTAAAAATCCGAACGGTGGGAACATGCTTTACTACCTTCTCTATACAAAGAAATTTTTATTTTTGAAAAATATCAAAATCTCAATTTTTGGTGGAAATTCCTCTTTGGGCAGATTTTGGCAGATTTTGGCAGTTTTGGGCAGTTTTGGGCAGAATTTGCTGCATTCACAGTGGCTGTGAGCTTGCCCAAAGTTTGGCTGAATGCAACTTTTGACACTCAAAACCCTGTAACTTTTTTTCGGTATGTTCAAAAAATTAAAAAAAAAATTCTGCACAGACCTCTTCAAAATGCCTACCTACATTGTTTTTCTCAAAGATTTAGGAATTAAATTGGAATTCTAGGAACCTGCCCAAATTTGAAAAACGCCCATTCCAGGACTATTGTCCTTTAGGGGTTAAGCATGATTATTGCAAGATCTATAATACATGTTGTTCCTTTGGTTTATGGAATAGCGATGCCGTCTGTATTTGGCTTGGCCTGAAGTGAAAATTAGTGACATATTCATCCCTGGGCACAAAGTTAATATCTTGGACTCCCTCGAGCAAACATACATGTAACAGGAATGTTAACAAATTAGTTTCATAAATGACATTGTGCAGTAAACAAATTACTGACTTGAGGGATGATGATATTTGAAACTGTTACCCAAAATATATGGTACATGGATCTAGGCCTTACGGCCATTTACACAATTGTCTAAATTTCTGCTAAACCCCTAGCTCTTGATGGAAGGCAGATAATCCTTCAATAAATTGCCTGTGCCTGGGTCATCGACTAATTCTGAAAATCTAAAGCTTTCACGGCAGTTTTGGAGCTCAAATAAAATAAGAGGCAAATGACTGGGCTCGATAAATTGCTTTTGTTACAGCTTGTATGTTTGTGTTTTAAATGTATCAAAAACTAACTGAAGAGTCATAACAGGTCTCAAGTCATTGCTCTCATCTGTAGCTAATTTCAGACCGGCACCAAACTTCATAGATGGACAACTTTCGGATCTCACTGAGGAGCAAAGAAGTCATATATACCTCGATGGATGTCCGGACTATAGATCATCTCGTAACTTGATTCGTAAAAGAACCGCCACCCTTTCAAATGGAAATACAGGTAGCCGAGCCAAGAAAATATGCTAGAGAGATTCATGACAGTCAGCATATTTGGCACACCAGGCCAGCGGCTCCAGCTCTCAATGCAATGCAGGGACAGGACGCAGAAGGTGCAGGCTCTTCGAAAAATTCTTTACATTGCATTCTAATCATTGCAAACTCCTGGTCAAAACAAAAAGATTTCAAGGAACTGATCATTAGATTTCTAATGCGCCGTTGGTAATTTGCAGTTTTTGTTGTCCCCGTGTGAATGGCGAAGACAAAATCTTCAAACTGAAGACACTCCCCGTAGTATGCCTGCCATGAGGCCGAGTACTGCGGACTTCCGAGAGGAAGTCCGGTACTGAAATACTCATTTTGTACGGACCTTCCTGTGATACTGTGATTCTCGGACCTTCCTGTGATACTGTGAGTCTCGGTTGGGAAACTTGATCTGGGAGAGATGATTCGTCAATTTGGTAGAAGTCGCGCAGATCGCACCTAGACCTTGCGTAACATGCGGAGCATAGATCATAGTCCAGTTTCAGTTTTCCTTCGGCCTTCCATCGTGCATTAGATTTCTCGGTACAGTAACATTTCTTCGAGAAACAACCGGAGCATAAATCATACTGCGTTCGAACTGGTTTTGGCCTGTATCGTCGTCCAACTAGTGGGAATATCATGCAACCATCACAAGTCATCAGCATGTGAATTGCCCATCCACCATCTACGTGGGACGGGATACTTCCATTGCCGCCATTTATGCCAAATCCAGGAAGTGGTAATGGTTTGGGTGTTGTCTTCGCATATGCCAACGATGCAAGAATTGCTCTCAATTCATCCTCTGATGATCCATATTCCCGTATGCATCCAGTAGGGAGCCTTGGAATACCATGCAACATTGAACACTGAAGGAAAAAAACATGCTTCAGCTCCGATAAAGGACGTAGGTCAGGAACCTTTTGCAACCGGAAACAAAAGTTGCAGTCCAGATATGTCAATTTCTTCAAATGCTCTAAACCGCGAACCTCCTGAACGTTCGTCCACCTAATTTTGAGTGTCACCAGATTTGGAAAAGCACTGAAGTCAACCGTCTCGCTCAATAGACACCCATTTAGGATGAGATTTTGTAAGCTTGACCCTGCTGCTGCCAGCTTCTCGGGTAGATTCCCCAGTGGTATGGAAGTCAATTCCACATTTTTCAAGTTTCCCAGCACCCCTGCCCCTGGTAGTGTATAGCATAAACTGTCTTTGGGAAGTTGCTTCCAGAACTGCTTTTCCCCAGGCAAGGATGTAAAACAATCCATTTGGTCGAAAGCCGCGTCTGAAGGACCCTTGATCCTAAGCTCCGACAAACCATGCAAATCCTCTAGAAGTGGTAAGCCATTGTGCGTAGACTTCCATGCCAATAGGACAAATTCAAGCTTTGGGCATGATTTTATACTCTGCACCTCGGGGACATTGTTACCAGAAACAAGTAGCAATCGTAAGTTTGAGCAGGTGTGCAAGCTGATGGGCTCCATCGCGTTGGAACACCCCTCGACAGTCATTTCTTGTAATTCTGAGCAGCAGCTGAAATCTGGAATTTTTCTCAAGCTCCTGTTTGAGAAGAGATTAACAAAACATAGCTGCGTACCCCACAGTTGCTTCGTAGCGATGTTTTCCGTCCAACTCAAGACTTCCAGCTTTGGGCAATCAACAACTGTTAGATCGCGTAGGCTGGACAGCTCACCTATCGAAACAGTAGTGATAGTTTCACATTCAATAAGATGTACTACAGCAACGTTGCTCCATTCTTTCACTTTTGCCACCGTCGGCAATCTTTGAAGACGTATTCGTGGTGCTCTAGCCCACATTGGAAGTTGCGGCGATGGTGGCGAATGGGTACCATCGTCGTAAACACCATACTTGAATTGACCCTCATCCTTATTGGTGATGTATCGTTTGGCAAATTCTCTATATAGATCGTGCATACTGATGTTTCTGCAGATTTCATCATCTCCTTGTGAAGACTTTCTCTTTGTCTTCTTATTGTCATAGTTCAAAAAGGACTTTCTCCTGAGCCCTCTTAGCTGCAATTATTCCAACAAGAAGAAACTGAGGCGATTCCAAGGAAACAAATCATTCCGACGTAAAACCAAAAGGGCTATGTTATTAATCTGGCCGACTGTCAGGTCTTCAAACGAATATATGCTGAGCCTCGGATAAATAAGACATCACACTTCAATCAATCATATCAAGACGAAAATGCAGGTTACGCCTTCCAGGTGAATAACTCGGTGACTAAAAATATATATATTTTATTTTAAAACGACGCGGTGACAAACGCAACCAAGTCCAAAGTTCATTATCCTCGCTTTCCATAAGTAAAAAATTGGAAGGTATCAAAAGCGCTCGGCGTGATATTCTGTAACCAACCTACACTATATCCCAAACAAAAGCCTGAAGTACAAGTTCAAAATGGTAATCGGCTTACCTTCTCTCCAACGAGTTGGGGCGTGCATCCATGATGTATAGAAACCAGCCAGTTGAAAATATCCTTCTTTTCAACAGAAGATGGCGCAAAGAGAGCAACGTCGATGAATAGTTGCTTACTTAGGTCACACATGTTATGGAAGCCCAAACCAAGGACGTTATAGACATTGTCTTTTGAGTCCTCCAAAAACACGATGTTTTTGTCTTTCAACACCTTTTTCCAGCACAAAATAGAATCCTCCTCGGCGCACTTCTCTCTCAAGTAAGACGCAAGTGCTCGAAGAGCCAGCGGATGATAGTGGCTACCCTCTCCATTCACAGCATGGTCTCCATGATCTTTCTGGGAAAAAAAGCAAATCTGCAGACATTTTTCTATAATCCGATTTTGTTTGTGGTCAAGTGGTTGCCGAGCCAATTCTGGTGCCGCAATCCTGAGGAAAAGAGTCGTGGCTTCTTCCCTCTTCAGATTTGGAAAAGGTTTGCAAATTATTTCCCGGTTCACAGAGACTAAATTATCTCGACTTCGTGATGTGATGATTATAAAGCTCCTTGGAGAGAGCCATTCTAAATACTTTTCAGCTTCTTGGCGAGAATCCAAGTCTTCTTGAACATTATCCACAGCGAGAAACTTCGGGTTCTTATCACTCAAACACTGTTGGACACACTTTTCAGCCTGTCAAGTAACGAACACGTGCATACCACTATCAGAAACGCCGTTTTAGTCCAAAAATGTTGATCAACTATAACTACTCTATCCTACTTTCAACTCTTGGATACTTCAATGAATAACTTACCTGGTATTTGTCAAATTTTGATATCTGCTCTTTCGATAAATATTTATATGACTCCAGGATTTTAATATGACGCTTGAATTTACTTCCCTTCTTGCTCACAATATCCAAAGTACAAGATCTGTGGAAAAGAGACGGTCCAAAATAGTTGCACAATTCTTTGCACATTGTACTTTTCCCCAAGCCCCCCATGCCATATAGCCCAAGACAATATACTCCTCGTTTATTCTTCTGGAACATTTTATGTATGCTCTGCGTGTATCCAAATTCCATTTCATTAGAAAAGCCTAATCTCACGAAGATGGGCAGTACCCAAACCACTCGCACAACTGACCTGTAATTCAGAACAGGAAAGAAATCTTCAATTTCCTCACAGTGGCCAGTTTCCATTTTTTCAACGGGCTTCAAGGTTCATATACTCCTTGGCCCCTTAGTACTAAATAATGCATGTCACAAAAGAATATCAAACAATTGCCGAACAGCTTCAACCAACTTACCTTGCATAATCGAAGACATCCCTGTACGTTTTCCGTATCCAGTTCGCAGCTTGGAGGCAAGAACTTGACAACTTCTTTCACAATATCATCCCGCAATGACTGCAGTGACTTATTGTTGGTCAAAATCAAGCCATTGCTCTTCCGTAGCTTGCGTAGAGCCTCCTTACACGAATCTACAGAGATTGTGATTCTATCTGATGATTTGCCGTCAGATTTCGGTTCCATTGCTTTCCACGCCAAAACTAAACTGTCGTCAAAGTTAGAGGTTGGCTGGCCATCGTAGAAAACTGGCAACAACTTCAAGGCGGGATTGGTTTTTTGAGCCTTTACAAATGCTAGCAGCTCCAACATGGGCCATTTAGAGGTCACGTACTCCTTGGTCAAGATCACAACTGCCACAGTACATTTTTGGGCAGCTTCAAATATGAGCTCTGGAAATTCTTCGCCCTTCGGTAAGCTATCATCGCTTTGATCAAAGAAAGGTTTGATTGTTGGACAACGAGGCCACTTTATAAAATCGTTGTACAAGTCAATAACGAATGGTTTTTGTTTACCAGCATGACTCAAAAACACTTCTTGTAACTCCTGCTCTGGAATGATGCAAGGGCTGCACATCAAACGTGTTCAACTTTAGCATGTCAGGATCACAAGGAACTTAAATCGAATCCCCTGTGTACATACCTCAGAGGGATTTCTTCCAATGATCCTGTGAGAAGCGACGGGGTCACAAGGGAATTGTGAAACCCCTTGTGATAGAAGAGAATGTCACACATACATCTATGAACACTCTGTTTTAGTTGTATCATAATGTTCGTGACCACTTTCTAACCCTTGATTACATAAATAACCTCACCAATATCTCCTTCTCACCGCCCCACCCTCATTTCCACGCCACAGATACAATCAAACTGATGTATTTTGATTGTAAAGAAATTTAAACTTTAGAAGAATATCAGGATTTGATTGGAACCCAATTACCGAAAAAACTAGTAGAGTTTTGTCACTAATATATATATATATATATGTTGTGCCCAAGGTATGATGTAGGAATTTCCCCTATCCCACCCTCGGTTGCGCAGGAGAGATTTCTCAAGAAAGCCACCTTAACATTCCCAAAACCTCCCTTCACAGAAATTCCCGTGGAGATAAAGCTCCCGTATTTCCCAGGTAATTTTCTCCCAGAGTGTTTCAAATACTAAGCTCCTCGTGGACACCTCTCAGTAGCCGTCTCTAGCAACGACAACTCTAACCCTGGCAGTACAGTCAAAGTGCACAATGTGCAGAATTCTCACCTATCCATTGAGGCCGGATCGAGGCTGTTCAGTTGCTCCTCCCCCTGGCCATCCAGTACTGATCCGCAAACAGAAGATTCTTGAAGCTAGTGATGGCGCATACGAGCTAATTCAAGCCGTAAGAAACGATTTCCTATCATCGCAAAAGATCGGAACTTTGCAGTCCACAGGTGATGACAAAACCTCGACCCAGTTACAAAACCCGAGTCATCTGTTCCTCATCAAGCGCAACTTAGCATCTCTAGACTTGCAACATGACAGCACTTAATTAAAGCGACATGGGTACCGTCACGAAATGGCACAGAACCACGACCTAATTCGATGTGTGATCGATGTCTCAGAACAGGTGATCAAGTGGAAAATGAACAGGTAAGGATGACGTACACTAGGCAGGAGCCCATCGACGAAGATCAAGTCTGGCTCAGAATTAGACATAGTGTCTTGATAGCAGGCATCCTCAGTATGCTGTAAGATCTTCCTCCGGACGCTAGCTAGACCTTCCGAAACCCAGATCATGTTGACGCACTGATGCGGGAGAAACAGGCATTTTCCCAACTGTAAGTCGACATCCCCCGGGGCTAATTGGAACTGGACGTTCGAGGAAGGGGCGAAGTGGCTGGGACCTCTTCCTCGCCCTCGTGGGCCTCATTTTCCTCCCCTCACTCTATACACATGGGGCCCACTCTATACACAGGGGCTGGCCGGAAGGTGGACTGGATTGATCATTTATCAGCCCTCCAATCTGGGCCCACGTTGAAAGTTTAGGACTTTTTCCAATTGTATCGAACCGGCCCAAACACGTCCGCATGGTGTCAAAAAGCACGTCCGCACCTGGCACTACAGGGGTGTGCTTCGACCAAAATTAGCTGGACAATTTACCAAGCATCCACACTTGCGGTGGTTGGTAATTACCGATCCTACGTGGGTGCCTACATGGCACCCTCTAAGATCGGTGGTACCATAACCACTCACCGTAACTTTAGCAAAAACTACGCTATAACTGCAAGTATCTGCGGTCAATAAAATCTTCAATATCTCGACATCTTCGATTCAAAGGTGTGGTCCTACGTAATGGACCCTTCGAGGGCGAATTACAAAAGAGCGTTCCTTGGTTTTACGGCTGTTTAATCGGACAGTGGACTCCTCCCAGCGGCCCTTCCTTCGACTTCTACAACAGGAGAAAATGCTATAAAATGCTCTGTAATTACGTTCTCGGCATCTTACAACGGAGATTCTCGCAGCATGTACGACATCGGTCCATACTCTTCGATCTTCCTCGTTCTTGCCAATGCGGTACTTCTTTATCCTTGTTTGAATTTTTTCCTGCAGTTTCTTGCTCTCCGTCAATTTCAGTACTGTGGTTGTGAATCTCCTTTGTGCATTCTCATGTCTGGGGCACGCTGTTTTTCATGTTGCTCCTCTTCGAACTGATTCAATTCTCGAATCATGCACATGCACACAAGGTAGATAGAGAACGACTGTTAAAGTGCAGTTTCCAGAGTATCATTAAAAATCGAAGAACGTGTAGACATAATATGCAGCTTTACCTTACCTTCTTTCATTCACTGGAACAACGTCTACTTTATATGTAGACCATGCTCAGCCTTCGAGAATAGTCATAGATATTTCATTTAAACGAGGTCCAGGGTTGTCACGGACGTCCGGGACGCTCGGGACGTGGGGACGTCCGCGGACGTTCGCCAGCGCCACAGGACGTCCTGTGACTTAGAAAAAAAAATCACCCGCACAGGTTTCACCCCGAGGTGAAACCACACATTGAACGCGGGGGGAGGGGTTGCGGGAGCAGAAAGCGGCCGTCGCCGCGGAGGAGGGGCCGTGGCCGCGGAGGGGGGGCCGTCGCCGCGGTGGGGGGGGCCGTCCCCGGCGACGGCCCCTTGCCGTCGCCGCGGAGAGGGGCCGTTGCCGCGGAGAGGGGCCGTTGCCGCGGAGAGGGGCCGTTGCCGCGGTGGGAGGGCCGTCCCCGGCGACGGCCCCTTGCCGTCGCCGCGGAGGGGGGGCCGTCGCCACGGTGGGGGGGCCGTCGCCGCGGTGGGGGGGGGGGCGTCCCCGGCGACGGCCGCAAATTTTTTTTTAAAAAATCCCGAATCTTAAAATCTTCATAACTTCTTCAAAACGTATCCAAATCGCGCTTATGAGGTGTTTTTTGGCATCTACATTTCCTGTAGATGCCAAAAAACATCTCATAAGTCCACTTTGGACAAGTTTTGAAGAAGTTACGGGAATTTTGAGATTTCGGGGAGTTGAGGGGTCGGCCGTCGACGGAGACGGGGGGGCCCCGCTGACGGCCGTGGAGACGGCCGGCCATCTCCACGGTGACGGCCGCGGAGACGGCCCCCTGTCTGCTTGGAGGCGGGGTCTCGCATGGCCTTCCTTCTTCTCTTGCGTTTTCTCTAGAGACGGCCTCCCCTCCCCTCCTCCCCTCGTCCAACCTTGACAAAAAAATTCTATTTCTAGATACTCTAAAAACAAAATCAATACCGAATTAGAAATTTCAGACATATCTCTGAAATCATGGAAAATGTCCAAAAGATTTTGTAATCGGGATTGTGGGATCCGCCTTGATGTTGGGGTATACTTTAGAAGGAGATATTTATGCCGTTCAATTGTTGGTGCTCTACTATGGTTTGCAAACATAATCTAAATGTTTAGAAGGAAGAATACATTTGTTTTGGAAATGAAATTATGGCCCATGGGCCTATAGAAGAGGGAGGTATACAATAGGTGGTACAACTTAAAAGGTAATGAGTAGCTAATAAAAAATAATATTTTTTTATTTGAAGACATTATTTCGTTAGGTAATAAAGTTAAAGGAGAACTCGACATGGATTTCTCTTACATTAATATGACAAGTTTGTATGTTTTTGGCTTTAATTTTATAAGGCAAGACAAATCCTTTTTTCGATGAAAATGCTCTTTTCTTAATTAATTGCTTTCTTGGGTAATTAAAATTATGCCCAATGTAGTTTGTATATCTTAGTGTTATTGAACTTATTTCTTATGTTTTCAAATACCATTTTATTCTATGTAATTATAATTAATTATTTTCCAATTATTGTCTCGTGCTTTATCTAATCCTTTAATCTTTAAGAAAAAAGTCCTTTCTAAGTTGGATATTTTTATTTAGTTTCTTCTTTTGCCATAATGTTATCACCATGACATGGTTTTTTCTATTCACTTCATACTCCTCATTTCTTCTTGTATGTCATTTCCACTCTTGTAATTATTATTATTATTTTTTATTTGATCTTTTATTCTAATTATCTTTTTGATTTATTATTACCACCATGTACTTTTTTTATTTTTTGTGTTTTCCCTTGATATCTATCTTCTCTATACACATCTATTTCCTTCAAACCTTTTCCCATTGTAGTTTGTCTGTCTCGCGGTTATTTGTTATGTTTCATTTACTGTCATATTGTATTTTATTTCAATTGTCTGTTTTTTATTATTGTCTTGTACATAATATAATCTCTTAATCTTTTATTTATTTTTCCTTTCTTTTAATAGGCAAAAGTAAAAAGATAGAATGGGAGACAGATTAGAAGAATATTAAATAAATAAATAGATGATGGGAGAGGAATGGAAGGATAGGAAAATGAGAAGATAAAATGGAAGAATAATGTTAAGATAAAAAACTAAAGAGACGATAGAATGGAAAAATAGTGTAATAATAAAAAGTTATGAGTATAGAATGGAATAATAGTGTAATAATAAAATAACAAGAAGATAGAATGGAAGGCAAATGGAAAAAGTATAAAAATAAAAGGTAGAATCGGAGACTATTAAGGAAAGAATACAAAATAATTAAATACTTAAATAAATAAATAAACAAATATAAATTTTTGGCTATGAAGTATGTGTTTATATTTCTACATTTAGATGAATCCACATGTTATGTCTTTCATTCATAAAAATAATGATTATGAATCACCTTTAAGATGGAAAAAAATCATAAGTCTCAGAATAAAAAATTGACGAGATTTGGTAAACTTTAAGCCATATAGACTCGGTGTTTGTCTAAAAGGAATGGAAGGCAAACAATGTGGCATTCACTTGCCCAAGTACTCAAATGTATTACTAGCATATCTTTCATTTCAAAAGCAAGAAACAGTTCTCTTAATGTCAACTCCCAAACCTTCAAAATTCACTCACCTTTTAAAATTAAACATTCACCCTTGTCAGATTGCTTGGTTTTTTAATTAATTAATCAATTTATTTATTATTAGAACTAAAATTTGTTGTGTTTAAATTTCTATCCTCTATCACTTATAATGAATTTTTTGTCGACCATCTTCGACTTCTAATTCAACTTTACAATCCTCAATTCTATTTAATGTGTCCTCCAACCTCCTTCACACAATTTCAACCTCTATCTAATTTGATTTGAAATCTAATTTCTAAGTGTTACGTCCTCTACATCATACCTTCCAAATCCTCGCATTCCAATTCATTTCTAAATTTCAAGTTTATCCTTTATTTAATTCCAATGTTCCATTTATGGAAAAGGGATTTGTCTTGCTATATAAAATTGAAGCCAAAAACATACAAACTTGTCATATTAATGTAAGAGAAATCCATGTCGAGTTCTCTTTTAATTTTATTACCTAACAAAATAATGTCTTCAAATAAAAAAATATTATTTTTTATAAGCTTCTCATTAGCTTTTAAGTTGTACCCCCCATCGTATACCTCCCTCGTCTATAGGCCCATGGGCCATAATTTCATTTCCAAAACAAATGTATTCTTCCTTCTAAACATTCAGATTATGTTTGCAAACCATAGTAGAGCACCAACAATTGAACGGCATAAATATCTCCTTCTAAAGTATACCCCAACATCAAGGCGGATCCCACAATCCCGATTACAAAATCTTTTGGACATTTTCCATGACTTCAGGGATATGTCTGAAATTTCTAATTCGGTATTGATTTTGTTTTTAGAGTATCTAGAAATAGAATTTTTTTGTCAAGGTTGGACGAGGGGAGGAGGGGAGGGGAGGCCGTCTCTAGAGAAAACGCAAGAGAAGAAGGAAGGCCATGCGAGACCCCGCCTCCAAGCAGACAGGGGGCCGTCTCCGCGGCCGTCACCGTGGAGACGGCCGGCCGTCTCCGCGGCCGTCACCGTGGAGACGGCCGGCCGTCTCCACGGCCGTCAGCGGGGCCCCCCCGTCTCCGTCGACGGCCGACCCCTCAACTCCCCGAAATCTCAAAATTCCCGTAACTTCTTCAAAACTTGTCCAAAGTGGACTTATGAGATGTTTTTTGGCATCTACAGGAAATTTAGATGCCAAAAAACACCTCATAAGCCCAAATTGGATACGTTTTGAAGAAGTTATGAAGATTTTAAGATTCGGGGGTTTTTTTTTTTAATTTGCGGCCGTCTCCGCGGCCGTCGCCGGGGACGGCCGCGTCTCCACGCGGTCGCCCACGCGGACGGCCGCTGGATCGGACGGCCCTCCGCGGCCAACCATGCCGGCCGCGGGCCGTCCGATCCCGCGGCCGTCGCCGTGGCCGACCGCGGGGACGGCCACGGAATCGGACGGCCCGCGGCGATCGGGCGGTCCCCGATGGCCTGCGCCGGGGTCGATCCGGGCTGTCGGATCCCGCGGCCGTCCCTGTGGCCGTCGCCGCGGTCGGCCACGGCGACGGCCGCGGGATCTGACGGCCTAGGAGGGCCGCCCACATCCGACGGCCCACGATGTGCCAGCACGGGTGCATCTTGGCCGTCGGATCGAGGTGCGGCCGTCCCCAGCGACCCCGCGGCCGTCTCCGCGGCCGTCCCCGCGAACGGACGGCCGAGGTGGGGCATGGTGGCGGGATCGGCTGATCGGACGGTTGGGGGATGTTTTTATCTCCCCGGGATCGCAAAATTATTACCGCGACGTAATTCTCGAGCGTCGGGGACGCCACGTCCGGGACGGGGGACGTCCGGGTCGGACGTCCGGACGTCCGGAGCCGGGTCGGACGTCTATTTGAACAACCCTGACGAGGTCACTGACCTGTGAACGTGTCTGCGCAGGTGCCTTCGACGACGGCATGGATAGCAGAATGGAGCCCCAGGTTTTCAACGTCCCGAACCGGTCCACAGCCCCCATACGTCCAACAGCATTGCCACTTGACGGTAAGTGTTTCAAATCCTATTCACATTTTTTTCCATATTAATTTGAAATGATTCATTGAGAAACTGTCACCGTTACGGATGCATTTAGGTCAGTACGTTACAGGCCGCTTTCTTTGAATTACCTTAGACCTGCAAGACACATATGATCACTCCGATGCTCAAATTGCTTGAAGTGACGTGAATATCATAAACAAAGGAAGTGCAAACACCTCATACCTCAATACTTGCAGGCTCTGCGCTCATGCCTCGCTTTGGTCCACTGAGACCAATGGCACGTGGGGCGCCAACGGTCGGAGTAGGAAGGCTTGCACCAGTGGCATCTACGGCACCTACTTCCAGCTAGTCGAAGCGGGCTCGCAAAGACAGAGGCCCTAATTGGCTCCCTTCCGAAATCTTTGCGCTTATCGAAGCCAAGCGGGAAATTGTTCTTGAAGAATTGGATATGGTGGATGGGAGGGACCTCATGACACCTGAGACAAGTGAGTGGCTCCGTGTTTCCCACTGTGTTATGCAAGGAGGATTTTCACCATGTCTTTGGGATGGCCCCGCCTGTAAAACCAAGTGGAATCAACTCATTCCGGATTATAAGAAAATAGCGGACTACTTCAGCAGGACAAAGAGGAATTCATTGGATTACTGGGAAATGAACTCAGCTGAAAGGAAAGCGGAAATGCTACCTAGACTATTCAGGAAGGATGTGTTTGATGCCATCCATGAGTGGTTCGGCAATCGTCCACAAATCCAGCCCTCACACATTAGGGACCTGCTTTCACTGAGTAATTCGAATTACAGACATCCACAACAACAGAGGCATGAAGTCGACGAAGTTGAGAGTGAACCGGAGACTGACAATCCGATTGAGACCCCGCCTACTGATCTAGTGGAGAGCACCGAGGACTCTTCCCCGCGACGGTCTCCTCCCAGGATCACCAGCACGCCCACCAGACCAGCAGTCCACCGAGAGTCGACGCCCAGCCCAGGTGGAAGACCATCTGCAGGTTTGTGGTCAAACTTTTACAAATCAGTTCCATAAATTAAATAACAGAATGCTTGAAATTGAAACACAACAAACTCAGCCATTGCTTACAGTAGAACATAGCTTACCTTCAATGCTTTAGCATAGAGGAGGTAGAGAGCTGAAGTTTTCCTACATTGTCATGCGATCCATCAACAGCCCCTACTCAATATTCTGAAGCTTTCATAGGATTATCCATCTGCAGGATTGCCTCCTGGAATTCAACCCCATGTCATAAGTAGCTCAGATACATCGCAGTATGCCGTCCATAAGAGGCCAGGCAACACTGTTGTAAGAAGAAAAAGTTTGTCTGGCCATACTGTCAAAGCCGAGGCCACGAAGGCAATTGGTTCGATCATGGCTGCTCAGATGCAAGAAATCGCGAATGCAAGCCGTGAGGTGGAGCGCTCCAAGATTGAGGTACAACTCAGACTTTTCACAGAGCAGATGGCATATCAACGGGAGAAAGACAGACGCATGTACGAGAACGCTACAGTTGCCAACGAAAATGCGAGACTAGCAATTTTGAAGTAAGGTGAGATTGTCAACTGTTTGTCACAGCTCTCCACTGTATTAAGTAATGGATTGTCAATGGCAACCCGGACGGCAAATACAAGTACGGGAGCTGGTGCCAACCCCATTTTCAGAGCCGGATCTCCCTTTCCATACCAGGGGCGCTCAAGCGACTATACTGCCAACGGAGACCATACTAGAGACTTAAGCAGCGGTGGGCGGACAACTCCTACGACTCATACAGGTGCTGCAAGCGGTGAGAGTCCAAGCTGTGCCGGCGGTTCCACATCCCCGCACGATGACAGTCCCCTCGCTACACAGCACCAGCCCTGATGCTGCCATCGTGTGCTTCACTCCTGCGGACCTGTATTCCACTGCGGGGCCTCATGTTCGAAGCTCAGGAGTTCTTAATCCTCCCCTTCCCCCATTCCCCCCCCCCCCCCCCCCCCCCCAGCCCACCCCCCACACCCCTCCTTCCTCGCCTCTCACCCTCCCCCCCTTTCCCCCTCCTTTCACCCTCCCCCCCCCCCCTCTTCACCCTTCTGCACAGTCCGCACAAATGGGCAGGATGTTAGATTCCGTACTCATAGCAAATAGGAATGTCGATGTTGCTTTCTGTGGTCAACCTATTTGCTAAACAATAAAGTCTACTATTTCAAAGAGCACTCACTAGTCACACATGAGAATGCAAGGCACTCTGTTCTTCAAATGTGGGATTCGGTTCGCTAATTCAGAATTTGTTTAGGTGAACAGTACCATGCAAGTAATATATTATAATAGAAAACCGCATGGAGGTAGAGGAAAGCACCGTTATGTTCATGGTTGTTGTCGACGCAGGGTGGTCAGGAAGACCCCCAGCTGTGCACACTTATCTGTCGCTGCTGGAACCGCGGCAGCTTCTGGGCCACCTTGAGCATCTTCGACCCCATCGCCCTCTTCGACTTCAACTGCCCCATTGAGTCCTTCGTTTCGCAGTACTTGAAGCAGATCTTTGACCTCCTCATGTGACTGCCCTAAGAGAATATTATGCAGAATTGCACAGGCCATGATAACATCTGGCAAGAAAGTGACATGGAGGTCGGATTTCAGCAAAAGCTCCCTAAACGACTGCTTTAAGATACCAAACGCATTCTCCACAACGCATCGCCTACGCCTCAACTTCTTGTTAAACAATCTTTTGGAGACAGATAGCAGTCGATCATTCTTATGCGAGACCATGAGCCACGGTAAGAGGAGGTAGCCAAGATCTCCAATGATGTAAGGTGAGAAACCGTGGACTGTGTGATTTCCTATCATCAAGGTGTTGTTCATTCCAAGATTGTACAGTGAGGAACGCCTCAGCATTCGTGAGTCATTCGTGGACCCTGGCATGCCTAAGTACAAATCCAAGAATTGTTTATCAGAGTCGACGACCGCCTGGCAGTTGAGGCTGTAACCACCGCTTTTAAAATAACAGTAATCCGCTGGTCCTTCCTGTGGCTTCGATATTGCAAAGTGCATCCCGTCTATGGCGCCGACCACGCCAGGTAAACCACACAGTTGGTTGAACTTCGCTTCGCATTCCCGCAACCTCTGACCGCTGGGCCAAAGGATTTGGTGCCGGCATTACGTGCAAAAACAGGTCTCCAAAAGGCCGTGTAAGCCTGCCCAAATTAGGTGAACCCCCTGCCCAAAGCCCCTCTGCCGCTGGCAGCAGATGCCAGAGTCGCTGCCCTCACGCACCTCGGTGGCGCACTATGAACAAAGGTCCTCGGAATATGCGAGCTGACATGATCGGGTCGGCTCGGGGTTTGATCCCAAGTGGGCAGATGCTGTCAGCCCGCCACTATAGCAACGCCCTCCACACGCCTCGCGGGGAGGTCATTGGTTCGAGCCCTCGTGGCGGTTGCTGGCACCACGGTGGCACAGCCGGTGCCATGTCAAAAAGCACGCGGGCAGCGGCCATTTTTTTCTCTCACATGC
The DNA here is from genome assembly GCA_014871385.1 of Ceratodon purpureus. NCBI lineage: Eukaryota > Viridiplantae > Streptophyta > Bryopsida > Pseudoditrichales > Ditrichaceae > Ceratodon > Ceratodon purpureus. The sequence continues at coordinate 2,102,726 of CM026421.1, read as the reverse complement.
CGCTTACACGGCCTTTTGCAGACCCCGTTTTGCACCTAATGAGAGTCTCATATATAGTGAGCACTAACTCTCTCAGTACCATCGAAACTGTACTTCTACCAATCGCAAAAATTTCACTGCATACTATCGTATTGGCCCCATGAGCAAGCTTAAACAACGTGCATGCTACCCGGATCAAAACAGGGATTGCAAGTCTGTATCGGGTGTTGCATTAGGAGAAAAATCAGGTCACAAAAAGGCCGTGTAAGCGGCACGTGAGAGAAAAAAACGGGCGCTGCCCGCGTACTTTTTGACATGGCATGTGAGGTGCCACCGTGGTGCCAACAACCGCCACGGGGGCTCGAACCAATGACCTCCGAGGGAGGCGTGTGGAGGGCACATCTACAGTGTCGGGCTGACACAACCTGCCCACTTGGGACCAAAGCCGGAGCCGAGGCATTAATGTCTCACCTAATATTCCGAGGACCTTTGTTGTGAGTGCGCCACGCAGTTCTGTGCGGGCAGCAACTCTGGCATCCGCTGCCAGCGGCAGAGGTGCCCAAAGTAGGGAGTTCACCTAGAAAGGGCAGGCTTACACGGTCTTATTTTGAGCTCATTTTTCTCCTAATGTGTCTTTCAACACGAGGTCTCAGCACATCCGCTAACGCAATGACTGCCGGTTTAGTCATCCTAAACATCTGTATCCACCTTGAATTATCGTATTGCTCAAGAAGGAATCGACTGAACCATGTGGTCGACCTTGGCTTGACCCAGTACCCTATGTCATCATCCAAAAAATTGAAGGACAGAAACAACTTGAAGTGGTTAAGTGTAGCCCTCATTTCGGATTGTGCGTTGTGATCAGAGCCTCCCAGATTTTGGACAATGTCCACCATCAGGTCGACCATGTTATCCTCGTCTTCCCTCCCCGTGTCCAGTCGGGGAGGATCAACACTGTTTAGCAGCAAGAGGATCGTCTACACGGTGAACGCAATGGGGAGCAACGGATCTGCCAAAGGATCCATTGTTAATAGTGGCCAAACCTGCAACAGTTCCGGGCAATCATAAACGTGTTAGGGACTATGTTTACAAACAATTGAACATGCTTGGTATGTCGGGACTGGTGTAATTGACGTCGAATTAACAGGGTTGCACGTAGGGGAAATTTACAGTGTGTAATGCGAAAAATAAACTCACCAATTCTGCAGAGAGAAGGGGTATAGGTGTTCAATGGCGCGAAGCTCCAACGAAACCCTAACCAAGCCCACGCAGGTGATTGTAAAATGAAAAAAACATCCGAAGACTCAATGAACTGCGGTAGAATGAACTCCCACCGAACAACTCCCTACCTATCGCTACCCTCAAGCACTAGTAAAGTTGCCAGAGAAGTGTAGAAAATGATGTAATCAGTGGATGGGGTTTCGTCGACTGGCCATACCTGATTGTCTGAAAGCAGAATTCCGTAAAACCTGTCTACGATCTTCGCTTTTGAAGTTCCGCACATAAACGACCCGTAAGAAACCGCGTTGCCACGAAGTCGTCAGCACAAGACGAAAAGCATCAAACCGAACCCCGACATCGCAAACAAGCCTAGAGAAAACGAAATAGATTGTGCGCCCATAGACATGCACACATCCTTCTACAGACCCGCCCGCATATACTTCTCGGAAAATTCAATGCACACTATACTGTGTTCGCCTCCGCAACAAAGTAACAGAGCACACGAAATCACAGTTCCAAAAACAAGCTACGAAGAGCTGTGACGACAGAAATCGAGAGAGACAACTGCCAGGGATCAAAGAAGTCACAACACTCTGAATGACCTCCACCCCATAGCCACAACGATTGTAAGTGATGCTAAAACCCACGACACAGGTGTGACACCCTGCTATACCACTCCGTCCTAGTTACTAAAACCAACTTTTACCTCACTGTAATACCTCGTATATGTGGATGCTTCTTACGTATTTTCCTCCGTATTATTAGGGATACAGGACCCATCCCTGCCCCTGTGTGAATACAAACTGTGATATTTCAACTCCGCGTCTTACAGATAAGTAGGGGCTCTTACTTAAGCCCAGGTGTGAAGGGCCCTAAAATAGTGTAACATAAGATGTCACATAGAATAAATTTAAATTATGGTCCGACCCTAGTATAAAACCCTTGGGCCCGATTTGAAAAACTCGAGTGATCCTATTGGTTGATATTTGAAAGGTTTGGGCCGGCTCTAAGTATGAATTGGCCTTAATTCTAGATTTCATGTGGTTTTTTTTTTTTTTTTTTTTTTTTTTGAATTTAAATATTTTTTTGGAAATGAAGACACTCTATTTCCAAAGGAATATTCATTTGATTTATCTTAGATAATTTATACATTTTTTAAAAACATCTTTATTTTTAATCTTTTTTTACTCAATAATAAATTACATGGGGCTTTTCTTTACTCAATAATAAAATTATACTGGGTGCCGTGCTTGGGAACAAAAAGGTAATCAAAGAACAAAGTACCACTTATCTCCTGAGTCATTACAGTTATCCTTAACTCCTAAGAGCATCCGCACCCTCCCTCGCCAGTTCACACTCGCCAAAGCTCGAGTGGAGGGCTCCAAAAGGGCCCAAGGACTCGCTAAAAAAACTCACATTCATCCTCGCGTAGTCATCCCACTTTGAAAAAGATGATTTGCACAACTAGGACACGGCATTCACTGCCACATGGGCTGGCGCTGCCACTGTTGCAACTGCCACATCATATTCGGTGGGGTTCAAAATACTCAAGCTGGTGAGGTGGCCGGAGGAGCGGAGGAACAGCAACGCAATCCAAAAAATAAAAGCAAATCTTTGATATAACAGCGTAAAATGGGTGCGCTAAAGACCTATTTAAGTACATCAAAGTGGCGAATATGGCTGGTGTTTTATAAAGTCCGCTCATAAGTTGCCAGTTCCACGAGTCCCAGTAGGGGCAATAGAACATCAACGCCCAGCATCCCGCGCAGGGGTGCGGATGCTCTAAAAGACCGGCTGCATTTTGAAAAACAAAGAGACAAATTGTTGTCATTTTAATGATTTTTTCAACTTTCACAAGAATTTAGCAATTTTAAACCTTTAACTATATGCCCGGGGGGGGGGGGGGGGGGGGGGGGCACTGTGCGTCAACTTAGAAATTACCTGAGTTCAAAGATCTGGGGGTTTTAATTCTTTGGAAGTAAAATTTATAATTTTTTTAAATATAAGATAACATGAATTAATTGGAAGTTTACATCTTAGACAAAAGTAATGGTAGCATATAAGCCATTTAGCCATTTTACAAGTAAGATAAGGTCTCAAAAATGCACTTCACTTAGTCTTTTTTCTAAGCTAAATAACCCCCCATAAAATACCCCGTGAACGCACGTGGTACCTAATTTACACATGTAGTGCCCCCCCCCCCCCCCCCCCCCCCCCCCCCCCCCCCGAGACTATATGATCTTAAAAATCATTAGACCTTGGATGCACAAACTTTGAAAGATTGTAACTTACAAATATTTTTTAAAGTTATTTTTATCCAATAAGCCACCATCAAATGTATCTAAAAGCTCTCTTATACATTCATAAATTTGTGCTTCAACATTTTCATATACTTGTTTGTGTTATAATAACTTCTAAAAAGAACATATCAAAATTATTTTGGAAACCATAAAAAAATGAGTCTGTAATAAGTAAAGATTTCTCTTTATACAAAATCACATGGGTATTTTTTGAAGGCCAACGTACTATCCATAAAATAAATATATGCTAAAATAATTGGTCGGATTTTTGGTAATGGTATAATTTGAAATGTTGAAGAAGAAACAACTATAAACATTATTTAAATTAAAAGTGATGGATTTCAAATCTATATCTAAATTTGAGGTATGCTTTTGGAATAGTTGAAAATGAAGGATCTTCCAACTCTCAAGTTTGAATGGAAAGGTTAATTTTAAAAAACCTTCAAAAAATTCCAAATTTCATACCTCCACCTCATTTGCTTTAGGCTATCTTGGTTATCAGTATATTCCTTTTGTGGAATTTTTAGGAATTTTTAGGCTACAACTTTTGCATACAAAGTCAATATTTTTTTTTTTTTTAAATTGCAAATTTTCAAAATTGGATACTTTACAAGTTTGCAATTTTTTTTTATAATTTTTTTTTTTAAAAAATAAAAATTGTCCTTGGCTACTCAAAAAGGTCCATAAACCAGTTTAGGCTCTTTGGTTCTTTAGGAGTTAAAGCCACCTAGAAGAGAGAGAGAGAAACTTCGGTCTTCGGAGGAGACCGACGTGAATTGAGTGTCTGTTCGATCCACCCCCAAGCCAGAGTCCATAGGACAAAGGTATGAGAGTAAAGATCTAGCCACCTAGAATTTATTTTAAAAAAAAAAAAAAAAAAAAAAAAAAACCATTAATTTAGTTTTATCATTTGATTACTTTTTATTCCAAATAGTTGAGAGGTATAAATAAGCTTGGTGTTAGACTCTAAAATCAAATTAGAAAACTAATTTGCCATTACAATGTCCTTAAAATTTATTTATTATGAGGTAAAAAACCACCAAGCCCTTTCACAATAAATATGTAAAAACCACCAAGCTCTTCTATGTCAATTAGATATGGAGAGTGAAAAAAAAAATATGTTTAATCGAAACTCATGTTGTCCAAAAAGTCAAATTCCAAGTGCCTTTCCAAATAACTCTACTGGGTTGGGTCCAAGATTTTTGGCCCTGAGAGCATCCATACTGGTGGTCCACAAGCCGGATTCTAGATTCGAGGCTTGACGCGGCCTATATGTACGTTTGGGTGGGGGGACTGAAGATTCCCGTAGCGCTGCTTCAGCAACAGCCGCCCGCTATCCACTATTGATCAACGTGGCGCTCCCCGGGCCCTCAGAGCATCTGCACCGCAAGCTCTTTTTGCCCCACCAACCTCAAATCCGAGGGGTCGTTGGCATTCAAGCTCCCCACCCGGCCACAAATGGACCCCGCCAACGCATAAATTCAGGGCGTTACACCCCTCTAAAGCCAATTTCCCTGGATAGTTGAAGGATCCTGCGGCCCGCCTTCCCTCTCCTCCAAAGCAGCATCTTTGTAGTTCATTATGGCCAGAGGGTCAGCTTTTGAGTCAGAGATTATTTTTTAGCACAAATGTCAAGGCGGCCGGGGTTTAAATAATCACAAACAAGGGATTTGGTCATGACGAATTAACAAAAGCATAATTAAACTGTAATTTCAGTAATGAAAATTCCAAGGTTTTGAGCAAAATATTTGAAGCACCTCAAAATCATTGAAAGTTTGAAAATTATAACTGGAAGATCAAAAATCATAAATGGAAGATTAAAAATCATAAATGGAAGATTAAAAATCATAAATGGAAGATTGAAAATCATAAATGGAAAGTCAAAGATCATATATAGAGATGAGGTACATAGACCAGAATCTCCTCTTTGAAAACCCAAAAATGAAAATCAAAGATCCAAAAATGAAAATTGAAGATCCAAAAATGAAAATCAAAGATTCATAAATGAAAATTGAAGATCCACAAATGGATTTATAAAATATATCTTCATGAAATATATATAAGTAAAATTAAGCATTCAAATATATTCATAAAAAAACATATCAATCTTCAAATATGTTTAAGTCTTCAAATATATTCATAAAAAAACATATCAATCTCCAAATATGTTTAAGTCTTCAAATATGTTCATAAATAAGCCTCTTATCATCAAATATATTTCAAAGGTTTGATAAAAACACAAGTTATCAAACCTTTGAAATATATTTGTAAAATATATTCATAAGGGGGAGAAATATATCATCAGAGATATATTTCTCTGAAATATAACAGAAGACAAGTAAGATAATATAATTTCAACAAGTCATGTGTCATTATATACTATACTCAAGCGATAAAAATAGGAAAGACTTTTTTGAAAGTATAGTACACCTCATATTTAGAATTATCTTTTTTCAAGTAAACACAAATTCTTTCAAAATAAATAAAAAATGAAGATTTGACTTCCAAAATAAAAATAAAAGATAGTAAATATTACAGTCAATCGATAAAGAATAGAAAAGATGTTTTAAAAGTAAAACACACCTAATATTTATAATTATCTTAAGTTCATGTGGACACAAATTGTTTAAAAATAAAGATAAGTGAAGATTAGCTCTCAAAGAAAAATAAAAAGTTAAACAAATATCATAGTTTGAAGCTTAAATTTAGATTGTACTATGGATTATCTGATAAAATATCAATTATCTAAATTCAAAAAAGAACAAGATAAAATTAATTTCAAATTTAGATTGTAGTGTGCATATATATTTTTTAAATATACTATTGAAGAACAAAAAATATAAAAGTATTTATAAATTTAGATTGTAGTATAGATTTTTTAAAATATACTATTAAAGTTCTAAATTAAAATAGAAGGATGATTTTTTAAATGCTAATTTAAGACTGTAATATAGTTGTTTTTAAATGTACTATTGAAGTCCAAAGCCTCATGGTTCTACAAAGGAGTACCCTGAAAAAATGAATTAAGCTAAAAAATTTCACCAAAGGTAGTCCGGGAAGAAAACCAGAAGAATGGTTCAAGTTTAATCAATGCCTTGTGATTTGTACCAAGGAAATAGACTAGGGCAGTGTGCAACAAACTGGATTTTAGAGTTTTGGGGTGGGGCACTCAACTCCCTCCCCTCCATCTACCCCTCCAACAGTCCCTCCATTATCCAGATCAAGGGGCTGTTTGGAGGGGATGCGGTGCAGATGCTCTCAGCCTTTCAGTAAAGCTCAGCTCTATGATGACAATTCTCCACTCATGTTGTTGGCACCGCGGATTCCAAGGAGAATACTGTCTCTTATTTGAATAGCTCACGGTGCAAGGCCCGATAATCACGCCCAAAGGGCCAAAGGCCCTCGCTCGACACTAGAGGAGCCAGAGCCCGGGGGAAATGTAAGGTAGAAGCACCTAAAACCAACAACTTAAGGATTTTAAACCTTTTTATCAGGGTTTTTTTTGGGGTGTAATTTTGATGTGTAGAAAAATTGGTTTATCATAGAATGCAAATTTTTTCAAAATTTTCTTCTCAATATTGAAATTGATACAAAATTTTAAACACAAAAGTACTTCGTGACCCAAAACTGATATGTAGACTTTTTCATTGTTACACCTAGTGTACCCAAAACCACCAGCTTTTTGAGTGTTTTGATTGGTCAGTTGAATTGAGTGGTCTGACAATGCTAGTTCAGCCAAGTTGCGGTTTTGGAGACATCTACAAGTTGGTGTTGGGGGTGCAATTGGTTTTAGAGCATCTACAACGATGGTCCACAAGCCGGGCTCTCAAAAAGATGTTTAGCGCGGCTTGAAGCATCCTCCTCGTGGGCGAGTGGTCTGTTTCCGCAGCGGTGCCCTTCAACACTTACTCTTCAAGCTTCAACGTGATGACACGTACGTGGCTGGGACTCCCGAGATTGAGTTTCTTGTCTCAAAGTCTGCTCTTGAGAGCCGATAATCACGCCCAAGGGCCTTTGCTTGACTCTGGAGGTGCCAGAGCCCTAAAGGAATTTTAACGGCCCTCAATCCTGAAATCTTGCTTTGATGCAACAATACGGGACGGTTTAGCCTCCGGCCCCTTCAAAGTCTCATGTTTCGCGGCTTGTGGACCATCGCTGTAGATGCTCTTAGGTGCTTCTACCTTAACGCAGCCTCAACCCTGAATTTACGCTCTGGAGCACTGGTGCGACACTCTCCAGACTCCAGCCTACGGTCCCTCCAAAATTTGCTTGTTTAACCCCTAAAAATCCAGGAAAGCCGAAATGGGTTTTTGCTGTTTTGGGCAGCCAAGATGAACGGGATAAAATTTATATTTTTGCCTAAGATTTTTACTGAATGCTCCCTATACTGCAAAGTGTATGTGGTAAAATTTTCAAAGCCAAATTCCAATTTTAAAACCTTCATCTAGAAATTTTAGGTTTCAAGTCCAAAAACGGGCAACTTAAAATTAGGGTTTTTTTAAGTTTTTTTTCTTGAAATATTTTCATAACCAAACCAACACTCAAATTCCAAAGAAACCCAAGTAAAAAAATAAACCAATTTTACAAGGGCAGCCTCCAAAAATTACAAAGACAAGCTTCTAATTTTTGAGTTATTTCTTTCAAAATTCGTCAAAATTTGAGATTTTGAAATTTTTCAAAAATAATTTCGCCCAAAAATAAAAAATGTATAAAGGCACCTAACCACAGTTTAGATTTTTCTAAAACCAAGTATACGTAACGTCATACATGTTTTACAATATCAATGTTTTTAGACCCGCTTCTAGAAAATAATTTTTATGAAGGTTCTAAAAAAGTAATTTATATGAAGGTTCTAAAATTTTTCATGGAGGTACCCAACTTGATTACTTACATGGAAAAAAATATGAGCAAAATGTTTGGGATAATGAACATCAAGTCCCCATTTTCACCATTTACCCTATGTCGTTCGGTTTATACCAAAGAAAACTTTTGCTGCAACTTTGAACATTATAATCTCACAAATGGTAAACATCCAACGGTTGAAAATTTCATCAGTACTTTTAAAGAGGGTAAAGTACAAGATCTTACGGTTTGATGTCTAAAAAAAGGAAAATAAACTGGTCCAAACCGTCATTCTCACAAAGCGGTCCAAAATGACAGTTTTGGAACTTGGAGCTTCCAAAAACGGCTAAATTTTTAGGGGTTAAAGGCTTGCGGACCACCGCTGCGGAGAGGACAGCTTCCCACAGTGCGTCCTTCAGAATGCGCATAGCCTGTCAACCGACAGATTAGATACTTCACCTTGTAATAGCAGGGGATATAAACCGACATTCATGGAGGATGGAATGAAATATACAGTTTCAGATCGTGCCTTGTTACTGCTTCATTGAGGAAAATTTTGGGAAATAATTTAACTAATTAATATATTAAATTAATTTTTAAAAAATATATTACATATTTCTCATTAAATTATTTGGGAAATATAAGGCTCTTCAAACCCATCGAGCGGAGCGAGAAGGGTTTGAATAAGGGCGATGGGTCCGGTAGGACCCGTTGCCCGTTAAATAATTTTAGGGTTCACTTAAAACAACAATCACAGGGTAACTAGGGTTGGTCTCATTGGATTTTTGGTTTTATAGCCCTTATATTCATTTAAATAATGCTAAAAATAAGTAAATCTTAAATTTATCAAAATCAAAAAATTAGGATACAAAAAAACCATTTATACAAATTCATTTATCAAAGTATACTCACTCGATCCAATTAATAAAATTAGTTTTTTATTTTTAGAAAAATCATAAATGTAATAATCAAATTTCAAAAAGTTAGTTTTTATTTTTTAGTTTTTTATTTTTTATTTTTGGGTTATAAATCAACTAATTAAATTATTCAGAATATATAAAATAAAAAAAATAAAAAATGAGTGAGTTACAAGGCTTTGGCTTCACTATGGCAATTTCGTTCCCCATTCATCCACGGAGTACAGTTAATTGATTCAGTCAGCCTATTTGGTCAGGCTATGTGCACTGGGAAGGACGCACTGCGAGAATACTACCTCCCGCTGCGGATGCTCTGAGTCTGAAGTACGCGCTCGTTTCTGACTAAAATGAAATCATTAATTTGTCTGCATTCTGACCAAAAAACGAAGTTGGTGTATCTTGGATGAATCATAAATCACCACAGAAAATATCTTGAGTAAATTGTTAGTAACAGTGTTACTCTGTTCAAAATATAAAAAACTGAATACAGGTAACTACATCTGGGCCAGCACATATCGTATTCTAATATACAAAACGGAGGAATCATTAGCCGGTACAAATGTTGCTGATACACATTGGAAATTATTAAAAACTGCACCATTTTGTGCCATAGTGGCCAATCAATGATAAACCGGCCGGCCAATCAAAAGGTCCTTGGCTAATTTATTACCATGATCTTGAGATTCCTGCCGCAGCTGAGTGACCGAGTCACTGCTGAAGCTTTGCCAACTTGTAACTTAAGTCAATTGTACTGTACTGTGCAAGACTATATTCCCGCACTGCGAAGTTCGAGAAGGAAGTCTGCACAGTGCACACATAGTAATACAGACAAGTAATTACTATGTGTACAGACTTTGTAATTGAAATGTAGCATGCCGACAAAATAAGTTACTTGTTCGTCTCTGTCACCGGCCACCTCTAGTCTGAAACATAAGCCACTTGAAGTCTTGAGGCACTAAGCACAAAATCCTCGGAGTCCTTAGTGCAGTCTAGACTGATTGCAGCCAGCATAAGTGTACTGCAGGCCGGCCGGGTGGCACCTTGAGAAACGGCGTTGTATCCTGCAATCCACAGGAGTTCGCTCATCTGTTTAGAGTTCACTTTCATGCTTAATTTATCAACCATAGATTCGGGGTTAAGAATTGATCACTGGCACTAGCTTTTTATTACGCAATGGAGGCTCAACGTGTTTGTGTTTCAGTGACCGGATTTCAGTTTTTATGGGATTTGTGCACGTATGATCCGTTTGCGCAAGGGCCGGTCGTGAGCTTGGTTTTTTACTGTGTTGTCTGGACCATTATCTTTTGCGTTTATCACCGTTTTTGGCAATTTGTCCAAGGTAGACATCGACTCGAGAGGGAGCAGGAGCTTTTACGTGATCATGAGAATCGCTCAAAAATTGAGCAGGAGAATATCGAACAGATGCTTAGTCTTAGTACTCCCGGTGATAATGCAGGGGGTGGCACAACTCGAAATTCTCCGGTTGAAGCGGTCCCTGTACTAATAAGCGTAGACAACAAAAGTGGTGTGGACATCTCAGGGGCTCGTCTTAGCTTACTGCACACGGCCTCTCTGCTACGTGTGCCAGGTGAAGAGGTGACACTTTTACAAGCACAGGCAGGGCCGGTTGTCCAGACAAAATTGACTCAATTCACATGGCCTTGTGAACGGGTCACAAGCAAAATTCAAGCTATTGAAAAGAAGCTTGGAGTGCGTTTTCTATTGCAATTGGGTAGACGGCAACTAATTTATCGTCCAAGCATCAGTAAACCGCCTCAGACCCTATGAGAATTGAGAAATATTTTTTCAGTTGCTACACTGTTCGTATCTTCACGTCCTTTTGCAAAATGCTCTGTTGTCTAAAATGTTCTATCATACATGTTGAGTAGATCTATGTGATTCTGGGATAGACTTATCCCCGACTTTGATTTTCCAGCCACCTACCTATGCAAACCTGGACCTTGTTTTGTTAATCTTAATTCTAACTTCTGTGAATTGAACCCAACGTGTAGAAAGCACAAAATGGAAGAGAATGGAACTGCCGGTGAATGAAACCAATCAAGTGCCCGCGATCTTGCACTCATCGTATTCAGGGGGTAAATTTCTTAGCAAGCAACTTATGCTGCAAAACATTATTTTATTTTATTTTATTTTATTTCATTTACTAAAATTCCCGCTGTTCCTGTTCAAGTTGAGGCCCTGCGTTAATTAGTACTCGCTCTGCTCAAATCATAACGTTCTGCTCAAAACAAAACAAAACAATTGATAAGCATTGTAGGTTCCAGGATAAGTATGCAACACATCTTGACCAAGCTATTTGCGCATTGACAGCATTTGCAAAGATAAATTTGTAGTTCGAATCTGGCATGGTCAAATACTAACGATAAACAATGTGTTATGCTGTCATTTTTTTGCTGCAGGTACCTTGACAGTTGAAGGGGTTCATTTGACAGAAGCCTCTATACAGGCAGCAACGAAGGATAAGTGCGTAAACTTGAAAACCAAGTGTAATACTGTAAGTATAAATCTGAAACTTTGAATTTGTGATTGTCATGCATTTTGTTTTAAACGTTAGCTTGTTAGTGCACGTGATAAAGTTTTAACACGATACATGTCGCTGAGTTGATTATAACTCTGTAATTAGCTGAATGGATGGAGGTCCAAAGAATGAAGTTTTGATACATTATTGCTTGTTTATTTGATGATGAAAGTTGCCGATTGCTCTGCAACCGCAAGACGTGACCTGCCTCCTTGTTTGAGGTCGCATGAGGACCTGATTCACACAGTTGATTTTTCCTAAACTACAAAAACTGGTATAAAAATTGTTCTCCGGGCTTGCAATATCAGTTTTAGAAATATTATGGTCATATTCATTGATGGATATATTATGTGTTCTGTACTTATCAGGGATCAGGTAAGCTGGAGGTGTTCACCTTTGAAAGTAGATTGCCATCAAAGGATCTTGCCGAAGTGTTTGTGATTGCTTCCAAGAATATTATTTCAAATGGAGATAATCTTAGAGTCAGCAGTTTGGCTGTGCGAATCCAAAACGACAACCTAAGAACAGGTGACTTTTAATTTCTTGCGGTGTCTAGCAGTCTTTTGTAAATTGGATAGTGAGCTTTCTGTATGTGGTATGCTGGCTTTTCTATGTAAAATCCTCTGTAAATTTCCTCAATATTGACTCTACTCCATAGCTAATAATATCTATATTGTGCAGTGTTACTGAGCATACTCCCTTTCACGATTCTGCTCTTCATCGCAACAAAGCAAATCTTAGGAACTTTAATGCGGGTTGTGGAGGATTCGAAGACAACATCGGTTTTGGCATTGTTGCTACTGTTTATAATTGTTGTTTCAACTTTAGCACTGCCACGAAGGTATGATGAACGCAGACCAATCAGATAGATTTTTCTTGTCATGTCGAATTATAGAGTTTGCTTTTCGGCCTGGTAGACTGTACACATGAAATTCTAGTGTCATTTGGGATTTGCTCTACCACTTGAATGATATACTATTTACGGTCGCCATTTAACAATTCCTCTACGTTCATTAAAATAACTGAGGATAACGTATTGCATTGCAGAGTAGAAACCACGATCATTGAAACGGTGAAGAGATTGGCTGTGCGTACATATGACACCCTCTACCTCGCAGCTCAATGCTTCATTCCTGACAAAGATTCAGAAAGAAAATTGAGCAATATGGTTGATGAAGTTTCAAGGTCGTCTATGGCTCAATCGATCTTGAAATATGAAGAACCTTCTCGTTTTCAATCTGCGAAGAGCTCCCGGACTGTTCCAACCCCTACCGACGTCGACGGAGAAGATTTCGAGGATGATTACGCAGAATCCGAGGATGAGTCTGAAGATTCCGGGGTAGAGTCTGAAGATTTGGAAAGTGAACCTGCGCCAAATGTTCAAGACATCACAGAACCCCAAGGCTCTGTAAATAACCCCATGTGGAAGTGGCCGGTTTATGACACCATTTACAACAAAAACGGCCCTGACCGTTTGGAGAGACGAACGGAGAAGGACATGCTTAGTCCGACGGATCCTTTTACAGTTATTTATCGGAACCTGAAAAATCTTCCATGGGCATCACAAGTTTCGGTGCAGATATATTCATCTTTGCTTCTTGAGATCATTAAAGTGCTTCTGCCAGAGAAAGTAGACCAGAGTGCAATATGCAAGAAGAAAGTATCATTGGATGGGCCGGAGCTGTTTCGAATTCATGAAACACTCAGAAATATCGGCCAGACCTCCGAATCTAAGCAAGAAGTTTCAGAGGATGAGCAAGAGGCAAAATTATCAGAGGATGAGCAAGAGGCAAAATTATCAGAGGATGAGGAAGAGGTATCGGAGGTACCGATTATGCAAGAGCAAGAAGTATTGAAGATTTTTAATGATGGAAGTACTAGTAGTGGAGAGAGGCGGCTCCATCTCAAACATTTGCTGCGCTTCATGAGCCAAGAGTTTGAACAGGTTACATCGATGTCTGCAGCCATGAAGTCTGATTCTAAACACAGAGTGTCTTGGGAGATGCTCTGGGTGTTCTTTCCTCCAAAAGAAAGAGTTACTTACCTCGATGACGAAACTGGAGAATACCTGTGTGGTGATGTATTGGAGACTAAGTACATGAAGAAACCTGGTGATGGCTCTCTGGTATTTGTCATAGAGGTTACGAAGTGGGATTATAACTGCAAATTCTGGGAGTGTTATTCCAGGGACCTGACTGTGCCTAAGTACGAGGGAGAGCGTGAAATTTTGAACTTGGATATTTATCCGGTTCAGTATACATCTGAACCCAAAGAGATTATTGATGGTTTTCTCAAAAATGGAAAAAGATTTTGTAAGTTTTCTATGCTGGAACGGAGCTGTTTCATGAACTACAAAGGGTCTATGATTAGATACAATGTTGTGAACCACCGTTTAGTAATGTCCAAGGAGAACGCTGACGGGAGGATTATGATTGATTTGGGAAGCTTTGCGAAGATGAATCCAGACTATCGCACTTTGGGCTCGGCAAAGCCGCCATTCGAAGTCATACGTGACAACGTTGTTAAAACAATTGACATCACTAGAAGAAAAAATCGGATGTTTGCTCCTGCCATTGTCTATGGATTTTCCTTTCACCTCAAGAAATGGGGGAGCTTCTCTGTATGTGGCATTTCAGAGATCAATTTCAACACATCGGCGTTTGACGATTTGGTGATGGACGCAGATACTAAGGAGGTTATTGAGAACTTGGTAAGAAAACAATTGGAGGACGGAAAGATTATTCAGGACTCGCAGGAAAGAGGAAAAGTTGACTCTATTGCAAGTAAAGGCGAGGGAAGTATAATCTTGTGCTACGGTCCCCCAGGAACAGGAAAGACTTTAACTGCTGAATCTCTTTCTGAAAAGCTACAGTGTCCACTGTGGTGTTTGAGTGTATCCGAACTTGGTATCACTCCACAGATTCTTGAGAAGACGCTTGTGAAAGTGATGAACGTTGCCGCATCGTGGGGCGCCCTTCTTCTCCTCGACGAAGCAGATAATTTTATAGAGAGGCGGACATCCTCTGACTTGACACGCAATGCGATGACTGGTGTATTCCTGAGGCAACTCGAGTACTACAGAGGAGTACTCTTTCTTACCACAAACCGCGACTCTTCATTTGATGCTGCCATGTGTTCCCGCATCTCAATGTTTCTGCATTATGAGAGGCACAACGAGGAGCAGCGAAAAACAATATGGGCCACTGTGACTGATCGAGTGGGGTTCAACTGCACTTCCGATGAGGTTGCGGAGCTTGCCAAGCCCGAATTCAATGGGCGAGAGATTAGGAACATCGTGAAAACGGCACACACCCTGTCAAGGAGCAACGACGACGAGGAACAACCAGGAATCGACCATGTCAGGAAAGCCCTGAAAGTATACGAGGCATCTACCAAAATCTGGGGTCGTGACCACCAGAAACCCGCCCAAGAGAGTACATGACGGGAAGATCCAAAGGTCACTGAGTGCATTCCTCTCGTGAGCACTTGTCGTGTTGGTAGCAACTCTCTTGATACACTGAATTGTTGATGTAGCCATTTCTATAACTGTATTACATTCCAGTAGCCTCTCGTGAGTACTCGTAGTCTTCGTAGCAATCCTCTTGCAGTATTGGAATGTGATGTACAGCCAATTCTCACATATCCTCTTGCTGGAATGTGATGTAGTCATTTTTGTAACCGTATTTCTTGAATAATGCTGCACTGACATTATAAAGGCCTTATTCTCCTCCTAATGAGATCGACAATATCAATTTGTGGTAACTGTACCTTTATAAATTATGGATATTACTCCAGAGTTTTGTAAAACATGTCTTGCCGACTTCATCATGATCGTCGACAGTCTAACACAGGATGCAAATTATCTTCATACATAAGCATTGAGAGACTAATTTGCACTAGTGACTATACATCAATCAACACACATTACAAGCCTAATGCTCATCTTAACCATTGCAAAGCAAGATGCAACATTAGCAAGCACGATCTTGTGAAGTAGGAGTTTAATCAACACCCTCCTGTCCTTGTTCAGCTATGCTGTGCAGATTGCAATGTGTGGACTAATTCCCTGCTGATGGAGGAATAGTAGAGGGAACCGACTACATTGTATACTAAAATAATTAGTAGATGCCACTTCTTCTAAGATTACTTTTATTAGCATATATCCAAACTTATTCATGCACAATTTAAACAAAAGAAATTAAGCCTGTACAACATCTCCAATGTAAACATCTCAATTTTTGCTCAAACTTCACGGTTTAGGCGCTGGAGCTGCACTTGCCAAGTCTTTCGAAATTGCCTATCCAGAATGAAACTAATGGTGAGATAATCATAGAGTACAAATAGAATCATCTTTTGAAAGAATAGAGTAATCTAAGTAGGAAGAACAGTAGCCACTACTTGCAACTCACCGTCTCGGCTGCTTCTTCAGATTTGCGCTTCTGAAATAATTGTGGCAGCTCTACATCTAATATTTCATTTGCCCAAGTGTAGTCTATGGGCACCTGCAGAAAATCCAGGCTAAATTGTTAGCCTATTGTTTTGATTATCATCACTAGGATTTGTCATCAAGAGCCGAAAGGTAATGCTAGAATCATTCGACAATACCTTGTCAAGCTAAACATCTAACCACACTTCAATCAAAATTAACAATCCATGACTATTTTAGCAGACCAGTGCTAGATTATCTACATCAAAGAAACTACTCACTAAATTGAAAAGACAACCGAGACATAAAAATAACTATCATATTCATGCAAGAGAAGAAACCCAGCGTAACTCTGCTCAATATATTACTGTGAGCAAACGAGGAATATTTGAGCACGCCATCTTTACCTCAATAAGTTTTGGTCCCTTGGGGCTAGTATGGAGGCACTCGTGAAGCATCTTTGAATACTCGTCAGCACTTGTCACACGATAACCCTTGACACCATAGCTGTCACAATGGAAAAGAGAGCAATCAGTTTCTGAGCAAGGGAACCAGGATCTTAAACATGCAATCGCTCAACCATATCTACAAGCAACTCTCTATACATGGAGAGAATTTTTGATCGCTTGAAATCTATCTGATCTTAACACCAAAGTCTCCACCCACCTGTTTGCATATGCAACAAAGTCCGGATTGCCCAGATCCAGCCCGAACCTGCACAATATCACACAATGAGCACATAGGGCAATCTCCGAATCATCGATTTATTTTAAACTCCTGCCAATCTACGGAAGAGATCGCATATCAGGATGACATGCACCATGTAGGCTTGTGGAATTGTATGTCAATGCACCTGTCGAATTTTCCGAGGGTCTGCTTCCACTTTATCATGCCGTAACCATTGTCATTCAGAACCAGTACTGTCAAGTTCAGATTCAATCGTACACAGGTTTCCAGCTCCTGAAAAGCCACACAAGATTAGGTAAGAGGCGCCATAGCTCACTTACAGCGTTAACAATTTACTGCTATCAGTTGAAATAAACCATGTGCAAACTACAACGTATCATTGACGTTAGTATTCTGGACTCACTTGTGAGTTCATCATGAAGCCTCCATCACCACAAACAGCAACAATCTTCTTCTCTGGGTGAAGGATTGCTGCTGCCATAGCTGATGGTAGTCCTGCACCCATAGTTGCCAGTGCGTTGTCTAACAGCAACGTGTTCGGTTCAAAGGCCTGCATATACAGAAATACTGATTATCAGAATCACCTGTAGGCTTTATCAACAGAAATCCAGTTCCATTTTTAAGAATGTAATTCAGGTAATGTAAAATAGTTTTTAAGAGATACAACAAGCTCTGCCACTGCTGACAATATAACGTAAACAAAGCATTTATAGAGACTATAAGATAGGAAGTAAACAGGCTAATAAATTATGAGGACCATAGCGGAATGACATCAACACACCGGTCCATGAGTGAGGAACAGAGTGAGAATACTGAGTCAGAGATAAACATTACCTTGTAACACCGTGCGAACCAAATTTTGTACATACCATTGTCCAAGCACACAATGCCATCACTGGGCACTTGTTTCCTGCAAAACAAGGCCGTCATTTAGCTCTAACAAGTGAATCTCAATCAAGAACTCCTAACTCTAGAATAAAGAGAGAAAAAAAGAGACGAGAATCCCGTAACATTCCTCTGAGTACGTACCGCAAATCTGCAACTACTCGTTGCGGCACAAGAGGAAAGCGAGGATCATCAACACCCTGCAACATATGTGCATCCATATCCTTCTTTACCTGCCAATCTCCCACAACCAGAGTATCAGCCCTTGTCACAACAGCATAGGCTCATCGTGCACTAAAAATCCACAAAGTTCTTAAAATAGAAATTCGAAATAGAGATGTAGAAGTCCAGGGTTACGTCTCCAATACATTCATCACGAAGGAAGTGTCCCATTTGGGAGGGTGATCCTTCAGTCGTTCCTTCAATTGCCAGATCGTATTGGCTATGTCGCCCACCACCTCCAACTACAAAGGCGTAAATACTAAGTTCAGTATTCAGAGTTATCACGTTCTGGAATATCATAGTGCATATACGCATGGCACAAGAAGTTGAATAACTAAAAAAGATCTGAGCATACAACAGATCGACATGTTTCACAATCCAGAAATTTTAACCAGATCAAAACCTCGTTTCAGAACTCAAGTTAGTGCTGAAGAGGGTCTTACCTGCGGAAAATACACATTATCCACCTTCGCAGTATAAAAATTGATGTGGATAACAAGAGGAGGTTTTCCAAAACTGCAATACCAAGCATTCAGGATTTTACATTAAGTTAGTGGGGGATGCGGTCAAGTGATAAAAGAGGAAAAACGTTGATTCCTTGAGAACTAAAACACAGGAGAATACAAACTCTCTGTTTCTCGACTTCCAAACTGGGAAAATAAAAGGAATTATCCTTACTTCATCAAGAAAGGAGGCTTCTCAACAACATCATGGCCGACATTGATAATCAAATCGGCCTTCTCAATTGAAACGTGTACATAGTCCTTCGCTGATAACGCACAACATCCCAAATACATGGGGTGGTCCTCTGCAGAAAACGTACAACGGCTCAGTCCAATTCCGACGCCCCAAGATGACTACTACAGCATACATCTACCACAGGGAGTTGGTGCTAGATATAAGTTTCACAATCTGTACTACAAATTCAATAAAAATAGGCAGGAATTACCAGTCACGACACCCTTGCCCATTTGAGTTGTCACAAAAGGCATGTGCACCTGATCGACAAATTCCCTGAGCCTGTAACATCCAACACACAATCGATTCTTACATTTCAATCCATATGTAAATTCGCTACAAATGTAATAATCTCCTAATCCCATTCCATGGGACAACAAATTCTATCAAAGTGGGAACAGAAACAGCATCGATGCCACTCACATTTTCTGTGTCCGTTTGCGATTAGCACCTGCTCCGATCAAGAGAAGTGGATGAGAAGCATTGTTAATCATCTCGATTGCTTTGTTGATTGCTTTCCCTTCAGCGATCGGCCGTCTGACTGGATAGACGGGAAATGGGTGTGCTTCAGTAGTCGTCTCTGCAATGTCTTCTGGCAGTTCTAAATGCACAGCACCAGGTCGCTCTTCTTCTGCAACTCGAATTGCCTCTCTCACTAGCGAGGGCACCAAGTCTCCATCCACGATTTGTTTCGCAAACTGTATATAACGGTGCTGTCAATGCAGAGCGCTACAACTGTATCCCACATTTGACGCTTGCATCTACTGAAGGGTTTAAAGGACCACAGCAAAATCACAAATCCTGATGAAAGAGCTCAAATGAAACTCTTCAAGACTTGAATAGACGATTCCTCCTATGTGACGTAAATCATACCTTCGTCAAAGGATGCATGATTTCCACAATGTCAACAATTTGAAAAGAACCCTGCTTGCTCATCCGAATAGGCTTCTGCCCTGTAATCATCATCTGTTCCCGGTCCCCACACATGAAGGTTTTTGCTCAGTCCTAGCTTACAACAGACTGACACTCACCATGAACGCCACATTTCGAGACTAGTTATAAGACTAACAAGGAAATTATGTCACTTATAGGTCTGCAATGAACAGGCTCATAAAATAACTACAGTAACATATCTGCATTTCCTTGACTATCTCATCTATACTAACCACAAGGATGTCACTCTTTGAACTTTTCTAACGAAGAAAGCAACTAGAGCAATTGAGACTCCCTTCGTATTATGTGCTGCTAGTCGTTCCTAGACCAAATTAGCATCCCACCGTTGTCCAACAGGGACTTATAGTGCTCACCATTGGAAACCCAGCAAGCTGAGCATATGCAGCTGCTGTAGTAAAGTTAGTGGCACCTGGGCCCAAAGTGGACAAGCAGACGCCAGCCTTTCCAGTGAGGCGACCCACTGTTGCAGCCATAAAGCCAGCAGCCTGCTCATGGCGTGTCACCACCAGCTTAATAGGTGAATTCCGCAGAGAGTCAAGAAGATCCAGATTCTCCTCTCCTGGAATTCCAAATATAAACCTGTACACACCACATTACCATAAAAATCTCCATCACCAGAATGAACGCGAGCAATAAATCGTAAATTCTCAATCTTCAAAACCAGATTGATAAACAAATTGACACTACTACTGATACAATACCACAATGCCACAGACCACGTCCAGCAATCCGGATTCTATACTTTCCCCATCCATACATAGGGTTCTAGCAAAGACACGCAATCGTAAAAGTGCGCTCAAATACAATCAACCCTTTCTAGAGAAATCCTCCACTATTCGTACCGAAGTGTCGACAACCTACATGTAAGAAACCAGGCCAACCAAACTACTCTCTGTCCTCACTGATCCGTGAAAACCCACCCGCAGTAGAATACACTGTAAATGTAACCCTCTAACCAATAGGTCGATGTAAGCAGCTCATACACAGAAAGGTTAAAACACTCCTTTTCATATCTAAACAGAACCGCCAATTGAGTACATGATCAACACTCGACACCCATAATTACTCACTGTCCTCAACCAGCCCGTGAGAGACAGAGGAAATGTAACCCCTTCATCTTCACCAGGAATATTCACCGTCCAAAACCACTCCCATCTCTCTACAACAAAAAAACAACACCAAAACCAAACAGAACCCCCAGTAATCACAACAACACCATAGCTACAGTCCAACTAACACATTGCCAGAAACCCAGAAGTTGAGAGTCCAGCCAGCCCACTCACTCGACATTCTCATTCTCCAGCGCCTTGACCATCACATCGGACGTCTTCATGGTGACGGGCTTGGTGTCCTCGCCAATCCCAATCCTAGACAAGGCGGCACTTCCTGCAGGAGGCGCGTCGTGGCTGAATGCTCTCACTCGTCGCAATGAGGAGATGCTGCGCCACGGCCTTAACATACTCAACGAATCCAACCGGTCTGCTCCACCCGGTCCTTAGCTTTACTGTAGTACTGGTCAGTAGTACCGAGCTGGGCAAAACAATCTTCGTCCTACGCAATCAGCTGGCTCCAGTCGCGCCCTGTGACGTCCCGATTGCAAACCTCGGGAGCAAGGCCGCGACGCAATTCGCTGATGCCTTTGCTTCGATGGTTTCGCCGCGGGCCAAGTGGCCACCTTGGGTGTTGCGGAAACTCTCGCTTCAGTTTCCTCTCATGCCCGGAGCGGGGCGGAACGGGCGTTGCGTGCGTCATTTCGAGGGTGGAACTGTCGAGGTGGTGGTCAGTGGGGGGGTGGTTCTGGGGTGGAATTGCGTGGGGGCTTTCTGAGTCCGAGTCCGAATGTGGTTTGACTGGGAGTGTGATTGGAGTAGGTGGCGGTGTGCTGTGGAAGTGCCGTGTGGCTGCTTACATGTCAGTCGCAGAATACATGTCCGCCTCACGAGGGCCTAATTCCGCGAAAAGATGCGTATCTCAATCCGTGTGATCATCTATGTCTAGCGTACATTTGAGTGTAAAAACCTGGAAAAGGTATTGAATGTGTGGGTTTTGGGTTGAATAACGGTTTAGGGATCTAGAAACGGTGTTGGGGACTAATAACGGTTTTGGATTTAGTAATGGTTTTGGGGTTTGAAAACGGTTCTGGGGTTTAATAATGGGCTTGGATTTGGTAACGGTTTTGGGTATGTGTTCCTGAGTATTTGCTGTAACTGAGATCAGTATGAGTGGAGTATCCTATCTGTGATAAGACTTAAGTAGTTTTTGATATCTAGAAGTCTAGAGGAAATAATTTGGTGGAATTAACTTGCATGTAATTGCAGTCTTGCAGGCCTTACTCGAGGTGATGCCCTTGTTAGATCGTGGTTCTGTAACTTATCAGGTAGTGAAGCAGGCTGAGAGGTGAAATTGTTGGATTGTGATGCCATACTGTGATTGTCAGATTGAGGACCGAAGATGTTTAAACTGGTGAAATTCTTGTTTGGTGCAGTGGAGTTGCTAACCATCCGCAGATGGACAAGCTCTGTTCGCCCACAGTCTATACATTGACATGAGTGAATTTATTAGGAATTTGACAAACTTGACGAACACATGACAAGTTCATGCAGCAGTAAGTTATCATGGAATAAACTCGGTGTTCATGAAACAGACATTCTCTGCACTCGACATGATTGGAATAACTTGAACGTTGAAGGCAGCTTGAGTTGGGTACTTACTTTCTCCTGAAAACCTGTTGTGTTGTTTTGTGAGAGGAGCAATTTTTGATATGAGGTAAGGAATCAGACCTAACCAGTTCACAACGTTATTAAATGGTAACTGCTCATGGTCGCCTCGTACCCCCTGGTCTACACTCTTTAGCAGGATTGCCATCCTTTATCCTCGCATGCGGACATGATGTCCTCGCTTTTCGGTTCTGAGGATGGTACTACCTCCAATTAACCCTAAAAAATATGTCTGCAATCCAGATGTTTTGCATCCAAGAATTCAAGAGAGCTTTAATTCAGAGATCATCACGTAGCCTGCTTCGGCTGCTGCTGCTGCTTCTCTGGTTTCTTCTTAGTCATTGCGAGAATTCCCTTGACTGATGCGCAATGCTTAGTCTTGTACTGCGCATGCTTACAGCACTCCTGCAGCTCTAAAATGCTGTTGCGGCACCTGAGATTCGATAAAGGAAAAAGCATTAAATCACCAACGATGATCAATGACAACATGCGATCATAGACAACGTAAGATGCAGCCATCTGCTGCCATTCAAAAACAAGTGACAAAAAAAGCTTCCTGATAAACAGACCCTCAATGCTGAATAGCAGCAATAAAGCATGAAAATCGTTTTACAATATCCTCACAACAGGCGAACAAAAACAATCCCTCAACACACACACTTACTTCTCCATCTGGAAGTCGTTCTTGGCCAGACATGACTGAATCCCGCATGCCTCTTGATAGCAAACTTCCACTCGTTTATCCATCGCCAACATACAAATACAGAAAAAAGAACTCTCACTCACGCTCAAGCAGCCATCGCCCAGGGTTCACAAATCCTGCAACACGAAACCTCCAAAACAAAATTAGGTCAATACCTTCAAACCCTGCACTGCACTGCACGACAACCTCACAAGGCATGAAGATCTCACAACATTAGGGCTTGCCGAAGAGGCTTCCTCACCATGAAACCAATTCACGCAATCCACATTGCGATCACACATCTGATACAACTCCGCGGCAGAAGTTGGTCGCAGCCACCCCACCGATGTCGCCCTCGGAAGCGCGAACAAGGCATCCGGCATGGCACATGCCTGGTTCTGTTTTCAATGCACTAAACCCCTGCATTCCAAAGCACGCAACATAACTTAGTTGGCAAGGAAGCATGCACACCTGAAACTGTATAAAACCGCCATTATCTACCGCCGGCGTACATTTCATAGCTCTGAAATGTAATGGAGGCATAGATAGCATAGCTTCTGTGTGTGCTTCCCTCCTTGACAGGCAGTTCCTCTTTGAGAGCCAATTCGTATTGATCAACTATCTGGTGGAACTAATTACAGTGTAATGAGGTTCAAGGGACTATTTATATTTTTGATGAACAGCCTTTTTATTTTAAATTAATTTTTATAACTATTGTATTACTATCAATTATGTATGATGTGATTTTTTTATAGTTAGGTGTTAGCTTAATTATCTTGTAAATAACATTGTTCTAGAAAACAATGTTTGTATTTGTTTGGGCAAAAATATTGTTGTAACGTAGCAAAGCTACTATCCATTACATAAGTATTTAATTATTTTGGAATAAATAAGCTTCATCTTGCATAATGCCAAGTTATTGATTTTCAATTTTAAGTAATAAGTATCACTAAAAATGGCATCTAATCTCTGGTTAACATCATTTATGAAATAGGTTGCAAAGAATGACACTCAAGTATACCATAGCTTACTAGCAGCTTCGTCCAAAAATAATTCTAAAAATAGAAAACAAACAATAGAAAATTATGAAGTCAAAAAAACGAAATTAGAATAAATTAGTTTTTGCAATTTTTGTTGGTTCTAAGCCATTTAAGGTCATTTTTACTGATTTTGGGCTAAAAAACGAAAATTGAGAAATTCAATTTCCAAGAGACGAACATCATTTTTCCAAAATAATTAAATATTCGCCGGTGCAGGCTCAAATCTGCTAGTAAGCTACAGTAGATAGAATGTGTTTGTAGTATATGTTCTTGTGACATTATTCATATCATATTCAAAAAAGAAAACACCTCATCTTGGAAGGTAAATAAATACTAAAAAAAACATTGATAATTTCTTTAAGTGCAATTTGGATGGGCCTCATTTCAATTGCAAAATGTCTGTCGATGAACAAATTATGATTCCTTTGGAAAATGGACAAGTGAATTTGGACAATTGAACGTAATTGACAGCAATATGTACTGTACAAGGCTCTCGAGCAAATGAAGGAGCAACTCTGCACCAGTGGAATTGTGAGGTTATGCTCATTTCAGCCAGCCCTCATGACTGTAGCATGTGCACAGGATTGTCATTGTCCATCATATATTCTCATTTCATTTCATTGTAAGAAAAAAATTGCAACAGGATGAATGGCAAGCAAATGAATAAAATCACAGAAAGATACCCTATTCAGAAAACCTGGTTAATTAGAATGAGGCTTAGTTTTCATAGAAAATTTGATTAAGTCTGGCAAACATTTCAAGCTGAAAAATCCCCTGCATCTGGGTCTATGAGTTATTTCTTAAGAATATTTTTTTAAAGATTTTTTTTTAATGTTATGATTGGTTTGGGTAGACTAGAACTCCACTCCACATTTTCCTGATGAGTTACTTGAGTTCACTGCAGAACCATATGTGAAGTATGTCACATTACTTTACTAGTATCTCAAAGTTGGAACAAATCACCAGTTGTTCAATGCACGTTGGACCTTGATTGAAAGGATGAACATGAAAACAAATCTGCAGTCCTTGGGTGGTTGACCGACCAATTGGTTGATATTCCGTGACCCACCTGTGGAGTGCACACAAGACAAGGAAGTTCGACAAGGAGGTTGGACAAGGCGAAAGTAGATTGACATGTCTTGAAGTAGTTTGTGAAACAGGATTCCAGGAACCATAAATCTCACCAAATAACTAGAGTGGAAAAAGTCTCCTTGCAAATACAAAGGGGCTAGAGCGGTTTGAACTCCGCTAGAGCTCCAGATGGATTCCCCTGCCACAAGTTGCCAACTATCTTGAAAGCTTGCTGTGGGTTGTGAAAATTAACTTGTATGTTTTAATTTTTTTAAAAGTACATATACAATGACGTAGGAATGTAGGCTAATTAGAGCACTTCTCATTGAAGAGTTACGCTTGACTATGGTGAAGCTTTTTTGTACCAATTTTCTCCAAAATATCACCTGAATTTTGTACTGCTCAGTTCTAAGAAAAAGAGGAACAAAAGTTGGCCCCAAAATTCTCTTTGACCAGCAGCTTACTGCTTGGCATTTGTATTCATTCTTTCCAATGAGTAATAAAATTTCCTCGTTTGTGTCACCCAAAAAAAAAAAAAAAATGGCCCCAAAATTCCATTGCTCAAGGCATTTTAGCCATTTAGCCTCACAAAAAACATAGTCATCACATATTAGATGCATGCAATATGTATCTAGGTGAGTTCCATGAATATTTCAATGAGATGTTAATTATAACCATAAAATTACTCTCCTTGAAATAAGTCTTTTCATTGTCTGCATGGAGGACCTTCTTGTGCATGGAGGTTTCTTGTCTAATTATCCACGATCTTGGGAAGTGGGTAGCAAATTTGCTAATCCTTATTAATCCGAAAGAAACACACTACGAGACTCTGATGACAATGTCATTGTTCCAAAGATGAAGCAATGGTTGGGGATTGGGGGCTCAGTGTCCCCCAAAAAAACAACTGTCCAATGAGTCTCAAAAGCTGAGCACCAAATACCAAGAGTGGAACAAGTCTCATTCCAATACGGATATAATAATGTAGAATAAGAACACCCCTCAATGAACAATTTCTGATGACAATGTCATTGTTCCAAAGCAGAAGCAATGGTTGGGGATTGGGAGCTGAGTGTCCCCAAAAAAGCAATTGTCCAATGAATCTCAAAAGCAGAGTATTTTGCAAAATGTGAAGGACCATGTCTACAGTACATTACGCTTGCACCTCCCATGACTTTGTCCCACTTCTGTGCTGCTCGGGCTTAGACCAGGTCATCGTGCCTCAAACTGAATTTATGTTACTTGTGGAATGAGAAATTGATAATTCTCCTACATAATCCCATGATCCTAGTCAGAGGATAACATCCAGGCTACTCATTTTCATGCAGCTGCTAGAAATTATTTTTAAATTAATATTATTAGGAAAATTTTGATTAGAAGTTAGTGATTGTGTAAGATTAAATAATTACATATATTGGTTAGTGTTGCTTGCAAAATCTTGGAATTGATCCTTATAAAAGAGTTCACATATGTGTTTTGCATATGTGTCCTCATATTATATATATATATATATTGCATTTATATTTTTAGTGACATTCTAAAATATCCCCTTAAATTCCTAGCATAATGAAGAAACTTGATTGTTTGTAAAACTAACCTCAACAAGGTAAACAAAATTTCAAAGTATGTTTTGAATACATTCATTTTTAACATGTTCTTGAAATATATTCAATATTTATTTAATTATCTATATTTAAACATATATTTCTTGATATAGATTTTTAATATTTTTTTCTAAAATTCAATATTTCAAAACTCATAAATTTTTATTTTTTGATCGACGATTTTTTAGATAAGATAATCAAACTTAAGTCATATAAATTTTACATCTTCTATATTCATGTCATCATGAAAAGAACCAACTTATAAGTGTTACATCAAATTTAGATTTTACACTCAAGACTTGTCAAAAAAATAGCTTTCAAGTGTTTGCTCTTATCAACATGTCAAGTCTCATAAAAGTTGAAGTGTTGTAGCCTTCACCACTACATTCTTTGGCAAAAAAAAAAAGTCATATCTTCTACCATTGAATCATGATTCTAGCCCTTCAAAAGCTAGCTTGATCACTCTTCCTACCAGCGATTAGACTCACTTTCTTACTAAAGACTAGTTCAATCATCTAATTGCATCTTTAATTTATTTTTTTACTTGTTGAAGTTAGTTCTTTGAATATGATGTTACATTTAGAAAATACTGTGGTTTTATGATTCCTTTAAGAAACTTACTCCTAAAATTGTAGTTTAAAAACTTCAAAAGTTTCTCACATTCAATATTCATCAGATGAATTAGATGTAAATGAAACATTCAGTGACGTAACCACGGAAACGTACTTCTTCAATATTCATGACGCAATGATAAGAACCAATTCATAAATGTATAATTTAATTTAGACTTTATAATCAAAACATTGTCAAAAACAAAGTGCTTACTGTCTATAAAGATCAACGCGACTTCTCATAATTGGTGAAGTGTCATGGCGTCCACCACAACATTTGTAGAAGAAAAAAGATTGTACCTTTGGAATCATAACTGCGGTCCAATGATCAACAAGGCTTCTCATCAAAGCTAGAGTGTCTTGGCGTTCACTACATGGTTTGTTGCAGAAAGAAGATTGTACGTTTGGAATCATAATTGCGGTCCAATAAGCAGCACGGCTTCTCATAAAAGTTGAAGGATCATGGCGTTCTCTACAAGCTTTGTGGCATAAAAAGGACCATGCCTTTGGATTCATAAGTGCCGCTCTTGAATAGTCGGCTTGGTTTATCTTCTTATCCAATTATTACACCAAGGTGAAATTTCATGGCCTTCACCACAACATTTGTGGCAAAAAAGAATCACACCTTCGGAATCATAACTGCGGCCCTTCAGTAGCCGACTTGGTCAATCTCTCTACCCACTCATTACACCACCTCTGACGACTGTCCCTTTAAAATAGACCAATCCCCAAGTTGCGTCTTCAACCTTTTTAACTTGCTTGTTTAGATAAGTTCTTTAATTGTAATTTGTAATGCCTAAGGTATAGAATATTCTACTTTTATTATTCCTTTATCCATACTCACACCAAAGATCATGCTTCACAAAACTCAAAATCTCATCATACTCAAGATTATTCTTCAACATTAATCAAAATCAACACAAATCCAAAACCCAATACCATTCAAAAACACTAGTCACCCTAAGTTCATTAAACCAATGACCAACACAACTTCTCATAAAAGCTGAAGTGTCGTGGCGTTCAGTACAAGATTTGTGGCAAAAAAACGACCATACCTTTGGAATCATAATTGCGGCCCTTGAGTACTTGTCGTGGCCATCAGTACAAGATATGTGGCAAAAAAATGACCATACCTTTGGAATCAGAACTGCGGCCCTTTAGTAGCTGACTTGGCCAGTCTTCCTATCCACTCATTACACCAGCTCCGTCGAGCATCTCACTAAAAAAATAAACCAATCCTACATTGCATCTTCAATTTTTCAACTAGTTTGTTCAAGTAAGTTCTTTGATTCTAATACCTAAGGTGTGAAATATTCTACTTTTGTTATTCCTCTATCCATACTCAAACCTAAAATCAAGCTTTATAAAACTCAAAATCTCCTCATATTCAATTTATCATTTAACATCATTCAAAATCAACACAAACCCAAAACCCAACCACCATTCAAAGACACAACACACCCTAAGCTCATTAGATCTTAAAAAGACATCCACTAAAAAAAACGATGGGCATGAACATTTCCATCACGATTCCCCCACAGAACTCCCCACAACACACCCAAGCAAGCATAGAATATTTGGGAAACCAAACGCAAGAAACATCATGAAGAATCAACCCTCGACCACATTCGGATAGCCTCCAGCTGAGAGCCCAACACCTCACTCCAACGAACCAGAATATCTAAGTTCCACCCCACTGTACACCCCACTGCACACCGCACTGTAAACCACACTGCACACCACACGGTACAATCACATACATAAGTTAGTTTGGACCTTACTCAAAATTAGTACTTACCAGTCAGTCGTTGATCCACCCCAACACAAACCAAGTGTAAGCTAGGGTAAGTTGAAGGCACGACTGCGTGCAGTCGCAGTTTGTGGGGATATAATAATTGAAAGTAATGACAGGTGTGTTATAAAAAGCACTTGGACGGTTTTTGGACGGTTTATTCGACAGACCAGGGAGGCACACAAAGGCCGTCGCGAGAATTGGTCGTGGGTGGTATTTCTCTCTCTCTGCAGCCTGCCTGGCGTGTGCCGGCCTTGATGAAGAACCAGCTTACTCTTACTAAGGGACCACGGACGTGCTTGCTGCTGCTGCTGCTGGAGCTTGGAGCTTGGAGCGTGGATGCGAAGCGGAAGGAGTCTTGCATTCGGAGCGTGACGGAGGGAGGAGACAGAGCGCACGGAGAATATCATGATCGCACGGGAATTTGAAGCTTGAATCTGGTCCGGAGTGGTGACTGATCGCAGGCGCCAGGGTTGGAGGCGTTCTAGGAGGTATTGTACTGCCGGCCGGGGGTTCAATGCGCTAGGATTGTTCTGGCGATGTGCTCGTGCTTTAGGTTTTTGAGATTGCTGTTTTTTTTCATTCGGAATTGTGGAGTTGGCTTGATGAGATCCGGTGTTGTTGTAGGATTTGGAGTTTGGTGTAATTTGAAGGAGTTGTGGTGGTGATCGGCGCGTGGACTTGTAGTCGTGGTGCGTGGAGGCTATGAGACGGTTCTTGCGAAGTGGAGGTTGATCTAAGGAGGGAGAGGAGGCGTGGTGCGGGTGTACGAGCGTTGTGAATTTTTTTGGTGAGTGTAATTGGTGCTACGCGTTTCTGTGGTTTGGATGCTAGTGTGCTGAGATGCCGAATTG
Organism: Ceratodon purpureus; assembly: GCA_014871385.1. Lineage (NCBI taxonomy): Eukaryota > Viridiplantae > Streptophyta > Bryopsida > Pseudoditrichales > Ditrichaceae > Ceratodon > Ceratodon purpureus. The sequence continues at coordinate 2,072,648 of CM026421.1, read as the reverse complement.
CTGTCGAGTAGGTGTGCGTGAATGAGACAGGCGAGGAATGGTTGTTAGTAGTGCGAGGCTGTAGTAGCGGTGTGTGTAAGCGTAGGCGGAAGAGAATCGCAGTTTGTTTTAGAGAGACAATTAGTCTATTGGAATTGGAATTATGTGTGATTACCTGCTTAGTTCGTTCGTGTAGTCGTGATTCAGAGACTCGTCGATTGCACTTAGTCTTGGCTTCGGCTTCGTAACGGTTAAGGACTAAGCGAAGTCGGTACAGACGTGTGTAGCACTTTGAATTCATTAGAATCTGATGAATAATCTTTTTGCTTTGAGACTTCACAATGCTGGCTGCTTGCTATTCCCTTCGAAAGCACATATGGTGTGTCCGAAGGCTGTCGTGCTGGAGTTCTTGGCCATAGCATTTTTGCATCTGCGAAACGCGAAAGAAAGGGCAAAAAGAGTCTTCGATTGACGTTTCATCAGTGTTTAGAATCGTCCCCTTCATGTTTCTTGGAGTGATGATTGCGGTATACTAGTCTTCAATGTGTAGAGTCTAGACTCGGCGGAAAATGCACATGTGTCTCTTGAATTATTGCGGTGATGGCTGGAATTGGTTATTGTGATGTGTCGGAAACTGTGTGTTATGTGAACTTTTTTGAATTGATTGTCGTTCTGTCCTTCCCAACAAACATTGCAGTTCGACCTTAAATTACTTCAAAAAACTCTCCCTAATTTTGGTGAAGACTGAGTGAGCTGAGCTAAATTTTAGTTTCGACCGCGGTGTTCATGAGGTGTTTCGTCTACCTCTTTCTTTGGCATTCAAAACTGAACACGTGTAATAATGGATTTTATGTCCCTCTCAGTAGTTGGAAATTTGCTTGTAGGTGTGATACTTTGCTGCCACATTTTGCTGTAAAGCCAGTTGTTATTATTGAAAGGCTGTATGTGGGCTCGTGAGCACATGCCTTTTGAAGCACTCTGTATAGTCTTGGGCGTGAAGACTAATCTGTGACTTAAGAGTATGCGAGATCCTTAGGAATGATACATTTGACGTGACGGAAGCAGCTCATCTGAGCCAGTAGTTTCCTAGGAGAAACGGGAAAACTCATATTCTGCTTCGTTATGTGGTAGTCAGCGTGGGATATTGCCTCTGTAGGACGAAGGGTTTGCAGCAGACGTACATTGTCCAACTGGACACAAGTTCGAAGGTGCGTTTGTCATATTCACTATTTCCCTACACCCTGGGTACATCTTGTCTCTAAGTTTGAAGCGAGAATTTCACTTGAGCTTGTACACCATGAAACCATGAAATGTAGCCCCATCGGCAATCGAATTAATCATTTAATTCGTTTACGAATGCAGATGTTTTGAGTTTTTAAACGAGATCGGAAAATCATGGGAACTCCAGGTCCTCCCGGAGCATATGATCCTCACAAGTATTTTAGAGGGTCACCTCAAGGCTCCTATCCGTCTCAAACATCTGGCTATCAACCTTCTTCTCCTGGTAACTCGTTCCACCACCAGCCTTCGCACACCTATCCACCTGGTAGTATCCCTCCCGGCAGCTTTTCGCCAAATGCGAGTATGTACCCTGGTAGTCCAGGCTTGAACTATGCCTACAACACCACGCAATTTCAGCCGGCAGGATCCCCAGTGTACCATGGACCTCAATACGGGCATTATAACCAAGATCACAGCCCTCGTCAAGATCCACATTTAGCTTCTCAGTTTAGTCAGCAATCGACTCAACTCCCTTCCTCCCCTTCCCACACTAACCAATCTCGTATACCAATTTCATCAATATCGGCGCCTCCTCCACCAATATTTCCTCAATCTAGATCGTCTCAGCCGATGCCTTCTCTGCCTACAGGGGCTGACAGGTTTAGCCAGCCGCTAGATGGAGCTCGTCTTATGGCTCTCTTAACAACTCATTCTGAAGGTGAAGGTGCTGAAGTTTATGAGGAAACAGTCTGTCTTCCAGGAGCACCACAAAGTTCGCCCAGGCCTCCACTCTTTCCATTCAGACAGGTGGATGAGATGCCTGGCACTCCACCGCCCATGTCTCCAGCATTGCCTACTCCAAATGTCAGCTTGGCACACTCCGTTCAGGGTAGACAAGCTCCTAAAATTCCCAGAGGACGCCATATTAGAGGAGATTATGTTACGTATGATGTCGATGCCCGTAAAGCTGGGGATGGTCAAGCTGAATTAGCAGTCAGCCCAATCACTTTGTATAGTTCAGAAACAACTTTAGCGTTGGGAAGACAGATTGCTGTGAACAAGAAGTTCGTCTGCTACGGGTTGCGTGGTGGCCAGATCCGTATCCTCAACATCAATAATTCACAACGGGTCTTGCTTCGTGGCCATACACAGGTCAGGACCTGCTTTTGATTGAATTATTCCTATTCGCACATTTCTTTGGCGAAGAGCTTCAGAGTCTTCTAACTTCACCTTGCTTTAATGACTTCAATATCAGATTGTTTGTTGAGTTCCTCAGTCGGAACATAAAAATTTTGTTTGGTTTTTTTATTGTGACAGCGGGTGACCGACATGACATTCTTTTCAGAAGACGTTCCTATTCTTGCGAGGTAAGCACTTCCAATTACGACAGAATGACAATTTGGGTACCACCCTCTCGTTAGCTACTACTAGAGTACACTAATATTTCTTGATATCAGACTTCCTACAAACCTGAGCCGGATTTGGGAAAACATGGTCGGATTTGCCTTGTTTGTGGAATTTTTTGAAAAATACTTCGTGCACATGGAGATCAATATTGTGCTTTCTGTCATCAGGGTAAAATGGGAGTTGTAATTAGTCCTGGGCATAAGACCACTACTTGCCATATGTGCGTCTAAGGAGGTTTATCAATGGTTGAACACAATTCTCTCTACAGTCATTATAAGGTTGGTAATATGCCACTGTGACATTTTTGCAGCGCTAGCCAAGATGGACGGATCTATATCCGCAAGATTGTAGAGAGTCATGGGGAGGGTGGGAAACTGACAGAACAGATTCTACTAGCTCTGCAATTTCTTGGTAATTGGGAGAAATGCCATCCTCGCCTTTGCTGGCACTCTCAGAAACAGGTCTGTCTTACATGACACTTTCACGTGGACACTTGTGGATGCGTGCATGTTCTCCAAACGATGAGCACATACGTCCATTGTGTGGAAGTCCAGGAATATGTGAAATATTGATGTTGTGGAATCTTGTATCTGACTGCTGGTTCATCCAGCACTCGAAAATTCCATGACATTGAGGTCTGTTGGTGTAGATGTTAGAACATTGTATATTTTGCTGCTCATCTCACTTATCTGTATATTGCCTCCCGATTTGGTTTCGTACCGCTTGTGAAAAAATTATTCTCAAGTTACTGGCTCCTTCAGCTGGCTAAATTAACCAAAGCTCACCAGCTATTATTGAACTTCTGTGCAGGATCTCTTGGTGGTTGCTATCGGAAAGTTCGTAATTCTTATAGACATATACCACGTGGCAACACCGGGGGGATTCAATGTGGATGTACCTGTGGAGTGTCGTATGGAAAATCCTGTAAGAGGAGTCTATGTGATTGGGCAGCATGATGATGATGTTACCGAACTAGCAAGCTGTGCATCAGGTGCTACCAGTCTGGCAACGGCCTCCAAAGATGGAACAGTGAGTCTCGATAATCGCTCCTCGAGGCGCTCAGATGTTTGGCTTTATAGTCAAAATTTAATGGCTAGTTCTGTTTAACCAGAAGTTCATAAATTCGGCGTTTAAAAAGCCCCTAGGAGAGGAGCAGTATTTGATACTTGGGCTGATAAAGTCCTACGTAATAAGCTGAGAGACTTATTTAAACCCCTCTATGGCAATCTCATAGTCTCCCAAGTCTTACTTTCGAAGAGCAAGACTCAGTACGTGAACAGCCTGTAATCTTCAGATGTAGATCGGAAACGTGAATAGCATGGCGATTTATGTAGAACTCCAGTCTGCGCAATTTCTGTTGCAGGTTAGAGAGTGCCCAGCAGCTTAGTTCATGTCTTATAGGCTGCTCGAAGCACTGTTCACGAAGAAATCAGCTATGCCTTCTGCAAGTATTTCAGGAATACTTTCCTGCTTTCACAAGACATCACCAAATTGCAGTAACTTTCACAAGCTCGCTGGGCTTGGTGAGCTTTCTTGAAGGGGGTCAAATCTTTCCACGTTTAGAGGCCATTTCGAGAAGTGATTATTCATTGTCCGATTGTCTTCATTGATCTGCAGGTTAAGAGGAATCCGCAAGCGTTCTTGCTGGGGAAATCAATTTCTGGACGTATTAGGAAGTGTGGCTTCTTTGTATGGAAATGTGATGGACGGCAAGTTATTTACTGTCTATATTTTTATTGTGTATTACAGGTCAGATTATGGGAAAACAGGAAGCAAAGTCCAGCGTTTGTGGTTGTTCCATTCGGTGGAAATTTTGTGGACGCAGTCGCTTTTCTACCGTCACCCCGGGGCACAGATGGGCACGTGCTACTTACTGGGGTACCTCGAAACTACCAGAACTTGATTTGTGATTAGTAGGATAGGACTTGTAGAAATTGAATATCAATCTACAAGAAAATTGAAATATCTCTTCATGACGAGTTCTCCTAGGCATGTTTATATTTACTCTTGCCCCTGTTCCCAATAATCCTGTTGTTGTGTTTTATGTGTAATAACGTTAGAAACCTTGGCATGCTTGTGTGGTCGTCATTTCTTTAATCTCCTTTCAAGAGTTGCATACTGGTGTCGAATTGCTGGCCATCTTCTTAGACTTGCATTATACGAATTGTAAATCGTAACAGAGGTGGAACTGAAATTCCTAGTTCCATACGATTCAGTTTATATGTTGGTTGTTTTCGTCTGTGAACCTTTTTATGATCTCATGCTCTCGGTGCCAAACCATCACCAGAGTCTAAGTATTGTTAAGAGTACATCAGCTCTAAAATGTGCAACAAGAAGTCTTTGCAGACAATATATCTTTGATATGGATATCAAGAGTGTCTCAGCATGGCAGTAAGGAATCATGATTAGGGCTGGATTTACCGTGAACTTTTAATGACTCTGGCTTTTTATGCAGGGGCCTCTGAACCGAGAATTAAAACTGTGGGCGCTTGATGATCAGTCTATTCAATCTGGCCATGCAGTTTGGCGATGCATTCAGACACTCGAGTTTCAGAGCAATAGCAAGCCAGACGTTGCGTTTTTCAATCAGGTCGTTGTGTCATCGCGGGCAAATCTAATTCTTTTGGCGAATGCGAAAAGGAACGCAATATATGTGGCTCACATTGATTTCTCGTCACCTTCGGGTGGTCCTCGCATCGACTACCTTACTGAGTTTTCGGTTACCATGCCTATTCTTAGTTTGACGGTTGCTGACGATGGGATCAGTGAAAGTGGTGAAGGCATTCTTAAGATTTTCTGCCTGCAGACACACGGAATTTACCAGTATACTGTTGACATGGCACAATGCTTGCCCAATCTTATAGATGGGGATGGGTCCACTCCCAATACACCAAAGAAAGGATTGGGAATGATGCCGGTATCAGCGCCACCGATATCGTCGTCTTTCCCAGCTTCCGATAAAACCCATCCGAGGCCGATGCCCAATCAACCAATGTCGACGGGAATGAACAGCAACGCATCCTCGTTGAACTCAAACCCTGGTATTCCACCTCGGCCCACAGCTCTTGGAAACCTGATCGAACTGGGATATTCTGGCCAAGTGAGTGCTTCAGAAAGTAACAAAGCTTTTGAAGGCAGCAAGTTGACGTTGCTAAGAGATTCCAAAGATGTCGGGGCGGGAAAGCCAAGCAGTCCAGGATCACACTCGATGCTTGATTCCGGAGGACAATCAGGCAATCGTGGAATCACTCGGCCGGATTCTACAAGAGAGGTCCTTCCACCGTCGAACCTATCGAAGCCACCAACACCGCCTCCGAGGAGACGCAGCTTGAGGTCAAGAAGTCCAGCAAAAGCCCCTAGCCTCCCCAGGTATAAGGCGGAGAGAATGGAAGAAACGAAAGAAATTTTGCTGGACAACGAAGCCAGTGCTGACACAACTCAGTCATCCTTCAACAGTAACTCCATTGAGTATGAATCAGGTGATCAGGAGGACAAAGACGGCATTTCTAGCAGTGGCACTGGAAATCCAATCACTACTCAGCAACAAATGGGTCCGCAACTAATAAGCCCTTCTGATATCATGTCCATTGTAGCTGGCTCTAAACAAGATCATGCCCTACCTCAAGAAACTGGACTTGACCTCATGGATGTTTCAGATTGGCAAGACGAGGCAAAGGTGAGAAACGTGACGGCTTGCAAGGATAGAGTGACGTGGCCCTCGGAAGAGCCAGTTCCTGATCGGGAAGATATCAGTGATTTTTCCATTCCTCCTCTCTTCGATTCTTCTGAGGGACAAAGTGGGACGGCGACAGAGTGTTTTGAGAAAGAGATTACTACCGAGAGCGACTGGCAAGGCCGCGGTACAGGTGACGAAGCTCAAGATAGTGATCTGATTGAGGACAAAGAACGGCCTACTCCTGATGATTTACAAGATCAGCTCAAAACCATGGCACTTAAACTAGACCGTCAAGCAGGTAACGTTGCTGCCGGAGTGCTTTCTCCAATATCTTCAGCCGCGAAAGGAAGGAAGAGTAAAAACAAGAATGGGAGCGCGGCAAGCGTGCCTTTGCCTACATCCTTGCAACTACGACTAAATCCTGCAACGGGCTCATCTGGAGAAGCTGGATCCAATTCAACTCAGAGTCCCATGAGCTTGATTGCCCAGGTGGAGTCCATGCAAGAGTCGATATTCCAGGTTTTTACGCTGCTCTCTATTGTGTTCTTTTATTTTACCAGTTTCATATCACAATTTTCTTCTAAAGATAAATAGAATTTCAAGATATCAATTAATAGTAGCAGTATATTGCCAATATTATATTTATGCTGCACACCATTATATATTCTGTAAATATAAAATGCAATGTAATATTTGAGGTGTTGAAGAGTGACGGACAGTGACGATAGTCGCCGATAACATTGGCCACCATATTATTTCATGCAGCAACTAATGAAATTCCTAGGCATGACAGGTATACTCATGAAGGAATTATTATCGTTTCTTTTGCAACAGAATAAATGGGTTCATTGTGGAAGTGATTACAGAACGCGGTTCCCCGCATTGCTTAAAATCACAGTATGTCGATATATTGATATAGGATCCTGACATTAGTGAAGTAGCTGATTTACCATCGGTTGTGTCTTTCCAGTTGATTGAAATGCAGAAGGAGCTACAGAAGCAGATTATAACGACAGTGGCAAATCCGGTTGTCAAGGAAGGCAAAAGATTGGAAGGTTTTCAAGAGCATTCCTGACTTCTTAAAACATTTTAGCATCAGGCAGAAATCTTGTGTAAATATTGAAAAAATTTAAGCTTCAATTGTTTGGGCATAAGGAATTCTACCACATTTTTTTGTGTACTTCGCATTCTGATTCTATCAATTTTTGTATGTCTGAAGGGGTTCTGGGTCAACGATTGGAGAAACTCATGAAAGCTAATGCCGACTCCATGTGGGTGCGGCTTGCTGAAGAGAATGCTAAAAGAGAGAAGCAAGATCGCGAAAGAATATTGCAAATTACCTCACTACTTAGCGACTTCTCAGCCAAGGATTTTCCAGCTGCCTTAGAGCTTGGTCTGAAGAAGGAAGTCGCTGCTATTGGAGTTGATATTGCTCAGACCTTGGTCGTTCCTGTTCAGAATGCAGTGTCGGCAGCTCTCACAGAATGCTTTCAGGTAAACCCAGGATATCAACTTCTCCAATGGCCTGAGCGATCTCGCCTGAGAAATAGCAACCCTGATGTTTTTTCAATGTCTTTAATTGGAGTAAAATAGCTTGCAAATCAGCATTCATGACAAAGTCCAAAATCCAAGTTCTTGAATAGAAACTCAGACGAGGTTGGATGGGCTTGTGACAGAAGAGTCTCAATGAGAAAGTGATACCTCAGATGGAAAAGACGGTGCTTTCTAAGCTGGAAGCAACCATGACCAAGCAGCTCAAATTCCAGTTTCAGACTTCTGGGAAGCAGGCATTGCAAGTAAGATCGTTAGGCTTGCGATCACTTTTCAGCCACATATTTTGGAGTCTCTGAATTTCAAACTTTTGATGCTCGTTGGAGCCTGATTCTAAACCCAATTTGAACTTTTTTGCTTTGACTTAAAGTCGAACAAATGGTTACCGCTTGGTAGAAACGTGTTCTAATATCATGTAGTAATCAAAAGGTAAATTTTTGGTAGAATTGTTTTCTAGGTGTCATCTAACTAAATGTGGATACAACTGTTGTTTCAGGATGGTATTCGTTCAGGTTTCGAAACTTTGATCATTCCAGCATTTGAGCGATCTTGTCAGACTATGTTTGATCAAGTTAGCACAGTCTTTCAAACGGAGATGATTGAGCACAGTTCCCATGTTCAGCGAGAACTTGCATCATCGCATACTGCCCTTGCCACCAATCTTCAGGTGTGTGCACAAAGTTTTTGTATTGGTTTTCAGCGTGGATATGTTTTAGTGACTTATTAGATGAGCTTTCTCATGTGCAACAAGTAATGTTTCGTAAAGTTGTGTCCCAGACGTATGTCTGTTATGATCTTAACGCGTTCTAGTTTGTTTCAGGTTGTTGTTATCGAGCAGTAAATTGTTTTAATCCTAACACAATTTATCGTCTGGGCGCTTTGAATGGGAATTGCAGGATTTGATTGCAGGGGCCTCATCTCTTGCGAAGGACTTGAATGATGAGCTTGTTCAGAGCATGACAAAACTGTTGAGACTTGTGAAGACAGCGGGTGCAGCTGGGGAGGTGAACCAGCACAAAGATAACTTGCCCGATAAGGTTACGTTACTCTAAATCACTTGGTGATTGTTTTTGTTGAATCATAATCGAAGAATTTGTGGACTGTACATTAGGGGGAGCAGGCATTGCTACTACTTCGTAGTCGCTCCTTTCCACTTGTTTCTGTTTAGTATCTGTTTTGTTCCTGAATCGCGTTCAATTCACATATGTAGACTGACACAGTTGAACCGAATTCATAGCAGGTGCATTCGTTGCGACGAGTAGAGGAGTCCTTGGACCCAACGATTGAGCTTAGTAGAATGCTCCGCGCGGGAATGCTAGAGGAAGCGTTTAACAAAGCATTAACAGCTGGTGATTTGCAAATCGTGTTTTGGCTGTGTCAACAGGTTTGCTGCTATTACGTCTCTTTTTTCCCCCACCCTCTTGTCTGACAATGTGGACCAGTAAAGTATCTGCTGTTTTAATACAAGAACTGAAGTGCAGTATATTGCAGGTTGTAGATGAAAAATGTTGTTCGATGATTGTAATAAATAGTTTCTGATGATTTCTTGGGCCCTCATGCATTTCGGTTGTCTGTGCCAGCTTGATCCTGTCAAACTCCTCTCAGCGGATCCACCTCCTGTAAGTCAAGGCGTGCTCCTATCTCTAGTGCAGCAGCTGTCATCTGATTTGTCGAAGGATACAGGACATAAACTTCGATGGATTAAAGAAGCAACGTTGGCTCTCAATCCAAGAGACCCTGTCATAGGCCCACATATGCATTCATTCTTGGATCTGGCATTCCAAAATTGTCATCACCAGATGGGCGTTTCGAAGGATCCGTCAGAGCAAGTCACCCTGAGGCTCGTCATACATGTTATCAACTCTTTATTGAGTTCTTGCAAATGACATAGCTCATTGTATATACAATTTCGAATCTGGATATGTGCGAGGAATCTGACTAACATCCCACGGACAAGAAATGCTGCAAGAAAAAAGCCTATGGAGATTGGGGACTTAACCACAGATCGTTCCTCAAATGACGTGGGTTTAAAAGGTTTATTTGGGCAAGTATATTCAAAACACAAACGTCCACGGAAAGACTAATCATTTCTACCCAACTCGACACCTTCTCACATCTGCCTCCTGTCATCTATATGTCGGTTCAATATCAAAGCCTAGTCGGTGTGTGAGGAGGGAGTAAATATTTCCAGTTTCTCCTATCCGGTCGAACTTCCCAACTGCTGACAGATGTATGTATTACGTAGCTGTAGCTATCTAACCGCGAGAGCAGCATATTGATTAATGGGCTCGCTTGGAATACATATGACGTTTTCACAGAACGTTTAAACCAATTGATGTACATGGTCAGAGACTGTCCACCATGTAAGCTTCTCCTATAAATGCCATTACATTTTTAAACTGCTAAGAAATACAGTGGTAGTTCAAACTGTATAAATTGGATTACACTGTCCAACTGACCTTGAGAACTTGTGATCGCTGAATGTGATTCTGTGTCAATAACCAGTTCGAGTCAGGAGGATACTGACTATGATAACGCACGTAACCAACGAATCATTAAAGAGTCGAGACAAGACCCGCTTATAAATCTGATGATGGCAAGAAAGGTGAACCTCGGTGGCAAATACTTGCATCTATCGCGGAAAATCTGGTATGTCATCTTTGTCCCATCTCCAAAAGCAGAAATTTGCCAGCATTATCTTTGGATTTGAAAGCTGCGCAGAATATCTTATGTTATTCAGAATTTGTGTGCTACAGTAGTCCACTAACACGAAGTCTTCCAGCAGCCATGAGTGGTTGCCGGCGAGGTTACGATTCGCCGGGCTGGTGAAGAATGACTAGACCACCAACTGTGCTTTTGTGGTCTTCAGTTGTTTCCGACCAATACTCAATTGCATACGAGGAAGTTCTTGGACTGTATATGTGGACCTTCTCTTCTCATCATAAGCTTTTTTCATATAAAGGGGGCGGAAATGATTCAGAAAGGGATAACATTTAGTTCGAGGTGAGCAGTTCCACCAGGGACCATGGAAACTGTGAGAGGTCACGAATAACCTTGGGCAGCTGTTCTTGAACTATCTAGCGTATCAATGCCCCTAACCTTAATTTAGATCTTCCGAAGCAAAGGTTTGCTCATGGAATCCAGCTTGCAGCTATTGGTGCTCGGTTTGTCCTCTGCTGGTGTATCTGTTTGTGCTGTAGCTTGGGAACCGACTGAACCCAATATTGTGAGTTTTAAGATGGTGTATATGCCTGCTGCCATGAATCAAGGATTGGAATAGAATAGAAAAGGAGCGAATACGAATGTAAAGAGGTTCTTGAAAAATAATCGTGGTTACTGAGGATTTTGGCTGCATTATGATTGCTTGAACACATAACTCAGTACGCACCTGTGACTATACCCATTTCCGTGACTTAAGAAAGCAAATTCATAAAAGTTGAGGTGGAAGCACCAGATTCTAGCACTTTCAGAGTTTCTTTGACTGGGAATTTGGGCAAGAAATTTTGGATTTAAAAAAAAGAAACTGGTGGATGTTGAATGGAATAAAGCACGTTATTTCTAATTGTATTCAAATTGTTTGTGAATTTTTAAAGGCTTACGTTGATATGGGCAAGTATGTTAAAGTAGGAGACTAGCAAGATGCAATCTCATTAATTTGAATTTTTTCCATGTTGACACTTGTTAATTTATGCTATTTCCAATTATTGGTGCAACTAGAATTAACAGTTGGTACTTCCCAATTATTGGTGTTCATATTTTGTAGTACAATATATAGTTGGTTGTATTTAAATATCAACTTTTAAATGTATCCAAGTATGGTACTAGACATTATTTCCATTAGTTTCATCCATACAACATATTTGCAAGAATGACTTGCTCAACTTGTACATGAAAAATGTCCATATGATGGTTATGAATTTTTTTTGGCAAGTTCCTATAATGTCAATTTTAAGAGTAATCTTTTAAAATTTCTTCATGAAAGTGCAGGAATGCAATAACTTACAATGATATAACTTAATTTTTTGGGAACATTGGAAAAAAATAGTTGATTCAAGTAGTTTTTCCAATTTGGCATGCAATTTGATTAGTGATGTTAGACACAGATAAACAACATAATTTGCTTGAAACAAATTTATTAATTTAATATAAGAATTTAAAACAAACAAAAAATCCTAAAATACAAAAAAAAAAAAAAAAATCATTTCTAAGATCTTCTATAGAAACTAAGGACTTCCACCTAGATAGTTTTATTATGCTCTACTAGAGTCCTAAAGGCGGACACCCTAGATTCTTGTTATAGTGGAGATTTGATCACCCTATAATTACCTATAATGTATCCCATGCGTACATGCAGAAGGGTGTCCGACTATAGGTCAACCTACATTGGTCACTTCTAAAATTTGTAGTTATTATTGTAAGTGCCTATAAATATCCTAAAAATGGGAAAACTTCGTTTTTTCTTATTGTTAATCACTGAAAAATAATAAGCCACTCATTCCACCTCTACAAGTATAGTGAATTCCTTAAGTGTCCGAAAACAGATGCTGCTACCTTAATGAAACATCCCATGTATTTACTCTCTGCTCATGGTACCATTCACTAGGGCAAGCTCCCCAGACAATTTGCTTGGGATCTGTCTATTTACCTCCATCAAGCGGTGCTTGGAGGGTGGGTCGGATGCCAGGCTTGGGGGTAGGGAGGGGAGGCGGCAAATCTCTGCCCTTATTATTTGCCTTGAGTGGGGGTCCTAGTGATCTCATGAGGACCTCCCTAAGATAATTTGGAGCCTACAGCCCCAAATTTATAAAAAAAAAAAAAAACCAAAAAAAGACCCCAGGACCCCAAAACGGAGAGGGGCAGCAAAATGGAACCCACCGAGCCTAGCAACCGAACCAGCGGTTGTGGTTCGGTGGCACCTCTTGATGGGGGAAAATAAAGAGATCCCATTCGCTTGGGTTCGCTTGGGTTCGCTTGGGTTCGCTTGGGTGAGCTATGCAAGAGGGAATGATGATTCCAATCCATTCAGTAGGACTCGGCCCAAGGTGTTATTGGATCCTGAGCCTGCTTCCAGGCACAGCTCATCCCACCTATGTTCCTCAGTATGCTGTACCCTACTAAGGTAGCAGCACTCATAACCACGAAAATAAGGATTTTAGGGTACTGAAAGTGAGTTTTGAAGTATGAAAATAATATTGTTGGATTAGCAAGAGGAAATGAAAAATATTGATGTAAGTTTGAAAGCTTGAAACAAGAGCATGTAATTACAGCAAATTTTTAAAGTGCGATTCCAATGTAAATCCATAGTTGTCTGTAGCAGTCTCTAAAAGAGAGTGGACATGGAGCTTTTAATCGGAATTTAAGTATTAGTATACCAATATAGGTAGTCCCCCAAAAAGTTAGATTGACAACAAGAAAACGTGTTTGAGTGGTTCAAAATTCTAGACTGAAACAGCTCTAAAGCTGCGTTACGAAAATAGTGAAATAGTGCTGTGCCACATGCATTGGCAACAGTGAGTGAACCCAAAACCAGCGAACAGTGAGCTGGATTGCTGTTAAAGGAAGCTCGTGGAAGCGCAAGGGCTGGGCCCATAGGCAACCCAATTTGTATGCATGATGACATGGCCCGCCCCCAAAAAGCGCGCCGGCAACGGACCGTTGCAGCTCCCCCCCTGTCCAGCTTCCCGTTGCAGCTCCGGAGAAACCCTCCCGCTCCCGCGTCGTGCTTCGTAGACAGCCTCTCGCTCCGCTTCCCGCGTCGAAAGCCTCCCGCGCCGTGCTCCAGCGAAAGCCTCCCGCTCCGCTTCCTACGCATTGTATCACCGTAGCTTAAGACCGCGCATTCCATTCCAGACACACCGCATGAAAAGCTCTGCCCCGCTCCGGAGAAGGCCTCCTGCTGCGCTTCCCAATCGCGCACGCTCCAGGTACAAGGCCTCCCGCTCCTCCCTGCATGATTTAGAGCTCACAGCGATTGTGGTGTTGCAGCCGCGTCCGCTCTGCAGCTGCGCCTTCTCGCCTCTGTCTCGGCACGCTTCCGGGCTTGCTCAGCCGCACGCCTCGCCTTCTCACGCTCCTTTTCAGCTTTCTTGCGCTCAGCTTGAATGCGTCGTAAGACCCTGTCTGCTTCTTTTTTGGCCCTCTCAGCTTCTTTCCTTGCCTTCGACTCTTCACGTTGAGATTTTTTTTGCTCCGCTTGTTTCTTGCGTGCCTCTCGCTCTTTCGCTACAGCTTCTCGTTTTGCTGCCTTTTCTTTCATTGCAACAATGTACTCATCCGAGGTCATGAGAATGGACTTGGAATAATCGATAACTGGCTCACCTTGTGGTCTGGATCTTGAAGGTCGTTGCAGGTGCGGTAATGGGAACAGATTGCGTGGCTCTATACATGGCAGAGCCTCTCCTTCGGAGTCCGTGCCTTCACCATGTTCTGTCGAGTTCTCACTGTCGTCCAGATCCACGAAATATTGTTGGGTCTCGGGTATGATCTCCTCACCCTCCATATCCATGTGGTCGTCGTTGTTGTCTCCAAATCGATTGCAGGCAAGCTCAGCGTTGATTTCGGCACCTGATTCACTGTCTCTTCTTCCGTTCAGATTTAGGTCGCTGATTGTAGGGAGCTCTGACAAGGCCTGCAGGTCGGAACTGCCTGCACCTCCAACAGGATCGGCCCTGCCTGCACCTTCAACATCGACTCTGCTGCCTGCAGCCTGAACATCGTCTCTATTGCTTTGAACTCCCACCTGCAGGTCGAAGTGATCATCTGGATCTGATAGAATTCCTTCATCATCGTCGCATCCTTCTTGAGAGTCTACAAAACAGGAGCTGGGCGTCATGTGAGGGTCCATGGCTGTAGGGCGTAGGGGCCATATCCCTGTGGCAGCAAATCCTTTGACTATTTTTTCAGGTGTTAGTGCTTTTCGTAGCCCTAGTGATACCCATTCTGCCAGTTCTTCCTTTTGTGCTCCACGACCTTTGTTTTTGATAGTCCACTTATCCCGGTATTGTCGAAATGCTACTTTGAAAGGTTTGAAGATACTGACATCTAGAGGTTGTAACCTGTGGCTTGTGTGGCTAGGCAAAGTGATGATGTCAAGGCCTTCCTGCTTCGCCTTCTGCACGACCTCAAGTGTGACATGTGATCCGTGACCGTCTAAAATTAGAAGGTGCCTATTTCTCTCACTGATTCCATACCTTTCTTTCACAATCCCTATGAAGTATGAGATCCAAGCTGAAAACAAGAATGCTGTCATCCAGCCATTTGGTTGCATAGCCATGCATGCTTTAGGTTCGCATCTAGCTATATAGTTTCTTTGCTTACGTTTGCCTTTGAAAATGTAAAAATTTGGAATGTATTCACCTGCTGCGTTCACGCATGACAATACCGTTAAGTGCTCTCTACTGTTTGGCACTGTTGTGTGCACAGATCTAGTGCCCCGTCGTGCAAATACTAGAGCACCTCCTCCATTCTTGCCTGCTTGTGCACCTGATTCGTCTGCATTCCAAATGTAGGCAGCAGTATATCTGTGGCGGTCGTATGCTTCTTCAAGGTTCTTGTAGAATGAAGCAACATTACTGGGATTCAAAGCTCTTGCTCGTCCTTCTTCTAATCCTTGAGCAGATCAAAGTGTCAACTCCGGATGACGATGCCTGAACCATCGAAGCCATCCACGTCCAGGTATGCCATCTGTGAAGGGTGTCCACCGCTCTTGTGTGATTTCTGTGACTTTGCTTTTCAATTCCATAACTGTTATGGGGTGAGCATGCTCTTGCATATCAAGAATCCACCGTACTAGAGCCGATTCTTCTTCCACAGTTAAGACTCCTTGCCTCCCTTTCTTCCTCTGCAGAGTTCTGCCGTAGATGTGATCCCTGAGCGATGACGGTGGAATTCCGAAGTCTCTTGCTACAGTAGCAATTTTGTTTCCGGCATCTACAGAAGCGATTGCAGCTTGAAGCTGAGAGTCTGTCCAAATCCCTGTGCGCTTTGGACGTTGATACGCATGTCGGCTTGGCCCTGCGACTGTTGACCCAAAAACTTGGCTTGGCTCTACTGCAGGTTCGACGACGACAGCACCTCGTCCAGACACACCGCCCATTGCAGGTACCTCCGGAAGGGAGTCATCACAATTTGCAGCGCGGGATTGGGGAAGTGCGTCTCCGACGTGCCGAGCTCCACTCTGTCGCAGTCCAGCAGTCGCAGTCCCGAAGCCTGCAGTTAATCGGACAATGTTCTAGGCTTGTTAGCATCATGGTTGTTTGGATCTCATGAACTGATCGATCGCTCTTTCTGTTGGTTGTGCAACTTCATGATTTGGGGCTCTGCCGAATCTAGCAGTTCAGCACACTCAAGAGCGCGCCAACGTCACATGTTAAATCGCAGTAAGTTCAAGCATGAGTTTCCGATGTTTGTCTAGGAACGAAGTTCTTCTACGGGCCTACGGCCCAGACACGTACTACTGCAAGGAGGTGTCGGAACTGGAGATGGACGGCCAGTTCGACAAGCTGGACGAGTTCATCTACGTTGAGTCCCAACTGAGCAACATCTCCACCAAATTCTACGGAGAGATCAGAACCGACGGTAATGAGCGGACGATTAAAAAGCGGTGATCCCAAGGGACGAGGCGGCAGGGAAGATCATCACTTCACTTTAAATTCAGGCAAGCACAATCATCTGATTCTTATTTGTATGCTGGAATTTTCAATCGGGAGACAAGCTCCATATGTTTCACAGAAAACAAGGTTTGAAATATAATTTAGATGGTGACTGTGGACCTCCAATTGTGGTGGGGCACGCAACAGATGCTGAAGCACCGAGACGTCCCACGCAGTAACAACGGCACAGGCTTGTTCCAGACTATTTGTGGAGATCCGAGGCACCTTACCAACTTGTTAAGTGACTACATATGGTGGAACGTACCTGCAGCAGGTATCGCCTGATGCGAGTTCAGCGTTGGAAGGCCTCCCCAATCGCTCTGTCCTGCGCCGACAGCAGCACCGATCCTCTGCCCATCCAGTACAGTGCCAGATGACGGAAATCTTCTCCATGCACCTGCATGTAACGCAACAGGACGTGCAACTCTCTCTAGCTGATGTTCATGATTTTCATAGGATCCACTGTAGCATTCTTCCGATGGAGACCAACCACCTTCCTCTAAAAGTCCATACGCCTGTAGTTCTGGCGTCCATGGCTCTTGCTGCCTGAAACTTCTTTCACTGTAGGACTGTCTCTCTCCCCCACACTCCATCCTCGCAAGCAGAAATTTCACTCAAATCAAACAGAAGTGCCAATCACTTACCCTTCAATGGCATATCATCTTTCATGCACTCTCTTCTGGTTTAAACGCCGTTATTCAGTGTTTTTAATAAAGAGTAAACAATCTTGCATAACCGTCGTTTTGTCCCCCATATTTGTCACAGCCAATCAGAAAATACAGGAAGACTGCACCCTTTATTGCATTCGTTAATCCCGAAACCATTAGATGAGGTTCCAGTAACCATCCTCCGTGTCACTTAAACATTTTCTAACAATGAAAAGATGATCACATGATTCCATGATCATGGTCATTCATTTCCAATTGCATGCGCACCTTATCTCATTAACGTACCCACCTAAAACCGCCGATTTTTTCTACTTGTCGGTCATGGGACTTGTAGCCACGCTGAACGATCCTAATGTAGGTCACGCCCATGGGAACAGTCACGGTTATGAATGCTGCTACCTTACGCAATTGTGACCGGATAAGCAACTAAAGTGTTGGATTAGGAATTAAGGTGTGGGGCGCATGTGCATTTTTTTTCCTGATAACAATATTCACTGCTCCAAAATCCTCCAAACTGGTTACTCACACCCATTTTTGGAAACACTTTTTCTCATTCGTGTATATATATATACACCAAACCACCGTTCTTTACAATAAGATCCTTGGATTGGGCTGCCACTGTTGCAGAGGCTGCTGCCACACAGTGATTTCTGCTTCTGCCTCTGTCACAACACATGTGCTCTGACCTGGGCTAAGTTGAGTGAAGAGTCCACTCGAGTCAGAAAGTCACACCACACAGCAGCTGCTGCGATAACTTGTATTACTTCCTGTGTATTAAGTTAAGAATTTTTCTTTTCAAACCCCCCAAATCTGCATCCGAGACTCCTCTCCGAACCACCTCATTTCATTCTCAAAACCGCCAATTTCACTGTTCATATAAACCAATCATATGCCAATCATACTGAAGAACTAGTTAGTGATTTTGAATATCATCCGGAGTAGAAATTAGTATCACATGGTGTGGACATCGGATAACCTATATAAATAGTATTATATCCTCCATTTTGAAAATCTATACCAATTTCAATATTAGAGCATCCCATAGGTCCTTTAACCTTTAAGCCCCTCAAGGTGCTTCAACGAACAATTCTTCTACCTTTACACGTGCAATGGAATTTCGGCATGTAACGATAAATGCTTCATGTGTATGAAGATCCAACATCTGGTCAATTAGAGCATGGTTCATCTGACAATTACTATTTATAGCACTTACAACCAACCTAAAATGATTTGTAATTTTTAGGTCGACAACCGTTTACAAGCTGTGACATGGATGATAAAGGTATTTACAATGTGTCACTGGACTAGTTTCAGACCCCTAAACATGTAAGCCATATGGAGGCTCAAGGGATCAAAGGACCATTGGGGATGCTCTTAAGAATCTAACTGTAAAAGAATGAGCATTCCTCGTTAAATTCATGTAGAACAAAGAAATTTTAGCACCAAAAAATAATCTAAAATGCTCCAGATTGCTTAAGTTGATGGTGTGAGCCTGGCCATCGACGATAAGTTGGGACAGACGAAGCATGTGACGAAGAGGTATTCGACTTCTTCGAAGCAAGAGCTGGGCAGCCACGCAGTTTTTTGCAAGGCCCACCAGAGAAGAGTGAGTGAAGAGTGAACAGTGCAAGCAAGTGGAGGAATATAAACAACGAAGGATAAGGGGCGGCCACTCAGTGAACTTGTGGCCTGCAGGGCATGAGAGCGCATCTCCGGACACTTCGTTTCCCACACTTGCCGGAATCATTCCAGAAAAACACCACCGCTGTAACAAGGAACAGGGGCAAATAACCGGCAGGGCAGGGCCTACTAAACAGGAGCGGCTCTCAGCCTTGAGCTCCAAATCTGCCCAATTCCTCCTCCAGCCTATCAGCTCCCATTTAAATATTTTCCAAGAGCTCATATCAGTGCTCATCCAAGCAACCTTGCTTGCATTCCGGCTGGCTTTGCAGCCACAAAATTCAAACAAAATATTTAAGTTTGGCACAAGGAGGGACCGAAATGAAAACATTGGGTTTAAAAGGAGTGATGAAGCTGACTTTGCAGTCCAAGATATGAGCTATGCAGGTGGTCACTCGTCTCATGAGTTGTAACTGAGTAAATCTTTTTGTTTATGTTTGTCGATGCCAATGACATTTGTTGTATTGGTGGATGACTTGGGTCTTTGGCTATGTGGCAGGTGGGAGGGGAGAAGCGCACAAAATAATTCAGCTAGATGGTCCCCACACTATATGCTGGAATTTAGGATTTGGTTGAAGGTACAGATCTGTAAGAGCTGAATGGAGATATCATTTGTTTATTCTGCACGGAGCATTGCAGAAGACGGAAATTTTTCTTCATCTAAATGGTTTTATTTTTTTATATCAATGCCATACAATTAGGAAAATTTTGTTACACCCATACATACACGCTAACCTTTGATATACAAGTAACTAAGATGAGCCAAAATGTTCACCATTTATATAAGAAGGTGTATTTTTATTTTCCTTAATTTGCTATGTATCATGTTCTACCCCGTATTTACGAAAATGAAAATTTCAATTTTGAAATCAAATTAGATGGAGAATTTAAAGTTGGTGTACAAATTAAAATTATAGATTACAAATTTCAAATCACATTTGTAAGGATGCATCATGATTGTAACACAAATTTACAAATGATATTTAGAGTGATAGAAGATATTAATTTATAAAGGAAGAAAAATAAGAGTAACTTTGGTGAATATGATCATCATAGGTAGAGTGTCTATATGAGGGAAATGCTACCACGTAAGCCACCTTCGAAGCACATACCACTTCTATACATTTATGAATAACCCTAATATCATTTTTGGGGGGTAAATTCACCCATTTCGTCACTACGAGTTTTCCACATGTCTTACCTACTTCTTCACTTTATTTGCCTTTATGAGGGGAGCATATATTTCAGGAAACAAGCATACTTTAAGTCCCTGTCTGCAATGGGTCCCAGGCCTCATTGGTTCAACAATTCACTGAATCAAGTCGTATAAAACTAGAAGCGTCCTTTGATCCTATCCAGAGTCTACACTAATTTCTTGCTTCCGCTTATTAGATTAAGTTTAGCCACGTCAGCAATTGGACATTCAAGATATTGCTTCACCCATTCCAAGAAACAAAGAATACATCTACCGGAGCCAGGATCTACCAATGAGCTCCCAGATCATGATTTATGGAGACCCATGAAGATTGCTTCCTTGCCCAATTTTGCCCAAATTTTTGGGACCATCTCAGTACAACAAATTTGAAATCGGATTTGAAAGTACATTTAAAAGGGAAGGAGCTCCAAATAAATGCTACAAATGACACTGGGTTTTGATGCCAAACTTTATTTTTCGTGAAACAAGGGTAAAGGCCATATTTTTCAAATAGTTTAAAACTAAACATGATTTTTGTTCTCATTTGAATTTTTTTTGGATAGTTTTTGATGTTGACCAACTTAAATATTTACAATAAAACTTTTGTATTAGTTAGTATGTCAATCCATTATGGTTTCATGTTTCATCTGTAAGTGTTATAAATAAACTTTATATATTTATTTATATGATGTGTCTAGAAGATAAATTCCATGGTTAAATTTCAATTATTGGGATCTTATTCAATAAAGGTTTACAAATAATAGAGTGTTATTTTATAAATTATTACGATTTTTTTAATACTAATGGTTTTTTTAATTATAAAATAATAAAATTGAATTTTCTTCCAAATCTTGTTGAACTAAAAAATATTAAATAAGAATTTACATTGGACTAATTTTATGTATAATTTTATTTTATGATTGTATTATATAAGGAATTTATTTTGTCATTCCATATTTCTAACTAATTGTAGCACTACAATACGAGCAAAAACCATCAATGTCTACTATGTAAGTTATTTAGGTATTCCAATAATCAAGCTAGTATATTGTTGAAACGTCTGGTAACAAGATGGAATATATGATATAAGATAAAGACACAAGTTTTGCCGGTCTAAATAATTGAAAATACATACAAATAGTTATATTAAAGTTGAAAAAAACATAATAGAAATTTCTAAGGCTTCAATAAAGAAATTCAAAGAGAATATGTAATCTTATATCTTAGTCAAAGGGCTTTGAGCCTTTCTTTTCAATCGGCATGCCATTAGATTTCACTATATTTGAGTTACTAGTCAAAGATTTTTTGAAATTAATCCAAATAAAATAATACATTATATTATAGTTGCATAAACACTCTGACATAATACTAATAAGTAACGTTATGAGAAGTTGGTGCATGATTGAATAAAATAAGCATAGTAATGGTCAAGTAATTTTTTTTAAATGACAAAAGACTACTAACTAGAGTTATTATCTAAGGGTCCATTTATACCAAGAATTGAGAGGTTAGTTTGTAAGAATAGATGCTAAATAGATGCTGCCCCATTCCTTTGATTGGTAAAAAAGTTCAAATTGGCCCCAACTTAGGCCTTTACACCATCAAGTCAAGCCAATTCTTTCCAAAAAAATTCTTAATGAGCTAATAGTATATTCTAATGCCCCATGACATGGCCTTTGCTTTAAAAATTGGGTTCTCCAAGAATGGAAGACCAATTGCACTCCTTTGGATCCATTGCATTCCTTCTTTGAACCATTATCTTCTTTGCTTCAAGGCTATATTTGCCCTCACTTGGCCTGAAGAGCAATCGGCCTCAGTCCTTGGTGTAAAGCGACCCTTTAGTACCCTAGTGACTTATAAAAATGGTCATTCACTTGTAGTCGTCATGAAAAGCAAGTGAACAAATCAATCAATATAAGCTTGTCAGAGTGGCCGATTACCTGTAGTAGTTATGATAGGCAATAGACACATTGCTAGACATATTCAAGACAATGATAAATGCCAACATATCAATCAAGGTGACATGGATTGAGACTGCCCGAGCGCAATTGTACACAATAAAGTTATCAGGACAAGATCTAAGTCCCAAATTGAGATGACGTTGCAAACACAACGTGTCAGCCTAATACAAAAACACACTTGTCAAAAACCAATGCCACTTGTTCGGGCCAATGCCGCTTGGCAGTGATGAAATATCTGGCTCTATTATTTCACCACTACTGTTTATATTAGAGGTACGACGTTTATATTTTATATCTTCTATAACAATGCATCTTTAACACACTAAAAACATTTAAATTAAAAATTTACACCATTTTGGTTCAACATCACATTTAAGAGTTAAAACCATACTCATTTCACAAATCCATCTATCCATACAACTACTAAAAAATCAAGTGCAAAATGAAAAAAAAAAAAAAAAAAAAAACTAGCAATGAGAAACAAAACACATTCTATACACTAAAGAAGCATGTAATAAAAGTACAACAAAATGCCTCATGGCCTCGTGAGGTTTTTATTTTTTAGTTTTGCATTTGATCTGTGATACCCTACCCCCCTAAGACCAGGGCTCTTGGAGTTCCTTGGCAGTTGTACCCTTTTTTGCAGTAATTTAATGGATTACTTGTCTTCAAAAAATAAAAAAATAAAATGCCTCATGGGAATAATCCCAGCTTCCACCATATGATAAAAACTCATCCCTCTCGTCCCATAAATTCTAAACCAGACCCCTCCATATCATAAAAAAGATCAGCAAGCGTAAACAAAATCCACCTCCAACTTCATACTTGACCCATCCCCCTTCTTAAAAACCAAAACCGTTCCATTAATCCCTTCAGCTCCCAAATGGGCCCCTTGAGAAAAGTATTTGTCACCCAACCCCCCAAATCAGCACAAATAAACCAAAAATAACCCCCAAAAAACTAGACACAAAAATGGGCCCTCCTGTAACTTGTGTCACAAAACTAATCAATGGGCCCTCCATGAGTCCAAACCCCCTAATGACAATGGTCCCCAAAAGAGAGGGCGGGGGACCCCGACTCTACATCCACCCGGAAACCGGCAACCGGATACCGGGAACCGGCCCCGATGACGCCCCGGCTTACTTGGCACAGCGAACTGGCCATGATCGCGTCGGTCCAGAGCCTGAGACCGCGGGCTGTCGCCCCCCCGTTGGATGACCCCTGGCGGATGACTCACCCCGCGCCGCCTGATCCGGATGAATCTCATCCTCCACCCGCCGCGTCGGTCCGCAGCGCCGGACCATGGCCCAGGGCCCGAGCGCCACTGGCAGCGCCCGGTTTGTGGTTCTCGCAGCTTCCATCTCCTCGCTCCGGACGCCATCGCCACCATCTCTTCTCCTGCTCGAGCCCTCTTCCTGCTCCCCCGCATTCCCCGATCCTCTCCAACCCTAATGCCAGTGCCCCTGACTCAGCACCCTGGTCCCCACAGTCCCCAAGTTCGCAGTTTGGAGTCCAAAGGTCCAAGTTTGGAGCTCACAGGTTGAAGTTCGGAGCTTGGAGATTGGGCAACACCGGAGACGATATGTAAGGTAGGAGAAGAAGCTAGAGAGAGTAAGAGGGAGAGAGATTGTGGTTTGTATGTGAAGTGAGGAACTGGAGAGCTGGAGGAGTGAAAAGTTTTGGTTTTGGTCTCTGGGGTTGGTGATGCAGATCTGGGATGGTGGTGCGGATTTGGGTACGTGGGTCGGGGAGGATTTGGTGTTTTTCTGGTTGTGAGGGGTGTTTTGAGGTGAGTTGAGATGGAGGTGAGAAGTTGGAGTGGTTGGAGTTTTTTTTTGATGGTTTTGTTGGCATGGTGGTTTGTTTGCAGGCGGTGTGAGGAGTTTGAGAGAAGGTGGTGGTTTTTTGTTTCGGAGGTTCAGGGTGATTAGGAGGAGCGCATTAGAGTAGGAATTTGGAGATGATCTTCAAGGAGACGCGGTCCTTGGGGGGTTCTTTTGTGGTTGTTAGATGCGGAGTGACAGCGAGGAGTAGATGCTTCGGATGATGCTGAGTTTCGGGGTATATTTTATCTGGAGGAAGTGAAAGTGGAGTTTTGGCACTGGAGGCCGGAGCGGCGTTTAAAGGGGGTGGTTTCTTAGCGGCTAGGCTGGGTGCCGTTTTGCGTGGATAGGAAGCGCGTGTTACAGGTGATTGTGAATGCGAGGTGCTCTTGAGTTTCAGGAGGTGCGCGGAGTGTAGAAGATGCATTTTGTATGGCAGGTGTGTGTTCAGAGCTTCTTTTCTGGAACTGTATCTTTCGTTGATGCGTTCATATTTCACCAGGGTGTTAAGGAAGCTTAGGAGAATATTTATGGACTTCGGAGGAGGTGGGAACTGGCTGTAAGGGCAGTAAGGCTTCGCGTATGGATGGTGTTAAGTTCTGCAGCAGATGGTGTCAATAGTCCGCAATTTTCTGACTTTAGCTTGTGGATGGTTTCTCGGTTTCAAGGGGTGCATTTGGATTATGGCTCTGCGCACATATGTGTATCTAAACACGCTGCATTGTGGTCGGGCCTTGCAGTCAGATATAGCTGTTCTGCAAAGGACGATATGAAGGTCGACTCGCCGATTTTAGGAGGTGGTGGTTTGGGGGCGTACATGGCTGATCCCCTGTTTTCGGAGGATGATTCCAGCATAGTCACAAGCACTCACTTCTCGCTGTGTGACCCTGAAGAAAGTGGCTTGTCGTTATTTGGAGGAGGCGATAGTGGTGATGTTAAAGGAGACTACAACTGGGATAACTGCTTTGGTAGCTTGGAAGATGTTGATAACTTGCTCAGGTAAAGCTTTTCTCTAAGGATAAGGAGGGTTTGTATTCTGGTTTGTTTTAGATTGAAGTAAATATTCAATCTGTAACTCATAGGTGTCTTTTTGTTGATGTCACTTCCTTCGAGTTTATAGTTCACCGTGCCATGACCCGTTGATTTCATCGTCCTAGCTGGAGATTGTAACCTCTTTTTACCATTCTCATCATCTCTTATGACTGCAGCTCTGATCCGGATTCTGCTTTCGGGCGGGCAACATCCAGCCCTGCCACTTTGCAGTGGGATGATTCATCATCGGCTCTTGATCTACAGTCGGAGAGTGAGATATCGGGGACGAAGTCGTCGTCCATTATCAACGCTGGGCCAGTCGAGAACGGAAAGGTAGACTTCTTTGACTCCAAGTTGGAGTTTGTTCCTGTCAACACTCCTCTACCTGTGTTGTGTGAAGAGAGCGATCATAATGCTACCTTCCAAGAGGCCGAGTTTCAAGCTCCAACTAGTTTTGATAGCAGATCTCATAATAGTCAGTTACAAGCCAAGCAACAGTCTGAACTGCAATCTGGAGGCCAGGTCAATTCCAGCGATTTCCTAGATGATGAGAAGGTACTTACGTTGTTTGTTTTTCTCAACCTCATTGTTATCTATTTACTGATGTGGACATATGGGGTTACAATCTGTTTGCATCTAGGGCTGTTGTGTATGAATCGTGGGGATTTCATTTGGTCGTGACTTCTTGTCAGATTTGATGTGTCGGTCAGGTTTCAAGTAGTTTTTCGGTCCTTGGAGGTCAGTGCCAGGAACTCTTTGAAGTAGCCATGATATCCAGGATTTCAGGTAGGTCTTTTTTTTATACTATGTGTATCCGGTTGTAATGCTTGGTGGATTATCTATAATCCGTTTTTGCAGAATGTATCTTAACCTCAGATGGATTCTGGATCCGGTGGAGTCTATTTTATCGGTGAGCGGAATTCTGCTTGAGGATTTTGAGAAACTTGAAGCTATTTATATTAATTTATTTTTTCCTTGGTGTTGTTCTTCTAGATGATGGAGGTTCTGACCGGAAGCTTGCCTACGTCTGAAAGTGCCGACAATCCATCAGGAGGAAAGGATGTTACAGAAGACGATTCCGGTCCATCAACCGTCAGCGTCTCTGACTCGGAGAAAGTTAAAATGGCTCAGGTAATTGAATGTCTGTGTATTGTTTTCATTTCTAAGGTTTGTTTTGTGCATCTCCATGGATATGTTGATCCCAGTCATTCACTCAAATGGACTGTAACAGATTGAGAAACATTATTCGTGGATTCGTAATTTTTAACGTATTTCCCCCCTTTCTCCCTTTTGTGGCTTTCTTTCTCTAAAATCCTATGAACTATTGTTGTTTCAGGCTCATAGGGCACGACGACATGCTGTAAACCGGAAAAGATTTGAAGAACGCACTAAGCGACAACTTAACCATCGGAAAATTTTTCAAGCTGCATCCTATGGGGGTGCCCAAGCTCCGCAAGTGCTCCATCCAATGCCACCAATGCACATTCCGGCACAAGCAGCGCATCTTCATCAGCCATCAATCCCAAACATGCATGGCTATCCAGTGAATCCTCCAACTCTATTACCCCTACAGCCAATGATTCGACCTGTGCCTCCTTACGTGCATGTTGGGTTCAGTACTCCTCTGCATGTCATCCCACAGGTTGCACCACCTTCTGTCCCTGGCCAGATGCAAGGACAAGCGATGTACGTAGGTTACCAACAGCCCTGTGCTTTTCCACAACCTATGCCACCGTATCAGCAACACCAGCTTCGGCCGCCTGGCGAGGTTCAAGTTCTTCCGCAGCCTAGTACTCCAACTATGACTCCTCAAGAGAAAATTGAGAAGCTGAAGTTTCTGCAGCAGATGCAGGCACGGTTTGCAGTCGAGCAGCAGCAGCAACAGTTTGCTGCGCAGGGGATCGCTCCATTGGACACCAGTGGCTTGAGGAAAGGGGTTACACCTGTCCCGCAGAATTTATCCGTGAAAGAGTTGGATGCAGACGTGAAGCCCAGCGAAACAAAGATGCCCGCAGCAGACAGTGATTTTGAGCCATCTCTTTCCGTTGGTCAAACCAGTGTAGGGGTCACGTCTGATGATGAAGGTGGTTCATTGGAAGCCTCGGTATTAGAGCAACTTCAGAATACCATAAAGACGGTATGTGTGGGTGACTTCTAGTAGTATATAGTCGATTTTCTCTTTTGGCCAATTGTTGTACATTATATTTCTTTGTAGTCTACAGAGAGTGCTGGATTAAACAGGTTTTAGTACATCGTAGTCATCTGACACGTGGTTTTCCTGGTCACAGCAATTGGAATTGGGGACTAGAATGTGTATAAGGGATGCCCTGTATCGATTGGCGAGGAGCGCTATGAGAAGACAAGCCTCATCTGGACGACCAACTGGTGGCGATGGTGCCAATTGCTCTCAAGTCTCTCAGGATGCGGATGCAACATCATCTGGACTTGAAGCTTCTATCAATAGCGACCCTTCGTCATCAAGCAGAGTTTCTAGGTATAGATTGCTGCATTTGATTTTGCTTACATCTTCATTATTTATCTGCATGTGAGCTCTTCCGAGGACTCTAATGGTGACTGTCTTAGTTTACTTTGAAGCATTGAATCGTCGATCATCATTCGCAGGCACCCAGTAGCTTGTCATCTTCTGATTTGCTTTGGTCTTCTGTCTGCAGGATGGACATGAATGGGGTGGAAACACAAACAAATCCTATCGATCGCTCCATCGCACATTTGCTATTTCACAAAATGCAACCCCAGCCCAATCCTGGTCAAGTGGCACCCAGCATTGATGGTAGTCGTGTTGACCCCCCAAATGCTAGTCTAGCAGGACAAGCTAACGGCCATACCGTCTGGAATCAAGGAGGTGTGCCACAAGGCAACTGGGCCGCACAAATACCTCAACTGAACATGGTCGAAGAGATGCAGCCGGGCAATGTTCCTAGTGCTGACATGAGCTCAGCACCTTCACTTCCGGCCCCCAAGGTTTCTCTTGTACCTGTTCCTGTCACAAGACTGCAGGATGGGTCAGGTCTACGGGTCATCAATCCTACCGAACAACAGAGCGGGATTTCATCGGAAGCTGTGAGAGAAAGTCCATTGGGTGGGCACTTGCAGGGTAATGTGGCTGGAGCTGGTAGTATGAATGGGGAGCTTCCTTCATCGATTGGGTCACATTTGCGGAACGGGACAGACGGTGAGAAACAAGTCAGACCAGCCCAGAATTCGATAAGCGCATCACACAAGGAATCTGGCAAGATGAGAAATGGGTTACAGAGGAAGCGGCTGCAGCATGCCATAGGCTTGAAGGAGCTCAGTCAAGTTCTTGCAGAAGACCTGGATGCTAGATCGGCTCTTTCGTGCAACAAAGAAAGTGGCTTGGTGCAGTCGGGTCCACCAGTGTCCACATCTAGTGGCTCTAACGAATGTCAAGCAGGTGGTTTCTCAAAGCTTACTAATGGCCTTGAAGACGAGAAGACACCAATGGACGAATCTTGCTGAAAAAAATTAACCTGAAGAGGCACAGAGAAACAAATCCGAGAGTAGACAATGCGGCTATAGAATATTCAGGGATAGTCTGGAGTACGAGCAGGAGAGTGTCTTATATTCATGGAGTATGCGAAGCAGAATGATTCAGTTCTTTCGCACGCCTATGGCAACAATTCGCTTGTTCTGAAGGTGCAATTCTTCTCTTTACCTGATGACATACTTCAGTACTCCCATTTTGGGGAATGTCTTGAAAAGTTTATCCTATTTCATGTTATCTTGGCCCTTTTCTAATTAGTACCAAGCATACACGCACTTTGGTATGAGATGTGGCAATGTACACCTGTTGTGCCGGTGCCTACTCTTAGTGCAAGAATAAATTTTGGTTCTTGCTTTGCGTCATTGGAACCATACCTTGTGTGCGCCAGTAGAATCTGTACACTTAGTGACTATTTTTTCTAGTGGTGAAATTCCTTGGAAATTGATGTGGAGTATCAATCTTATTTTTGTCTTTTAATTGTGCAGATGACCCCTGGAGAGCTGCTTCATTATGTAATTTAACGACTTTGGTGACATATGGGTTTAAGTTTGGTGAAGGGGGGTGTTTAGGAAGAGAAATACAGGGCTAATTACACTGGATCTTAGGGCTGTCTATATGAGAAATAGGTATTAGCGACCCTTGCGTTGTACGGTGTCTCTGTAATGTTATTTTAGGACATCTGGAAGGAGAGAGTAGTATTCTTGCGGCGATCTTCATGTATACTGAGTTTTGACTGTTTAGGGGTTTGACTTCAGATTTGGTCACAAACAGGAATGTCAATATGATTCATGAAATTTGAAAAAATGGTAAATTATTTTGAAACGATATTCTAAGTTTGGTTCCTTCATATTTGTTTACTGTACTTTGTTCTGTGTGATGTTGGTTGTGCTGGGAAGTGTCAATGAAATTCCAAGTGGTGTGGGTGCCTCTCATGGAGGAGATTCACTGTAGTATTATTGATCATTCAGTAACCTGACCGAAGACGCCCAAATTAGTGTCTGAATGATGAATAGATCAATCCACACATTTATGAATGACGCATTCATTTGTCCTTTCTTTTTGCAACATGCTATTGCTCCAATTGGTTTAAATGGGATGTTTCATCCGTTTGCTTGATTATCCAATGCAGTGGGGTTGTTTGGACTGTTTTCGACCTTAACCCTTAAACGTCAGACCCAGCCCGAGGGGCTGGGTTTAATGGAATAATTTGAGACAGAAGTTCCATTTCTCAACCAAATCAAGCGAGACTTGTTGCGTTGGAAAGCTATTGAAAAAGAGATCTAGATTCCAAATTTTTGCCTCATTTGAGAGATTGTGGAATCGTTGGTATGCAATCAAAGTTATCAAATTGAACAAGTTTTGAGGTTGGGGCAGCTGAAGTTCAGCAGTGCTCCAATGGTACAGTGCTACAGTGCGGCGCTACAATGCACTGCAGAGCCATTTTTGGGGGAAAAAAGATTTAGATTCCGTCCGGGCTGGCCACCCAGGACCCAAAATGTCGTTTAAGGGTTAAACAAATGGCATGAAATCAATGATGAAGAACCTATTTTATCATGTAGTGCTAATTAATTTATTTTTCTAATATGTTTCGTAATTGTAGTGTTGTACAGTTTGGTTGCTTAGGTTGTTGTACCACATGTCGTGCAGTGTTTTTGTCATTGTGAGGATTATGGTAGTACTCAATCTCTAGTCAATGGAATAAATCATCTACAGTCAGTATTGCACAAAAATGCGTGTGAAAACATCTCAGAAACCAAGTCGTACGAGAACTCTATTTCAAGGAACGACTTGGGGAATAGTGTTGGAAATGATGAATAGATCAATCTAAATTACATAGTTGTAGAACGATAGCATTATTAAAATCTTATGGATGTTGTGCCCATAACAACTAAGATGATTTAAATTTTTTTCTTAACTTATCAAACACCATCTACGCCATTCCAACGCTTCTTGCAAATGCTTCTTCCAACACTTTTTGTGAAGTACTAGATAATATTTGAACTTTTTTAATAGTATCTTGGCAAATTCAAAAATGGCATTTTGATAGGATGTACAATATAAGAATAAAAAGATTCTTCCAAATAATTATCTCTTGCTGAGCTCTCCAACTCTAGACATCCTTATTGAAAAATTTATGATTTTTCGCGTTTCCATCTTCATAAATTGCATTTAGATTGATATCCTATTGAACAATTGTAACAACTACCACTTTCCTTATCCTTCCATCTCCAAAACAAGCTAAAATATTGATTGCAGATTTGCATAGTTTTGAGGCCAAAATAACTTTCATTGTATTTCTCTAATTTTCTTACGATGTTTTCTCTCTATGGTCCTTAAATGATAGAATAAAACTATATTCCATTACAAAAGTATAGTGGTTACAATTTAAAAAATATTTATTGCATGAAATGTCAAAGGTAAAAAAAACAATCATTTGTAATGGTTTGCAATTACCGACTTTACACAGAAAACTTAAACATAATACAAACATAAGTTTTATCTGAAGGTTGAATTTACAACAGAGTACTCGTGTTGATGTCAAATTGCAGAAATAAAGAGTACCAATTAACCATTCACTTGGCCTCGTCCAATTCTCCTTCCAACATCATCAGCTTCTCCTTCCAATGAAATTTTAGAATAGTATTAAAAATGCTTCATCTCTGAGGACATGTTAACCGATTGAAGATAAGAAAGGTAGTTCCCCCAAGTATCGAAGGACAATGCACTGTTTCGAGTATTTCGAAGTGATGGTTGCTTCAAGATGGAGGGTTTGTGCCGATAGTAAAACATAACAGTTCATATTTCGTCAACGGCTGTTCACAATGATTCAAAACCATTGTCATCCGAAGCTAGGTTGTCACCACATTGACACAGATGATGTCCAAGGAAAATGAAGAGTGTGCATTAGAACGAGGAAGAACTTGTCACCAATTTAACTCTAAGGTGCTAGCGCTTAAGGTTCCAACACCTCTCACTGATTGCTCACAAGTGCACTGTCACCATTACGATGAGCAGGGTGGGTGTAGAGGCAGGGATCATGAAAAATACAGTATGGTCGGCAAATTGCGAGCATACAGAATCAGTTATGATATCTGATAGCACATTTGTAGCTCTCAAACATGAGGCTGGTGGACAACAAAAATGGTGATTAAAGAAACAGTACTCAGTTGCCTGTTATGGACCTCTAGTAATACATCAAATAAGTGACTGGAATCTAAATAGCAGCAACCACCTGGTCAAGGGATGCAACGACCTGGGCATAGGCCTTCGCAGCCTTCTCTGGGCTCTTGACCCTGGCAGCGTAATCCAACTGCAAAACAACCGATATCCCATCAGCACAGTTACTAGCGTTTCTAGAAACAACCGGGAAAAATGCAAAATAGGTTAGACATGGCTCATATTCATTTATAAATGGCAGATGTGCAGAGAGGCTTACAGTATCCATGGCGTCAATGGCCTTGGTGGCCAAGGCCTTGAAGGCCTTCCTCTCTTCCTTGGGCTTCGACGCACCGATGGTGTTCAGGTCGAATCTCAAGTACGATGCGGTCGATCGCAGACCGTTCTGGACATATGGCCACGCCTTCCTGTCGATCAGAGGCTTCACGTCCTTGATATCCTTCACGGCCACCTTCACGCGGTCGGCAGCTTCCTGAGGGGTCTTTGGCTGCAAGTAGAACCTCTCCTTGAGGTTCAAATCCACATCACGGGCTTGGTCGGCGTTATCAGTTCCGGCTGCATAATATTCCAAAATCATCATTAGCCACACATCAATCACCCGTCAAATTCAAACCGAACCCGAAGACCACCACTGAAATTTCCCGAATTCAAGTAGAAATCCACATACAAAAAGACCTCCATCAACACACAGCATTCCGACATATCCTTCAAGACACACTACTACATCCAACCCTACATTGCTAACACCCGAAGACATATAAATCTTCCCACACAAAACGAAACTGTGACCCAATAACCTGCAACTGACCAACCGGACTAACCTAACCCACGGTAAAATCAGAACTTAGACAAAACAGTCACCCACAATGTGCAGCACATGAGAATAGCATAGCAACTTACGCAATCCACCGGAGGGAGCGGGAGGAGGCTCAAGCTTGATAGCCTCCAAGGCACGAGCATTGCCCACCAACGCAGTGGCGGCCAACGACACCGCAGCCAGGCTGAAGAACGACCGCCTGCTCTGGGTCTCCTCACTGGAGGCGCGCACCTGCACAGGCGCAAACTTCACCGTCGACACAGAGTTGCTGCTACCAACTGCAACCTTGGTCCCGGCCAGGGTGCTCTCGAGCTTGAGTCCCTGCGACAGACCCGCCATGCTGGCTACTGCGTTGGCCATGGCTGCGACTCCGCCTGCAACTGCGATCCGCGAGAGATGTCTAGAAGAAGTGGAAAATGCCGCGACGACGCGCCTTCGGGACTGTCGCCGTGTATTAGAGCGCAGTGGCCCCGGCTGCCCGGGGAACGTGATCGGAAGTTTGGGGGCTGCCCGGAGTGGATAAGGTGGCGATCATGTGGCCAGATCATAGATGGAAGGTGCCCGTATTTTGGCTGGTTCGTTTATTGATTGTTTGCTTTTTGCTGATGTTCTATCCCAGGTTTGGCTAATTTAGATCCGGGGGCGAGTTGGGGGATTGTTCTGGGAGCTTCAAGAAGCTCTTCAAGTTGAGTGATGAACATGAACTCCCACGAAATGGTTAAACCGCTATGAGTATTTAAGCTTGAGGAAAGATATACCCAGCTCAATGCACGGGGAGAACCGGCAGCTAGTTACAGATCAGCCGATCAGAATTGAGGTTCAGCCGGTTGAACTTGAATGTCTTAGGCAAATTTCCAGTTGCAAAAACTAAAAATCATCCATGTATTACATGAGTATCAGACAAGTATCACCTAGATATTGTCAAATTATCATCCAGGTATCATCTCCCCTAACTGAATGAGTTAAGAGAAGAGAGGATATTAGCTGGGTTGAGTCCAAAATACCCCTGATAGCTGACCCAGCTTTTACATAGACTATGAATTACGATTGGTACTAACCCCAAGATTACAAGATACTTTAAAAGATAAAAGATCATTTTCAAAAATCCAAAGTTCAAACCTCAAAAACAAATTTGATTAGGTGGCAATTTCAACTTAGCTTTTTTTGTCAAGGAATTGAATCCAAGATCTTTTATCTCCACTTTCAACAATCTAACCACTTGTAATTATGGTCAACGAATTGTTAACTAGGTTTCAACCGGAATCAATGAAAGAAGCCATTGAAACTTGCTTTAAATATTCATAGCGAGGATTTAAGATATTAAAACAATAATTGTTAAGATATTGTTTACGAGGTATTGGTGTTTGATGAGATACATATGTTATTTTTTCTACAAATCTATAATGAATGAATATGCTATGTCACCACAGATAATAATTAAAGACCAAATGATAATATGATTTTTAATCCTTTTGTCTTACATATATTAATCTTTAAATTTTTTTGAACATTTCTCATCAAAAACATTTCAACTTTGCGATTTTTAATGCTAAAAGTGAAAGAACAATTTTTATTTTTTTTTTCTGCATTCTAACAATAGGATTTGCCTAAGTTTTGCTACTGACTGGGATGGATTAAGTTTTATTAGATTTAACCACACAGATTAGAAGATGTGATGGGTTATAATGTAGTACTTACAATCTGTATTCAATCCAAAGTAAAAAAACACTATTTTTCCTAACCTTACGCAAAGAAGATTACTAGACTTTGACTTCTCTTCATGTCAAATTTTTGCACAATATGACTTGAAGGTTTTATACGTGTATGGTATACGTGATGCTAATTTCTTGAACACCAATTTTTAGATGTTGCAAAGAATTGCAATATTGTGAATTTTTTTGAAGGAGTTATAGGTTTGTATTATGGTCAATACTCATTTTATTTTTTGTTGATTCAATATCTTATAATTGAATCCATAGAGTCAAAACAAAGATTTATGTCTTTTCTTTAAATGGAAGAAAAGGAAAAAAGACAAAATCTCTAATTTTGATATAATGATAGAAATGTTTTTGGCTTCCTGTTCGTAAAGGGTGAAAAACTTTAGCTTCTCACGGGATGAAGTGTTCCACTTTGGACAAGACTTTTTATTGACATTGATCTCAAATATAATGATTCATGTTAAATACTTGTTTAAAATTTCTCAAATATAACATAAGGGCGTAGGAAATTTTTTGGAGGTGCGCCTCTCAATTTTGGAGTTGCCCCTCGTCAATGACAAATGACCTAAAGAAGATTCACATTTACCCTAGAATAATAAAGCCAAATGAGGGAGATATTAGTCACACAATGGGCTAACAAATCCCTATATCCACAAATTTTTCCAGAATAATCACTAAAAATGGCAGTGATCCACCCGAAATCTTAACCCCTAACTGCCTAAGTAGGCCAAAATGGCCTGATGTACATACAGATTCCATCTGCATTTTCTCATCCGTCATGCACTTTTTATAGTGTGATTTTTTTATTGAATTTTCTATGGGAAGTTGGCTTCTTGTATGTGTCATCCGATCGAAAAGGAAACAATTTTTGAAGAAATTATGCTTCATTTTGTGTTGCAGTTCACCCAAAATTTTGAAGATTTTAGTCTAAGAGTGTTCTTGAAAAAATAAACTCATAAAATCAAGCATCCAAAAAATCTCCAAAAATCACTACACCTAAAGTACTACATTATAACCCATCACAACAAATTTCATCCACTTATTGTCAATATCTTATTTGTAAATGAACTAGTGGGACCCGTGCCGTTGAGCACATCGACCGCATCTTTTATGTCTCCTCGACGGATTCCACCATGGAACCGTTGAGTGAGACAAACCATGCTCAATTGTAAGTACTACATTATAACCCATCACAACAAATTTCATCCACTTATTGTCAATATCTTATTTGTAAATGAATTATAAAATAATTTTTTATTTTATGTTTCAAAATTTATAAATAAAGATTAGTGATAGCAGTCATGGATCTAACGTGTAGATAGAATCTAAAATTCAAAATGTATATCTTTTATTCCTACATCAAGTTCGAAATATTCATATTAATTACATTTTATAATGCATCTTTGCAAAACTACCTAAATTGGACATAGGTGAGGACGTTTAGGGGTTAACTGTATATCATGCAGATTATTTTCCTTCTAGGGGGTAAGGTTCACAGTAGATGTTGCTTCCAGTAGTCTGAATTGCAGAATATACAGACACATGAAATACAATGGTCACATTGGCCTAAGTTACTCCTTGTATGTGAGCATTTCAACAACTTGGGCGTTGATGCTGCAAAACACTTCACCTGCATCCCGAACAGATCCTTCGCAGAGGGAGTTCTAGATCCCCATCTAGAAACCAAATTTTTTATGCAAAAAAAATGTGGTAAGGACAACACTGACAGAAGAGATGCACACCATTTCCAATCCAATAGGTCTCCAGAAGTGAAGTAGTCGACAAAGAGTTGAGATATTGAGAAAATTTGAGAGAGTGGTACAGATACATTATATCATAAGGTCGACAAATTGTGAGCACACGGAGTCATGTATTCAAATGAGACAGTGCTCAATCATAGATTTCGAGCTTCTACTACTTTTACAATAAATACATATCTATATCTAAAGGTTGGACAGCACTTGGTCCAACAAAGCAACGGACTCGGCGTAGGCCTTCTCCGCCTTGGCTGGGCTCTTGGACCTGGCAGCGTAATCCAACTGCAAAAAACCACAGATAACTCTCATCAGATCGATCACCACATTGATATATTATTTAGAAAAAAAGACATAGAACCCAAGTACATATAACATGGATACAGAAGTGCAATTCTGAAGGAGAGAGATAACATACACTGAAATTAGTGCACTCTTATGCAATGAGACAGATGCTGTGTGTATATGACATGTGTGGGTTGAGAACTTACAGTGTCCATGGCATCGAGGGCCTTGGTGGTCAAGGCCTTGAAGGCCTTCCTCTCCTCCTTTGGCTTCGCCGACCCGATGGTGTTCAGGTCGAATCTCAAGTACGATGCGGTCGATCGCAGACCGTTCTGGACATATGGCCACGCCTTCCTGTCGATCAGAGGCTTCACATCCTTGATGTCCTTCACGGCCACCTTGACGCGCTCAACAGCTTCCTGAGGGGTCTTTGTCTGCAAGTAGAACCTCTCCTTGAGGTTCAAGTCCACATCACGAGCTTGGTCGGCGTTATCGGTTCCGGCTGCAATAAATCACGGCAGTAGTATCGTCAGATCTCGACTCCTATCAGAATTCTTCACAAATCTCTTCTTCCCTGACAGAATGAAGTCATATAGAGCACTCATGTGCTTTACCACAATGTGACAGAGGAAGTTAAGAGCTGGTGTTAGTGGACATGTTTTTATTCAACAGCATCCTTGGGGGGTAGTCATAGTTTATCGTGCTTTTCCTATCTGTTTTAAAGTCAAATAATTTGAGGCTCAACTTGTTCACCGATGTAAGCTTCGACATTCCTTGGGGGTAACTCTCAGAACTACATGCTTCACTGGACCATCCTTTGACTTGAAACTCCACATAGATGGAAAATCAAGGTCAGATACAACATCCATCAAGGGACATCGCCATAGCCACAAAATCAGAACGACAACTGCAGGCCTAAAGTCCCAGAGGTTGATTTCCTAAGGTGTAACTCTTCTACACACAAAAAGGACGGCATGATCACTTACGAAGTCCACCGGAGGGAGGGGGAGGAGGCTCAAGCTTGATAGCCTCCAAGGCACGCGCATTGCCCACCAACGCAGTGGCGGCCAACGACACCGCAGCCAGGCTGAAGAACGACCGCCTGCTCTGGGTCTCCTCGCTGGAGGCGCGCACCTGCACAGGCGCAAACTTCACCGTCGACACAGCGTTGCTGCTCGACACCGCCACCTTGCTCCCGGCCAGGGTGCTATCCAACTTCACCCCCTGGGACAGACCCGCCATGCTGGCTACTGCGTTGGCCATGTCTACAACTGCAATTTGCGAGAGACGACTAGGAAAACTAGACAATGCCGCGACGACCCTCGATCACGACAGTTGCGAGTGTTGTAACTCGGAGTTGTGTTCTCCGATCCGGTGGTGGGAGATTTGGAGTTTGGGAGGAGCCCGGAGTGGATAAGGTGGGGATCCTGGGGCTTGCTAGATGGTGGAATTTATTCGCTCTAGATCGAAGATGGGCAGTTTCATTGGACGATCTTGTGTGGGAGTTGCAGTTTGGATCAGGGAAAAGGTCTCGTGTTCTGAGAGCTTGTGTGCAGAACATGCCATGCTGGAGTTGTGGCCTGGAAGCTTGTTTTTGGTATCTGGGATTTGATGCCTCAGGATTGGAGTGGGAGGATTCTTTTCGAGGCCCATGAGATTTTGTGGATGGTGTGGTAACTGTTGCAAAATTGGGGTCAAATGTGGTTAGACTTTGATTTTATGGTATGAGATTAATGAGCAGAATGGCGATTTCTTGTGAAAATGGGAAAATTTTGGTTTTAAAGAGGATGGAAAAATAGTAGAAAAGGGTGACAGGATGGAAGAGAATGGGGAGTCTAAGAGTTATTTTTGAAGTCACTTTGAGTTTTTAGAAGCTACCATGAGTTTGCGTTTTATTACATCAATATTTTGTTACTTCAAATAGCTAGGAGGCATGGAAGATCTTGGTGGTCTCACTATATTCAGTATAAGAATTTGGTGGTCTTTAAAATCAACAAAAATTAGTTTTGGCATCATTCCATCTTCAAAAATTGTTTGTTTTTTGAGTTTATAGGCCACCAAGGTCTCACACATCCAATATAGAGAGACCACCAAGCTCTTCCATGTCTATGTGTTATTTACAATAAACAAATGATCAAAACTCATGGTATCCAAGTCAAATACAAGATGACTTTATAAATAGTTATATTGTGTTTCCTTACTTTATAAATAGTTATATTGTGTTTCTTTACTTTTCTTCTCAGCATGGTGGAACATGCTTTTCTACTATGATTATGAGTTTTACACATAGTTTTGTATTTCCAAATGATATTAAGTAAATGAATTGAAGGTCACTGGAAGTAAACCTCAATGAATCAACCAATTGTAAACAATCAACTTCTATTTTAGTGCTTCGTATTTGGATGTAGCAAAAATAATACGCTTTGTTTACAACGAATGGTTTGAAATGGACCTTCTTCTTGGTGGATCATAGAGTGATACCCCATTACGATATATTTGAAGGCCTTTTAATCAAAACTCAAACTTAAATGACTTAACTTTATAAGAGATTTGCCCTTCATGGCCATTTTATAAGGTGCTGGTTGTCCATTACTCACATGCACTCACCTGCACTCAGCCAAACATTAGCGAATTCATTCAGACACGCAAAATGTTATGAAGCTAAGAATTCAATTGAAGAACCTCGAGTTAGTCTTGAAGGTATCATGCCTACCAAGCTAGATGTAATCCAAACACGTTCCATCAATCCACAAGAAACTTGGAGGCTTGCAACTGAATAACTTTCCAAGCAGACTCTACATGCCGCAACTCCGTTTGCAATCCACCAATAGCAAAC
This sequence comes from Ceratodon purpureus, assembly GCA_014871385.1. Classification (NCBI taxonomy): domain Eukaryota; kingdom Viridiplantae; phylum Streptophyta; class Bryopsida; order Pseudoditrichales; family Ditrichaceae; genus Ceratodon; species Ceratodon purpureus. The sequence continues at coordinate 2,033,694 of CM026421.1, read as the reverse complement.
CGAATAGTGTAGAGACCTCCCAGAACCTGCACAACATGATCGCATTCTTCCATCGATGAGACAATGGGGGATCAGAATTTCATGCAGCAAGGAGCAACACATAGTTAGGCTGTCAAGAAAGCATGCTGGAAGGAGTATACGTATTGTGTTAGTGACCAAAATGCTGCCATCACTGTTCAAGGCGTCTGCAAGCATTGCATTCAAAGCGTAGCCGTTGTCTGCGTCGTTGGGTGGTGGCCTTAGCCGGAAGCACACTAGGGAGAACATTCTTGGTGCCATAACCTACAATTTCATGGACAAATCAGGACAATTAAGGCAACAGAAGTTATAATTTTAACAATCACAAAGACATAATGAACGGCTTCACGATGAGCGAAGTCTTCGTCAATCCCACAGCAATGTAGAGCACTAGCACAACCATCCACCTCTACCAACAACGGATTAGGTAATGCTACATTCTATTTAGTGTTAATAGATGAGGAGAACCTCGAATCTAGAGTCAGTGCGTAGAAGCTTCTCAAAATGCTTGGCAAGGTCGCAATGGTTGCAGATGTAAGACTGCAATCCAGAGCTTCCATACATTCGCATCACCATCCACAGCTTCAATGCTCTGCATGTACAAAGCCCAGATTTCTTTTCACATTATTGCGCATTCACAAGAAAAATACTAGCCACAACAAGCACAACCGCGCTGCAAACGATGAACTCGTCAGAGTACTTTGAATCCGATCACCAGCTGTATGTTGATCTTGCATTAGGATAGAATTCGCAGTGAGGCAAAATGACAGACTACATAGTTGTACATGTACATAGAGATGGGGAGAACCTAAATCTTCGGCCCAAAGGAATCTGCCAGTCTTTATAATCGACCACCAAGCCGTTATCAGATAACTTGTTTCGAAGATATACTGGGTATATCCCAAGAGCGGCTTGTAGAAGTGTTCGATTCTGCAAATTTGAAGAAGAAATGAGCTTTAGCAACTTCCACAACTAATAGACGACTAGAGGAAAACTTAAGTTATGGTACAAATAAGGTGATACGAGTTGCACCTGCACCCACAGTGTAGAACAATCAAAGTTGGTAGGCAGCCACTTGTGCGGATTCATATTGAATGAATCAGCCTTCTCAATGCCATTCAAATGAGGCCGGTATTCTGGACAGATGCAGGCATTTCCTGCATATGCTCCATCCACGTGAAACCACATCCCGTACTCCTGCATCATTAAGAACATATCATTGATTAAGCATTGTGCTCGACCGTGGCACACATATATACACATCTCTTGTTCGTTCAAAGGAGCCAATCTCACCTTAGCTATGTCTCCCAGTTCTTATAAAGGATCGACAGCTGCCGATGACGTGCTTCCAACCTGCAAATGACAATTTTGTCGAACAATGGTAACCAAAACGAGGTGATTGACAGGTTGATCGTGCACTTACACTTCACAGGTGTAAAATAATGACAATCTATCAACCCTTCCGCCACTATTCCATCATTTTCCTGGCGTAACCTAAGGAGTGAACATCATAGTCTATTTAAAGCATGACAAAGACTCCTAATAATGTACATACGACCTTCTAACGTCAAAAGCTTGATAAGGGTCATATTTGTAGCCTGAAATAAATAAACCACCTCCACAAACCCTATCTGAGGTTATAGTCGACCTATTAGTCATTCAAGGATCAACACATTGACTAGAGAATGCCTGAGTGGAATTTTAGATGTACCACTCCACATAGAAAGTAAGGCACAAGTCCAGCTGCAAAATCCGCCGAAACAGCCTTTGCAAGCACCACTGGGACATAGAGTAATTCGTCGAAGCATCTATTGGAATCAGCCGGAGATTCTCCAAACTGAGACCTGCGATCTACATGTCAGAGGAGAAAATGTAAGAAAAACCAAAAGGAATCATCTAAGAAGAGAAGGTGAAAGGGGAATGGTACAATATTGCAGTGGAGACTCAAGATAAGAGCTAATTATGCACCTGGCTGGCCTTATTGACACAAGCCTTGTGCTTGGTCTAACGTGTAGGCTACTAATTTCCCTAAAGCTTTGAATTTTGAGATCCCCTGTTCTTTGGTGACTTTCTCCAATGCTCGTTTCCGGGCTGCTAACATCACCACTAATACAGCTTTGCTTGTTGTGCCTTGTATCACACCTCCACCCTTACCTGCATATTCATCACGATTTTATATGCAGACCCCTTTACAAAATCTTAGATTATTGGAGAGCATGTAGATAAATGCTAGTTGTATTGACCTTGTAACTTCATGTGCACCCTTGAGAGGGCGGGAAAGGATACGGCATATATTGCACAACCCAAACCCTAAAATGAGCTTAAGATTCAATCCACAAATATGTGATATATTGTTATTACCAGAAGAAAGAAAATCGTTTGGGAGCTGCAGGAGCTTTCCAAGCCAATCCAAAACTATAATTTCCAGTTCCGTTGCTGCTGGAGATGTCATCCAACTGAAGCCCATAACGTTGAAGCCCCCACTGAGCATCTCGCCCAGAAAGCCTGCCGTGCTTCCATTGGAAGGATAATAACTAAAGAAACTCGGGCTTTGCCAATGCGTGACTCCAGGGACGATTTTGCTCTGCACATCTGCACCCAATCAACAAATTAGAAGAGCTGAATTTCACAGAGATGGTCAAAAATCAGAAATATAACACCAGGCAATCGCTCTAGCGCGTATTCAAAAACCCCTACCACGCAACACATATGCGCTGTTTGGAGCTTCTACAGGTATTCTACTAAGATGGTACCAGCCAAAATATCTTCGAGTGCCTCTGGTTGATCTGGAGCACTTTCACGCAGCAATTTCTGCAAGTAGCCTGGCTGAAAATTGTGACACACGTACAATTGTCAGCATGACGAAGTCCCAGACTAAAATGGATAGCATCCTGAGCTCAAGTGATTCAAGCCGGCATGATCCAAAAGGTTTACATCCGCATAGGCTTAAAAATATCAGTATCTCTGTCGACGCGCTCATCTTTGCTTTGAGCGAGAGACCGCATTCTAAAGCAAAAATCACAAAACATACCTCAACTTGACTTCGTACAAGAAAACTCTCTATATCACGGTGGTAATTAGCGATAAAATCCACCATCTGATGGGCATGCTTCCTGAATTCCTCGGCATCGAAGTATTTGGTCAAGACTGACCTAGACGCTTCTTCACTTCCCCTACAAGACCGAGAAGAGCCATTCAAAAAATGAAAATGCAACAAAAAAGGGGCACACAGCTGGCCATGAACAAAATGTAAATACTAGTATCATATAATTGTAAGAAAGTTCAATCAATCATCAGCTAATCTTACAGCATACTCTACAACTAATCCACCTCAAACCTATGCCAAAGACCACCATCAGTGCAAGAGAGCAAATCACCACTTACATAATTCTCCACCAAAACGCAGACCCTGCACAATCTCCCTCCACTCACCCCTCTCCCTACACCAACAAGAAGTAAAAACTGTTCAAAATCTAGAAGGGATGGTACAATCAGTCGGAGAAACGGCCGAGCATAGCACCGATCGATCAGCCCACATATCCAACTGCTTGCCGAACCTCATGAAGAGAAAACCACAAACATAAAACTTTCACTTGCAAATTCTTGCCCAAACCAACATAAGGAATGATCATTTCTAGAACCGATTCACCAGAGACGAATCAAGTCCAGCCATATTCTGCTAATATATATGTTGTTAAACTTCCATGACATGTTCCGGGCAGCTTGAGAGCAAGTGCGATGGAGGCTGCCGAAGTGGACCATGTTGGATATTAGATGGTGCACATTCCTGCACTCCGCATCTTAGTCAAATTGTGTGCACAGCTCGCAAATAAGTTAAGTTATTGTAGATTGGGCTCTATCACGGCGTATCTTTTGAGAACAAACTCCCATGCAACAGTGCTGTAGCTGTAGCATGTTTGAGGCATGTAGGCTATTATGTGAAACAACTACGCTTCACTCTATGATCCAAGGTTTGGAGGGCATGCGCTGATAGGACATCCCCAAGCTGGGACTTCAGTTATCACTATATGGATGCCGTCGGAGTCCACGTCCCAAGTCCCAAGTCCCAAGTCCCAAGTCGAAGTGCTGCTCATTTTGCAATACTTGCCGTACAATATTTGTCATGGCCAAAAGCTTGAATAAAAATAAATTGGGTTGCCCTAATTTTGAACGAGGTTAGGGTTTGATATGAAGTGCGGGTTCTAAATATTCCGCCTTCCTTGAACATTCTTTCCTTCTTCAAATGGATGAATGTTTCAACAAATTTGAAATGTGTTTACTGATCCCAATCAATATGGACCCTTGGATGTGAGGCTTTCATTCAATACTAGGGAAGAAACTACAATATATAATGTGTTTGTAAGGACTTGGGGTTTCCTTTCTCGCTTGTGACTTTGCATTCATATCTAGAGATAAGGGTGTCTACACTAATCCGTCTAATTTAGTTACATCTTGAAGTACTTATTTGAATGAAAAATATTGTTATTTTTACTTCTTATTTTGTGATGCATTCGTTTTACTTTAGGTACTAAGTTACTCCAAGTTTCTGGAGCATTAAAAATGCGATCTGTGGCATTTTTATTATGGAGCAGGTATTACACTCTCTTTTTTATCCTTCATTTAAGCAACCATGGAAGGTGTCCAAAGAATGTAAGGATAACATGCAAAGAAGATACACTTTATATGAAAGTATACATGCATGTTTGTTAGGTATATATATACAAGCTTTACATATATATTGTGTTAGGCATCGCATGGTTGCTATGATTTGTTTCCATATTGTATTTTTAGATTCAGAAATTAAGTTGGACCATTTGTTTAGGTCTAATAAATTATAAGGCAATGGCTCACAAACAAAGTGTTTCTTCTTTGCATGGTTTAGCTTAATTTATTAATTTACATGTTTTATTGTTTTCAATTTTCATTTTTCATTACCAACTTTATTTTGTTATACTTTCTATAAATGTGTGTTGAGGGTCTACAGTATGTATCAATTTAGTTTAACCCCTAAAGCATTTGGCCATAAAATCCCAAATTCTGCCACAAATCTGCCATGTTTTAGTTCAAGGTAGAATTATGCAAACTTGAACGTATTTAGGAGACTCTAACCGTAGGATCTAGTACCTAACTTGTACATGTATGTGTACACAAAATTTTAGACTGTAACTCCTCACCGTTTAGAAGATCCTAAGGTTTGAACTTGAGTGAAAAGTTTTTTTTGGTCCTGCCCGGCAGGGACAGCCACACTTCGGAGAGTAAAACAGTCCATTTTTGAAGATTGCATGGGTGGAGGCTCATCAGTTTTGGATTCTAAAGTGAGTTGGGAGTATGCTCAAAAAAATTTAAGACAAGACAACACACCGAAGCATTGAAAAACCACATTTCCAGCGACGAGAGTCAATTGAAATGCATATACACTACCTCTTTTTCCACACTACAAATGCCTAAGAAGATCATCTATTTTTTGAAATCCGAACGGTGTACACATGCATTTGTATGGAATAGAAATTTTAGAGGAAAGAAATCCAAAAAATAAATAAATCCAAAATAGATATGAATTTTACAGTGGTTTAGGAGGAGAAAATGGTGAAGGAAAAATGGGTGACGAAGGTGACCCAATCACTGTAGATCTGTCTTGACAGTTTTTATAAAACTTGAAACTTGGACTGAGTATATCTCAAGATCCGTACGGTCAAAGTTTACAAAGCTTGGTACATACCCTATTTGGATGGTTTTGAACAAGATCCTACGGTTGGATTTTTCAAAATGAAGTTTCAAAAAAAATGTGAAACGATTTTAGAAAAGATCATGTTGAAGTCACTGTAGACTTTCACAGATTTGGTACACCACTCCAATCGACCATAAACCTGCCCGAGCTGCCCTGAATTGAATTTTGACCTATAAACACCAATTATTTCTTAACCACGGGCCCGATGGAAGTAAAATCTGGTCTTGCTAGAAAGATATGACAATTTCCCAAGTTGTGCCAAAGTTACAGCCACATCCGATAAAATGTGACTCATAGGGAGCCTGACCGGACCCTAAATCATACCAAAATTGTTGAGTTGATGCTTTAGGGGTTAATGTAGAATTGATGGCTAGGTTGGTTTTCTGGTTGTGTCAATGTATCAATTTAGATTAAATTTCATTGTCGGTTCCTTAAGGTAAGACAATAGCCATGGGCAAAAAAAGGAGGTACCACATATTCAATATCAAAATCATGGTTCTTGAGCTCAATTGGTCAAAGAAGATTTTAAGGAGAACAAAAAAGAGCTCAAATGCATACAATTAACTTCATTTATTGTTCAAATGTGGTATGCAATTTAGTCTTTTTATTTATTTGTTTACTATTTAGTATCCCATTGAAGAAAATAATACATATGGTTTTACAATTGAAACTAAAACAAATAGTTTTTTTTTAGATGTCATCGTCATTATAGAAAAGGAGATTATTGATTTGATCCTAAGCAAAAAATAAATAAATGATGTTTAACATGATTCGTTGTTAGAAAATTGCAATTACATCTTCATGAATCATATTGATGGAATTATTTACTACCATACTATGCATTTCATGGAGAATGGTGAAGTTGCACATGTAGTAATGGATCCCGATTCAATAACAAGGAGAAGTGAGGTAGTTTGTTGAATATCTGAAGAGTTAAACATATATCTTGTTAAGCGTTAGGATGATAAACTCACAACCAAACAAGTCTTTGAAGAACGTAAAAAAGTGTAGTATGAAGGTTGGACAAAAAATAGGAAACATTGAAAAAATAACTCTTTACTTTTTAAGCATGTTCATTGTCATGAATACGAAAGGAAAAAATATATGGTACATGCACAAAATGCATTATGAGTGTGAACACGTGGAAATTGGAAAAATCCTAATGTGATATTGTACTATCAAAGTAGTGACGCTGTAGAAGGTATTTGTTTCACCATTAGTATTTTCAAACTCCATGGCAAATGACAACTCTTTTTAAATATGAAAAAAATGGATTTACTTCTATGGATGCAACTTTTGTCACAAATGATTTGATGTACCACTTGTTTACTCTGAAGGTTTTTGATGAATGGCACAACGAAATCCCAATTGCATGGGTTATTACATGACTACAAAAAGAAGATGATATTCTTGATTGGATATGGACATTAAAGTTGTTTGTCAATAACAAGGACTTAGAGTGGAAACCATTGTGCTTGATTGTAAATGATGCAATACAAAAAAAGAAACAATTAAGTGAGTATGTCATTGCTATTTTTGTTTAATTTGTTGCAATTAGTCACTTTAACATCTTCATCTTAACAAGTTGTATTTATGTATGAAATGCCTTGCTACACTTTATTTCATTTTGTTCTATACTTATTTTGAATTCTAATCTTAAAATTATTTTTTCTATGTAGATTTATGACTAATTGGTTTGCATCAATTATCTTTAGCAAATTAGGATACAACAAAAAATATTGAGTTTTACCATAGTATTGTAAAGAGATGGCTTGGTGAATCCACAAGAAGTGTGTTGGAAAAAAGATTGGATTGGTTGGTGTGATGTTTAACAATAATTATTGTCTCTCACTGTATGTACATTGAAGAATAAATGTTCAAAAGTTTCATTTCAAACAAAAAAGTTGAAACGTTTGTGTAATAAGTTATTAAAAAGCATATAATATTCTCTACAATGATGTATTACAATCTATATCTTTGAACAATTGATGGATAGTGAAGTTTAATAACTCCTACAATAATCCTCACTCAACAATATAAATTTAGAGCTAATATATTTGTAAACTATGGTTGTTGCTTTTTGGAATTCGTGAATCTACAATTAGTGGTAAGTCTGGGAATAAATCTTCTTGTTTAGCTTATTATGTAACTAAAGGTCATTGTAGTTAGTAAAGGTTTGTAGAGTTCATTTTTTTTTATAGAAAAACTTCTTTACAACTTTTAAGTCATTAATATCTAAGTCCCTCAACTATTTTTAAAATTTATACTTTTAAGTGACTCAATAATTGTGAAAGTTCAAATAGACATGTAATTGAGATTTCAATCTCTCAAGCTATTGTCATTACTTCCTTACTCCCTTATGTGTTCAATTTGACCATGCATTTTTGTGCAATTATAAGCTCCTTTATTATCTTTAAAAGGGCGCCCCTCCATCCCTTCTCCCCACAATCCCTCATTTATCTTCTCTCCCCTCTTCTCTCCCCTCTCTTTCCTTTCCCTTATGTCGTTCCTCTCACTTCTTGTTTTTCTCTCGATTTTGTTAACTCTTACAAACGGCGCGGCCGTAGACGGAGGTGGAGATGAAGAGCTTCTTTGGGACGTGCAGTTCATCGGAGTCATTTTGGAGATTGAGGTTTAAGTGGAAGAGTATTGTTGAATTCTGAAGGAGAATATTGTGTACTCTAAGGACTTCACCAGGATCTAGAATTATGAGGCGGGCGTTGCGTTTTCTCGACTTGTTAGCATCTGCAAGTATACCTAGAAGCCGCCCTCCGCAGAGCTAACCCGTATTCGGGGGTCTTCTAGAATTAGTTTGGCCTAGCTTTGGTGTAGCTAGAAATAAAACAGTTGATTTGTCTTTATTGTGCTCCAGCCGTACGGCAATTATGTACAAGTTTTATTATCAATTCATGAAGGTGCATAATTTTATCTAAGATCATTGTTTGGTCTCACATAGTTATTACACCTTTGCAAGAGTATTATGTTCTTATTTCAAAGCAGATGTCCGCAGAATTGATTTATCATGACGTCATGATGACGTCAACCCTAAATTTTGTATGAGAAAAAGAGGATATCTGTACATGAAACATTTTATTGATTAAGATATATTCATAATATTTTATTTGAGGTGATATCTCCTGATAAATGTTTAAAAAATGACCGTTAAATGTCAGGTCTTAAGTCATCCTAAACCATGAACTGTCCCTAAAAATTCTTATTCTTATTTTCCGCTCTCCGTTCTCCGCTCACATACAACCTTTCTCCATTAATTCACATTTAATACCATAAAATTTAAGAGTTAGACCTTAATACTCAATTCACTTCTCTTTTCTTAATGCAAAATTTGAATATACTACAATGGCTTTGTAGTTAGTTTTAGTTGAAGATGTTATGTTTTTTTGTAGCAAAAATTATCAAGTGCTACGGGTGATCAATCTTTAATAATTGCTTTAAATATGTTCACAAATAAATATGCAGTAAATAAATATGTGCATAAATAAACGTCGAGAAAACGCAATGCCCGCCTCATAATTCCAGATTCTAGTGAAGTCCTTAGAGTACACAATATTCTCCTTCAGAATTCGACAGTACTCCTCCACCTCAACCTCAATCTCCAAAATGACTCCGATGAACCCCACGTCCCCAAAGAAGCTCTTCATCTCTACCTCCATCTGCGGCCGCGCCATCTGCAAGAGCTAGGAAAATCGAGAGAAAAACAAGAAGTGAGAGGAATAAGATAAGGGAGAGAAAAGAGAGGAGAGAAGAGGGGAGAGGAGATATGCATAATTTGAAATTGCTCTCAATAATTGCATAATTACACTTTCATTTTACTATAACACAATAATAATTAGAATGTCAATTGAACATGCCTTAGTAATATTTCTCTTATTTTTTTTCTGTAATTTCTTTGGAAAATCATTTTAAAGGTTGTCTTTTTTAGCTACAAAATACTTAACGCCATTATCTAATCACCAAATCTATCTGTACTATAGGATATAATGTTTATTACAAATAAGTCACTACTTTCTCCATTCTTTCTAAATCTTCTTTCTTCTTTCTTACTATTTTTGTAGAACAAATTTGACATTAATGTTGGTTTAATTGGACTTCCTCAATGTATGCATATGAATGGATATTGATTTCAGCCTTAATCTAAATCAGATTGACTAATTCAAATAGACATTATGCATTTGATTAAACACAACAAGTTGCAATTGTAATTAAAATCATATACAACAACAATGCATACTCATTTCCTCCAAAGTTCTACCTAACACCAATTGTAGAAAATAACGGCAACCTAAAACAATTTCAAAGATTGAATGTAAGCATCTCAAAATGAATAGGAATATTTACTCGCCGTAAAAGTTGATGCCAACTCGCCAATTATCAACATGAAGGTGTACTTCACCGCCAACTCATTCACGGTATGATTTCAATTGCATTCATATTGCTCCAACATCTTGATATGCCTTGCTCCTGTATTGTGTTTCAAAAGTGCTCCCAAATCGCAGCATTCCGCTCCGCATACGCCGCACCATATATTTGGCATTCCATCCTTATATAAGACTTCATTGTGCACAATAAGTATCAAGGGGTATCAAGTCAGTTTCTCATAACCGAATAATAATTTCACTAAAGCTATACATATGGTTAAAATTTGTTAAGGCATGTCAAATTGCTACTTGGAACTCTTATTGCCTCAATTCAACGTTCAGTAAACGTACGAATAGAAGGGCAGATCAAGTAAACCAAATCACAAGTAGTGAGATTTCTACGCAGATTAACATATTGATAAGCCCTACGTCTATATTTATACTCGGGTTATATATAATCTTAAATTCAATTTTACAACCAGTAAATGAATGTAGCTCAATTAGATAGATTCACTACAATCAATTTGACATTCAAATAGATTCAATGTTAAACTCTTGCAGACAAAGGATACATTACTCATAATAATCAACTCGTTAATTTAGCAAAATGCAGAGTAAGGGATTTGTCCATCAATGTGCTTTTCATATTCACAAATTCGACCAGCAATTGGGTCAGCTGTTGGCTTCCCCGTCCAGCTGCCCTGCAGCCGCTCCACATGACAGCTGCAAGTGCCACTAAATACTTTAATTGTCTGATCATGTCCACACCATGCCGCTTAATCTTATCTCCAATCCTATCTACACTATAGCCGTTTCTAACATTTAAAATTCATTTTTAGAGTTTTTTAATACATAATGGGAATAATACCAATAGAGTATAGTGTTTCTTTCTTCCTATATTTTTTACTTGTCTTCCAAATTTCAAAAAATACAACTATTAGAAACGTCATTGCTACAAGGTGTACTTATTAGTTATAAGTATATGTTTATTTGATTTTTAATCAGACTTTTATAGTTACATATCTCTTTAAGTTCAAATTGACTTCATGTAGGGATTCCATTAACAATATTATTTAGAAAGTGAGTAAAATTCAAAAAAATGAGATCAATCTTTTGTGAACATACTTTAGGAGGCAATTTTTTCAAACATCAGATTATTATTCTTTTAATTTTTTTGTTAAATTGCCATGAGAATTCTATATTAGAATATTATGGAACTCACGACAGCATTTAAGATAAAGGCTTGGAGGTTTTGTACTAGTAATCCAAGTCACATGAAACTAGTGATTTTAAAGAATAATAGGTTGAAGAGACAAGCCGATAAAAATATAGAAAAGAAGAAAAAAATAGTAATAATGATGATGAAAGAATTATAGATACATTGACAAATTCTGCTTTAGAAAGGATTGCATTGAAGATGAAACAGCTTGTAGAGGGATACAAAAGAACACTTATTGTAGGAAAAACGTTATTGATGCAACATACAAATGCATTTTTGAAGAGATTACATTCTAATGTAAAAAATTCACAAAAACTAAATGTCATTATTATTTATGCCTTTACTTACAGAAGTAGCCGGGACATCAAATACTATAATCCTCTACATTCTACTCAACCTTAGCCCTAATTGAAGTGGATTTCATGTTCCACAAATTTTCTTTTATATTGCGCATCTCTTGCTCACACTTCTCCCGTCGAACATTCTACTTTTAAACAATAAAAAAAACTTGAAACTTTGATAAAAACTTGAACAATAATAATACATATATAATAACATAAATAATCGATATGCAAACAAATCTTCCGTAATTGATTTGTATTGATGAGAAATGTAATTCTTCAAAAATGCTTTTATCAAATTTGCATATTTTGATGCCCGTGTACTTGTAATATTTTTTAAGAAAAACATCATTTATTTTCAATAAACACGAGCTTTGGAAATTAACCAAACCCATCCCTGTTCACTGATTCGAAGAATGTCTATCTTACTTAAATTAAAAAGGCTACACAGAAAAATATATGAAGGAGCTCACTGTCTTGTGCATTTTTTTTCAATCTCACATTTAAAAGCCAATGCATTTTGCCTCCACACTTCCACTTGGTGTATATCAGTTTTTTGTAATTATTTCTCCATATCTCTCATTACCATTAAATTCACTTTATTGTGATCTTGAATCTGATGGCAATAATTTGTTCTTGGCTTCACTAGTTCTACTTTGCTTTAAAGAGATTGTGTTTCTTTTTTATGCGCCAACAGATATTTTCCAAATTCTTGAATTTTCGAATGCACTTTCGATGACAATACTAAAAGGCTTTACAAATGTCTCTCTGGTTCTCTTGCCTTTCTAGAAAAAAAATAATGAGTTCTGAAACGGGCAAAGAGCAAATCATCATCTACACCATATAAAAAATTAAATACAATTTTAGAATTAATAATTGTAAAAATTAGAATCCTGAAAATATATATCACCATTCATTTTAATAAATGACATAATTTTTTGAATGTTGGTTTTATCTTTGTGATAAATAAGACACTTTAATTGTATGATGATTTAAATCATATTTTGTAATATTTTTTTGTATTTAATGGATGTATTAAATTCATGTTAATTTAAGGAAATTGTTATATTGATGAAGTTGATCTTATAGTAGATGTGGACCTCTTTCAAACATCGTAAATGTCTTGTACATGTTTGGTATTCCTTGAAGGTTTCTTGATATAGTAAATAACTCGTCGACATTAATTGTCGTTGTAATTGTGATGTATTAAGGCACACAGTGGACGACGGAGCCGGTAGAAGTAGAAGAGGAGTTAGGAACTGCAATATGATGATGTCAATGTAAAAAGATTCTGACTTAAAATCCTAACTCTACATGTATTAGAAAATGAATATAAAATCCAACAAAATTAAATATAATAAAGTTCTAAACACAATTATCGCTTTTAAGAACTTTTCAATTTATGTTTCAGTTAAATTGATTGTTGCAAAACTAAACATAATGGTGGTGCATTTTATTTTTTATTATGGTTTTTGTTTAAGTGTACTTTTAAAATAATGGATGTTATACAGAACATGCTATCTCTATTGACAATTTCTTGCATTCATTTCATAGTTTCACTTAATGCAACAATTTATATTTCATAATTAATTTCAAGTAAGTACTGTCACTCTATTAACACGGACCCATGATAACGTAAAAAAAAAAATTAAGATCAAACATCTATCTTAACTCAGATGTTCTACGTTGTAGAATCACCTCACCTCTTTTCTAAAAAAATGTCCTTATAAAACGAATCTTCCCAAGATTGTTTCTTAATAAAGCACAAGGATCAAACATGAGGAAAAAAGTTACCAACCATTAAGTCATTTCCCTTCTACAAACATGCATGTAAGTTTTTCAGTCCGCCACTCATGCCAAACCACTATATATGACTTTTCATCTATGTCCTTGAATATTATCATATTGTGATGGAATTTTATGTGCCATTACAAAATGTAATACTATAACTAAATTTTGAATACAATAAAAAATAATTAAAAGAAGAGAACTCTTGTTTTTCCTAGAATTTTATGGTGAGATTGTCAAGAATGTTAAAAATAATTAAAAAGACCAAACTTTTTTGAATTTATACACGCAAGGAAAAAATAAGCTTAAGATAAACTTTCAAAACTATAATTAGAACTAGTGCCCACGTCAAATAAAAACAATGATAGGAATAGTAATAAAAAAATCACAAAAGAAAATAAAAAAATAATTTATTGTTTTTTATAGGGCCTGTGTAAAATACATTCAATCACGCTTTCTCTAAGTTGTCTTTTTGCTCAACTTTAATTATACATTGAGAGTTACATTATAGAATTTACTTGTTTTTCCTTCAATGCTTCATCATAAGAATAAAAGAAGTTCAATCCTTTAATATTTTATTATTTTTAGAGCAAAAAACTAACAAAATTTACTTTTTTTCATTTTAAACCTAATAAATCTTAATCTAAGCATTTTTTGATAAATTTAGTTGTAAGATCTTAGAATTAATTTAGTATACTCCTCATATATCAAAATTGAACAATTGATTTTTTTTGTTTGCAATATCATAAAGACAAAAATAGACTAAATGTTTTTTACCAACTGTGGAATATTTTTGATAAAAAATTTAAGTACACGCTTGTAAAATTCATTTGTACTTCAACTTGGATAAGTTGATGGTTTGAATAAGAATTTGGTTAAGATTACACTAAAATAAAGAAAACCCAAAAAATATCTTAAAAATAACAAGTTTTTTGTATCCAAATTTGAAAAGAAAATTGGTTTGTCAATGATTTTTAAAAAAGAAAAGAAAAAAAAGACATATATTTACCCAAAAAAATCACACAACTAATATGGAGTTTAATACTCCTTTTCAAAAAAATTATGCCAAAATATTACTTTTCACTACTTCATCTAAATTGCCGATAATTCCAAAATGCAAATTTGGTTTAAAACAACTTTCGGAACCGATCTACTAGTAAATATTATGTTTGGTTTGAATAGATGATGCACAGATTGGAGGAGTTGGATCTAAGTAGTACCTAGTTCAATTTCTTTAGATGACCTATTGGGCTATTTAAAGAAATGTCAATCATTGGACTAAATCTTAATATATATATTTTTTAAAATGCCAAATGGAATCTTCCTACTTCAATGTGTCAAATGTAAATATTGGCTATAATAGTAATAACATGAAAGAATTTTTAAATTATAAAATTTTATTTCTAAAAACATATGCTACATTAAAATCACCATATATTATGGTTGGATAAATGATATGGATTCAAATTTTTTGTCGTGGCTAGCATAGTGTAGCTTTGAACTCTATATATATTGTAAGTAAAGTTAGAATCAGAAGATTATTTTGATTATATACACTTATTTTGGTCACACTTTTGATGTACTTTCTTATGATGTAAACAAAAACTTTAAGCTCAAAATATTTTTGAACTTTACTGGAGTTATTATAATCCTAAAGACTTTTTGGTCACAATATTATTAGTGTACTTTGGAATTGTAATATTACTACTTGAAATACACTAAGAGCTTTGATAGTGCACAATCTTGAAAAACTACTTATAAAGCATCAAAGAGAATTTTGCCTAATGAGAGAGCCATTCATCAAAGCTTTTGTAATTCTTCTTTGTAATTAAAGATGTTATTTTAGTGTGGCTAAGGAGAGGTTTACACTACAGACTAAGAACTTGTTATATGAAGTTATAAAATCTGTGACTTGCTCCATTAACCTATCTCGGAATGACTTTAGTTTACACTACTAGCAAAAATAAGGAAAACGACCAAAGAAGTTGAAGGCCTCAAAATGTCATAAATAGGCCTAGTGGATATTGTTAAAGAGTCCTTCAAATTTTATGGTGAGAGGCAAAAAATGGTGCTCTCATTACAAATTGAGGAGACCATAGTTAATAAATGTTCTTTCAATATTTTAAACAATTTTTTTTTTACTAGGGGCCAATGTTCCAGAACTCCTGTAAATAAGCAATCATTTAAAAATCAGGACTTTTAGTACATAGTCAATCCTTCCAATGGAAATTCAGTTTACACTTAATGAAACGCCCAAGGGCTTTGAAAATTACATTTTTCTGAAGTGTGAGTCGTGACCATGAAAATGTGACCATGAAGTGTGAGTCGTGACCATGAAAATGTGACCATGAAGTGTGAGCATAGAATTAACCCATTTTCCTTGGTCACAGCTCTTGATTTGTATTGTAAACCACCCATAACTTTCCGGGTGCTCCTTGCCCACTCTGACAGCCCAAATGGGTCCAGACTGCAGTCCTGAATGTGCAAGCACTGTCAGCAAGGCTATCAGTGGGAATCTTTAGCAACCGGTGCTCAACGGCGAGAAGAACTTCAGACTCTTCTGATTGCACTTCCACTGCACTAGAATGCCATTTCTGCCATTTGCAACGCCGGCACTCAAGGCACTCGGCACAACTTATGCTCCTGCACGCATCACTACATCCACTGTAAGTTACAACTCTATCATATCTCTCTTAGTTGTGCTACAACAGCTTTTCTCTCTGCTTCATGGTCATGGCTTATGCTAGTATGCTGTACTTTGATAGCATTTTCATGGCATGATTGTTCCATAGCTGTTGCCATTTAGCATCGCAAACGAAGCTGAATCCGCCATCGTTTCATTCCCCTGAGCCCCCTCGTTGCTTACTGGTAGCAAGCAAGCAAGGACGAGTCATCTCTGTTTGCAGCTGCGAAGGGTTTGGTTCTGATTTGACGGTATCAGTGTTAGCTTCAATGGACATTTGCAGTGCAAGTGATAGTCCTGAGTTGGTGGAGAGTGATGGATACATAATGAAACTTGTGTGCATTGTTATTGCAGGGGTAGCTCAAGCGCACGGTGGTATACTCAAGGGCAGTATATCTCGAGGTATCAGTTTACCTCCCATTTCTGACGTTTATGATTTTGGTAAGCTTTGAGGACTTTTGATGACAGGTGCTGATTGTCAATATAAGTTTGATTTGGATTAGGAGGGGAGAAACCCAACTGCTGGTTAGCTTATGAAGAGCTCAGATATAGTGGGTCATTAGTCGTGTTCGGTTTCTGAGTAGAATCTCTTAAACATACATAACATGGCCAGTTTCAACGTGTATTACGGGAAGAAGCTCGCTCTTGTTGTTGAGCAATCACGCCCACAGACAGATGTCTGATAGTAGGTTCGGAGATTTCTGGTGTCATTGTCATCACTTGCCTAATTTCGGAGTTCAGTAGCATCTTAAATAACCCTAGTTTGAAACTTAAAGTTGAATGTGTTTAGTTAGCCTGGCCATTCCCAGGTGCTTTACTGAACAATTACAAACAGCTTGACTGGAGTTTCCGATATCCAATTCACTGTGAACAGTGTTCAGTTATGATGTTTCATTGCAAGCAATGCTCTATCACTCCTCTCTGGAAATTTGCACTGGTGAATATAGAACAATGCTCAATGTTTAGCTGAGGCAAACATGTAGGTTATCATTAGAAATGTATCAGTTGACAAACCCAATTTATTTCCGTTCAATCTGATTCAACAACGTTGCGACCTGGCAAAGTTTGTTTAGCATGGTACTTGGTTCTAACCTCGATTATTCACTGATAGTAATTGCAAATTATCCTCCATCATAACCAAGCTGTGCATAAACCTACTTTCAAGAGACTAGTGTAATTCATGCCAAAGCTAGTTTCTCTGTGCTTACGATATCTTTCGATCCTAAAGACTGAGAAGCTTGAACTGCAGCATTGACGTGGCCATCTACAAGGCGATGCCGACGGTAACGAGGGCGGCAACGATGCTTATCCCACTGGCCAGGATGCTGAAGAACGCTTCTGAGTTGGCGATGCGGTGGTGGTGGATCACCTTCTGCACGTGAGAGCACTGCCTGGCATGGTTGATGCTCGTGTACCCCGCTTTGTAGTACTGGACACCAGGGTGTGGTGTGTGGCGAACCACCTGACGTCCTCGGTTGTTGCGGCCTGCCATTGCTGCACGGAAAAGCAGAACAAGAACAACTGAAGAGGTAGGGGATTGCTGGATCTGCAATTGATGTTGCAATGCCCAAGATTAGAGTAGAGGTAGAGGATTGTGATTAACGCCGTGGCCTTTATATTGCTTTGGCAGACCGACTGTGTACAGACACTTCACAGACACGGCACTTCGACTTAGTCGGCTGTCAGTAAATTAGTCAGCAATTAGTCGGTAAATGATTCGGTCACCCACCTTTGCAGACTCTTCCAAGTTGCTCCGTGATAACCTCTAGTAAAGTGGGACAAGTCGGGAATTGAGGGAATCCTACAGTTTGATTCGTTGAATTTATGGGATTTAGTCTTGCACCGTCATCAAGTAGTGGAATCGTTTAGAATGTTGCTAATCATTAAGTTAGATGTGCTACAACTGATCAGAAATCGTTACTTACCAAATTCATTTTGTTCTACTGTTGTTAACAAAACTCTTAACAGGCTCGTATTTCTAAACATAGAATAGATCCAGTCAAGTTATAATGTTGGAATAGGTACTTCTAGCTTGATCATGAATATAAATTGAATGCGTTCCCATTCTTTCTGCAGTGAAGCTGAGGAGGTGTATGGCAGGAGCATCATGTGTGGCAGTGTGCTCATGTCTGCAAGGATGTAACATTGATGCTTGTATGCCAGCAGCTCAATGTTGGTTAACGGGCCAACCACTGTACTCGGAGTGAGAAAGAGAGACTAGAACATGTGTCTGTCTGTGTGTCTGGCTGGTCGCTCACTTCGTTCCTGCAAAGAGAAATAGAAGAGATGCAGGTCAGTAAAAACAATCGTGATTTCTACTCGTGCATACGCTATAGTAGGGCTGTAGGAGATATCCACAGATGCGAGAGCTTCTTCATTAATGTTCATGCGTTTCTTGGCCACTCATGGGGTCACCAAGAAATATGTTTTACACATTCACAACGAAATCAACGCTAGAATTTTGGGCGAATAGGGGTGGTCAGCACCTGAGTAATGTATAACAGCTGAGTAATAATATCAGAGCTTGGCGCATCTTCCGCAATGCGCTCTTACAATGGCTCTTCAAGTTTATTTGGGGATTGAAGCGACGCAGTTGGAGTTGTGAGCAATTGTGGCTCGTTTCTCACAGTCAAGGCCTGTTGAATCTTCAGGTGTGCAACTTCGTCATGTTGCATTGGATTGTCAAGCTCAAATTCATTCCTTATTCGTTTCCCTGTTTTAAGAAATTCACAAGTATCACATGCCGGGCAAACCTGATTTAACAAATCCAACAACTGAAATCTTTTGATCAGTTGTGTGCAACATGTATTCCTGTCAAAAGAAACTCAGATGCATGATGGTTTTTGGCAGGTACCGAGAACAAAGTTAGTGTGACAGAGGTGTTCCATAGAATGCCTCGGAAGGCAACTCTTTGGTATGTCAATTCATCCTCTTCTGAATTGATTATTTTTATGTATTCATGTCTAATCTAAGTTTGCACACACTGTTGAGAAGTTTGTATATCAGATTATGACGACTGAACTGAGTATTGGAGGCTTGTTCAGAGTCAGAATGTATTATGCTAAATTGGAATACACGACCCATCTATGATACATTTGGTTTGCAAGGGATCTGGGAAGAGGAGCCCGGATCAACTATAGAAGAGACACATATATGGGATAAACATTGTGTTCGCTCTCTACCATTATTTTACGCGCGAGCTTCATGGCATGTATGAGGTAAATTCAGTAAAGATTTTGACTTAAAATGCGAATGTTTGAGATTTGAACCTCGGTTTCTTCCACTCCATTTACCCGTATTGTGCACAAGGTGAATTTATACTCTAAAATATCTAATGATGTCAATAAACCATGCTGCAAACTTTGGAGGTTTGAATACAGATCCCACAGCTTGGGAAAAGAAAAAATCCATTGGCATTCATGGTATCATGGCACAGGAATATGGCACTCCTCATTGAAGCTGATCACTGTTGATTGTGCTGAAGACAGTTGTGAAAGAAAAAATTCATCTGGTTCCTATCTATGCGACTGTGTTTTGTGTACCACATCTTTGAAAGAGCTGACTTTGATCAGATTTCAAGTCTGAAGATGATGATTAACTTTGTGTTTTATGCCTGAAGGCCAATAGAGTAAATCTTTACTTTACTCAGGTGTGGATTCCCATTTGCAAGCAATGCAGATCTTCGGACCAGGACTCCTTCAACCTAAACTGCGCCATTGTGATGGACCCAAGTTTCATCTCCAGCTTTCTATCCCCGGTTTCTGTCCTGGAGGTAAGTAAAGTCTGATTTAATATTTCACAGCACTTGGTCTTGAGAGTAACTAGCACACCCCTTACATGTTTAGCACATAAGAAGGTGGCAGCTTTTTTTTTCCCTCACCAATGCGATATAATCGAGGGCTGCGTTCAGTGTCGAATACAAGAGCATCTCCTGCATGTTTTGGGCAAGTTTTTTACGGCGTGCGTATTGCCTATGATCCTTGAATATGAAAATTTGTATCTGGACCTATGTTATGATAATAGATTGCTGATCAGTTCAAAGTTTGTAAATGGAAATTGGTATTTGAAATGAATTTGAACATGCGGAAGTCGAACACTTCACTGTTTTTTGTCAGTATTGCAACGTACTAGTTCAGTGCATAATCGGCAGATTCAAGTGTGCTCAAACACATTCTAATTTTGCTGTACTTGACAGGGTTTCTAATTAGAGTTGAGTTGGATATCACTCTTGTTCAAAACTCCTCCAGTGGATTCTAACCACATGCAACAGCCGAAGACTTGAGTGGTTAAATCCAATATCAACAACATCATGAGGCCTGGCAACCCCTACGCACATTGTACTCCGAAGAATCTATATTTACTGTATTAAATCAACACTGGCTTGGACTCGAGGGGTCACATCTGACTACAAGCTTGCCTGAGTGGCTGTGAGCATAATTGCAAACAAGCAAACAAAAAGCTAGCAACAGAGTGACGTACTTCCACAACCGAGCTAGCATCCCCGATCGCTGCGTACAAGTCCAATGCATGCTGTGTCGATAATGGTCTCTGCTAACTCAGTTCTGGAATTTCCAGAAGCAGTGATAATTTAACATAGTTAGCTACAAATACTGTATGTGAGTTGGGTACTGAAGGACACTAGACTTCGAAGCCGTGAACTTAATTTTAATTAGGCAGTTTTCTAGGGAACAACAACCTGCATGATGTTAGATTGCCTTTCCAAACAACAATCATACTACTATGCACTACGTGTATCAGCCACGTGGGCACATAGCTGTGATATTCAGCCTATCAATCAGTCAAATATTGAACCAATCCAAGTTATCCCACCAATGCCGAACGCGCAATGACAAATCTCCGAACTGTGGATGTCAACAGTGTCACCTTAGCTGGGAGTCAAATCTGAACACCAACAGTTGGCTCAAACTTGGACTTGATCAACAAGTTAGTGCACATAAATGACAAACCTCAACCTGATCTTGTCGTCATGGCACCCACTGTTCACAGCCTACACAATCTTGGTTGAGCATCCTAAGGTGAATATCAATTTCTTTCCATTGTTATATACAAAAGCCTGAGATACCTCTAACAATAGATCAATTCTCGTGTTTTTAATCAAATGTCTGCCGAGAATGAGTATATGCATATTGACTTCCAAGGTTCTCCAAATTTTTTACATAAATTTCGGCATCTCCTGAAATTGTTTTGAGCATCTCCGGAGAGTTATCTAAATTGTTGGTATTCAGGGAGATTTTTTGTAATTTAACTTGATCCGTACGTGTGGTTAGAGGGAGGCTAAGTTTGTTGGTTTGCTGTGAATCTGAATCTGAAACTGATGAAAATTGCTGTAGGGTGGCTCAGCCTGGGCCCTGCAGTGCCGCCTTTTGGCCGGCATGTGATTCCAAGCAAATCACGCACCCCTCCTCCTCATGTAAGAATGTTCCTGCCAGCCGACCTGTACTGCTGATATTTGGGCCTTGCTTTAGCCCATCTAAGTTAGTTCCAAGCCTAGAGCTTATCATTGTAATTGGGCCCTTCCCTTTTTTATTTTGCTTATCTGAAGATCATTTTGCACACCATCCAAGGTGGGGCATCTCCATAAGTATCCACAGTGATACAGAAATCATGATATGGTCTCAGATAGAGCTTTACCCTTTTAGTGCCCAGGTGACCAGATTTCAGTTTAGTTGAAATCCATGAGGAGTTTGAAACTGCCCCGGATTAAGGTAGAGATACCTTAAAGTGATCAAGCATAGGAAACTGATCAGTGGAGGTTCGGTGGCAACCGACCATCACTTGACTAATATCTGATTTGACTCTCTAAAGTAACACTAATGAACTATTCACGCGGAAACAACCCACCTATGGGATTGGAGTGTTGAGAATTCTTGAGGGAATACTAGGGATTAGTTAAGGGTACTGTCATGAGTGGGTTTTAGTAGTACATGTGTTTGGATATATGAGAAAGTCTGTTGATCAAGATCGGCTCCTAACTTCTCATCTTTTTCAAAAGTCGTGCAAATTTTCATCTCGTGAAATCATTGCAAAAAATATGCATTCTCCATGAAAACAAACCTTCAATTCATGAAAATTATCACCCAATTAATGGGTCGTCAATAAATAGCATGGATAGCTTAAATTGTTAGAATGGATTATATCTACCTTGCAGCTGCATCATTTGGAAAAATCATATCTTGATTGTGATAAGCAAATTTGTTCCTATGATCATAAGAAATGCAATTTAAAATACAATAATTTTCTATGAATACAACAAATACCTACTAATAGAGTGTTGTATACTATGTACTTTATAGAAGTTAATTATGTTTAAAATTCATTTTGACCTTTAAGGTTGTAAATTATAATTTCTTTAAAATTTATGCATTGATCATTGTCTACATACATACAATGTAACATGTTTATTTTGTGAAGTGTGCAATTTTTGGAGCAAAGCATATAACACAAATAGTCAGTTGTTGCAAAGATGGTCATATTGGTACTATGTCTCTTTTTGTGAATAAATCCTTCTATAAATAGCTTTAGAATTTAGTTATTTAAAGATGTCATTCAAATAAAATATTAAATCCAATTTATTTAGAGCTGTAGAACGTTGAATACATTATACAGTTCTTTCGAAGTGGATGTTTTAAAAGTCAACTTTCCTATGGTCATAACTCTTCAAGACTTTGTTCATCCATAAAAGAATACTCAAAGTGTGTCAAATTAATTCCATATATTTTGGTCTTTTGATATTTTAATTCTAAAGTTGTTCTACAAGCTGACTTTAACAAAAATCATATCTTAAAGATGAAAAGATGTTTTGAGAAATCTACTTTATAGCACCAAAAACATTTCATTAAGACGGCTATGATTATGAAACTTTAACACTTTTGGCTTCATTATTATATACACTTCGGATATCAAAAAATGAAAACGAACAGTCCAAAACATTGTTTAATCTTCAAATGTCAAAAGATTTTTTATAATTTATTTTTCTTATTTCGAGGTCTATTTTCTTGTGCATACATTTGGTTTTTTTAATTTTTTGTGTTTCTTCATGGACATCAGAAAAGAAATAAAAATAAACTAAAGATATTAAATTTCACTCCTGCTAATCAGTTTAATTAATTTTTACATCATTCCAATAAGTTCATCAAAAATGTTTTCTCTATTAGTGTTTATGTTTTCCTCAATTTAAGAAACATAATAGATGAATTCCAGAATTTTTTATTTTTTTAATAAAATGAATTGAATATTTCATTTGGCATACAATGAAAAAAACAACATGATGATTGGACAAAAATTGAACAGCTAGTGAATGGTCAAAAACAATTTGACTTCCAATAAAATATTGATTTTTTATGTTTATTTCTCACTCAATATTGATTCTCATCCAAGGGATAGCACATGTTATTCAAGATTATGATGATAGTCTATTATAATATTAATACTTCCAACATTTTTTTATATACTTCAAATTGTAAGCTAGGATAAAGAGAACAATTAAGACTCTAGTTTTTAAACTTTACCCCTTATTGTTGCAACATCCATATTCCTGAAATTTTATTTTGACAAGTCATCTTTCTTTCCTCTAGAATCCAATTGCAATGAAGTTTGTTGGTTTTGGTTCCAATTCAAGTCAAGTTTGTGGGGAAAATCTCAAAGTGATTTAAGGTGTTGTTAAAATTTGGATAGCATTTTAGTAGAAAGGGGTCTAGTTAAGACTTCTTTTTTCCTCGTAAAATCTATACTTTTCTACACAAATGTATACTTAAGATGATTTCAAACAACTTTCAAACAATTTAAAACAATAACTGCAAAAAATTTGGAATAAAAATTCAACTTCAAAGTGCTTATAGCCAAAATTTGAATCATTTTTTTCTAATATGAAAATTACATAATCTTTTGATCTAAAATGCTTCAAGAATCCAAATTTGATTCACATAGTCTACAACAAGCCTACTACAAGATTGTCTAATTGAGATTTCCATATTTTACTTCTGCTTATTTCAATGGCACTTTGAAAGCAATGATATCTTTTCATTGAAAAAACTTATGGCCTTCACAAATTAAATTATTGGAATGATTTTAGAGTGTAGCAAGAGACAACTCTTCTTGTCTTAGAAGGGCATAGAATAGTTTCACTAAAATAAGTCCAA
The DNA here is from genome assembly GCA_014871385.1 of Ceratodon purpureus. Taxonomy (NCBI): domain Eukaryota; kingdom Viridiplantae; phylum Streptophyta; class Bryopsida; order Pseudoditrichales; family Ditrichaceae; genus Ceratodon; species Ceratodon purpureus. The sequence continues at coordinate 2,009,382 of CM026421.1, read as the reverse complement.
CATGTAGAACATGTCACAATGTAATGCACAAAATGTGCAGAAGAAATTATTTAAACGGTAGTAGCATCAAAAAGCTATATTTTTGGAGCCTTTTTGTTGATTAGATGCTACAATAGGTGTCAAAATATACACAAAGATTAGGCAAACATAAAATACATCTCCTAAATTTTCTCTAAATTTTAAAAGGTCTAAAAGCAAAAAAATTAGTAAAAGATAGTAAGTGGTTCTAAGAACTAAAAATAGACTTTACTAAAAAAAGACTGTTGAATTGATAAATCAACCATTTAGGGGCGATTTATATTAGAGACTAGGAACTTATTCCATTGAGCTACAAAATTTGTAATTAACTCATCAACTTGTCCTGGGATGACTTCAGTTTATATTACTAGAACAAAAGGAAAATGATCAAACGAATTGAGGTCCTTTGAAGGCCTAAAAATAGACCTATTGGATAATGTTGAAGGGTCCATTGGATTTTGTGGTGCAAAAGGCCAAAATGGTTCTCTCATTGCAAAACGAAGTGCCCATCTGTATAAATTGCTACTTCAATACTTTTAAATATTTTTTTTATTTTTATGAAGGGACGATATTTTCACAATTGCCATTAATAAGAAATAATTTAAAAATTAACACACCCACTTTTTAGTACATAGTTATTCCTCCCGGTCCAAGTTTGGTTTAGACTTAGTAGTGAGAGGTCCAAGGGCTTTCAATAGTTACATCTTTCTAAAGTACAACCATGAAATTAATTTGTTTTCCTTGATCACGGTTCTTGGTTTGTAATGTAAACCGCCCCCCAGCTACTACGCATGCACAAAATAGTGACATCATAAACCATTAATGTATGTCTACCCTAGTGGAAAGTTGGTCTCACGCGACCAGCAAGTATACTACGAAGTTGGTGTAAACTGCCTGTCCACCACGTCAATGGTATACTCGCTGGTTGCCCCATATCATTTTTCACTAGTGCTAAAACCACATAGTTACTAGTGATACTACCTCACTCCATACTTGCCCAACATTGAACTCTTTTTTGGAAGCTCCTAAAGTGGAATCTAGAAGTCAAAAAATGTTCTAAAAATTACCGGAAGTATATTTTCCTGGAGGACAAATTTGACAGACTCAAGCGGCAGCTTTTGTCACTGTGATGGATATCCATAATGATAACCTCACCTTCATTGGGTATAAACTAACTTAGGTTGGATTGCATGTGGAGGAACCAGGCTGGGCCTTTGCATCAGATCACATGGGCCCTCTCAGTTTGGAGTGCCCTTCTTTTCTTCTCAGACTCTGCCAAGTACGAAGGTGCTCATGCTCTGCTATGTTCATCCGTGACGGCAACTGACTCAAGTTGTTACTATTGATTATGCTGATTCCATCTCTGTTGCCTTCCGGAAAGCTGAATCTCGACTCTCAAGCTGTTTTTCCTTTGGCAGGAGAAACTACTTGTGTTAAATTCATCAGCCTTATCTGCATTTGAGTGTAACTTTGCCTGATCACATAACAGAAGAGTCCATACCCATACGGGTTTCCCACCATACGTGAACCCAGAGGTTGTTGCAGGTGGATGCAGAGGTGAAAAAACATTCAATTACCGGTAATAAGGTGGAGTGCTCAGAAACTGCACAAATTTCAGATTTGCAAGTATATTGTGGAATGGTAAGCGCATCCCCAATGGGCTCGCCAACCAACCACGCCAACGGCACTTGGCAAGCCCTCTAAAAAATTGGTGTCCCAATGGGCGCACTATTGAACACTCTAGCCTAGCGGGCCTCACCATAAATGGCCCGTTCTCGCCAAATATTTCGATTATAGAGGGAGATGTATACCCCTCGCCAAATGGAGTCAGTGGCACATTAACCAATCATTAAGCATGCCGATTTGACATGCGGTAATATTTCGTGCGTCGACAGCGATTGCAACCTCTCACGACTCGACACTTCGGAGCCAGGGTTTGAACTAGGGACATCATGGAGAGGGCCCATTGGGGTGAGCTCGCGCCAAATCCGCCCCGCTACAATGGAGAGGCCCTCCAAAGACCGTTTGGAGGGTCGATGTAGCGACTTTCCATTAGGATGCTCTAAAAAGAATATTTTTAGAGGCACCTGCAAAGCTTCTGGAAGAACATATGGAAGAACAGCGATGGTAGAATCATGATTTTTGAACTCTTTTTGAATTACATATGGGATTTTTAATGTGAAACCGTAGGTGTTTCTAATACCGTCCACTCTAATATCTAGCTCTTGAATAGACTAGGTTTTGGAGTTGAAAGCTAGAATCTACCTTTCAGGTAATTGCACCGAGTGAGCAGTTCATGATGTTGAGCGGTTTTTAAACCTGCTACCTTCCATCACATTGTAGTCGCACTAAGGATGGCCACATCCCCAAGCAAACATTCTTTCATTGTATTAGAAAAATAAAATCCACCTTCTTTAAAAATTCAAAATGACTCAAATATAAAAAAAAGAAACAACTAAAAAAATCTACAGTAGAAAATCTAATTTCTTCTTTGCAGGTAAAGTTAGCATGCAACTATGGGTCGAAAATGGGGATGGTGTGCAATTTAATCCCTAAAGCATCAACTCAACAATTTTGGTATGATTTAGAGTCCGGTCCGGCTCCCTATGAGTGAAATTTTACCGGATGTGGTTGTAACTTTGGCACATCAAGGGAAATTGTCATATCTTTCTAACAAGACCAAATTTTACTTTCATCGGGCCTATGGTTAAGAAATAATTCATGTTTAAAGATCAAAATTCAGATCAAGGCAGCTGAGGCAGGTTTGTAGCCGATGGGAGTAATGTATCAAATCTGTGACACTCTACAGTGACTTCCAAATGATCCTTTCTGAAATCGTTTCACAATCTTTTTTAAAACTTGATTTTGAGAAATCCAACCGTAGGATCTTGTTCAAAGCCATCCAATTACTGTATGTACCACGTTTTGTAAATTTTGACCGTACGGATCTTGAAATATATTCAGTTAAAGTTCCAAGTTTTATAAAAACTTTTAGGCAGATCAACAGTGATTGGGTCACCTTTGTCACCCATTTTTCCTTCGCCATTTTCTCCTCCTAAACCACAATATATGATGTAAAATTCATATCTATTTTGGATTTCTTTATTTTTTGAATTTCTTTCCTCTACAATTTCTTTTCCATACAAATGCATGTATACACCGTTGGGATTTCAAAAATAGGTGATCTTCTTAGGCATTTGTAGTGTGGAAAAAGAGCCAGTGTTTATGCATTTCATTTGACTCCCGTCACTGGAAATGTGGTTTTCCAATGCTTCTGTGTATTGTTTTGTCTTCAATTTTTTTGAGCATACTTCCAACTCACTTTAGAATCCAAAACTGAAGAGCCTCCAACCACACAATCTCAAAAAATTGGTTGTTTCACTCTCCGAAGGGTTGCTGTCCCTGCCGGGCAATACCAAAAAAAACTTTTCTGTCAAGTTCAAACCTTATGATCTTCCAAACGGTGAGGAGTTACAATCTAAAATTTTGTGTACACATACATGTACAAGTTAGGTACTACATCCTACGGTTAGATTCTTTAAAATACATTTGAATTTGCATAATTTTACCTTGAACTAAAACATGGCAGAATTGAGTCAGAATTTGGGATTTTATGGCCAAAAACTTTAGGGATTAATCCGACTTCTATATACTGGCCTTCAAATTTTGTATTAGAAAACTCATGAGCAAAAAATGTATCTAAATTTTTGTTGCACATAACATCCCTTTTCAATACCAATGTGCACTATAAACTAAAATATGGCTTGAAAACTCACAAACATCACAGGCTCTTTGGCATCCTTTGGCTCAAGGATACTAAATTACTGAAATGATTTTTGAAAGAGGCTGACTCTTATCTGCATCCTTGCCAGCAAAGGGAACACTGGGTTACCGCAGTAAAAGCATTTTTAACCCCTAAAGGACAATCATCCACATTTGGGCTTTTTTGGAATTTGGGCATGTACCTATGAATGCAATTTATATCAAGATTTTCTGAAATTTTTATTGAAGGTGGGCCGTTCGGAGATCTTTGTGTGGGTATTTTTATTTTTCAATTCCGACATCGGGATCAAAAGTTATGAAGGTTTAAGTGTCAAACGCTGCTCGTTGGGCAGCTGCTGAATTTTTCTAAGCCACTGTGAATGCAGCAAATTCTGCCCAAAACTGCCCAAAACTGCCCAAAATTGCAAAAATCTGCCAAAATCTGACCAAAGACGAAATTTCGAAATTCCACCAAAAATTGAGATTTTGATATTTTTCAAAAATAAAAATTTCTATGTATAGATAAGGCAGTAGAGCATGTTTCCACCGTTCGGATTTTTAATCCAAAATTTTTTCATATGATATTTTTATTGTCCAAAAACGGCCTTTGTTTGTGAATTTCAGTATACCCCCAGCGGAAAATGATTTTTTTGGCAACTTTCCACAACGTTTTTGAATATAATTTTCTCAGCACAATTAGCTTACTCAGTCTTCTTTGACGTGCATCAAAACCCCCAAAATCCATAATGCAAAAAAATGGTTTTTTGGGCATTCAAAACTCTGTTGTCCCCTTTTTTTGCAGGGAAAAAAACTTGTTATTCTACTTTGAACGTTAGGATCTTGCAATTGGTGAGGAATGAGTGTGTGAGATTTGGTGGGCATGTAGACATAGAAGTTAGCTACAAGATCTTACGGTTAGATGTTCTAAAAAAGACCCCAAGTTTGCAAAATCCACCTTGCTTTGAAGAGGGGCTGTTTTTAGGCAGTTTTGATGAAAAATACCCTTAGAACTTTAGGGGTTAACCTATACAGGAAGTTCTTCACAGGGAATAAGTTTACGGGAAGTTCTTCATAGGGAATAAGTTTACGGGAAGGTCTCCGATTTCAGTCAAGGCAGTGTGGAAGCTGAGACTGATGGAGGACTGGCAGACTCAGTGTGCCAAAGAGTCCCCATTCATTTGAAGCAGCTGAACCCGTTTAAATGTCATTTCTTTGCCTTTTCTATGGCCTATACATTCGTACCTCCGGCCATCGGAGTCCAGCAGCCTTCTTGGCAGTGTACTCAAATGGGTCAGCTGAGACTCTGAGAGGCCAAAGGCCGCCAAATTGTGAATACGCAGTACTACTCGTCTCAAGATTATGTGCCATAAGATTACTGCTGTTGAGGCAGGCCGGGGCTGTGTGGCCGCAAACCAATCTGAAGGTTTTTTCTGTCAGCCGGAATGAATGTATGCACAGTTCTTATGTTGCTCGCTCTTTAAGGCAACAAGTATCCTGATTGCATTCAGATGCCATCTAGTAACTTTCAGAAGCTGCCCAGCATTCACTATTGGAAGCCACAGGTCCTGCCCGCACTCATAATTAATGCCTCTTGTCGCTAGCGCTTGGCGCATAGCATTTGTTGTTGTTACCCTCTTCCAGCCAAATTCCAAACTTCCAATGTCATGGTGAAGAAGCCCATACTTCCCTGTAGGTTTGGCGCAACCACGTTGAGGACCTGATTGGTATCCTGTTTCCCGGATCTGTCAAAAGCTCAAAGAACCAGATTAAAACTTGCGCTAAATGGGTCATGTCACAATTACATTGATCCATGATACAAATGTTACATGCAGATGTACCTAATTCCACATACCCCGGGTATGGAATTTCAAAGATAAAATCATTTGGCATATGGCTTGCTGCAGGAGGCCTATGGTAGGACCTTCAAATACTGTTTGTTTTTGAAAAATTGCCACCTATGATTGGTCCAGTAGAAGTGAACAAAAAGGATTTAGAAACAATTATTTGAGGTATTCTATATTACTTTAGAATTTTGTTTTTAGTTATTCAAAAGCCATCTAAGATAAATTTAAGTGATTAATTTTGAAAATCTGTCAAAATTTCAGTTCAATTTATAGTTTTTATTTTTTTATTTTTTTATTTTTTATTTTTTTAACAGAAATGTTGAATAAAATTTTTGAACTTTCAATGTGGATGATAATTTCTAATCATAGTGGTTCACATTTTCCTTTTTGAAATAAATTTCATTGGAATTGTTGATTTCATATTTTATAACACATCTAAGTTTGGTCAGAAAACCTCGGTCACGTACAGTTTAATGTACATCCAAACTCACAACATTTTTCAAATGCTTTTGTTGGTATTTTGTATTGAACCAAGAGTACATTGAGTGAGGTTACATCACTTGAATTCTTACACCAGGGGGGTATAGTGTAGACAAAGTAAATGGTATCAGGAGCTGCCATTGAAGTGACAAGGCCGGTTGTCCACAAGGACCGCGCTTATGTTTTCGTAAACCTAAAGGCATGGGTTCAAAGCAATCAGGCCGGTTTACGCAAGAGTCATGGTCCCATGGTTGAGCAAGGATGTGTTACAGAGTATTTGTTGTGATGTTGTGAGGCCGGCTCTGGCAAGTGACAGAGAAGAGAGGTTGTGGAGCTCAACATCAAAACAGTAATTAACTTAAGACACATTTTGCTACCGATATTGACAGGAGGAAGCTTCAAGATAACGCATTAGAAAATCATGCAATATTTTGCACACCTTCTCTCACCAAGTTGGTGAGTTGGTAGATACTACCACCCCCCCCGGTTTCAAAAAATCAAAATATTTAACTATTTTAATTTAATTTTTTGAATCAAATAATAAATCTTACAACTGCAAAGGAAGAACCAAGCCACTAAGGACTGAGGAGACAGAGAACCAAGAGTAGAGGAGAGGGCAAAACACACCTGTTACAGGCCGCTTGTGATTCCAGCTGATACCACCCCCCTCTAAAGTGCAAAACATAGGTGGATTGTACTAAGAATCCGAGAATCATTGGATGAATTTGCATACACTATCAGGAATTAGGATACAACTTAACTCTAAAGTTTCTTTGAATCCGATTTGGGTTTTGGGGTTACGGGCAGCTTAGGGGCATTTCAAACGAGAGGCCAAGCGCTAAAGGCCCTGAAAATGCCTACATGGCACCACTTTTTGAGAGTTTTGGTCCCAAGAATTTGGCCCCTCAATGTGAGTTTTGGTTGAACGAGAATAGAATCTCAAACTCTTGCCAAGGAGTCAAACTCATATTTGTTAATATATTCGGAAAATCACCAATTCAATATTTTAACATTTTTTCTACAACTCCAAAACTTGGGACCTCGGCATAGTTTGGTCTTCAACAAAATTCAGTCCTTGGGATGTGTGTGAAACCCTCCTTAGATGAAACAATAAAAAGTAATATTTTGATGGATTTTTCTTTTAGAAGGAATATTTTACTGCAAATTGATTGTGTGATATTTTTTGGTGCATTTATGATTTTATGGAAACTTTCTAGTGACATACTTGTTTTCTTTTCAAATTTGACGAGCAAAAAAGTTTTTATTTTGAAGATCTTTTTGAGTTTCTTGTTGTAATGTACTCTTAACCAAATTTTCACGCAAATTACCAACTTATCCAAGTTGTAGTACACATGAGTTTTACAAGAGTAGGTTTCAAAGTTTGACAAAAAAAATAATTTACAATTGCTTAAAACAAATAAGCCGTCTTTGATGTTTACGATCTCAAAAATGAAGAAAAATCAATTTTAGCAGTTTTCATTCCAAAAACACCAAGAAACTTTAAGGATTTAAGGATTAATACATTGTTGAGCGTGTTCCGAAGTTGAACGTGCATGATAAGCATCCCATCCCAAACATCAGTTTTTAATTTAGTTTCTGACTAATTATCATTTAAGGCAAAGAGCATTCAATCTACCCAAAGAGATCCAAACCGTTGTGCCAAATCAAAGTAGTGACCAAACAGTCAGGCTTCAGAAGAATTGAAATTCTTTACCAAATGGTATGCACACTAACCTGCAAATATATTTCATTTTCAGGCCTAATGTATCACAGGTTGGTTTTAGCTGAGTGAAGTTAGATTGCATGTGAAGACACTAGTGGGGTACTTATACCTTAATACGGCACCAGTAAGTAAGTATGAGTCTATGACTAATCTCGTGCGTAATCTCCTTGCATCCCTGCCAAATCCCCAGGATGTATAACAGCAACATGAATCTATGTGGAGCTGCTCCTGAGCAGGAACTTTGAGGCAGGTTTGCAGTGATATGTCAGCAAAGCCGACAAACTCTCTGTCTCTTTGGGGCGCAAATTGTTGTCCACGTTATTGATTTGATTAGGCCGCAACTAGTCATATGATAATCACCCACTTGTACTAATCCCACCCGTAAGTGTACTTAATTATATAGAGCATACTGCGGCCTGTTCTCAAGAACCAAGGCTGCACATGCATTTGTGTCGCTTGCAGTTCATATAACTTAACTTAAGCCCTAGCATCGCCACCCAATTGGGAGGCATGCCTAATGCAAATGGGTATCAAATCTTTATTCCCACAACTGAAAAAGATATGCAAAGCGGCAAAGCCTGCCAAATGCGCCAAGCCCTATTGGGATCCTCACATTCTAAGCCCCTACTGAACCCCTAAAGTTCTCTCTTTGACTACATTTTACCCAAAGAAAAAAAACACTTGAAAATGGCCGTTTGTAATGGTTAGAGAAAAAATGAGACTAAAATGATTACCCTCACCAGTTGTATGCTTTTGAAGTAAACCATCAATGAAATGTGTAGCCTTTCATTTTTACTTGTTGACCTTATGGATTGGAAGATATATTTTTTTTTGAGGATTGAAAAATTTATTATTATTTTTAACCGTGTAGTACAAAATCACCAAATTTGTAAGCATGTATGTATAAAATTAAAGACCACTTGCAATTATATAGAATTAAATTTGGGAATTATCTTGTTTCTATTTTTTACAAGTACTTGCATTTTAACAAAAAGTCTCAAGTTGCATCACCTCACACTTCTTGCTTAATCCCTAAATGACAATTGTCCTAGAATGGGTTTTTTAAAATTTTGGGCAGGTACATGTGATGTCAATTTTAGATATTTGTTTTTGATTTTTTTTGTGAATGTAAACCATAACAAGAACTTTGAAGGAATCTTTTTTTTTTTTTTTTTTCTTTTTTTTTTCAATTGGACATTTTAAAAAATAGATATCATACCCAAAGTGGAATTTAGAGACAGATTTTTTGAACAAAATAAGGTCTTTTAGTGAGACAGAGGGAGTAGATTTTATTTTGTTTAGGTTTTTTCATTTTTTTTCACTTAAAGGATGGATACAATCTTTACTTTGACCATTTGGATTGGGACTTTATGAAATAATGGAATTTCTAGGAAAGAAATATGAATAATCATTCTTGTGTATTCAACTTATTAAAAATATTGTTTTCAACATGCTACACTTCTCTTTTGTGTGTGATTTTTTTTTTAAAAAAATGAGCTAACTTATTCATCTTTTGCATGAACCAAAACCCTCAATATGCATAATGCAAAAAACCTAAGAAAAGATAGAGTGCATCAACCTAGTCAAAAATCATTTCTGGAAAAGTTTGTTTTCAAATTTTAATCGCTATAATCTTCTTATCGCTACGGTCGATTATGATGAAATTTATTGAGCTATCTACTACAATAATCTAGCTAAAGATCTTACGGTTATAATTAGAAAATAACGATTTTAGTCATTCATGCTTTTTACATTAAAAATGGCACTTTTTGAGCGTTTTTTTGTCGGAACATAGTCAAGGTACTTTAACCCCCAAATGCCTGAGCCTATGACCACGGAAATAGACTTTGACTTTGGATGCTCTATTCTGCTACTATAAATAATATAAAATAATAATTTTAAACTTTTCTTAGCTAGATACACATGTTATCTACAAGAAATAATTTTATCAAAATTAAATATTTCAAAATGTAATTAATATAAATTTTCAAATCAAAACAAACAAAGAAAATTCATATCAAATATATGTTATACTAAAAAATTATGAAATATTTACCATAGATGAATATGACAACCAAAAACCTTATATTAGTTACCGTGCTCAAAAATTATGTTTTAAATAAAAAATATGATGAAAAAACCTAAAACCGTGGAAAATCAAGAAGTAGCCACGGTTATACCCCTTCATCTTATACCAGCTATAAATCACTCGATTTTAGGTATTTTTCAAAATTTTAAATTGGACTGGAAAATAGATTTGCCAAACTACATTTCATTAGTTTACCTCAACTGCAAAAAATATCATCCCGATAGTCAAAATTGTGTTTCAGCTGTCTGTGTCAAGGAATTTTTGAATACACACACGGTATTGATCTTTTTGACTTTAAGGAGGCACAAAAATTCATGAAATTATTATTTTGAGAAATTTTTAATGAGGTTACATAGATCTCTCTCAACTTTACCATGTAAGAAAAAAAATGGATGAAAAATTGTCATTTGGATGACAGTTTTGGAACTTGGAAAAATGAAAACGACCAGTTTTTGGTCGTTTAGGCGTTTAGGGGTTAAGGGTTAAAATCAAATCAAATTTTATGTGTGAGTTTTTTCGCAAATACCTTTAGGCTCTGCGTCAGTTGGGCTGGTAAATTCTCAAAACCCATTTCCCCAAAGAACTGTAACATAGTATCCCGGTAATACAGTAATATCGGTTAATCCATTGTCCTTCATAAGTTAATAGCCCGGTGACAAACAGGTAGATGTAAATTGTGCACATCCAGGCAGCATGTTGAGACGAGGAGTATAAAGCATTGAACTGCTCTACATACTGCGCTCTTGTATGTTTTGGTTGTCAATCCTTTGACTCGCTTGCTGACCACACCAAACAGGCTTGCAGTTACTGCTATGAGACAACCATGTCAAATTTGTTTCAACTAAGTTACAGTAAATGTTTGTTATTTGGACCCCATTTCGGCAGACTCAAGCGTTACTATTGGTCAGGAAAGAATTCAGTTGTAAATATTCAAGCCAAGGTGTTATGATTTGGAATAAGGTATTTGTCATCACTGTGATTCACATGAAACAATATAAATTTTGGAAATATAGTGAAGACCAGTGCTTTTATTTTCAGTTTTTGGAAATGATGGAAAAGGCGACATTATAATATTTAAGTAGTAAAAAAGGCGATTAATTTTTTACTGAAGGTGCAAAGTTGTGGCGAATTACATTTACGTACGAATTTTGCAAGGGGCGAATTTTCATTTGCTACTGTATAAATCTAGGCGATCTAACAATCTGAGTAAGTGCCAAAGTGGCGATTTAGTTAAAATTATTAAATGTAACATGGCGAATTCTACTGTAAATTAAATCCTTTTGACGACAGAGTGGCTAAACTGAAACTATTCACAGTGCGTTCCTACGAAGTTGGAAACCCCGAAATTGCTACAATGTTCATACAATTGACCTGCACACACAAACAAAGGGCTCCAATGCCTAAATGAGAAAATATAGAAACATATAATCAGCAAATGATAAAACTACAAGGGAGTTGAAAATTGTTAATAGGCAGGGAAAAATTGAATTCCAGCACTTGACTTGCACACACAAAGAGAGGGCTCCGATTCCTAAATGAGAAAACGTAGACAAATTAAATCTGAGACGAAGAATTAAAGAGAAAACAAAGTTGAGTGATCATTGATCACTAAGCGGGTTAATAGTAAGTTAGTAACCACACAGTGCAAGGTGAAAAAGCTCCGAGCCAATCCCACTAAGTAGCAATAAGTCAGTAACAGAACAAATCACAACATGGAGCTGCACATTCAGCAAATAGAAACCACCGAGAACAGTTTGGGGGATGTAAACAAACAGCACACACGAGACTCATGCAAGACCGAGAGACTCATGCAAGACCGAGACACCAGGGATCATCCCCTGCAGCGAGACACATGAAACAAAGATAATTAGAAGCAGCACATACTTGTGCCACAATTAAAAACAAAGTTTAAACCATCAACGGAAATAACACTATAAGAATCCCGCGTTTTAGGTGACATCCCGAATCATGTCTAAAAAAACAAGTGGACGTTGTAAAGGATGTTGTGCAGACATGAAAACATCTAAGACGCAACAAAAACAAATGCAGACATCCTAAAAAACATGCAGACATCTCCGTAGCACGCGCGTCTCCGGGTGATTTTGAAGGGCAGTGAAGTATGCAACGTGGACGCCACGTCGACGACACATCAGCAAAGTTTTTTCCGGGCAGTGCCACATGGGAGGAGGATGTCTTCGCTGCCATGGTGACGTAGCGGACCACGTGGACCCGCCATTTTCTGACGTGGCGGCGCGAAATTCTGACTTGTCAGCCGCGAAGGAGTAAAGTGGTTTGCCACGTAAGCATAGTTTCCGGTGATTTTTGAGTTAGAACTGCGTTCCTGTAGACGTCATCGAGGACATCACTGTGGTTTTTGAGACGTCGATGTGGTGACAACGTGATGTCCACGTCGATGTCTGTGCGGACGTGAACTGTGTCCAACATTTGTTATAGTGGACATCCCCATGCTGAAGAATTTGCCATGCTTGACATGGCCATGTCAATGTGTACGTGATGTGTGGAAGAGTATTTTTGCAAAGATGAATGTGTTTTTGTAGACATGAAGGTGTTTTGCAGACATGAGGGTGTTTTTTGTAGACATGCGAGTGTTTTTGCAGACATGAAGGTGTCTTTGCAGCCACAAAGGTGTTTCGATAGCCATGATGGTGGCATTTGATCACAAGAAAACTAAGGAAAGAAGATCACATGAAGAAAGGAACAAGGGAGGAAAGGAGACAAGAAGAAGATGGAGAACAAGAATGAAGTTAGGAGAACCCCCCGGATTTTTTTGAAGTACCTTTCAGTTTTTAGGTCGCCATCTCTCCATTCTAGCTTGGATTGAGGCGTGCCTTAGCTTTTTGGAAAGCTAAGTTGATTGTGCATCTACTCTCAAAATCTCAAAAGCATAGGATCAAAATCCTCAGACTGATTGCTAAAAATCCGAGACCCTTCCTCCAGCCGCACTCCTTTGACAACCCCAACTTTGGGAGGCAATATCTCACTACCTATAACTCGGAATTGGACGTGCTAACCACCATTGGAAAGCCCTACAAGAGATCTACAACTATGGTGAATCTCACTCTACTTGGAGAAGAAACAAGGGACTGATAGGGAAAACAATGGGAGACAGTCCATGGAGGAGGAAGAAATCACCAAAAGCTTGAAAACCAGCTCTCAAATACAAGGTGAGAAGCCGCCGAAGTGGCGGCTCACCCTAACCCTACCAAGGCTGAAAACCCTAACCTAAAGCCTTGATGGATGAATGTTGCCACCAATGAATGAAAAATGGATTATTGAACATCACCATGTCTCGACAGATGTCTTTGTCGACATCTTTCGAGACTAGCGGACATCTCCAAAAAAGAAAGAGAGAAGAACTTTGATATTGTAAATTTCATTTATAAAGAAAAAATAAAAAAAGGTTCTTCAATCCCTCTCGGCCTTTTTTTGCTCCCTTTGCTGACCCTGCCCTTCTTGTGGTTTTTTTCACTGTGGGAGAAAGTTACCTTGCAGCCCTGTAACTTCGCGCCCATTTTACCGTCCGTCAAAACGAGGTCGTTGTTGACGTGGCAATTACGTGTCTACAAGGATGTCCTCTGCCACGTCCCCATAGACGCGGACGTTTTTCCAAACGTCTTTGCGTTTTTAGGATAGCGCGCTCGTGTCTGGTGACGATAAGCCCAGTTTATCTCAAAAAACAAGTGAACGTTCTCACGTTCCTCAAGACATGAATGACTAACACAGAGACATGAAAAAAACATGACCATGTTTTTGGAGAACGTCACCTAAAACGCGGGATTCTTATAGTATAACAAAAACAAAGAGATAAGGCTCAAGCCGATTCACAAAATAGCTCAGAGCCATCACCTATCTATCTAGTATCATTCTACCAAAATCGCAGTGAAACAATACAAGTTCCACATGCAACTCCACACTAACCTTAAGAGCTGGTACCACAGTTGGAAATGCAGCCACGATCTACCTAAGCATGAGTCAAATAGCGGCCATGCTCCCCTGTAACAAACCAGGTATGGAAAACTTTTTGGTAGGGGAAGTTTTCAATTGTGAAAATGCGTTGGGAATGCATGCCCACGACTATCTGCAAGTGCTCCTCGAGACTATTCTTCACCTTCGACTTGAGGAAATTTAGTGATGAGAACATCCTCTCATCTTCGGCAGAACCGATAACGTGTACCATGGCCATTTCGGCCAGCTTAACAAACTCAGAAAAGTTCTGAGTCAAGCTGTTGTTGGAGTCAAGGACTCGCCAGACCTTGGTCAGGGGATTCACGGTATAGGGGGGGAGCATGGCAGATCTGCAATTGCTGCGTATGCATGTCTTAAACAGACTGCGTTGGGCCATTAGAAGCTCCCGGTCGACAATTGCAGGGTCAAGGATTTTGCCTTCACCCTCACCCATTGTTTTTCCATGTCCATAGTTATCCATGAGACACCGAAGGTGCTTGCCAAACTGTTCTTCGGCATCGCCTTGGCACCAATACTGGGGTATAGAATGCCAAAGGCATTCATGACATGTTGGGCAGGGAACCGAGCATCTAGCTCAGAAATCACAAGCCCTGCAGCCCCTGCACAAGCACAGCACCGAAGGTTAGAAGTAGATTAACAAGCACAGTAGCGGTCTCTTGAAAAACGCCAAAAAAAAAAAACATAAACTAGGGTTGCCATCGAACCTGAACATTCCCGTTTTACTGCTGCCAATAGCTCTGTCCACATTGCCCGATCCACTGGCCCGTGATTTCGCTCTGCGTGGATATGTTCTCCATGGCAGGCGAAAGACAGAACAGTAGAGTCGTCATTTAGATCCGTTATCCACTTGAGGTGGATCTGCTCATGCGAGAGCTCTGCAAGATTTGTGAAGGACCAGAACTCGTCGCAGTTAAAGGCCGTGCTCCGATCCTCATACATGCGGTGCAAACTGGCTTGACAAACTTTCACAGCTGCTACGAAGTCACAGATGTAGACATCTGTTTTCTGAGCAAACTGAACCAAGCAGTCTATTGCCTCTAGAAGGGGCAGCAAGCAACTCATGCCTAGAAGCGTGTAGGGATCCAATAGCATCACCAAGCACGCTTGCAAGATCACCAAACAATGCAGGCCCACTTGTAAGTTTGCTACAAGTCCAAAGACAAAAGCATAATAACAAAACGAATTGAACCAAGAGAAGATTAAAAAAAAAGGAAATAAAAAAAACCAAAGTGATTACAGTAAGCAAAGCCGAGTGCAGCAACTACACGATGAGGCTAACAGTCTCGGGCCGTGACTACAAGAAGGCAGCAGAGGGTAATAAGGCACCCTAAATTGAAAAAAAACAAAAAAAAAAGAAAAAAAAAAGAGAGAATTCAAACTGAGACCGTAAGTTTGGGAAACTTAAAGAAAGCAAGAAGGAAACAGTAACTGACTCTTGAAGAAGACTGAGAAACTTGCAAACTTGCAAAGACAAATTTTAAAAAAAATGAACAAAAAAAACATAAGAGGGGAAATAAGATACCTCAGCCTTGTCGTTCTCCTTGAGATCAGCTGTCATTTTATAAATTAGAGTGCGGTATTCAGAGAGTAGTCGCCTCAAGGGATCAATGAGGCTGACCCAACGGGTTTCTACCACGCGAAGCATGCGTAACCCTTTTGTTTCTGTTAATTCCGCCAATTGTTTGAACTCGCAAAGCCTTTTAGGGCTCTTGTTGAAATAGGCGTGTGTGCTGTGCAGGACCTTTTCAATTGAAGAAAAAATCTCAAGCTTCGACAAGGCCTTATAAGCCAAATTGCACCGATGTGCTACACAGTGGACACCATGTGAGAATGGTGCATACTCTTCCCTCACCTGCTTTGTGACACCGGTTCGGTGCGCTTGGAGAGTGGCTGCACCATCAGCCCCGAAACTAAGCAATTTCTTCGCCAATGTCTCCTAACTTAAGCCACCGGCACTAAGCACAGCCCCCATAATCAATTTTGTTAGATTTTTAGCATTAGAAGAACAATTAACTCGCTGCAAAGACAAAAGCAAAGGGACCCGAATCCAATCCTCCACGACATAGCCATGGACAGACAGAAAAGAACCATTGTCGACACTAATAACTTCGTCAACTGTGACTGCCATGAATCTGGCCGCTTGGACAATCTTGGTGATTTCCTCAAGCACAGCTTTGTACATGTAGGAAGCCATAGTCCATCCACTATTATCGCACCAATGTGCTATTGGACAATCGGGGACATTGAGCAGCTTGTACAGACCAAGCCGATGCTCATAGTCCAACATTGGCCGACCATCCTTCAAGATTTGGAAAAGTGTAGCAAATTGCACCCTCTTTTTTCTGGCCTCCACTGTTGTGCAATGATTAATGTGTTCAAGAACTGTGGCTGGGGGGCGAGCAGTGAACAGGCGCATGTTCTTGCGGTGACGGCAGTCCCTGGCCACATAAGATTCCCCCTTCTTCACCCGAAATTGGGGCATGTCTTTTTTGGCCACACGTTTGCCATCGTGTTTGAACAAGGTGTCCGATTTGGGGGCCATTATACAAGGTTTGCGATCAAAAGCACTGCAAGCCTTGCACTTGACCATGTAAAGAATACCATCCGAGGCCATCATACCCTCTGCCCAAGGCAATTTGGCTGCCCAGACAGTCTGGAACTTACGATGGTGATCGTAACGTTTATGGTTTCTGCTCTTAGCAGTCTCGGCTTTGGATCTAACAGTAGCCCCCCGCTTCTTGGGAGGCGAATCCACCTCCTCGTCCTCTCCATCAAAATCCCCTGAAACCTCCTTCAACCCGCTGTTGTCACTCTCCTCCGAGGTGGATTGCAGGGGGATGATTGGAGATTTCGATGACAGCACCACAGTATCCCCAGACCCAGGGTTCAATTGGCAGTGTCAACAGAGACACTTCTCCCCCGAATGAGAGCGAGCATCGCCTCCACCGCATCCGTGTCCTCCTCTTCTTCCCCCTCCGACGCAATCGCTTCCAACATCGCACGACTCAAACCCTCCCCCGATCCGCTTCGAGACGTCTGAAAATATGTCTGCATCGTCGATCGCTGCGCCGCCTTCCGCTTCGAGGCAACCACCATCATCGTGCTCAATCGCTTCTCCTCTCAAGCTGCAGCAAGGGCCTCCTTCGCCAACCGCGCAGCTTTCTTCTTCGCATCTCGCACCGCAACGGCCGCCCGCAGCGCCTTCGTCTACAAGTCCCCACCGCCTCCCTATTCCGACGAAGCCATTGCAAAGGATTAGTTTCAGCCTCAGCCGCCCACCAATGTTCACACAACTCCAAAATCCAAACCACAATGTTGCAAAGGAATCGAACACCAACAAAGCAACGCAAGACAAAGAAAACAGAAGGATCGCCCAACACCCACAAGACCCACAACCTAAACAGCAAGTAATTGCACGAAAACAAAGGGGAATGGGGTAGCATTTACGCTGCAATGAACGCATTAGAGGGTGGCGGCTGTCCATTGATGCCAAATCCCCCTCACCGAATTCAATTTGAACGAGGATACACTCACAGAGTTAGAGCAAGCGCCCCAGAGAAACACAAATCATTCAAGAAATTGAAACAGGTGAGCCACCCACCCTATTCCCTCAACCTGCATAAGCTGGCGACAAGGCATTCGAGGGGGGACACCTACATGCGAAGATAGGATTCAAATGGAAGCATTAACTGGCGAAGCAATTGTGAAGAATGATGCAAGTACGGGCGATTTGGAAGAAATAAATGGAGAATTGAGCATTGAAGAATGGAGAATTGAGCATTGAAGAATGGAGAAGTGGGCGATAAGCATCCGAAGATGGCGGCGGGGGGGATGAAGGGTGGGCAAACCCTAACCCTACCCAACCCCGTGAGCTCGCCCAGTTGGCGATTGCAGCCAATCCCTGGGCGCCTACGTGGCGATCCCAGGTGGAAAATCCCCTTTGTGTTCTCAAAGCAATTTCGCCCACACTATTTCCTGAGTGCAAAATGGCACTTTGAAGCCAAAAAAAAAAAGCACTGGTGAAGACTCATGTGTAGGAGTTTTGGAAATAATAGCATAATGAAGTATGTTATGAGTTTTGGTCTTTCCTTAAAATTATTTTGAAAAGCCTTAATTTTTTATTACAGTTTTGGTTTGAAAAATATATATCCTTCCAAAGCCACTACCTGCCTACATCTTTAGAATTTTTAATCAATAATGGCATTGTAGGAAGCTAGCCAAATCTCAAAATACCCACCTAGATGCAATTGAATGTAAGGGGTTAAAAATAAGTGTCATTTTAAAATTTCGATTTGGAAATGAAGAATTGGCAGACCTTTGTATAAAAATATAGTTATTTTTCCACCAAACATCAAGAATGTAATTTATGTTCTTTTCAATGGTTTTTCTTTTTACTTGTTGGTAGTTTGGGCAAGGTGCAAATTAACCTTTTTTATGTCAATTTTTTTGACATTTAAAATAAAAAATTTACTCATTTTTCAACTATTTTCTGAATTCAAGGAAAAAAATATTAATT
The DNA here is from genome assembly GCA_014871385.1 of Ceratodon purpureus. Lineage (NCBI taxonomy): Eukaryota > Viridiplantae > Streptophyta > Bryopsida > Pseudoditrichales > Ditrichaceae > Ceratodon > Ceratodon purpureus. The sequence goes on along the minus strand of CM026421.1, from coordinate 1,990,963 downwards.
GTTTTTGGACAAGGTGGATTAACATTCAAAAAATGAATTTACAAGAAAATGATGTGTATTAGCAATTTAGGACCTTCCCCCATTGTAAGATGTTTTGTAATTTTGTATTCTTCTACTAAATCCAGAGTTTAGTACACTAATGATTATCATGGTATTTTGTGATGGTAAGAAATTCAATTCACAGTAAAGAGAATTTACCATTCCATGACTATTCAAAGTGTGCTAATTTTGAAAGATAAAAATTTTAAAAATTGTCTTTGTTTCCGATGCTATATTTTCTAATTTTTACAACTGAAATTAAAAACGTGAAATTCTAGAATTGTGCATTAAGTACCTGTGGATTTAATTTTGTGTCTCATAGGACATATTACCTTGGTTCATATGCACAATAATATTGCCATAGAACCATCACCAGAACAAATTTGATGTGACTTGATTGATGAGTTTGTTGGCAATTTATGTGAAATCTGTATTTCTTGCAACCCAACCTCTAACCTTTGTGTGTGACCACATAGTGGTAGATGCATTTATTTTACTTCAACACATTGATGCAATCCCTCAGTAATGGTATGTCCACACACATTGAGGCACTTGGCATTTAGGAACACTTTTTCTGTATGAGTTTATACAGCGGCCGCACTATCTTATTACACTGGACAAATACTAAGCTCCAAAATGCTTTAGAGTGATCCAAAATCCTCCGCGAAATTTCGCCAGGGGAAGATATCATGGTAATTCAGCCATGAGAACAAACCTTCTGACTGTTATGCACGTTACGGTAAACCAACCTATTCTTGGGCCATGCCTATTTCTGGCCTTGTCCAAATCTAAAAAAGTCTTGAGAAACTAATAGATAACACTGACAAAAATGTACATGAACCAAACATGAAAATCTTTGCGCGGAATTAAGGATATTTATTGTCAACATCTTAAAAATTCATAGTTTATTCCAAATCATATATTCCAAAATACGTTAGGTTTACCTTTACTTTGTTAATGACATTTGATATAAAATAATTCATTTTAACTGATAAAAGATGTGCTAGTTCATTTAATGGGCAGAAGCAGTCTGGTTTACCTTAGCATTCATTCAATTTGAACCTGCAGTTGGAATCTGGGTATGAAGCTATAGACACCCACTTCAAAATGAAATGCATAAAGAACATGTACTGGGAGCCATTTATTCCTTTTCCCAAATGCTTTGACCGTGGCAATTGTGTTATCCCTTGTAACGCCCCCGTCTTCTGAGAGAATGATACAACCAGGCAGTGCTGAGAAGAAAACAATCCTGCAGTACTTGAACTTATGCAGTGTCATTCAAAACCTACTTTACGTTTTTGTATCCACATTATCCATTTACTTTTTAGAAAAGATGATTTACTTATTCTATCATCTTCTTGAGGTGAAAATATAAACCAAAAATAACAAAATAAAATAAAATAATTTCACTTTTTAGTTGCCTAGGACAAAAAGGGTCAAACCATTGGCTTCTAGTCAAGAATGTAACAGAAGTATCATTTGTTAGAGCTGATACGAGAATGTCTTTAACCCCTAAACGCCTAAACGACCAAAAACTGGTTGTTCTCATTTTTCCAAGTTCCATAACTATCATCCAAATGACAATTTTTCATCCATTTTTTTTTCATGTCGTAAAGTTGAGAGAGATCTATCTAACCTCAATAATGAATTCTCAAAATAATAATTTCATGAATTTTGGTGCCTCCCTAAAGTCCAAAACATCAATACCGTGTGTATTCAAAAACAGCTGAAACGCAATTTTGACTATCGGGATGATCTTTTTTGCATTTGAGGCAAACTAATGAAATGTAGCTTAACAAATCTGTTTTCTAGTCCAAGTTAAAATTTTGGAAAATACCTAAAATTGAGTGATTTATAGTTGACATAAGATGAAGGGGTATAACCGTGGCTACTTCTTGATTTTCCACGGTTTTAGGTCTTTTCATCATATTTTTGAATTAAAACATAATTTTTGAGCACGATAAGTAATATAAGGTTCTCGGTTGTCATATACATCTATGGTAAATTTTTAGTAAATTTTTAGTATAACCTATATTTGATATGAATTTTCTTTGTTTGTTTTTATTTGAAAATTTATGGTAATTATATAATGAAATCATTAATTTTGATAAAATTATTGCTTGTAGATAACATGTATATCCAACTAAGAAAAATTAAAAATTCATATTTTACATTATTTATAGTAGCAAAATAGAGCATCTAAAGTCAAAGTCTATTTCCGTGGTCACAGGCTCAGGCATTTGGGGGTTAAGTTTCAAAAAATTTAAGCTTGCACATTAATAACTTGGATCATCAAAGCTTTTTCTTCAATGTAGTCACCAGTGGTGCCGAGAACAACCATATTCCAATCATTCTGGCTGCCGCTGGTGGACATAGTTGTGACAGGAATTCCCACCTGTAATTCAAAATTAATTGTATGGAGTTGTAATGGCTCACACCTGCAATGCAATGCAGTACATGAAGCAACCCTTCTAACTTTGAAAGCCCGGAGATTTCACATTCAACCCATATGATCAGAACATTTCTTTTCCGTAAAACTAACCAGTTTCTAAAGGGTAAAATATCTTTACAAGAAAAAATTTAGAAATTTGTGTCAAAATACCTGTATAGAAATTTACGACAATCCGTTTCAAAACCTGACTTTACAAGTGGTAGCGTTCCAAAATGAATGCTTTGCACACAGATGGAAAGGTTTTGAGCACTGGCTTGCTCGCTGCGTACAGTACAGTACAGTGGCGTAGTCCTACAAACATCTTTTGTTGCTAAGCTTCTGATTATTGATGAGAACTTGGACACATCTGCTGCTCCACTCCACCTGCAAAAAGAACAATTCCGGTTCCTTTTGAGATGCCGGCGTGCTACTCCACCTGCATCCAAGAGGCACTGACATGCTCTGATCAAGATAAACTTACAAAGTGTCCAACTTGGCTCCTAAAGACGAATTTTCACTAATGGGGCTTTTGCACTTTTGGGCATGTTTGTACGATTTCAATTTTGGGTGCAAATTTTTTGAGGGAAATAAGTTTGGCATAGGAGGTAGCAAGAGCTTCTTGGGAACATAGGTTTCTTTGCATTGGATATTGGAAAGAAAACTATGCTGTTTAATATTATCTTAAGAACACATTCCTACGAAAAATATATTACTACAAAGCATTGATGTGTCAATCAATAAATTTTGAATGTAAAAAGAATAGCCTTTTAAAAAAAAAAAAAATCATAGCAAAACATGATCAAAGGTGAATCTTAAGGTATTGAAATCCATTCAAATTGTTTACATCACAATAGGTCAATATGAGATTTCTGCTACAAAAACCAGACTTGGATCATAATAATATCAAATAAAGTTTTCAAAAACCAATGGTAGATGGAAAAAAAAAAATGTTTATTGAATCTTTTTGTCATTCTATGTGTGAAACGGCATTTGGTTACTTTAGGGTTGAAAGAATGTAACGAAAAGAAGATCTGATCACATGAATACCTACTATAGCGGCAAGAAAAAAAATTCAAATTCAAACTGTTGAATGCAACAGTGCAGTCGTGGGTACTACTACTATGAAGAAATTTTTTCCTGAACCAGATCATTCTTGGGGGAAAGGACCATCGTATTTATGGCTGTGTACGCTAGTTTCTCATCATTTCAGTGTCCCATGGGGTGCCTCCATAATGGTGAACCCTGGTCCCTCTAGCCACACTCCCGCGCAAAGCCTGCAATCACGCACGCAATGGGTGTGTTGCGAAACTAAAATCCAGGCTCAATCAGTACCTGCACATGAACTTGAGCTCAAACGCTCTTCCGGTATCTGGGCTCAGACCTCGCCTCCTCTCTTTCATCGCCTGACCATCTTTAAAATGAGCTTCCCATGGTGGCTGTGAGTGACAAGCCTAATGAACCATAAAACATTTGATAACCAACACTTGATGATATTTTATCTTCCCGGAAAATTGAAGACAATCATGCTCTATCATTCTTAGAAGCTGAGTACATCACCCATGGAAGATCCGTCTAAGTGAACCGCAATATTCTTGACATTTGCTCGTTTATTCTGGTTTTGAAGGTGTATGATGATGATGACACTGGATGGTTGTAGGTTAATTCATAAAATCCCTTGGCTATAAAACCCTCCACTATTGGCATTTATAGTGTACAGGAAAAAATTTAAAAAAGGGCTTTCTCTTCGCTTCGTCTATGTGGTTGCAAGAAAGACTTCACAAGATCAGGTTCAATTTTGAGATGTATTTACTAATTGGATTGAAAACCTTTTTACACACAGCTCAATCAACATCAATCCGCTTTAATTCTCTACATGTATGATTTTTGTTTATCTCATTTTATTTTTCATTAAGAATATTAAAGGAGACCTCAAAGTTACTTGTGCACCCAATTTCAGATGCATTCAAAGGAAATAGCAATTTCAAAAAAATCTTATACCGTAGGTTACTAGCAACCTAGGCAGAATTTTTTTGGAAATTCTTAACTCTGTTAGCCCAACTTTGAGATATTATTATCTGACTTTGAGATATTGTTGCCCAAATTTGAGATACTATTGCTCTATAATACTTTGAGAAACTAAAAAATGCCCAACTTTGAGATATTATTTTTTGAATTGCCTAACCACTTTTTGCACTTTAATTAATTATTAGGCAAAATAGTGCCCACGCTGCTAGTCACCTACAGTAATAGAAGAAGGTCCAAAACATTTAGCAAATACTTTTCTTTCCGGCTCAAGTTCTTCCATATTTCTAATCAAATAATTAGACACACAAAGATTACACTTATTTCTTTTAAAAGTAGAAAGAAAGAGATTTCTTATGCCTTAAAATGTGTTAGATTCATTGTTTGTTTCTAATTTCTAAACCAATAGAATGGATTTTGTTTTTATTCCTTTTATAATAAGATTTCAGCACAATGGAATTCATTGTTTCTTTTTTGTTTAATTTTAAGTTTTTTACACAATGACAATGAGGATTGTGTAATTTTCTTGTATGCCAAATTTTAAAGATAGTAAAAGGATATAACAAAGATAAAATGAAGTTGTGTATTGTCAATAAAAACTAATTTGGACTGTAACCATTTTTCTAGATGTCTTGTATGAAAAAATATATTTTTGCAAAATTACTATTTTAGAGCATCATTGTATTTTATCTATTTTCAAAACTCACAATAAAAATTGACATTTTGGATCTTTGTTCAAACTAATGCTACTTCAAAAACAAATGATGTCACCAGACCAAAGATAGATAGTAAGACTAAGATGTTAAATAATGATAAAAGACATCAAATGACACATATCAACTTTTAACTTCCTAAGCTATTTTTAAGACTATTCAATGCTAAACTTTGCAAGTTAAAAATATTTGATGCTCATTAAACAAAAGTTGATTTCCTTACAATACTAATCTTATGATTCTGTAGTGAATCCCTCTTTTGTCATGTGTACAAATTGGTATCAACTCAAGTTATAGATTGCTAGATTATAACAATAAAGTGAAAGATAATTTTGTATTGATACGCAAAATACTAGCAAAAATTGTATTTTGGTTGACTTTATTATTTACATAAAAATTTAGAAAAGATGAAAACTAGTATAAATCCTCAAACTGACCAATTTTCAATCCATATAAACCAATCTCAAATTTCTGGAGGCAAAAGCTAGTGAAAAAATGGTCTTGATGTAAAAAAATACTTTACATCTGGATTTTCATAAGCTACAAGATAAATGGCTAATTCTACACAAATCAAAATCTTGATTCCAAAATCCATAGAACATATGACTCAAGACAAAATAAAAAATAAAAATAAAGGTGCAATTTGTGAACTTTCAACCTTGAGGATAATCTTTAACTATCATGATTTATATTTTCTTTTTTGATATAAACTTCATTGGAGTTGTAAAATTATACATCACAATACATCTAAAGTTGGTCAAATATCTCTTTTCTTTAAAAGATCTAAAGTAATTTGAGCTTGAATTGATTTGCCACCAAACCTTTGTAGAACTAATAACTATTCATTGTGACAAAGAATAAAATTAAAACATATAAAATAAAAAATCACATTATGTAGTTTATATTTCAAATACATTGACAAATAATTGTAATGAAATAGGCGTTATAGATGTTGCATAAAATGTCTATCTTGAATAAAGATACAAATTGATATAAGTTCAAGTCTAACCTTATTTTAAAAAGAATTATAATATCTAATTTTTATTTCTTTTTCAAGTATTAAAGAAAACCATTTTAAACATTTGTGTGTAAAGTTAAAATGAAATAACAATGTGTAGCATTGTCAAAACACATCTTACAAAAAGGAGGCCCCAAACATTACAAGTCCACACAATAGAAATTCATGTTGTCTATGATAAAATATTAAGTGACAAAATATGTTTTCATATTTTCCATTAATTTTTCATTAGTTTTAACCTTACGATGTCATCATTGTCATCACAATAGATGTAAAAACGTGTTACATCATTTCTCTTAGCTAACAATTGTATTTTATAGTAATACATGTAATTTTTTTGTAAACTAATGTTTAGGATACAATTTCAATTTAAAAGATCAATCCAAAGATTGTTCAAGTGGAGAAATGAAAGAAAGAGAAGCTTTTGTTTTTTGCCTTTAATGTGTTAAAATGTGTTAAGTGTTCTCTATGTGAAATTTTCATACTATAGTGACGATTCTTTTTGAAAAAAATAGCAAAAAAGATTATGTTAGTTACTTGATTAAGCACAAAATCTCAAAGGCAGTAGAATTTTGTATCATAATTCTTTTTGCTACCCAATTAGTAGAAAAGACCACTTACTGTAGCATAAATGTTTCTTTTGATATTTGATTGCAAAGAAATTATAACATTGAGCTCTAGGCTTATATCTGTGCATCTTTTGCTTTCCTGTATAATTCTACGGAGCTTGAGACATGCTTACGTAAAAAGAAGAGCCCATGCTCGGACGGTCTCACGGGCTAAAAGGGCTATCAAGGCGGAGGATGAGGGCAAAGCCTGTCCCGAGCTAAAAGGTGATGTCCCTACCGGAGAGTCCGGACGGATATGAGCTCTTCTTGCGTAACGTCCATGTGTCATCCTTCAAAATGCCCCTATCTATACTGCCCGAGTTTTCCTACGTGGGTGGCTTTAGAGCGTAAAAGGAATTCTAGGAAAAAACCCGAGAAGCTTCCCAACACTCAGTTATGCAACGGGAGGGGGATTGGATTCCTTTTCAAGAAAACCTCAAAAGAAGTTACGTGCAGTACTGCTAACATGTAGACAACACCATGTACATGCTTTGCAAGTTGAATGCCAAAATAGAATCATCCGGAAGATCCAAAAACTTCTTGTCTCTTCAAATAAATCTAAATGCTATATTATCATGACTGCTGGTACATTTGATAATAACCCATGGGTAAATATGGTACCCACTTGGCTACCTGCTTGTACATGCACTGACCCAAGATGTCACTACAATGCTACATTCAAATCATATATACTACGTGTCAAAGGACTGCCGCATCACATGAAAAGATCAAATTAAATCTCACCATGTAATTTACATGTTGGAATGCTTGATTCTCACTGTATGTCAGAACTTACACATATGAGTCACTTATCAAGAACATCATTGCTAAAAGACAGAAAATCGACCCATTCATTATTACACCTTCTTAAAGGGCGGCGGCCGCCATACATTTACCTCCAGTAAAACCAATAGAAGAAAAATTCAAAATCCCCGAAGCATCTGTCAGTCGCCATACATTTACTTTCAATAAAACTAATAGAAGAAAAATTGGAAATCCCCAAAGCATTTGTCAAGAACACCTTCATAAATATTAACATCATTGCCATCTATCATTGCCATTTATCATGCCATGAACACCATATTCATTATATTGGAAGATTATGAACATCTTAATTTAATATGTGTGTTGCTTTTGAGCTCTAAAATGTACCTACAATGAAGATTTAGGTTGGATCAAGCTAAATGTGCACTGTATCAAAATCATGGAATTTTCCCAATATAACAAATATAATGTTCATGACAATTTTCCACCACAAAAAGAGACTTCAAAATAATCAAACACTAATTAATAATTACTTACTACTAATAATTGGTTATTGATTAAGGATGTTTACCCTCAAGAATTGATACTTGATTAATACTACTAATCTACATCCTATAGACATATACTCAGGGGTGAAACAAATAAAAACTTTATTCAAGCCAACCTCATAAGAGACCGAGAATTTTGTACTTTTTGGAAAGAGCATGCTCTTCTCGTCCTCAACATTGAAATTTAATTTTTCCATTTTTCAACCTCAGCATTTGATGGTCAGAGGTGACTCCAATCTTATTATCATAATAACACAAAGTTAAAACACATAATTTGGAGTTTTGGGTACATCCAACACTTGAGAATTCTGTGAGATTCTTTGAAGAGAAATGATACTCTGATTAGTTGTGCATCTAAGTTCCAGATCTACCAAGTTCTGAGATAAAGCCTTTGGATATATTTCGTACAAAAGGGTTTCAGTTCATGTGCTTCCACATATCTGGCTGAGCCTAGCAGGACATATTGTACCCAATTAGTAGGGTAAGTAAGTACTTGCCCAGCCCATCAAAACCAAAGATCAAGCCTCAAATCTATTACGCAAGGATTACCCAAATTACAATATAGATGGTGTTTAGTGTCTGTGACATTTATTCGTACAATGGTAAATTTAATTCTATAGGTGACACTAATTGTAAATTGTTGTAGAGTCTCTCCCCTGTAGAGCAAATTCCGCTAGAAAACCCGGGGTGCTATTGGACCACGAATACACCATGGTATTCACAAATGAATTGTCTAAGGTTTACACAGGACATTATTGCTACAAACTTACAAGGTTTGAATATATTGCTACTCATAGTAATTTTTGCACAACAATTTTAAGCCCGGAGAAATTTTAACTACATCATCTTTAGAGCTTAGGCTATGCACAAGGCTTATTTTTAATGACCAAGTGAACCTTATTCTCTTTGACGTATTGTCCTTTCCAAATATGTCACATGGACGGTCTCACTAAAAACTACCATTTTCTTTACAACTTAAATTTAAGAGTAACATGTAAATGCAAACATCCAGTGTATCAATTTAACCCCTAAATGCAGTGTATCAATTTAAGATATATGTAAAATAAATGATCTGTAATTAGCTTAAAAAATAACAACACACTGACTGATATCGCAAGGATTCAAATCACTTAACACCCGATCACTTTTGATTATCTGTCATACAAGTTGTATGACACGTTCTAAAAAATTCCTTGAGTTTCAATGAGATGCAACTTCTTTCAACTACCCATTTTCTGATGTATTCACATTTTCACAAAATGTACTTGTGAAGCCAAATGATATACAACTAACAACAACTTTGGTATAAAACAGCCCAAGGAATGCAATTGGTGAGGGTCACAGATATCCATCTATCTTCATTAATATTGAGACCAAAAGCATCACCGTGTAACAAGCTTCAATAGTAATGTGTGTTTCAGACTACGAGCCACGAGCCACGGGCCAAGCGATTCCAACAATTTCATTGTTCTAGAACTGAAAATTGGTCAATAGGGCTTCACACTATGGGCCAAGGGCCAAGGGTCAAAGGCCTTGAAAATGCCTACATGGCAACACTTTTTGAGAGTTTTGGCGCTAAGAGGTCGGCCCCTTGAGGAGAGTTGTGGTCAAATGAGAACAGAAATCCAAGCTCTTACCGAGGGGCCGAACTCCTCTTCATTGAAATATTCAGAAAATTGCAAATTCAATATTTTAATATTTTTTTACAACTCCAAAACTTGGCCATTCGACATAGTTTGGTCTTCAACAAAGTTCGGCCTTTGGGCTGTGTGTGAAACGCCCCTAAGTTGACCCATGTATACAGTTATTTCGGTTTTGATCCATATCAGCCCATGTGTAACTGCTCAGCAGAGAGGGGAAAAAAAAACAAAAAAACTTATGAAACGTAGAGACAAGACCATGAATTACTGCGCCCTTGAGTCCTTCCTTCCATCCTCCCTCCCTCCCTCCATTGCATGCACAGCGTAGCACTTGCAGGGACTAGGGACCGCGGAGAGTAAAAATGAAGCAACATGATAATGACTGGACTCAGCCGGGCAAAGCCTCAAAGGGCATTCAGCATTACATTACTTCAAGCGCGGAGGATGATTTGGTTTGGTCTGGTCTGGTCTGGTCTGGCTTGTGATTTTTTTATTGTATTTTATTATGTTTTTTTTTGTGTGTTTTATAGTTTTTTTATGATGGTTTTGTTTTTGGCTTGATCTGTGGGAGTGCAGTGCAGATGAGCGCAGAGGTGGTGAAGGGAAGGAAGGGCGTGGTGGCCCCGCATGATGCCTTGTTCTCTCGTTCCGTGCTTCCGCTCGCGCTGTCTTGTTGTTGCACAGGCCTCGACACCCGCACAAAAGCCCGGCTGCGAGTCAGTGCTCACGCTCCTCGCTGATCATATTATACTTTCCCAGCGCCTGGAGGCTCTAGTCTTTCATCCAACCACCACGCCTTGCGCCCATCGCTAGATCCGCAGCAGCCTTGCGCCCACTTCCTAGCAGTCCTCTAGACCAACTTGATGCCCTTTTGGTTGTTTTTAGAGTGTTATGAGTGTACTAGTACTTCGCGCTTCCTTTTTCATGCCACTAGCTAGCGTCTACTAGTGCCTGGCGCCTTGTGGTTCTATCCCCCGCTCGCTGCCTGGAGCCGAAGCTTGCTGGAGAAGCGGTCGCAAGCGGGAGCAGGCTAGTCTTGTGTCTAGTAGTCGGCGAGAATATTGATAATATATTCCCGGGGATCGGATGGATTCCTGCTGATGCCAACCAACGCCGTCTAGTTGCCTGCCATACGGGTTGGAATCACTTGTCACGTGAGATAACTTGCAGTGCAAGAAACGCCGGAGCTGCTGCTGGGTTCGCAGTTGGGACGAAGTGGTGAGTTCGGGTTTGGTGTGTGTGTGTGTGAGGGAGTGGGGTTATGTGGGTAGCTTTGAGAATTAGACTAGTTCCCGATTAAGGGCGTGTTTGTGTGAAGACGTAGTGGTTAGGGGCCGCGTATGATAATTTTTAGACGTGCGAGCATTTTCAGCCTGGCTTTTCTTGGTTTTTAATTGATAGCAGCGGGCGCATGATCCAACCGTCGGCGCATGATCGATCCAACCGTCTACGCTTGGGAGAATCAGTGTTTTGGCTTCTCTGAGAGGAGATCACTGCCGGTAAGAGTAGGGTGGTGGAGGAGGTGCAAGCTGGTGTTAGTGCGCAAGGCACCGCCAAGGTGAACCAGCAGTGCACGTTTCCTGCGAGGCTACCACCACCAATCGTGTGAGGCCACCTGCAGCCAGCGTGAAAGGTTTGTATTTCCTACCTTTCCATGGACTATGGCCGTACTCCTAGTCTCAAGTTTGGTGGGACGATTAATATGTTGGTCTGGTCAGATGCACAATATCCTGAAGAACCCCTGATGAGCTTACTTAATTCGAGCAACGCCGTCGGCACACTCTACTTCAACGCATCATCGATCGATTCATACGGTTCATTGCGGTGAAGCTTGAAAGCAGGCAACCTCGCAATTCGTCCTCCTAGAAAGTTTGGGGTGATCAATAACCATGCAAACGCAACAGCTTCACAACCAATACTTGGAATATTAGTTTCTTTGTTGAGTTGGGAAGCCGAAGATCTGCGCCCAATTAGTAACTTCACGAACATGAATATTATGTAGCACTAACTCTGGCTAATCCAGAAAATAGTGAATGCGAAACTCAAGAGAGACCTCGATCTTGTTGTCTCATGATCCATTAGTGGACATGAGAGCATAACCCTCAAGCATTGTGATGCAGATTGAGTTAAGTGTAACTCACAATGAGTGGATCTACCCAGACGATTGTGAGAAACACTACGCTAATGTCAATTGCTAGGAGTCCCGTTCCTGGATCTCTTGGTGAAGATAGTGACTAGAATCTCTAGATAGTATCTGTCAAGAACTTTACCATGTTTAGTGCTCAAGTTCTTCATTTTCTTGTCATGTTACCTTTACTATTTCGAGGAGTATGAGTCCAGTCTGTCGGTTCTACCCGACTGCTCATTTACCCCTCAATTGTTTTGGTCATTTTGGAGGAAGAGATGTTCGTAAGCAGCGGTCAAAGCGTTGACAACGTTGAAGTAGAATGAGCGCCGGGACAAACTTGGTCCAGGTGACCAGTACGATTAGGAGTAGTTTCACACGATAGAAGAATCGATAACGTGTTCGTGGAGATCATATAGTGAGGGTCGAAAATATCCAACAACAATAGTACCTAAATGTGCACTAGGCGCTGGACTTAACGTGCATATAGCAACTCTCAAACCTGAACAATCTTGGTAGCACTTCTGAGATACACATATGAGGCCTTGAACGATAGTGAAGCTGAAGCTGAGTTTTTTTAAGCAGGTCCGTGCTTCTTAATCTTATGGATCACTAAGCGTCGTCTTCGGGAACCCCAATGGTCCAGTCGTTTGTCATGGCACAATGATTTTTTTTTCAGTGAAAGATCTCAGTATGTACCATGTCAGTGAATGGTTTTAATTGTTTCTTTGACTGGACTATATAAATCTGAACAGGTATGTTCTCGATGCGTCTTAATGAATCTTGGTCCCGTTGCAGGCAGCTAGGCCCGACTATTGTTCAGGGCTCTGCACAGCCTAGCTAGCGGTAATGGAGCCTGCTGACAGTCCAGGGCTTGATCGGTGTTGTCAGGAATTAGCAAGAAGAGAGCAGGGAATGTATGAGATTAACCGTAAAACATCACTCTTAATTAGTGGGATTCAAGTTGGCATATAATTGGGGTTAGAAGTACTCTCTACTAGATAGGTTGGAACAGATCTTGGAAGGAGTACACTTTGTCTGAGATGGGTACCTTTTTCCGAAGAATAATTCTCTTTAACTGTCTTAAACCACCATCTGGCTGACAGAGTTCTCCACAGATTCGTGCTCTCAAGTAACCTCAGTCCTGTGACGATTCTAGAAATGATAGGCAGCTGGATCAAAGTGTGCCTTTCAGATACCTGACCGTAGTACGTTCGCAGGAGACGCAGGACACCATAATTAGTTTATTTCGACTCGAACCCGAGATGATATCGTTCTGGAGTCTGGACCCGTTTCGATCTTACAATTGAACATCTTCAGATGTGTTTTCATGTTTGGGTGCTTGAATTCTGAACTTGCAGAGTCTTGGAATTGATGAGGGCACAGCTTCGCCATGTATCCCGTTGCAATCGATATAGTAGTTAGTAGAATAATCCGAATGATGATTTGCAATCTCGTGTTCCTACACAGTCAAATTCATTATAAGACGCTTCAGATGATGACGCCAGTCCTGTTCAGAAGCTGGAAGAGCATCAAATCTTATTTTCTGTATGCTTGCCTTGAGTTTTGCTTAGTTTAGACTGAGTTCTTAATACATAAACCCGGTGGACTTGTTTTCAGAAGCGGACAGAGCAGGAGATATAATCCAGGTTGCAATGAACAACAACGATAACGCACCGATTCCGGTAGGTTTTAGGTTTCATCCGACAGACGAGGAGCTGGTGGGCTACTACTTGCACGGCAAAGTGGGCAGGTCGCAGCGCGACCAGCTCATCCAGGAGCTGGACCTCTACAAAATCGAGCCGTGGGACCTTCACGGTAAGAGCAACATCATGTGTTACAGATTCTTTTCCATTGATCTTATCAAAAAAATTCCTTCATGAGACTACATTATCCATGGTACTTTGTAGAAAGACTGCTAATTAGAACTTAGGACTATCGGTGTACAAGTAGTTCTATATGCCAGGATTTCGGTACATTATGGAACTGGTGGTAATGATGTTGTCTGCTGCACCACCATGATGACAGAGGTGTGCCGGATCGGGGACGATGCGCCGGAGAACCAGAGTGACTGGTACTTCTTCAGCCACAAGGACAAGAAGTACCCGACGGGCAACCGCGCCAACCGCGCCACCACGGCGGGGTTCTGGAAGGCGACGGGGCGCGACAAGCCCATCCACACGCAGCGTCATGTGATCGGCATGCGCAAAACGCTGGTCTTCTACAAGGGGCGTGCCCCCCATGGCCAAAAGACCGACTGGATCATGCACGAGTTCCGCCTCGACGAAGGCCCTGGCGTCGTCCCCAATTATGTAAGTACTCCATCTAGATCTTAAAATAGCTATCGCAAATGACTCTGGTTTTTGCATCAGTACGTTATTAGTTTGAAAGATAGTTCTAGAAATAAGAGTCACATTGTAACATTGAAGCGAAATTTCTTGACATATAACATGCAGAGTAACATGCAGTTAGCTATTCTTGATGGTCATCTTGAATCTGAACTTCAAGAGTGCATGAATAGTTGAGTCTCTCAGTTGCCAGTTATTGTAATATGTGCTGCTTCCACAACGTTCGTTGGCTTTGAATCCGAATACTCTTTTGAATACCTCGTTCACTTCTAAACATTTGACACGGTTGTCGATATTTGATCTGTGCAGGAAACAGATGGATGGGTGGTATGTCGCGTCTTCAGGAAAACCAAGAACTTCAAGACCAAAAGCCAAGACACGTCGTGCTCGTTCGAGGAAGATCAACATGCAGGCAACCTGCTGCCAGAGCTCATGAGCCCAACTATAGTTCCTCCGAAGCTCTTGTTTACCAGCGATGGGGCCAACCCGGGCCATCTGCATCACCACTTCAACTTCTCTTGCAAGCAGGAGATCAGCGTGGACGACTACGGCACTCACATCATCCAAGAGCCCCCTAACTCCGCCTTTCACATTCAAGACCCCAGCCTGCACCACCTCCAAGATCAGCTGCATCGCATCAACGCCCTGGCTCCCTGCTCCTCCTCCACATTCCGTGCCCTCACCAACGGTGCCAGATCCTGTCGAGTCGACCAAGGGGAGTATTCTGTTGTGCCTTTGATCCACGTCGAGTCTTCTTCCCTCAAGGACTTCGATGACGCTCGCTCTAGCCTCACGCATGAGACTTCAGAGCCGTGCTTCCCTGTCGTGCAGAGCGATTCGGATTACTGGCGCCTCGAGGGGAGTACTCGCCGCGACCAGACTCTGGCGGACGTAACGTGCCATGTTGGGCATCTGAAGCGGCATTCAGCTCAAGACCATTTATCTTCGTCCAACCATGAAAATACCAATTTGATACATCTCTGGAACAATGTACAGTGAATATTCAAAACAGGTGTGTAGGCAGTTATATAAGTGAATCACCTCATAGTGGTTTTTTAAGTTTTAATCTGAATATCAGTGTAGATTGCCGATTGAGCTGGACTCACCAATGGGAAGAATGAATAAGAGCAACGAATTCATGCCGCAAGAAGGCGAGCGCTCAGGATCATAATCAATATACAGGAATTTCATATCAGTGGCTACATCACAAGGACATGGAAGTGATCTACTTCAACCGATCACAGAAGGACAAGCTACAGGGCAGTTTTCAGCGAATTTCAATCTGATATGCAAGGTGACCCTACTGATCACAGAACTGGAGAGAAGATTGATGAATGGTTCGGGGATGCTCAGAACTCGGGGGCCGTCATTTTTACTGTGATAACCACTGACCAGCTATGTACAATGATGCTTATATTTTCGTCCATGAGGTCGATGTTTTGCTTACATTTTAATCTGCAATTATTGCTGTAAGTTCCCGTTTCATTCGTAAGTGTCTTGAAGGGACCTCCAGGATTGATCCCCTGTTTAGTACACATATCTGCATTTGTGAGTCTGATCGTCGGATTTCCTACTCATGTACTTATCCTCGAACCCGAGGAGATTTCAATTATGTTGAAAATTGAAAAAAAAAATTGACATCAATAAAAATTGTTGACACATGTATGTGCAATGCGCATTTCGTCTACTGTATGGACTTGAATTCAGAGTCGTCATTTCGATCTGTATGTGTTACACGTCTGTGCAATATCCGACTAAAAATGTTTCAAATCCACATGTTTTGTAGCAGTATCCATATGTTGTCTTCGTTCTTGCTTTTGATAACATGATCTTTACACCATATTCAACTGAACGATCTATACACCTTCCATCTTATTTCAGAGCCCACACAGTTACTACAAAAGATTAGAAGTGGAAACATATTTCCATTGGTTACATCGCATTTGATCTTGAAAGACACATGAAATTGAGCAGGTACATTTTCCACCTGCAAAACACAAACACGAAACCTTCAACTCAAGCCACAACCAGCAGTGAGCACGAGGGGATCACATCATCAGTGAACTCGGGCTTCATGATAGATGCATGCCATGGGGGACATGAATCATCACCGATTCTGAGATTACTGAGAACTTGGCGGATGTAAGAGATCGAAGCTGGCAATGCATGTATATGTCGGCGCTGCCATGCCAATCGAGGTTCCCAGATTCCCAGAGCATCATGCATTGGCAGCAGGAATAATTACGGTTGTGATGGGTATCGGAAAGGATGGCCGAATGCTTCTGCAGACGAATAAAATTGAATCTCAAGGCAACTCTCACACTTGCTTCATTGAGAGGAGAGATCAAGTGCCTGGCATGGCGGCCCTTGCAAGTTTGTCTGTTACGTCTGAAGCTGCGCCTGTACCTGGAAACGAACAGCTGCTAGTGCACTAGAAAACATATCGGAAACAGCTGATCTTTTGATGGGATCTTACTTTACCTTTGAGTCCCTCCGACGCCACCCTTCTGGGCAGGCAGGCAAAGCATCAGGGAATGATGTCGTCTTCTTCACCCTGACAAGTGGAGCCCTGGCATAGACAAGTTTCTGATATTCAAATTGCGGCTAGCTAGTCCATTTGCAAGTTTGAAATAAATTAGTACGGATACTGCACCAGCTGGATCACCCGGCTTTACAAAAATTCTGATAATGTTCCAATTTTATCCTCATCTGCAAGGCCGCCAGACTCGTACTGAGTGTACAGTATTATGAGTCCAACTGAACTGAAAAATAACTTATTAAACTTCAAGCTAGTCGGCCAATCTGTTTCGTGACTCGTGAAGAGCAGCCATGTGTACCTGCTGCATCTACCCGTGTTAAATCTAAACGCTAGAAATTTTCGCAGGACAATCTTGAGTTGTGACGAGTTTTCTACGCCGCCCCAATATGCCACGAACATGCAAATCCCGAACGAAGGTTGATTCTGGAAAGGGCAATTGGGACATGGAACATCAGTATCGGCAATCATACCATGCAAAGAGGATTATAGTCACCGCCCGGAGCCCGGGCTCTTGATCGAATCGTAGTGCGGTGTGATTAGCAGTGATCGCGCTGGCTGTATCAACAAGTCCATGTCATCCAGGACAAAAGGATCTGGCGAAATATTTTTGTATGATTTCGAAGAGCTGGACATGAGGCGTTTTCGCCACGGCAAACAGCGACATGGGTACTCTCCAAAAGTATTCCTTACACTATTCTTACTAAAGTGGGCCGGCTGGTCGATCTCAGTGATGCTTATACACCATGACAAGACACCACTGCAACTAAAACTCACTACACCCCTAGAATCCTTCTGAAAGCAATTCCCACGATAACCCTCAGTACTTTGCACTGCAAATCAACGTGTGCAGCTCAGCTGGCCCAGTTTTAAGCATCAAGTTTCCCCAAACTCCAAAGTTTGCCAGTCATAAATTGATTCCACACGTAACATCGCATCGTCATTCATCTCATGGTGCTGCATAACCAGCTGAATATCAGCTCATATTCTCATCCCAGCTGGTCTTCCACCACGAAAAGATTTCAGTTTCCAAGCTCCTGATTCCAAGGTTGTGAACGCATCCAACTTGTCCTAGAGTGACTTGGAATTAGCTCTATGAACGCCATGAAATGAGGCCAAAGTGCACATGCGCAGGATCCTTGTGACTCCATGTGCAAAATGCGAATTTATTGGCATGCTACATGTGTGCCGGAAATTATGCCTCCCGGATCACAGTCCGTAAACATCTCCCAACTTGCATCGAGTTTAATCGACGGTTGTGGTCTGTCATTGAATTGTTTTGGACGTCTGTCAACGCCAACCAATGTTATACTCAATGAGCATCTTGCATAATGCAAACATTGAGGTTGCAAAAGATGTGTTTACACATCTTGTCACCTTCCCTGCTGCAGGGATTAGCCAATCTTGTTCCTGC
Organism: Ceratodon purpureus; assembly: GCA_014871385.1. NCBI lineage: Eukaryota > Viridiplantae > Streptophyta > Bryopsida > Pseudoditrichales > Ditrichaceae > Ceratodon > Ceratodon purpureus. The sequence goes on along the minus strand of CM026421.1, from coordinate 1,972,756 downwards.
TTGCACACAAGTGAAACTTGCTCACTTAGTTTTTGGAATGTGCAAGTTTTTTAAATCATTTTCAACTCAATCCTACTAAGCTCATCTCCTTCAATTTTTACCACAATTTACCTCTCCTAGCAACACACAAAGCTAGGAGAAAATAGGTCTCCTCCACAGTTTCATAATCCAAGAGTCAGGTTGAATCAACTGTCAAAGGTCTGCATGTTACTACAAGCATGGAATATAATAAGGAGCCTTGTTTTTTCCTGATTTTGGCCCTTTCTGCAGCTGGTGACAGGATGAGGAAACGCTTCTGGTATGCACTGATTTGGAATGAATGTATGTAGTTTATTATGCATTAGGAGCTAATGGAAGTCAGAAAATGAGAATGATCGTTATTCTTCATACGATCCAGATAATGGATATTGGAATTGATGAAATCAAAATCTTGATGCAGATTTGAACTTAGTTTTAACCTCTACAATCTCTTGATCATTCATCAACAAAAATACTCCAAAATTGTCATTTTCAAAAAAGTAGAGAGTTGAATAAAAGTTTTCTTTGCATCTCCAACCATTGATTTTGTCTAGGATTATTAGTAGATTAGACATAGAAAAATTCATAAAATTTGACAGCAAGGATTGAAAAATTGTACTCATTCTATTGAATCCTTCTTTTTAAAACATACTCTTCTTTGCTTCAAAAATTGTCAATATAATTCCATAGAGATAAATTTATGTATAAAATATTCATACTATATACTTTCATTTAAATATATTTGAATTTTGTCTATTAATGCCCATGATACAATTCCTTTGTTGTAAGTGTGTTTATTAATGTGGTAAAGACAATTTCATTTTTGTTTCCATGAAATTTAAAGAAATTCAAAAATAATTGTTAGAGATTTCCAAAGAATCCGAAACACACAAAGGCAAGGGGACCATAAATGAGAAAATTGGAGCCTTTAGATGGTTAAATGGCATAGGAGGTGTAATAAAAGTTCACAAAAGTCATGCAAACATAGAGAATATGAACCCAAAAAATCAAACTTTGAGGACTTTTATTGGATTTCTAAGAAATTTTGAGGTCCAAAAACTAAGAGTGCTAATAATTGATGAATATTTGTTTATAAAATTGTCACTACCTGCCTCCCAAAAACCATGAGTGTTCAAGTATTAATAGAACAACAAAGGAACACTCACACCAAGAATGAGAAATGAGAAATTGATTAGTATAACATAGAAAAGACCCTCACAAAGATTACAAAGATTCTTTTAAAACAAACAGTTAAATTGAACAACTTGATTATATAAACGTGTTAATTTTAAACTTCAAGACTTAATCCCTAAAGCATCAACTCAACAAAAATGGATTGATTCAGGTTTGGTCAAGTTCCTAGTAAACAAATTTTAACACAATGAAGCTATAATTTTGGCACAATATAGACAATTATTATATCTTTCTAAGAAGACCATTCATGCTCAAAGTTTGAAGACACTACAAGGGCATGCTGAAATTTGCCCAAAATTGCGGTATATGCTCATTTATCCTCAAAATCTGCCCAAAATTAATTAGATCACAGAGACTTCAAAAATTCACCAAAATGTGAGATTTTACTTTTTTCTCACCTCTATATGTCCTACATATAAAATAGGTACCAAGGTAATTTCTCACAGTTTGGATTTTCAATATAATATCTTTTAACATACATTTTCATTGTAAAAAACTGGCCTATGTATATGTATTTCAGCATATCCGCATGTGGAAAATAATGTTTTTTTTCAAGGTTCTATATGTCCAATGAAGGTGAAATTTTCAAGGCATCCACCTAATTCACCTAGGAACAAGAATTTGAAGAGCTTCCATTCACATCTACTTAAATACCATGAGTGTCTATTAAATATAATCTTATTTGTTCACTCCAAATAGTTAATGCACATGGAAGAGTTTGGTGGTTCAGTATTTTATTTGTAAGTGCTTGGTGATTTCTAAACTCAAGGAAACTAATTTTTGATGATAAAAGGATAGCAACAACTAGGATATCTTTAGAAAACTCTAGGTGAGTTTAAGAATAAATCTATTGAAATTAGTTTTTCTCAAAATCTTTATAACATAACGGAGCGAGGCGCAGGCTTGGAGAGAGGCAGAAGCGCACGCTGAGAAGCGCTTCAAGTTTTCCACACTTAAGGTTTTCTCTCACTTCTCTCCCATTTCTGGTTTACTTGAGGTTCGGGTTGGACGAAGGTAAAACACCTGTTGCTGATCGACGTGAACCAACGGCGAAAGGGCTAGTGGAGCCTGCCAATCACGGTGCTCTCGACTCCGCCGCCGCCGCCAGCCGTGCCAGAAGCTAAGAAGCCTTCAAAGAACTCGTTTTATTTCTTATATTGTTGTTGAATGTCATCTTTATTTCCATTGAGAGCTTATGCAAGAGTTGAGTTGCCTATTGAGCCAAGTAGTCTGCGTTGGAGTTAGATTTGGTTTTTTCTGAAATACAGAATGTACACAATTTGGTGATATGCACGTTGTAGATTGCTGAACGTCTCTAATTTGCCTACAAGACGAAGCTGTAGAAATTATAGAAACTTACGATGAAGAGGAAGCTGTGCATTTGTTTCTCAAGGTACAAATCGACACCAAAAAAAGCTCATATTTGGTTGAATTCAAGGTTGTTTCTTCAGTTAATTGTCACATTGATTTTCTATTCTCTAATACAATGTTTTACCTTTTTTTTTTTTTTTTTTTTTTTTTTTTTTTTTTTTTTTTTTGGTTTTTGATGAGCATTTGAGGGAGAAAGCTTTAGCATCTATATTCCCTATTTCTAAGCTCGGTATGTCTTTGTGATTCCGCAATTGTTCTCTTGCTTCTTATAAAGTGTTAATTTGGTTCAACCATGCATGAGATGTCTACCCTTTCGAGATCATGTTAGTATGTCCTCAAAATTGCTCTCTGGACCTTTTGCTACCGCACTGGGAATATGCGGTGTATTGTAACGCTGTCGTTTCTTTTTATTGTTGGTTTGGCAAGAATTTTGTTCTGCTTGTTTACAGATCACAAGGTGTTGGGACGGCCCGCCTCCGACCCCGCTTGGCCATCGCAGTCTGCCGCTGCGGCAGATACGGTTTATTTTATTTTATTTAATTTATTTATTTATTTATTTTTAATTTTGATTTTTTCTCCTTTTTCTACTTGTATGTTTTTGTAAGTTCCCTGTTGTATGTTTTGTATGTTTTTATATCATCTTTTAGTAATTTTTTTTGTGTTTTTGACGTTGTAACTAACTTTGTATGTTTTTGTGTGTTTCTGGGGCAAAATGGTTTCTTCATCCCAAGCCATGAAGGCTGAGGCCCAGAGGAATAAGACTCCAAATGCTCGAGTTTCAGCCTTGGTTGTCCATCTTGGAGCATCTTCACACACACCTGAAGTTGCACCTTCATGCATTCCACATAATAGAGCTGCAGCTATGATTGCCGAAATTCTTGCAACTGCCAAGAAGCGTCCAACCCCTCCTCCAAAGACTGCAAAGGCTGCTCCTAAGACTCCAGCTGCAAAGAAGTCCCGTACGCCTATACGCAAAGCTCCACCAACACCCTTAGACATTAGTGTCACCATAACTGTAGGGTCAGCTGATATTCCCTTGCATTTGCTTGCAAAGGTTGAAGAGTTCATAGATAAGGAATGCATTGTTGGTTTGTGTGCAATTGAGAGAGGAGGTGCTCTTATGAGATTGCACTTCCAAAAGGTTATTAGAATCATATCCATGCAAGCTTAGGTTGTGAGTAAGTTCATTAAGAAGTATTTGGATTGGATGGAAGCACAATAAAGTGTACCACAAAAGTGTTTAGCTCATTGCCGATTTCAGCCCCTATTGCAAAGACTTTAAAAAGTGGCATCTCAGTTGTTGATATGATGGGAAGAAGTTTGGGTATAGAAAATAGACTTGATTATCTAACATATGGGAGAATATGGTACGAATTCGCTTCTTCAACAATGCCGTACGAGAACCTTAAAGTCCGACAAAGTGAATGCAGTCATTTGAAAAAGTGATAAGAGCATCTGTCAAATGTTGTCGAAAATCACTTTTGATTCCACGGTGCCCTCCGTTTGTCAATTGCGGTTGTAGAAATGACAATAACCACTTTAAATGAAATTTTGGGCGGACGACAAGTACCGCAAGGACGTTTATGAGACCCAATTTTCCGCAAAACTTTTTGGGGTTTTTTTTCACCGGACATTGTTTTTTAAATTGAAAAAAACATCCTCTAAAGATAATAGAGGGCACCAAATGAAGAAATTAAGACTTTGGAAAAGTTCATTTTCATGATTTAGAACTAGTGATCAAATTAAGTTTCAATTGAGGACGCTCTTTTTATGAAGATGTGTATAAGATACTTTATGACACCCTAGGAAGTGACTAAAATGCTCAAAAACTACACCAAAATGCTCAAAATCAGCTTTGAGCTTTAAAAACAGCACACTTCATATTCACTTCTTAGTGATTACATATTGCACTTTGTGGTCCACTTTATTGTGCTCTCCCCCGGTTGGAATAACCCACTGATAGCCCCACCTCGTAGTCATGTGACATCAAAGGTGCTTCAAGGATCCGGTCTTCACACATTCATTGGAATGGTGGGCTACTGCGTAAAAGACCGTGGCGACGAGCATTTTCAGTTTCTTCATCAAAACATCAATGACAATATGATGCACGAGGACATCAATGAGTATGTCAAATATGGCACACCCTATGCAAAGAATAGGGTATTTCTCACATATGTCAATATTGTTGAGAAGGCTACACCCTGGAACCGCTATAAGGGAAAGAAGCAGCTTAGATCTACCCTCCCTGGAGTGCTACTTCAGATGTTTGGCACCGGGGTGTATCTTCCTTTTGGCTCGTGGGTAGTACCGGTACCGCAGGGTGGTATGGACTTCAATAGGGCTCGTTCTCTTTGAAAATGCATGCATGCTCCACACACCCTTGACATGGATGACATTTGCCAGATTATTTTTAGGAACACTAACCCAACCTCGCAACTTCAAGAGCCACGGAGGCTCATGACCGCTGTGGAGTTGAATCAAGCCCGAGAGGGTGCAGTCCATGACTACGACATTGGCACTTGCAACGAGATGCCATGAGAGATTTTCACGATTGGTACAACGAGCACCGGAGCACGCTGAGGACGTCCCATCGGAGCACGCTGAGGATGTCCAATCGGAGTACGCTGAAGAGGTCCCACGGACTGTATTTGCATCTATGTACATTCCAATTTCTTTGCAAGCTCGTGAGTTTGATAACGGATTCTAGTTTAGAACTTTGATCACTGTTTTTGGTTTGGAACTTCACGAGATATGTGAATATTTTTGAACTCTTAAGACTTTCTTTGTTATATTTGGGTTATTTCATGTTTTTTCTCTTTCGTATTTGCTAATACAAAATACTTTTTTTTTTGAATTTTTTAAAATTTTTTCTAAATTTCCCCTTAATTTTACCATCACTTTGTTTTAATTTACAAATGCCACGTGGCACCCCCTCAAGGGGTCAATGTGGCAAGAAAGGCCCTACTAGCTTCATCCATTAATTAATTAATTCAAAAACCGCACCTGAGACACTATATAGGTCACTATGTAGGAAACTATTTGTGCTAGAATGGATGATACTATTTGTAATTTTTAACCATATAAATGTGAGCATACTTTAATCAAGAGCATTGCGTTTAAATCTTGGTTAAATTAGATTGTTAGATTGGAAAATTATATAGTATGTCCTTGAATTGTATAATACACACTTAAAAATAAGATTTTGGAGATGTGTGGCTTTAAAGTTATACAAAGTTTGAATATTTTTTTCAAAAATTAAAGTGACTAGATTAACTAGTAGCTCGTATCAACACCTCTTAGTTGCAATCTTCCATGTCAAGAATAGACTTGCATATAATTATTGTGAATTGAATAAGTGAGAGTGACTTATTGATACAAGGTTTAAGACAAAAAAATATAAGTTAAAAAGTGGAAAGAATTGGTATATTAATCAAGATTGGAATACATAAACTTATGAAACATGAACAAAATAACACAATTAAAGAAAATAAAAATAGGAAATAAACTTCTAAACATAAGAAATAGCACATAGTATAAGTGTTGTATTTGTAAGTATTTTCTACATTTTATGTATTTTCAAACATGTGAAGTATTTACGTAGGTATCTTAATAGTTGCACAATTCCAAAGTGAAATTTTATTTTTCTTGAAGATGTAAGCTATAATTCTCCAACTCTAAACCCAATTCCTTACAGATTTTAAAATTTTAACACTTTGGACCTCCATGAGACTGGAGACCGGAGTATGGTCGCTTGAGTTACAAAGGTTAAAAGGAGCAAGAGCTCTTCCACTTTGATTGCAAGCAGCCAGCGTAAACGAAGAGCAATTCTTTACACTATGGACAACTTTGCCTTTTGCAAGTGTAACTTTATGTTTTCGAGAACCAATGAGCATAAGTTTAGAAATCTCTGGATCCTGTCTTCACCGGGTAGTTGGCCTTATGTTGTCAGATCTGCATATCCGCAGAATTGTACACCAAATTCCAATGTCACTAAAGTGGTGTACAGTGCAACACTTATGAAAAATGACAATATTGTACTGCACATGTTCTACGTTGAAACTTTACACTGAAAATGATTAGTGTCATGTATTTCACTTTTAATTTTACATAGCCTGGGTCACTTATTCGGGTAGATCTACATTGCTAGAAAACCCCTTTATTAGTGCGCACTTAAAAATCCACTTTATATGAGCTCTGTTATGATATACACTTTTTTGGACTTCATTTATAACATATTTTTCAAGTCATAAATTACCACGTATATCATAACCCCACATAATTTTAAGTATTTATGCGTAATTAACCAGGGTTTTCCTAATTGAGTATCAATTCACTATGTAGAGTTATAAGCGCAAATATTTATTTAAGGTTATTTTAAACACAAAATGAATATTCTTAGTCTTCAAAATGGTGTTATTTATGTAGACAAACAGTCATCAAAAAAGTGAATAAAAGCATCCAGAAAAAATCAAATATTGTAACACTTTTAACCAACAAACATATCCAAAACTCTAATTAGTACGCATTTAATTTCTGTACATACAAGGCTCTAGCATAACATTCAAAGTAAAACTTTTCACCTTAAGCATATGTAATAGTTCTTCACTACGAACACTATCAACACAAACAATAAAAAACAAAAATGCACAAAGGTAAGAGCACCCAAATTTGCCATTATTCAAAAATCGTTTAAAAGTACAACAATAGCTCATTTTAGGGAAAAAATGTATGTATTTATAACATTGCTTCTTTTCTTAGGTCACAATGAATAAGGGATTTACTAAACACCTACATTTTCACCCTAAAATGAGCTACCGGTACACATTTGAACGATTTTAGAACAATGGTTATTTCGGAGCATCCTACCTTAACTAGAATTAAAAGCTTAGTCCCTGAACACTTCTGCTGGCCACTATGAGTTGGTGCGAGTGTGTGTGCATTTTTGCAGCATAAAGCTTTGCATCATCTGAAATTCCATCATGGAAGCCACATCTATTGCTCCGATGGGCCATCATGATTCATAATCCATCATTGAATGGGGCCAGTGTTCTTTGGCTTCATCATTGACTGTTACCATTGCCTTGACTGGTTTCCCAAGTGCTCCCATTTCGTTGACTCCCGTACTTGTTGCACTTGCACATGCGCGATGTAAAGCGGGGGAAGAAAAATATCGTCGCCACTCTGTATTGCATGGTACCTGTAGCCAAACCAGGCTTGCCAGCTCCAAATTAAAATATTAAGATTTGTGAAACAGCTGTATTCACCACTGTGTGAAATTCTTGCAATCCTCTGTTTTCCTTTGTATTTTATTAAATAAAAGACGTGGTGGAAAGTAGTTTCTAAAGAATTTCATCACTGGTTGTTTAGATTGATTTAAGGTCCGCTTTACATATAGAGGCCATGCCAATTTTCCTTGGGACCGATTGCTTGAAAGTCCAGCCCATTTTTGGGTTAGGGCCGACCTCAAGTCCCCATTATAATAAGATTATGACTATGGCCAATTTTCTCATATGTAATGGTCTTAGGCCAAGAAGCCGGGCCGATCCAATAAACCTTAAAAAATTCAGCCCTTCTCTCTCTTTTTTCATTGCCATTTGTACAAGATGGATGAACAAAAACATAAGATTTTATTGGTTCTTGTGTATTTCATTGCCGTGCGACATGTTATAGAAATAATGCAATATTGCAAGGTTTGATTAAGTCTAAGAATCACCGCAATCAAACAAGACTATAGCTTCAATCACGTATCTACACTTGCACATCTTATACTTTGACCAAAAACATAATAAAGAAGTGAATTTGAGCTTCATTTGGCCTCCTAATGGTGTTTGAGCTCAAAATTCCAGCAATGATTTAAGTACAAAAACAGTGAATTATGGACGGTGGACATGAAGGACGAAGGAAGCAATAGATTCTTGGAGTTACATATCATTCACAATGATAACTTAACCCCTAACTATCCTTAAAACCCAAAATGGGTGTTTGCAATTTCGGTCAGCCTAGTTGGGGAGGTTAAAGTAATATTTTTTTTCAAGATTTTTACTGGATGCTCCCTTTATGGTAAGGTCTATGTAGTAAAAAAATTGAAGCCAAATTCCAATTCTAGAACCTTTATCTAGAAAATTTAGGTTTCAAGTCCAAAACGGGCAGTCTAAAATTAAATCTTAAAAAAAAATAAAAATTGAAATATGTTCATAACCAAATCACTACTCAAATTCTATAGTGACCCAAGTGATAAAGTGTACCAATTTTACAAGGGCAGCCTCCAAAACTTACAAAGACAAGCTTCAAAGTTTTTAGTAATTTTTGGGTTTTTCCTTTAAAAACTTCTCAAAATTTGAGATTTTTGAATTTTATTTATTTTTTTCTTTTGAAAATCACAAATTTATAAAGGTACCTACTCATCGTTCACTTTTTCCTTAGCTCACAAATTATTTTTGCAATGCATGTTTTGCTATTTTGTCAATTTTATACCTTTTTATAGAAAATAATTTGCATAAAGGTCTAAGAAGTGTTTTGAGTCCCTAAAATTTTGTAGGAGCATATATAACCTAGTTAGCTACATGGAAAAAAATATGACCAAAATGTTTGAGGTAACAATCTTCAAGTCTTCCTTCACAGCGTGGAAACAATGCCTCTCGAGCAATGCCCCAAAACTACAAATAGGATTAGATTCAAGATCTAACGGTTGAAAGTTTTTAAAAAGTTTTTAAAATTTATTGACACCCTTGGAAGTGCATAGAGGTAAAAAATCGCAGTTTTAAGGTTTCAAGCTTCCAAAAAAACAACGAAAGTTAGGGATTAAATTATAATCTCTCTGGCACTATGGTGCCTTTGATGTGCTTGTAGCGGTAGATGTAGAATTGTAGTGGTAGAGTTGTAGTGGCTTTGCCTGCTTTTGAATCTAGGCTGCGAGCATGGCACCTTGGCCTCGAGTTTTTGGGCTCGTGGCCTTGAATTGTTCTTCCGTTACTTGTTTTAACCGAAGTGCGGATTTCAAAGGAGGAAGGAAGGAAAAGGTGGATGAGATCTATGAAGGCATTTTCCTTGTACCTGCGAGGTGGAAGTTTCAATTCCCCGCGGTTTTGTGAATGGTTTTGATTGATTGAAGAAAACTGTTTTTATATATAAAAGGTTTTTTTAGTCAAATCTGACATTAGCCCCGGGACCAAGAATTGGCTTTCCATCCTTAGTGCATTCAATTCACCAAGCTCGGGCCATGTTAGAACTTGCATTTTCTTATTAAAATATTCATACAACCAAATTGACCCGGCTTCTAAGTGTAAAGGAGTTGGGGCCAATTTCAACCTCTTAGCCAATTAAAATGGAGGATTTTAGCCCTCATATGGGCTGATTTGGCCCGATCCTTTAGTGTAAAGCAGTCCTTAGATTAACATCTAAATATATTAAATTTTTGAATTTTTGGAAAGTATTCAAATATATGTCGATTTAATGTCATATTAGCTCCAAAAATTCCTTGAGAACATTTCATAGAAAAACACTTGAAAGTTGCCATTTCTAGTCTTAAGAAAAAGACTAAAACTAAATTCATATTTTTGGTCTTTAATCATTGGGTCTTAAATTCGACTATTACAGTAATGTTCAAAGTTATTTATAGAAATTAGAACCGCCTGAATTGGTATAATTTAGTATTTAATAGGTAAAGACAAATGTTTATGTACAGGATAAGTAAGCCTTTGATTCCTCATAGAATGAAAGTTTTGCATTGCTAAGTCTAAGATTATTTAGAATCTAATTTAAAAAAAAAAAAACACATTAGTTACTTGCCTGCCTAATTTTAGATGTAGTGGAAAGTTATAACATTTCTACTACATCTAAAAGAAATAAAATTTCATTTTAAGACGAACTTGCTATGATGTTACGGTAGTGTTTGTTGTTTTTTTCAACCTTTATCACTTAACTCATTCTCACTACCTTTCCATCATCCATAATTGACCACTTTTATAAATCCAATATTAATCTAAAAATATGAAATATATTATATATTTTATTGGTGAGGATCTTTGAAAAGGTCTCCAAATTTTCAAATTTGCGTCTCGTCCATCTCAAAGATGTGGGCTATATTCTCATTGCATAGAAGCCATGCTAAATCTCTTGGCTTACTTATATATTTATGGCATAATTTGATGGTTTTAAATCCAAATCTATGAATCAAATATCAATTATATACTTATTTTTGAAGATTCAAGCATTTCCAATACATACCCTTCACTAAATTAAAAGTTTGCAGCTCTGATATATCTTACAATACATCTTCAAATGAACATTCTTTAATATTTTGGAGTCACTATGGTCAATGTATTTTGTAGATAACATTTTTAAATTAATGTCTTGAAATTGATATAATATATAAATATAGTATAGTTAATGGATGATTTGGTCTTCTTTATGGTTTCTTCTTACTTTGAGGTAGCAACACATTAAAGTGCTAGAATAAAGAATCTAGCTTCCTCAACATGCCTAATATGTAGAGTGAAATGACAAGTCCATTGGCAAAACTAGGAGTAGATGTTTGTCAACGAAATGAGGATTTTTTTTTTTAAGATGAATTTTTTATAAATCTTGGAAGTAAAGGTGCTATGACACATATAAGTGGCCTTAGTTTTATCCAAAATTTTAACACTTGAGCTATGTTACAACCAAAGTCATGCTTTGAACAATCTACAAATATATTGGAAATAGAGTCCATACTTACTTAAATGGAGTGCATGTGCATTGAAAAGAAACAATAAACTTTTGATAAATTACGGAATTACTTCCTCTAAACTTGACGTTGTAGCTAATAAAATCCGATTTGTACGTAGACTATGTCCTACCACGTTGCACCTCAAATGAAGTGCACTTTGTCTCCAATCCAACCACCTACACTAGGAAGAATGAACTATGTTTGTACCCTATCCATCACCAGCTTCTTGTCACCCACACTACAAAGTTTTTGCAATAAAGAATTTAGTGACCTTAATCACTAATGCAATGCAACCCAATGGTTTGTTCATGCAAATCATATATAGCCATAGCCACCATGCACCCATGTCGATGTTGAATCTAAAAGACATGACATTGTTGATGCCGTCCTTTTTTGATTCAAGACAATTTTGCAACCCTGTTGGTTGTTCACACACTACAATGGCCTACTTTTGAAATACATTCCAACTTAAGAACCTAGCCGAGGAGGCATGCCGGATTTGAGCCTTGCTTCTAGGTCATTGACACAATCGCAAGATGCAACTTCTTTAGGTAAGCTATCCCCATTGCTTTCACGGCCCTCTCTTCATCTCTTAGCTTCTTTGTTGCATTGCATTGGACTTTCACTTTGTTGCGCCTTTTTTTTCTTCCTTGTCCATCTAATTTGAGCACTTCTTTTGCTTTTGCACCTTCGTCGCGTTTTTCTACCATCCGTTTGATAGACAACAACTAATTATCCAAAGCCAATATTATCGACTTTGTATAGTCAATCAAGGACGTATGGGGCGCACAGTCAAAACTGCAGAATGGAATTGTTTGGAGTGCTACAAATTGGCCAGTGACATGTACATCTTTGATACCTTTAATGTTTTTCTAGCTTGATTGTTGCTTGACTCTTCTATTTAGCTAGCCTCTGTGCATCACTTTTGCACGAACCTCCCTTATAAGTTAGACTCTGCCACCTCCACAAAGTGCTGATTTCCCTAGGCACGGACATCTTTAGGCTTTTTAAAGACCTCATGAATGAAGAGGTACGGTTTATGCTGGAGGATAACACATCCTCGACGTTTATGTCAAAGCCTTCCCCATTGGTGCCCATAACATCCTACATACATGCACGTCATATTCTTGAAGCCATTGCCTTGCTCTTCAAATGGTGTATGCCTATTGTTTGGAATCCAACTACAATTTTCTCTACCATCAATGCCATGCTCAACGCCTTTGGCGCCTATCAGGCCAACATCTCTTTTTAGACGCCAATGCCTTTGTTGTTTAGTGTCTACACATCTCTACACATATGAAAAGCTCCCTTGAATGGTTTGGATTTTGATACATGTTATTATTTCATGGCATGGCTACCGTGACGTGGCAATGACATGAGTGAAGGCCAACCCCTCATGCTCTACAAATAGCATCCGAAGTAATATGCGAGCTATGACCATCTACAATGAGAAGGTAAGGTGACAAAATGGATATTTTTTGTGTTGTTTTCTAATGCTAGTATGATATGATTAGTCTATGCTTAGAAAAGCAATGTAATCATCCATGCCTTATTTGACATGGTCATAGTTGAACCGTCTTTGCAATGTTGAACATAAATGTTTGGAAGCGCTTGCTATAGAAGGTCTTGCCATTCTTCGCGCATAGACTCCTTGCGCAATTGTTGTCCATGCCTTGAGTAAAGTGCCATGATAATTTTGGATGCCCCCCCCCCCCCCCCCCCCCCCCAAAAAAAACCAACCCAACCAACCCGGTCTACATATATCATTTAAAAATGGTATGTTTTTGCCTTCCGTGATTAGAGTCACCTTCATTTTCAACCACAAATTACTCACTAGAAAGCCTAGATTTTGCACACCAACTGTAGTTCTTCATGTGCGGTCAATATATGTACCACATTTCGCTTCTTAGATAGTGATGTTCATGTCAACTGAACATATAGAGATGTTGTTGTGATGTCATAGGCAACGACAATGCCTTTCACTCACGTGCCCAACTCGTTTGTAGCCAAGGCTGCGTAGAGCTGTGCATTGGTCCAATTTCCATTCAGTGGAGGAAGCTGGAACTTCTCTTACGGAGGACCACCTATCCATTACATGCCACTGTAAACTACATGACTGCCATTAATACCATGACTTGTCTCGCTGATATCACAATGTTGCATTTGTTTTTTCTCTAGGCATCGCAGCCTCGTATTGCATCAACCAAGACTTGCAACACCCACCTCAGATTCAACAGCCACATTTTCAAAAAACCTATAGTGTGTCTTCTACAAAAAGAGCATCTTAGTGTCATCAACGTGTGTGTTGAAACTGTGGCCACCATTTAGAGTACATGTCTCAACCCTTCTACCATTTAAAACATTCTTCACATGAAATCAACTTCGTGGTCAACGCCCTTACATGATAATTGGACCCGTTGTCTTCATGTGATAGTTCACGGATCCTTTGATCTCAAGTCACCCCAATGTGTTGTCCTCATCTTCTTGAATGTCGCCATTGTGCATGCTTGCCATGCACACATAACAATGCAAAATCTAAGAAATTGCGCTTTGAACCTCACTTAGCACTAGCCACCTCATGTTCTTTTTTAAACCTCACATTGCTTTATAAACTTACCTTGCTATGGCCTTATACACTACAAAATCACATTACGTGCAAAATGGGGTCATGAAAAGGCCGTGTAAGCGGCACGTGAGAGAAAAAAACGGGCGCTGCCCGCGTACTTTTTGACATGGCATGTGACGTGCCACCATGGTGCCAGCAACCGCCACGGGGGCTCGAACCAATGACCTTCGAGCAAGGCGTGTGGAGGGCACAATCTACAGTGCCGGGCTGACACCATCTGCCCACTTGGGACCAAACCCCGAGACAAGTCATTCATGTCTCGAGAATTATTCCTCGGAGGATTGTTCACAGTGCGCCACGCAGTTCTGTGCGGGCAGCAAATCTGGCACCCGCTGCCAGCGACAGTGCGGGGGGCAGCAGGGGGTTCACCTAGAAAGGGCAGGCTTACACGGCCTTTTCATGACCCCATTTTGCACGTAATGATTAGATATATATGAAATCTCACCTTGTTTCCAATTTACAAACTTGTTACGAGCTACTTCGTAACAGCTGAACTCAACAGACATACGGTTATAGGGTTGACGGTTATGCATGGAACTTAGTCATCTCACAGCTTAAATAGGCATGAAGGGGAATTATCCCTTATGTGATATTTTATCAATACAAGTTCCTGAATGTGTGCTAAGTTCTGTATGCAAGCTATGTGATTAGGTAATAACCTTTGATTCAGTATGAATCGGTCCATGCTCCGTGTCTGATTGCAGTTGATTTCTATAGTGTTATGAGTTGGTTGGAAAGAGTTGAGGTAATAGTGCGTAATGTCTTTAGCATGCAATTATGCATGAGTTATTGTATGATAGCACGATGAGCGGATTGGTAGAACCAAGAGGGCCAGAAATGCAGACGACATTGGAAATGCGACTTTGGAGTGTTTTCGGACGTATCAACTATTTTATACGATTCACTGTACATCCAGATGAGCTTTCAGCAATTATCGACGCGATATATCAAGAATTAATAAAGATCAGGAATAGCATGACACTTGAAGATAGAATTATGCTTGCGACTTCATAATGGACAAAGAACGAGGAGGAATGGAGCCGGGGAGTTTTCCAACAGCGGAGGGAGTGGAATGGATATTATTTGTGCAAAGCAACATGTACAAACAATGTTACACGCGGCACTCCCTCAAAATTATACAACAAGTTACCAATCAAGTAGTTATGAGGCCACCGCAAGGATCACAGATCTCAAATTTGGAAACTGATGGAACACGTCCAGTATTTGGAAGGCACAATTCATCAATTCATGAAACAAAAGATTCGAAAGTGGCAGATTCAGAACGATTCTCGGGAAAGAAAGGAAATGAAGTATATCGTTGGTTTGCACAGCTTCGCTTAGTATTCTGTGCAAAACCTCGCACGTACAGTAATGATGCAGACAAAGTAGCATATGCACTCTCTTATATAGTAGAAGCTGCTTTGAACTGGGCCATGCCTCTTCTTCAGGCCCTTGATGAAGGACGCGACCACGAGCTATTGGAAGATTATAACGCTTTCAGGGAATCAGTTATCGGAGTCTATGGTGACCTCGATCGAAAAGGGAATGTTGAGTATCGTCTTGCAAAATTGCGACAGACTGGCGTGGTGGCCACCTATATTTCGACCTTCAATGAATATGCAGCTCAAGTGGATTGGAACGAGTCGAGCCTAGTGGCGCGTTTCCAAGGAGGGCTTAAGGACAAGATTTTGGACTCAGTTGCCACCGCGGAGACACAACCACGGAAGTTGAATGACTGGATGACAATGGCCTCTCGAATTGATGAAAAACTTTGGAAAAGGAACCAAGCTCGGCGTTCAGGATTGGATTTCAACCACATGAAAGGAACGACAGTGACTTCAAGAGACTCGGCTGGAACACCATATTCGTTAAATTGAGACTTTTCATAGTCTCAATTTAATACTTGACTATAGATTTTTCATTGATTTCTTGATTGATTCTAAATTTGTCAATTTATTTTACTATATATGGAAATATTATCCTCAAGTCAAGGATAATCTATAATTAAAAAGTCAAAAAAAGTTCAAATTGTCTCTAAACAGTTACTAAAATTGTAGGAAAAAAGTCTCAAAGTTCAAAAATTGTCTCAAAATAACGAATATGGTCATCTGGGCATTTTCATATAGCTCTTGAGAATTTAGGACCGGTTCCCATGGAGCTCGGAGCAGTTCATGGACCTATGGCATTGGCAAAAACTGCTGTGGAAAGGCTTGAATACCAAAGGCAGGGCAAGTGTTGGGGTTGCGGGGAGTTCGGCCATGTACGAGCAAAATACCCCATAAATCCATCTCGACCACTTTCAATTTCGGCAACAAGAGACTTAAAGAGTAACAGTTTGAGAAAAGGCAAGACCTGGGACTAAATGAAATGGTTCAGTACTTGGGCCTTATTCAGACAGCGGTTGCTGCGATTTCGAGGAAAAGTTTAATCAAAGAATGTACTCTCCACGAACCTTTAGGTACTCAAGAATGCATATCTACTCCTCTTTATTTACGTGCCACAATAGATGCAGGTGCACACCTCGCACTAGACGCTAAGATTAATTCCTTTGATGCTCTCACTCTGGTGGACTCGGGAGCCACTATGGTATTCATGCACCCTGAATTTGCCTCGCAATGCAATGCTATTATAAAACAAAAAGAAGTGCCAAGAGAAGTACGGGTAATTGATGGAAGGATAATTAATTCGGGTCTTATTACACACCAAGCTCAAGTAGAGCTTGTCATTGGAAATCATCAAGAATCTTTAGTGGCAGACATTACCAATACTGGACAAAATGCATGTATCTTGGGAACCCCTTGGCTAATTCACCATGATCCAATGATTTGATGGTCTCGAAGGGAGGTAATATTTGATTCACCTTTTTTTCAAGGAAATTGTATCATACAGCAAAAAGTGGTTCTAGCAACAGTAGTTGAAGTAGGAACAATGGGTTCACTAAACCAGGATATGGGGAATGCAAAGAAACTGGCAACAGTACCGGAAAAAATTCTCTCACCTCCTATGCCATTAGTGGAACAAAGAGTGAATATGTTACAGAATGCCAAGAAGAGAAACAAAAATACCAAACAATCGGTACTTGGCTAGCAAGCGCCAGTAGCTAGATTGGGGATAATGACGCGAGTTTTGTGAAAACAGCACCGAAACACGCCTATGTGTCAGAGGTAGGATTCTAAGTATCAGCAAAAGAGGCAGAGCTCTATACTTTGGAGGTTTTGGAATGTAATGGAGTGACGGGATCCTCAATCCCAGAAGAATACTCTGATTTGGAAGGAGCTTTCAGCGAAGAAGCATCAAATCGGTTGCCAAGCCACAGTAAATCAGATCTAAAAATTGAATTCAAAAAAGGACATGAACCTCATAACACTGGTTTAAGACCAATGTCTCCAATGGAATTGGAAGAGCTAAGAAAATACTTAGAAGAAATTCTTGGAGAGGAGTGGCTTCAAAGATCCAAATTCCCAGTCTCAGCACCAATTGTATTTGATCGTAAAAAAGATGGTTCTATCAGAGTTTGCATAGATTATCGGAACCTAAACAAAGTTACGGTAAAAAATCTTTATCCGTTGCCTTTAATTCTAGAAATCACAGATAGATTGGTAGGGTCAATCATCTTCACTAAATTGGATATACGTCAGGCATATCATCAAGTGCGTATGGCAGAGGGACATGAATTTAACGGCTTTTAAGACACGGTACGGTCTATTTGAATACTTGGTAATGCCTTTCGGATTAACAAATGCTCCAGCTCAATTCCAATCTCATATGCAAGAAATCTTTGGAGATCTCCTTGATATTTCACTTGTTATATATCTAGATGATATTTTGATATTTTCAAAAAGCTTAGAAGAATATTGTCAGGTTGTGAGAGAAGTGTTGCGTCAATTACAAGAGAATGGGCTCTATGCAAAAGAATCCAAATGTGAATTCCATCACTCATCCGTAGAATTCTTGGACATGACAGTTTCAGCAAAAGGACTTGAGATGTGCCAACTTTTCAAGAATGGCCTTGTTCCAACTTCAATTAAAGAAGTTCAAGCATGACTTGAGATAAGGTACAAACTATTCAAGAATGGCCAGTTCCAACTTCAATTAAAGAAGTTCAAGCATTCCTTGGATTTGCTAATTTCTACCGCCGATTTATTTGTGATTATTCGAAAATAGCACTGCCACTCACAACATTGACTCGAAAAAATCAGTTATTTGTTTGGATTCCTGAGGCTGAAAGTGCATTCCAAGAACTTCAATCCAAATTCATTCAAGCACCAGTATTACTTCACCCCAATTTTGATAAACCTTTTGTGGTTGAAACTGATGCCTCCGATATGGCATCGGAGCAATTCTCTCCCAGTATGGGGAAGATGGACACCTACACCCACCGGCTTATCGAAGTTCCAAGATGACACCTGCAGAACAAAAC
Organism: Ceratodon purpureus; assembly: GCA_014871385.1. Classification (NCBI taxonomy): domain Eukaryota; kingdom Viridiplantae; phylum Streptophyta; class Bryopsida; order Pseudoditrichales; family Ditrichaceae; genus Ceratodon; species Ceratodon purpureus. Next base: position 1,954,420 of record CM026421.1, on the reverse strand, counting down.
TACGATATCTATGATAAAGAATTGTTAAGTGTGGTTTTAGCGTTTCAGAATTAGCGAGTTTATTTAGAAAGATCCCTACACATAAATCAGGTAATTTCGGATCACAAGAATTAAGAATACTTTCTCACCACCAAGCAGCTGAATCGTAGGCAGGCGCGGTGGTCTGAATTTTTATCAACATTCAATTTCGAAATTCACCACCGTCCGGGTTCCATGAATGGTCGAGCTTATGCACTTTCACGAAGAATTGATCTCATGCAAACGGAGTGTAAAACTGATCAACCTCTGTTACGTTTGGCTGCGTTGGAATCATCTTCACCAGTTTGGTCTGACGACCATATCTTGGAACGTGTGAGGAAGGCCATCACAGAAGATGTCACTTTAGAGCCACTACTCACATATTTCAACGACACAAGTAAACTTCCCGCAAATATCCGACACCGGTTTGAAGACTATACTTTTACTTACCAGATTCATCGTTTCCAGAATATGGTGTACGTACTTGATGATGAAGAACTTCGACGCCAAATTCTTCGATCCAGACAAGATGCTCCTGCTGCTGGTCATCAGGGGCAGGCAAAAACTCTTGAATTGGTCACAAGAACATTTTATTGGCCTACAGTTCGTCTTTATAATAATCGTTATGTGGACGGTTGTGATAATTGCCAACGTTCCAAACCAACCCACCATTCTCCATACGGACTAATGCAGCCGATTCCAACCGCGCATGCACCTTGGAAAAGAATTTCTATAGATTTTATAGTAAATTTGCGGATCAGCAAGGGATATGATTCAGTGATGGTGGTCGTCGATAAAAATGCTAAACTTGACCATTTTATCTCCACAAATGAATCAATTAATTCTCAGGAAACTGCATCATTATTTTTGCAACACGTTTGGAAACATGATGGAACTCCCGAGGAGGTCATCTCAAATCGTGGACCTGTTTTCATATCAAAATTTATGACAAGATTATGTGAACTCCTTCGAATTAAACCCTCTCCAATGACAGCATTCCATCCTCAAGCAAACGGTCAAACTGAAAGAATAAACCAAACTCTAGAGCAAATTTTTACGAATGTTCACCACAAGACGCCATGATGATTGGGTAGACCTTCTACCTATTACTGAATTTGCGTATAATAATTCAACTCATGCTACAACGAGATTCTTTCCTTTTTATGCCACATACGGCTATCATCCTACCTTGTCATTCAAAACACCGACTTCGTCGACGGTTCCAGCACAGAGGATAGGGTGAGGCATCTGCAACACGTACATGAGGAATTGAAAACCATGATTGAAATAGGTGGACAACAAGCTAAACGCTGTTATGATCAGGGAGCTACGATGCAACCTACATTTAAAATTGGTGACAAGGTTCTGTCACGCCATCGGAATATTGCCACAACTCTACCAAATGTTCTATAAGTTAAATCCAAAATTCTTGGGACCTTTTCCGATATTAGCGAAGCTTTCAGATGTTGTTTATCGACTGGAGTTGCCATAGACGCTTCGGATCCATAATGTGTTTGCTGTGTCTCTTCCCGAACAGTACTCTGAAGATACAATTCCAGGTCGATGCCACACACCACCTCCACCAATCGTTACTTCCGAAGGTGACATCGAATATGAGGTACATCAGGTGATAGATTCCAGATTATTCGGTCGATGGAAAAAGTTACAATACTTAGTTTTCTGGAAAGGTTACGTACCTCAAGAGAATTCTTGGGAACCTGCTATGAATCTAAAAAATGCACCGGATGCTGTAGCTGAATTTCACAATCGTCACGCTCAGGCACCAGGGCCTACTCACAAACGAAATTCAACGCTAAAGGGGGGTTAATGTTACGAACTACTTCGTAAGAGCTGAACTGAACAGACATACAGTTACATAGTTGACGGTTATGCATGGAAGTTAGTCATCTCACAGCTTAAATAGGCATGAAGGGGAATTGTCCCTTACGTGATATTTTATCAATACAAGTTCCTGAATGTGTGCTAAGTTCTGTATGCAAGCTGTGTGATTAGGTAATAACCTTTGATTCAGTATGAAACCTTTGATCATTAACCTGTGCGGAGCATCCACCGAGCCTTGAGTCTTAAGTCTTGACATAATATCACGTCTTTGAATCGGTCCATGCTCCGTGTCTGATCGCAGTTGATTTCTATAGTATTATCTTGACAAAACTTGTAATGAACTTCACACATATAGGGAGCTAGTGAAGCTTCAAAAGACTGTCCATTCAAATATCAAAATCAAAAGTAGACAAGATGTGAACCATGTATTACTTACAAGCATATCATAAACTATTCAATGCCATCATAATTTACCAGCCCTCTCTATGTTGAAGACATACCAACCAAAATCACTTAAAGTGCAATGAATTTTTTCCATCCTAGTTGCAAATCAAGCTACCGTTGTTCATAAAATTAAATAAAGGCCAAGTTGCATGAATTAGCTAAGAATGTTGAAGAATGTATAAAATTTACATGTATCTCATGATGCAACAATAATACAAAGTGAAGGTTACCACTCCGTGTTTCCTAAACAACCAATGTAGATGACAAAATCAGTCGCATTGAAGTTCTTGAAAATTTAGATTTATGTTACTAAGGTCGACTGACCTATAAGCGCCCCTCCCCCCCCCCCCCTAAAAGCACGAGCCAACATTGCTCCAGAAGCACCATCTGGTAGACCAAATTCCATACTTTCTGGGATCATGGGCATGATCGAGTTGTGTGAGGGGCAATTTTAGATTGCATAGGGCGCCATTATGAGTTCCTGGTAAATCGGTTTAGGGTCTGCTTGATATTGCAAAAGCTACATGTGTGGGAGCAGAAATACCACATTTGCAGAGCACTTTTGTAAATTTTGAGCACTTTTGTAAATTTGGAGAGCACTTTTGTAAATTTTGCAGAGCGCTTTTGCAACATTCTGTGACCCATTCTGAATTTCAGGGCTCCTCGGTTTATCAGTTCTCGAAGCTTCACTTTTTTGTTCAAGCAGACACACTTTTGTAGACGCTCAAGGTTATTTTTTTGATATTCACAGCAGCAGTTACTGGATTCATGATGTGTGCTATTGTTACGAATCATGGATCAAAAATAGGTTAAATCTTGCTTAGCACTTTGGAATTTTCTATAAAATTCAGAAATACAAATTACATGCTGCAAATTTTTGCAATCTTCGTGAATACCTATTTCGAATGTGCTCATATTTTTATTTCGAATTTGCTGATGCTAAAAATAGGTCAGATCACTTAAGGTGGTGCTTTCAGGACACTCAACCTTAGGCCAAATGTAGTTGGCAAGATTGGGTTATTGGCATCTTAAGGTGCTACTAACTTATTCTACTTCCAAAGGCCATAGCTTCCAAAGGATGACTTCTGGTCTTGAAGCAGGGACTTCTCAATGCTTTTGGACACTCAGGCCTTTCAAGATGGCCTTTGAGTACAAAGAGACCCTGATTCTCAGCAGATCGTGGTACATCTCAATTTATATTATGGGTAGTGCACTGCTGAGTAATGAACTGGAGACCATATTTGACCAGATATCACCAGCTTCTGTGAAGTCCAACCACCAACTAGTCAGAGATTCAGAACTTAGGTGAAGGCCCTCTATCAAGTCTTCAAAGTTAACAGTAAGTTAGTGTTCAAGGTTACATTTGGACCAAGACTCACTGGTAGCAATGAGGCCAGGTTTAATTCTCAGCCTCAAATCCTATCAACCAATACTTGACCATGCTTGTATGCTATTATAATGCTTAAAACTGTACACATCAGATGCTGACTAAGACCAATTACAAGTCATGCCCAGGCCGGAGTAGAGTGTGGAATCTGGACCCATATTTCAAATCTCTGAAGTCTCTTTTTGAATTCGACATGACATACACTTGCCAATGACAATGGGAACGAATGAGATATCAGGACCTCGAACAAAAATAAAGAGCCACTATGACATCATCTCACAAACATAAGATATGAACCATGATTGAACATCTACGGATCCTAGCCCCTCCAACTAGACACCCTATTCACAGAACCCACACCCCGAAAAATTCCCAAACTACAGTCGACTCCTGGCCCATGGGAATAGCTATGTCATGCAAACTGGTGATCATCACCCCTCACTTTCCGTCGAATCCATCCCCAACAATGTTCACATAATGCAACAATGATCCACCCATAGTAGATGAACAACACCAACTTATATCACCACCACACCGCATCATTGCCACCAACTTTCCATTCCTCCATCACAATACTGTCAGAGAACAAGCTGCACAATGAGACATCACAACCAGCTCATCCCCCACAAGCAAGTTAATGTCCAAAATAAATTAAATTACACAATATCACAGCAAGTTAATGCAGTTTCCAGGTGGGACATTTCACAAGAGCCAGAATACAGGCAACAGCCAGGTGTGAAAAAAGCAGGAAAATAAACCAAATTACCTTACTCCGAAGTATGAGGAACAGCCAGGTGTAAACTAGGCTTAAATTCGATACAAAACTCCACACACATGACAAACGCTCTCAAAAACAGCTTCCCTCGCAGAACCGAACCCCGCTAATATTAAAGCCTATACCGCCTCAGCGGCCCCTTTCCTAGCTGCTCCACCCGCGCCCGCCCCGCTTCCGGAACGCGTCCCGCTCTGAACCACCGCCTCCCCCGGTCGATACCACCCCTATACCCGCCAACATTTACCAACATATCTTGGTCTCCTCCCAGATATCACCCTAATAAACCGACGATACCCGAAAGATACCCACGCGTCTCCACCGGGAACGGCTCCTCCCAGTCGCCGTCGTCTCTCTCCTCGGCGTCGGTTGTCGCGCTGCCAGGAAACCAGTCGATCGGACTCGTCGATCAGGTTCTTCGCTCAGGCTCTTCGGCGTGAGCTCGGCGCCAGATTGCTGCTTAGATCAGTGAGATTTCTAGTCTTCTGTTAAGTACTGTTTGAACAAGGTTACTAATGCGGGGATTAAGTTAGGTTACTGTTAATGTATCTAGATTCTAGTGCGGTGTCTTTATCGATCATCGGCCGGGTGTCTGTCGACGTTCCTGGCGGAAGTGTACTTGGCTGTTGATGCGCGTGTGGGGCAGGTTCTAGGCGATGCATGGTGGTGAATGTGGCGGTTGGTCTGCTTAGGTGCGGAGTGGTGGAGGTGGGGACGGGGTTTTCGAGCGGGTTGTGGTGTTCTAGGCAGGTGGGGACTCGGGAGGGAGTGCAGGTGTTTGGCTGGGGGAGTGCTTTGATGATGGTGTTGGAGGGAGTTGAAGCGGTGATTTGAGGGGGTGGGTAGTTTTATGGACTGTTGGGCTGTGCAAAGTGGGAATTTGTCGCGGGGAGTGTAGGTTTTTTGAGTTCGGAGTTTGGTGCTGGAGTTTTGAGCGATCTGAGGGTCGCTGGTGTGGGCGTGCGATGGTGGATTGATTACTAGGTTGTGGAGATTGGTTTTCTAGGTGGACTGGTTTTTTAAGAAGGTGGTACTGATACTTATGGCAGCAGAGTCGAGGTTATGCTTCTTGCTTTGCCTTGGCGCTCTTTTATGGATATACGATTGAGAGCTTACGACGCCGGTTTAGTAGAGGAGAACGTTTCAGCTGCTTGTGAGGCGGAAGGCATTCGAGGCTAGATTGCGAGAAGTACTCGCTTGTTGTGTGTTTCTGTGTCAATCAACGGTCACCTGATTGTAGCAAGTGTTTTTCGCTGTTTTTGAACGGCGGGCAGACATGGGAAGCTCCGGTAATCTTAGCAAGTTAGTGATTCCGAAACAGCATTGGCAAGAATGCAAAGACAAGAATGGATACATGAATATCTGTTTCAAGGATATGGGACCGGATTCACGAGGCGTTATGAGGTCGAAACTGCAGTGGTGGGTGGCTTTCTCCCTTTGCGCTTTCCTCGTCACCGTTCCGCTGCTCATGTTCGTGTGCGCCGTCGACAACATTGAGGTGACCGCGAAGCGGCAACCTTGGATTTCGTTGGATGGCCCTCCTCTGGAATTCATAGGGTAAGCGTCTTCCCATGATCATTTTGAATGTTCAGTAGACAATTTTAGGTCTTATTGGGTATGGTTTTTGAACTAAATTACTAGGGAGCTCATCGGTCTGGACTTTCTACTATGCAGTGTGCATTCGAGGTGGAGTTTGTTGCGAGGCGGTAGGGCCATTCCAAGCGATGAGGAGAGCAGGGGAATGATAAAGTCTAGAGCTGCACTGCAAGGAATGGGCACGCTGCATCGCACGGGAACACGGGCGATGCAAGAGCTGATAGTCGCTCATCTGACGGAAGACACCACCAGCGAGGAACTCCGGCTCTTTTTGCGATCGCTGCACCGAAGTGGATCAACTGCGAGGGCAGACATCGTGCTCTTGTTTCCTTCTAGCCCCATGCCGGTCTCCATGGCGAAGGTAATTCACGAAGAAGAGGAGAGCTTCCAAAAGCTGCTTGAGGATTTTAAGCCCGAAGTAGAGGTGGCTACCGTGACAACGGGTTCCGCATCTACAGGTCTGAACCTAGTTCTAGCTTTTGGGATTCTCCTTTCGCTGAAGCGCAGCGTGCCAAGTTATTGCAGATTGCGTGCATCCATTGAGCAGTTCTAACCTAATATTGTGATGGCCTGAACTTGAATGCAGACGTCAACTCCACAATGGTACCATTTAATTTCATGACATTCAAGAGACCAGCTGAGGATGAGCAAGAGGCACTGCAGGAAATCATTTGGGGCAGACGCCATGGCCTGTCGTCGGAGGGTGAGACTGTGAAAGGGAGTAGCCATAGCTGGGCTACCTGGGGCAGCGTGGTGTCTTTCGACATCCAGGAGCTAGATCCCCAGGACGCTCTTCAAGGCTTCTTCGACACGCCGCCCGTACAGCTTCGTCGCTGGGTGTGCTACGACATGTTGCTGGGGATGATCAAGTCCCGCTTCAAGAATGTGCTTGTTTCTCAAGTAAAAGGGGTTTATGTCCTCGGCGACGCTCTATCCGCCACTCGGAAGAAGCAGACGCTCTACATTACTGCCGAAGATATGGTCTGGAGCGACGCGAAACGGGAACCTGTGGCTACGAGGTTAGCAGAAGAGGTCTTACCAGAGAGCAACGATGAATCTTTCAGGTCCACCGTTGTAGACCTCCCTGCAGCCAGACACGAATCCATCAGAAGAAGCTTGCGGGAGAGCAGTAAGCCCAAAGCTCCTGAAGACGGGGAGCCCGGCAACGACGAATTGAAAGAAAGCAGCACTGAGGCGAACAGGTTCGAAGGTCCCAGGGTCATGAAGACTGTGGTGAAGGAGGCTCAGACATGGCGCCAAGCCCAAGGATTGATTCAAAGCGTCTATGGTCCCCAGGTGTGGAGCACTCTAGAGGAGCCTGACAAACAGCATGCGGTTGTCAGTCCAGCAGTGATCATGGGCGCGGTGCAATATGTTCGAGGATTAGCTAACAAGATGACTTCCGAGATTGTGAGAGTGGCCATCGAGCGCAAGAGCCGGGGAACGTTTCACGACAAGGCTGTGCTGAACATGTGGATTCATAAAAAACCTGCACTGGGCAAGCGGATTGCAGAGCATCTGAAAGTGGTGAAGAACCAGGACTCCGTCGTGCACTCAGTGCAGGGGTCTCACCAACCATTCTTGTTGTGGAGGAGACGGGATGAGAGTAGCAGGTATCTTGTGGTTCATGAGGAGCACGGAGGTGCCACTACAGGACTTCGACAGGAATTATGCAGATTGGATTCCAGCTTCTATCAACGGTGCTTGTAACATTGATCCACCACCACTACCTGAAAAAACATTTCACAAAGTTTACCAGAAGATGGATTTTGTGTACTACTGAAGTGGTCAAACGTGATGATAATCATGAACACTATCAGACTGATATCGAACAGGTTGGGTTGCGGTTCTATAAGCCATCCTCTCGAGGTTGTGATGCACAGGAGTAGAGTTGTACTCATCGGCGTCACTGCTTGAAAGAGATCGGATCAGAGTGCGACCATTTGAAAACCTGTGTACCATTCCCCAGGGGTTGGCCAACACTCGGAGCTCTGGACTAGATTTCCAAGTACAGGAGGAGCCGGCATCAGCTCGGCTCATTCTACAACGATTTACAAGTCACCCCATTCAAGAATTATTTGTTAACAATACCAGGTGTAGGTTTACCATTCGGTGCTCAGTACTTACTGCTCTGATGATATGTTCAATTCTTTTTCTCTTTGTTATTATTATTTTTTACAAATGCCTGCCTGCCTGCCTGTGGCAAGAGCAGAGATTTACCTGTCCATTTTGGTCTATTTTGTGAGCAATACTGTTGTGAGTTTTGAACACATGCACTGCAATCACCTGAAATGTATTCTAGTGTCACGACGCTATGGTTCGTGCAGTGGCCAAGAAGGCAGTGGACACGACGATGTTACATTATGGTATTAGAGTCTCGACTGCCATGTTATCGTGCTCCCCTGTATCAGGCTGCTGTCTCGGATGGTGTTATCACGTTAGGCAGCATAATGCAGAACAAATGCTGAATGTCTAGTTAGTCACTGAAAGTCGACGTTATTACCGCAAGAAATTGAATGACTGTACTTGGTACTGTTTACTACCAATTTTTCCTGGAAATCAATGCTTACTGCTCAGAGTAAATGCTCACCATCCTCATGAACCAAACGTACTCTGCCTGCCGGCACGCAGTCACTACCACTGCACACAATCATGGACACAAGACGTCGTGCATATTGTGCCACTCTCCAGGTTTAATACTTGCCTATGTAACGCATCTTGAAGAAAATTCAAAATATCAAAGCCTCATGAGGTGTCATCAAGAAGAAACGTTTCATTACAATAATCCAACACATGAGAGAAAATATCGGTTTTTCTCTGATCCAAATGAATTAACGTATGACCCAGTGACCATTTCTAGTCACGAAATAAATCAAGAATGGCTTCTGAATGTGTTACTTCGTATCCAGCGCATCGACCCCTCGTGGCCCTCTCTACAAAAAAGAATTCACTCTCAACAACTCCATAAGGAGTGGAGAATATGAATTGATCCCTAGCCTAACAGATGATCACGGAACTTGGACAGCGCGCTGATTACTAGCCAAGCATCAATGCAATGCCTTCTGTACCTTTAATTCTAATGTATAGAACATAAGTAAGGTTTCTCCAGCAGATTAAATCTACACTGGTCTTCAATCTCTTCAACAGCCACTTCTGAGGAGATACAAAACACAGCACTTCTCCTGCCCAAGCACAAATACCCGAAAAACCTTCAAGATCCTGTCATTCAAAGCCGGTGTCATCGAGATATGCTCAACAAAACGGCCGTTGTCCTTGTCATCTGCAGAAAAAATAAACACGCCACATCTCTCTCAATTCTTGCTCTCATACTCGCATGAATTTCTTAGAACGTAACGAGTTAGGAATAGAGCAACTGCTAATGCGTTAAAAGGTGAAGCTGTAGCAGACTTACTCTTGTTCTAGGAGCGAATTCACCCTCAAGTTGATAAACAGCAACACTTGCAACAAGGTGTAGGTTCAACTTCTACACCTCATACAAAGAGAAAGAGCCCACAAGTACCGCAGTAAGCTGATTTTCGCACATGCCTTTTCCAACGTAACTCTCAAATGCAGGTTTAGGGTTTAGGGTATGACGAATGCCCTCAGTAACTATACAACAGCGATGGCAGATTTGGAAGACAAGTCTTCCTTGTGCCGCTTGCTAAATACCCCCATGACCCCTTTGTGTGTATTCACAACAGAGCGAAGATTTTTCCCAGCCATCTCTTGAAACATTCGACATGCCTCATCAACGCGCCCCTTTGTATCAAGGCCCTTGATCAACGCTGCGTGGGCGATGGCGTCGGGGCATAGACCTCGGTCTTCCATTTCCTGGAAAATAGTAAACGCTTCGTCCACGTAGCCGGCCTTGCAAAGCCCTTCAATTAGACCATTGTACGTAAAATTATCTGGCACGTAGCCAAATTCCACCATTTTTGTGTATATTGACAGGGCTTCCAAAGCTCTGCCACTCCAGACTAAAGAACGTATGACGCACTTGAAAGTGAACGCATTGGGACTTAACCCACATTGTACCATTTGATTAAGAGATTCCACCACCTTATCTGTGTAATTAGCCCGACTAAACCCTAGCAAGAGAATGTTGTATGTCGAGGTGTTCGCTTGAAGACCTTGACAATGCATATCCTGCAAGCACACCATCTCCACTGAATACGATGTCGCAGACACAAGTAAAACACAAGCACTGAAACTTAACAAATCAAAACTGGGCCTCGCGTCAGGAGGATTGCTGAAAACAAAAACAGAGGCGAGACCAAGGGTGAACACGCACTACCACCACCTACTAAACCAAAACCTGTTCGGCACATACTGAGTCCATCAGGTGCACATCAAAAGCAGATACAAGAGCAACCTCCAGCCAGTTCCGAAAATTCACGTTGGTTACAAAACCCTAATTTCAACCAGATAATAAAAGCCTCACAACTATTCCAGAGAATCAGTCTAGTGGGTGGACAGAAGAGTAAGTCATTAAACCAAGCGAAAAGATATGAAGATTATGGTACGCGAGTGAGACGATACCTGCAGCAGCTGACTCTGCATGTCGAATTTCTGCGCAGCGCCCATGATCTCGATGATAACGTGATACGCTTGCAAGCTGTGGTGGAAGGAGGGCTGCTTCCTGGCCCATTGAAAGAAGCAATGCGCAATGTCAGCATCATCGAGTCCTCTAATCACTTTGTTCACCACCTTGGATCGCAACCGAATCTTCAACTTCTCCAACCTATCCTCAGTACCAGTCCCCCACTCCCCTCTCTTAATCACCCTACAAATCTTCTCCACGAACTTCGCCTCTGCCGTTCGCGAATCCTTCAAATTCCGTCGCCCGTCCCTAAGCGACCCACTCAAACGCTCCACTCGCAACGACCCAGCCTCCTCACAAACCCATCTCGTGTCGTGAAAACCAGCACTAAACCGTGACCCAAAACCCCACGCCGGCGCAGCTAAACCCCTCAACTGCCCAGCGTGCGTTGGAGGCGGTGGCGACGCGACGACGACTCTCTGCAGCAGCTGCGACAACGCTGTCCTCCACATCCTGCTCCCGGAACCCCACCTCTGGCCCCTCTCCCACAAACCTAACACCCTTGAGCTGCATCCCAACTGAACATCACACCATCACAACATGAAAATCAAACTCCCACCGCAGAAGACGGACTCTGGAAGCAAAACTGGAACATAAACCGACCAAAACAAGGGTTAATTAATGGAAAAAAACTATTAATACACATAACCACGCTAAATGACATACAGTGACATGTGTGGTGAAGTAGCCTTCGATGTGTTCATTTGGGCGAATCTAAAACTGGGATGCCCTTGGTTCGGCTGAGCTTCACGTCATTTGCAGTGATTGCTCATCTGAGTTCATCTCTTTGTGCTTAAGTATTCATTCCAGACAGTAAGGTATTGTTTTTTGGAGAATTCGGTGGCCTTGTGCAGCTGCTAGGCATGTGGGTTTGTTGTGAGGTTGCTGGTTTTGTTTAGTGTGTGATGTGGTTTGGCGGAATTGGGGGTGTGAGGATGTGTTGCTCATGTGGTTGTGTGATGTGCAGTTGAAGGGAATTGGGTTTGTGGGAGAGGAGACGGAGGGTGATTTCGGGGTGGCAGGATGTTGAGGACGGGGGGACGCGCGTTGTCGCAGGTGCTGCGGAGGGCTGTAGCGTCGGCACCGCCTCCGTCTCATGGTGGCCACTCGAGGGTTTTAGCTGCGGCGGCGTCTGTGGCTTCTTCTCCATCTCGGTTTGATGCCGGTATTTCTTTCACACTGATCCTGTTCCTTCGATTTTCTATTGTTTGTTTGGAATTTTTGCTTTGAGTTTTGTTCTCGAGTGATTCTCTCAGAGTGGGGTTGTGATTCGGGAATTGATCGCATTTGGAGCTTCCTTTCTGCACCGAAACCCTAGGAATGATTTTTCCCGGTCTCTTTTGAGTATTTCTCAATCTTCGGAATTAGGGTATAGGAAAGAGGGTTCGGATTGTTTTGGGAGGACATTTTGATCCGCGCTAGAGTTTTGTAACAATTTGTAAGATGTTGAACCTTCTTTATTTATTTGGTTGTCGATTGTGAGGAAAGTGAGGCCATTCGATGACATTAAAGTGTTCTCGGAATGGCAGTTCCGTGGTTGCAACAGCGAGCTGGCTTTTCTATACCTGCTGGAGGTGAAGCAGATTCGCATGACGACTTCAAGCCCGTCCAGAAACAGGGTTCTGCTATCCCCTCTGCGTATGAGGCCATCGAGAAGGTAATTCAGGTTTAGAGTGAGGGTTTTGCTTTACATCTGGTCGTCTTCGGTGGTAATTATTTTTATAGCTCCACTCGTCTCCTTCAAGAGCCTCATCGATCACAGCCTGACTATTTTGTTGTTGATGGTCACAGGACGTGAAGGAGAATCCAGTGATGGTGTACATGAAAGGGGTTCCTGACGCGCCTCAGTGCGGATTCAGCGCCATGGTGGTTCGCATTTTGGATGAATATGGTACAGTATTCCACACTTGGCAATTAGATAACCTTAAAACCCAGGCCGATATAACCATGTGTACGGTGTTGAACCGTCTGGAAGCATCAGGACTTGCTTCATTATAATTGCGGATGCCTTCAAGAATGGTTTTCCGAAGGGCTGTTGTAAACCTATCTGTTGGAGAAATCAAGTAGAGAAAATTCTCGATTTGACGCTGATTTTTTGGTTTATCAGCTGAGCGTATTCACAGAGTACCCTGTGTTGTTGATTGCAGAGGTGAACTACAAGACGAGAAATGTTTTGGCTGATCCGGAACTCAGAACAGCCATCAAAGACTACAGGTGCCTTGTTTTTGTTTGATTAATGAGAAACGGTATCTGTCCATCACTTTGAGTCACTGCCTGGATTACTTTGAGAAGTCCTAGAAGTAATCTCGCTCACTTATTGTTAATTTTTTCAAAGAAAACTGACCCATGCATTCGTGAATGCAGCAAATGGCCAACTATTCCACAGGTTTACGTAAATGGCGAGTTTGTTGGAGGATCCGATATTCTCATCTCCATGCACAGGGTACGTCTACCTTTCGCAGTTTTAATCTCAGTGTTGCTTTCGAGTACGAAGCCATGTATGTGAATTTTGGTGTCGAAATCTGATTGACTGATTGATATACTGATTTGCAACAGTCAGGGGAGCTTGAGACATTACTGAAAGATGTGAAGAAGTAGGACAGCTGATTCTTCCCCAGAGTGATCCTTTTCTGAAGAAATGCGAAGGTTTGGATCAGTTACGTTAAAGTTCGCTATGCCTCTTTGATGTTAGCAACCATCAGACATTCTTCGTCGAGTTAAGATTCGTTGAAGGAATTTAGTGCAGAGAAATCAGGTTCAAGTGCAATATCATTGAGTTGTGCAGTATGCGGAGCTCATTCTCCCAGCGAACTCTGATGGGGTAAGCTTGTATTGGACTTCTGGGTGCTGGTGAATGTGTCCTCCAGCTACCTCTGAAAGCGTTTGGGAAATCTGCTTTGTTGTTTCCTTGGGATTTCTTCTCATTATCATAAAGAGCTTCTTGCATCTATTTGAATATGTGTTAGCAAAGTCGTAGTGGCAGTTGAAAATGTGGCATTCGCCTTACTCCTGTGAGGAAATCGGACATGAGGCAAACCAAAAATGAAATCTGATGTAAGCACTCTTGCTGCCTGTATGCTTACAAGCTCGTTTAACAATATCTGATCACGAAGATTCTCACGTCTAGTAATCCACAACAAATGAATTTCTTCCAGGTAGCCAGATGCACGATTACTGATGTTCCCTCAATTCCGCTAATTCGTTAATTAAATCGACATGTGCTCACGTATTGTAAGTTAATCGTTCATTGCCCTGGAGGCCACAATGTGGTCTTTGATGTCACTTAAATTACTGTAACTTTTCATCCATGATGAATGGTCCATGATGAATTTGATCGCAAAGGCTGAGGTTCAGATTATGAGATTGTAATCACGTCGATTGCCATTTCAATGCACCAATATGCACCAATATTCTAGTATAGCATCAAATATGTTGCAGTGCATGGGTACAGTCGCTTTACAAGACATTGATACATTCCTGGTGCAATAAGGTCGAGCCACCCATTACCAACCAGCAACCCATCAACAACATGTAGGGTATATAGAAATAGTCATGGGCTGGACGCATTTCCGATCAGTCTACTTTTTGTGGATGCTTCTAAGTAGGCTTAGGGTTCACTCTTAGTGGTTCTTACAATTTGGGTTAAAGAAATTCTGACTTTCTTTGTCCACAATTATATGCACCGGCACTGAGCGATTATGTAGTACTCTAAATATTGGTTTGGGGTTCCGAGCAACTTTTCACTTCAAATAATTATAACTATTAAAATAGTGGGAATAAAATTATGGGACTTTTGCATTCAACAAGAACCTTATGTTTGCACACATGAAAAATCCTAAACAAATTATATACCTTATTTTCATATGCTAAAATCTTTAAGTGATCAGTTATGGGTGGCTCAACCTTATATGGATATGTTGTGGAAGGAAGGTTGTGCACTCTTAACAGAAAGCTCCTCTGCCAAATCTAAGGTGAACATCTAATATTAGGGCCTCATAACACCTAGAGGCCAACCCAATTTGTTGTGTGAAAATCCTTACATGTTGTTGGCCAAAAGGTTGAAATTGGACTCAACTCTTCTACCATTAGAGTTTGAGCAGATTTAGTGGTATAATTTAAAAAAAATTTAAAAATCACTAGTTTGATGAGGCCTAAAATGGAATTGGTTGTATTCAATATGTTCATTGAATTGGTTGTATCTAAAATGGAAGTCATATTCTTCGCCTTAGGGCAAATGTCAAATTTTAGTAAAAATACTTCATTAATAAAATACATTTTTTGTCTACAAATTAGATTTATTAGATTATATAGAAATTTAAAAAGTTCTTTTAGCTCATCATGGTTTTTTCACCATTCTTTTTATTTTTTGCTAAATTTATTGAAGTACTTTAGCTTCTGAGTAATCTTATTATAATGGATAGATGAAGTCAACCTCCAGTCCAAAAGATTTTGAGCATTAATCTGAAGTAATTTCTATTTTTATAGCCAAACAAGGTCAAACTCACATAATGCATGAAATGTTTAATTAATTATTTTTGGTTTGAGCTGCTAGGAAGCTAGAATCTGTGTGAGGGTGTTTCCTTGTATCCAGTCAATAATGTAGGATATTTGCAAGACTGACTCAAGATGCCATCATAAAAATAACCCTCTCAAATTATTCAGTTATAATTAGACCTCGATTCAAACTTTTGATTGATGAATACATTCCAGATGGAACTTAATACATTTTCAATATTTGAAGCGTGAGTGCAACCTACTGATCACAGGCTCCCAATGCTGATGCAATGGAAAGTTGGGAACATACTTTCACTTTAACATCTGGTGGAAATGAATGGATTTAGAGATACCCATGCTGATACGATCATACAAACATAATTGAACCATTCCAGTATGCGAAGGAAAGTTTGCATTGGTTCTTCTTCAACTTGGCACTTCAAACTCTATAGGTTCTAACGTATAACAAACCGAGATATAAGTATTTCTTACAGTGACAATGAGAGGGGTGACAGAACAATCTTGTTGAAAACAGGTTAAAATGAAGGAAATTCTTCTCACATTGGACAATATCTTTCAACGAATCCGCAAATAAGCGATTGTTCAACTGTCAATATATACTTCGATCATTACAAAATGATAATACAAGACACCCCGGAAGTTCCTTGGACAGGCTCTAACCAGTTCCAAATGTTGAGAGTGCAGCATATAGAAACATAGCGTGGGCGTTCATTACGCATCTGCAATGTCCTGTAGAAGCAGGTACAAGCACCACAAGGTAGACTGTATGTACAGTACAAGGTTGGAACTTGGAAGCTAGGTCTCATGGGGTTCACGAGCCCAGGAAGGACTTACTGCAAAGGGGGAGAGGAGCGGGGTGTGGCAGTAACGCGGAGTCCGTGCAGCATGCTGAGCACAAGCATGGTGCGGTAGTGGACAGGGTGGCCAGGGACTAAGCGCAACGAAAAGAACCGCAAGACCAAGGCTGCTGTCATCTTCATTTGCAGGTACGAGGAGTCCTTCCCTAAACATGTCCTAGGTCCTGCCTGCATACCATTCCAACGTTACATTTAGTTTCTACTGCAACTTCATGTTCCTCACCACAAGCCGACAAGCAGAAAAAAACAGAAATTTAAATCTGCCCTCACAATCCGCAAATAATATAACCTCAGTATGATAGTCTGCATCATGCTGCTGCTGTTACAGCAGTAGAGCTTGCAGAATTGTACCTGAAAGGCTGTGAACTTGAAGAGAGGCTGAGGCTGGAAAACTCCATCCTTGAGCCACCTGGTAGGCTTGAATTCCGCGGCGTCATCACCCCACAAAGATTTCATGCGCCCCATGGAGTAGGGCACATATCCTGTGATACTCCCCTTCTTCACCTTTGAGCCATCCGGAAGCACGTCGTCCTCCGCTGCCTCCTTGCCGTCCTGCAATTTCATTATTCTCAATCCATCAGAAATACATACTTGCTGTGCTCAGCTCCTTCATAATATTGCTATAGTCTACGATTCACTTCCATCCTGTAACATCTTTGTTGTACTGACTGATTTTAAACGAAACCAAATATTTTCACTAACAAGTGCCAACAAGTTACATCCTAGACTACGTCTTATTGGTATTTTCTACAAAGGTGCGCAACAGGAGTTGATAAGATCATTGAATTTAATAAACAAAAATTACTACTTACCACAGGAACAGCTGGATAGAGCCTCAAAGTCTCTGACAAGGCTGCGTGTAAGTAATGCAGCTTTCCCAACGTCTCATACGTCAACAATTGTGCAAACTCCACAATTTCTTCTTCGGTCACTTCTGTCATGAAAGGCCAATATTGAAGTCACCAACTAATTCATGATGAACCGGCACCACATGGAGTTATGCTAAATTTGGAACCTTCAAAACTTATGGTTGCCACTCAGTTACCACACAATTCCACTTTGCTGAATAGCAATAGACGAAGCAGAGCATATGTGGAAACCTAGCCCCAAATTCCAACTGCTCAAACAAAATGCCCCACTTCCTACCTTGAGTGTGTTTTGCGGGTTGTTCCGTGACGGTGACGAGCTCTTCGACGATCTTGTCAGCGACCTCGGGATGGCAGGTCATCATGTAGAAAAACCAGCTTAATGTTACGGCCGTGGTGTCGCGGCCAGCAATGATGAAGTTGAGGATCATGTCACGCAGGGCCTTATTTGTGTATGCAGCTCCCTCATTGTCACGTTTACACATATCAATGAAGCGAGATAGAAGATCCGACTGCGATGGCTGTACCAAGACATCCCTCCAGTATGAGAACCTCATGATGAACATCAACACTGCCATAAGACAATGCCCTGAACACATAATTCCAAAGAAGAATTTCGCATGAGCATCCTAAATTATTGAACCCGCACCTTGTCCGTGAAGGCCGCCATATCCTTCCTGCGTTTGTTAATGATGTCAAAGGTAAAATCGTCCAACACTTTGACGCATTCTTTCAGCTTCCTCTCGCTCCCAATTTTCAACATCCGCTTCAGCTGCCATAAGGGATCGCAGTAGCGGTAAAATGAGATGTAGTTGGCCTCATCGAAGGCCTTGGCGAATGGGACGCTGGGTAAGGATGGGGATAAGCAATCCAGATCCACCCCAAATCCAATTTTGCAGGTAGAATCCAGCGTCATCCGTAAGCACAAATCCTGCCATTCCAGCACATACTTTCAATCCGGCCATGCGTAATGCAGGACCTGACCATAATTTCAGACACAAGAAATTCAGGACAAAAGAACCTGTGCTTTCACAAGAAAAGGAAACACAGTCGTGAAGCAACAAGATGGTTCCTGAGTGCAGAATTAAGTACCTGAAGGTCAAAATCTTCAGCGGTGGAAGCAAAGCGGGCAAGGATGGTGACGAGTTTGACAGCATGCTCACGGAAGGCGACAGTACTAAATTCGCGGAGGGTTGCTGATGAGAATTCGTAGCTGGCCACGCGACGCTGCTCCTTCCACAAAGCTCCATCAGTGGCGAAGATGCCCGTTCCAAGCAGGTCGTGCAATGGGTAGTTGTTGGTGCGACCCTACATAGCAAAATATCAGCACACCAAGGTCGGCTGAAAAACTTAATCTCAACCTCCAAATCTGGACTCACCAATGCGCCCAACCCTAAGTTTATACCACCAAAGTTCTAGCTCAATGGAGCGATCGCAGCATCAACATTCAAGGAACCCTTTCATGTCCATGACGAACACAGTTGAGAGCAAGGATTGTAACAACTCACTTTGGGGTAATTGGAGAAATTCGTCTTGAGAATGTACTCCACATTCGCAGGATCTACCGTGTACACACCAATTTGAGGATACGCAAAATAGAGATAAAAAGTTTTAGTGGTATCCGAATACTGCTCAGCGAACCAGTCATGCATCCGGTGCCACTTCGCCATGACCTCTATGGTGCATCCAATTATGGGCCATCCCTTGGGTCCTGGAATGTTCCCTTGCGCCTGGCGGTACCACCATAGCCAGGCCACGAAGCCCCCGATGGCTGAAGCCACAAAAAATGGGTATCCGCTCATCCACGACATCAAGAGGTCCTGCGAACGATGATACGGGCAACCTGGCTCATTCTCCATGTCCACCAAACCTTCGCTCTCAGCTCTACTTCACGAATTCAACCAGTTGAATCCTCCCAGTTTACGTCACAGGCAACTCTATTGCACCGATAATACCGTCACAAAATCAAGCTTCAGCTGATAATTTCATACAAGGATTAAAGCAGCGGACTATGTGAGAGTTGGGAGGCAACCCGGGCGAAGACTGACACCCTGTGTGATTCCTCCCCCGACTGAGCGCCATAGTGGTGGATATAAATGGTGGCATAGGAGCACGTCAGGATCTTCTGTGCAGCTCGTGGGAGGGAGTGGACATGGCAGAAGCGCAGAGCGACAAATGAAGCAATCTAGGTGTTTGGCAAGTGGAAAAGAACTGCTACATATATCAATGGTAGGTACCATGTGGTTTTCGATGGTTGCCATCTGCGTGACGCTGCTGCTCCACATCGGCACCATGTGCATCCTCTCTACACAAGCGGTGAATTCACGATCCTAATCTGATGGCACCTGGCCCATCGCGATTTCCTTTCCCTTTCCTTTTCCCTTCCTTTTCTCCGGAGGAGACGGTGACGTTGGCCCGGAGGAGTGCGAGTCGATGGCTGTGATTCGTGATTTTTAGACAAAAGTAAGCGCCATGCGAATTTCGGCCCAGTAGTGAAGGTACAAATCGGCAACAGCAACTCTGTGAGTCACTTACCTTCGAGAACATGTGCAATCTCATGCAGTTTCCACTTAGTTAGTGGATTTTAGATACTCTTCTAGTAGCCTTACCTCTGCGTCCCTTAATCTGCTGACTCATCATTCCTCCACCATGTATCGTTACTGCTTGGAATACGATTTAGTTTGACAAAGGCGATAGCTTCAATCCCACATCCTTCACCTTGCCCTCACTCTTAAAATATCACACTTAAATGGGCATCCACATGGACTTCGTGACAGGGTCCACCTACTACAGCTTGTATTTGGGTTTCCAGATAAGATATAAGAAAGATGGTTTACACAGTACACAATAATTGACAAATGAAGACACTATTTGCCTCAACTCATTCATCACCACATGCTAGATTGCGTATGCAGAGTTGTCGAAAAATAATAACAATTCCCTAAACTAGGAGATCGAGTGTTGCTCCGATTCAAGTGCAGAAGAAGGAATCTGCTGGAGTCATGGGGAATCGGGATCCACAACCCTCCCCTTCACCTGTTTCCTCGACATTCTAATGTCGACCAAGTTTGGGTTATGTCGTGATCACCAGGGGGAAATGTTCCTAGCATAAGCGAAGTCTAGAAAACTAAATCCAAGCCAGTTTTTTACCAATTCGACAAGTTTGGATCTGATCGATCAGTTGCCGGCACCATGACCGAGCACATCATTCAAAATTCGGGGCTCCTGCGGTCACGCACGCTGGAGGAGTTTGTCCGCCGGCAATCGATTGAGGAGCCGCTACCCACGCACAACATCTTCCCACCCACCTCGCATGCCCTGCCCTCCATCGACCTCCACTCCGCTCGCCCCGAGGAGCAGCTGGCCGTGGCGTGCCGTGACTGGGGGTTCTTCCAAATCCGCAACCACGGCGTGCCGCCGGCGCTTCTCGACCGGCTGCGAGCGCATTCCCACTCGTTCTTCGAGCTGCCGTTGCAGCAGAAGGAGCGAGCGGCCGCATGCAAGGCCAACAACTTCTACGGCTATGGCGTCGCCAAGGCGCGCACCTACTTTCCTGACGACTGGATGGAGGCCTTTGACATGGAATGGACGCCCGTGCCGCGAGTGCGCCAGCACGTGGAGCAAGTCGGGCTCCCGCACACTCAGTTTCACGATTTCTGGTGAGCAATGGAGTTGCAGTCGTAAACCATCCATGCCCATCTTGAGATTCTGAACCCGCAGATTTTGATTGTCATGTGATTTTACTGATCAATCCGGAATTTGATCGTCGATTGCGTGTGGGGAGTTTTGAAGTGGGGTAGTAGAGGAGTTCGCCTCAAAGACGGAGAAGCTGGCCATCCATCTGACAGAGCTCGTGGCGTTAGGTCTGGGCCTTGACGCAACAACATTCTCTCAACATTTCGCAGAATCGACCACTTCCACTGTGCGCATGAACTACTACCCTCCTTGCCCACAACCATCACACACGCTGGGAATCTCGGCTCATTCGGATTTCAACATCTTCACCATTCTCCTGCACGATGCCGTCCCAGGGCTGCAAGTGCTCAAGGACGACGAGTGGATCACCGTGAAGCCCAGCCCGGATACGCTCGTTGTTAACGTCGGAGACACCTTCCAGGTACAATCTCGCATATCCAAATCCTGACTCTTGTTTCGCAATCTAGCTCAAGACAAGTGAGCTTCACGTCATGTTCGATATGCATGTGCGCAGGCATGGAGTAACGGACGAGTCAAGAGCGTGATGCACAGGGCGCTTGTGAATTCAACCGAACCTAGACTGACTGTGGTGCACTTCTTCGGTCCTCATCCCGACACCATGATCGTCCCGCCTCCGGCATTGGTCGACGACCACCATCCCTTGCAGTACCGAGCCTTCACATACAAGGAGATGGTGGAGCAGATCATGCACATTCGAGGTAAGAAAGTGTTCCAAAGTCCTCTCAATTCTTTCCTTCTGTAGCTAATTTGCACCATCACCTCATTCCTCCCTGATGATAACCGGGAGATCAATCTTCTGATTGCGCAACAGATCAAGGATAAACTCAGGAAAAAACTCATGAGTTTAGAGTTAGACCACCGAAGGATTGTCCATTTTTGTGATGATCTTGAGTGATTACTGCATGCCTTGTACAGACAAGCTTTGTATAGATTTGAACAAATTGTGTATATCAGTGATCATGAGGCTGAATTCAATTGTGACTTGTTGAGATCGATGATAAACTTAGAGATCAAGTGTTGTTTTTACGTATGAACTTCGCATCTGACATGAACTACACCTGGACCAAAATGAGTTGGGCTATTTATTTCATAGCACAAATTTCTTGACACCAACTAGTCAAGGAATCCAGACACGAAGAAACACATCCTTCAGTCGATCAGATCATGAAGGCCTGAGGAACATCCTCAATATAATTCACGTGTCACTAGTGAGCTTTTGATGGTAGTGTGATGCTGAACTTTGGCATAAGTTTATGAAGTCTCCCACCTGACGCAGAGGATAGAGATGCTATTAACACCCTGTAGACTCTTGTTTTTCTGGTTTATAAAACTGAAGCAAAAGCCTTAATCCTTCAGTGAAAATGATCGTCGAGGCTGTGAATTCGGGATTTACTCCTAGTGTGTGTAGAGTCTGATCTCGAAATGTGAAGAACTGATTGGGGCTGCTATCTCAGCCATGTAATGGAAAAAAAGAAATTAAGAAATTCCGACCATTGTAAGGCCTTCAAATATGGCAAAATATGTCCCCTTGTAGAAAACAAAAGATGGACTTGATCACCATTTGCTTCAAAAAAAAAAAAAAAAAAGAGAAAGAAAAGATGGACTTGCTTTGTACAATCGTATGTTCCAATTGTTCAATTTCAAGCCAGCAACCGTTGTAGACGTCAAATTTTGCAAGGACTTGTTGTAATTTTAATGCCTCATAGAATGATGGCATCCGGATTTTAGAACTCCCTGTCCTGGCTAGTGCAGTTCCCAAGTCGGATTATGCCGAGGAACCGTAAAAAACTTCTGTGCCGGACCTCATCAATTCGGTAGTAATTCATATAAAAATATGTTTTGCAGGTTTAAAGCAGCATTTGTACCATTTCAAGGTGGGCTTCCATGTCCAGCAACTTCCTGCATTTTTCGAAGTTGACGTAGATCATCAGTATTGTTGTCTAAATAGGTTGTAGCTTTTGCAAATCGCTGGAATTTCATGCGTCAAATATACACTCATAAACTCTTGAATATCCATCACATTAGCATAGCAATTTTACACACTCATCACCTCCAAGTTAGCTCCTATTTTCAACAGCCAGATTCTTTTTTAGCGTAAATAGTGCCTCCACAATGTATGTGCTCATCATGGATCGCAACTTACCGAAAAAGTATTTTTGTTGACCTTTGAAGTAAAATTCAAGAACTGATATCTTATTCATAGTGCCAAGTCCATCTAATGTATTTCAAAATCACTTTCATGAAAATAAGCAAACACCTATATTTTCTAAAATTTAGATGGAGTGTGGAAGGATCTATCCATTTTTAAGCAAGATTTAGAGTACTCCCTCTAAAATTTGAAAATGTGGTATTTTCAATGGGACATTTCACCTATGTCAAAAATTTACAATTTTTTTTCCTTGAGAAATATCTCACGTTTACTTTAATGCGCTTCTAATGATGGTAATTTCAATGTCTAATTTTAGGTCAGTCAAAAGATAAATTTGGTTTAAAGGGAGGCTGTATAGTGTACGATTGGGGATGCTCTTAGAGGTTAGAATTAAGGTTGGGGGACTTGGATAATGCCCTTGGAGAATTTTACCACATGTGCGTAAGTTTAATGAAGTTGAATTCATTTGTCTCATTTTTTTTCTTCATTTTAGGAGGTGTTCTCGAAAATTTGAGCTATGTACAGAGCACTAATGGTGTATAGGTGTAATTAATGACCTAAAGCATTAATTAATTGATGACCCTTGTGAAGGATGCCACATGGACCTCCTGTGGAGGTGCCATGTGGCACTTATGAACCAGTGTGAGTTGGTGAGTTAGTATGGGTTAGTGTAAATAACTCAGGCCACAACTCCCATTTTATATACTACATCATCTCCTCTGCACTCTCAAACAATATGGGACAAATCCCCAATTCCATACCATCACCATACCATCACCATGCCATACCATCACCATACCATATTATACCATCACCATACTATCACCATACCATCACCATGCCATCACCATGCCATCACCATGCTATACCATTACCATACCATGCCATACCATATCCCCTGACCCCTTCACCTCATTAATTAATTAATTAATTCGGGGTGGCAGGAACATTTTGGTGCATAGTGATCCTATTCTGATGTTTTTGAAAGGGGCCGATTTTTGAGGTCAAGGGTTTCACTTCATTAGAGTAATCCAAAATGATAATAGGCATACCTACGACACAACCATTAATGATTATTTTTGTAGTAGGGGGATGGAATGGAAAACACTACAAGCAGACCTGTCGTTCCTCACTCAAAAAGTGTCGCCCTTCACTGACGGAAGAGGTGGAAAAGGGCACTTTTTCTTGTCTTTTGTGACTCCACTGACTCACCAACTTCGAAATTGCTCAATATAGTAAGTGAGGAACGACAGGTTTGCTAGTAGTGAAAAGAGAAGTTGTAGAATCGTTTACAAATGCCTCTATTCTTTGTACACTTGAATTTGTGCATTGAAGTGTTGATTCGAGCCATGTGGGGGCGTGAATGGAGAGGAGTAACATGGCTGACATCAACAGATACTAGCCACGTCAGGATGCATTGTTCTTATCGACAATTGCTTTGTTCATCCTTTGTGCAAAGCCCCTATCACAATCTGAAAGAACCCCCAGGACCACCAAAGGGACAGTGGCTGGTATGATACTCTTCCCAATTGCCAGACTGGGTCATCTACTCCAAAGTGATGATCCGTCTCCCCCTCAAAGCAAAGCTGTGTGTCTGCAGGTTGTCACATCTCTGTCGAGGGCTTTCATCAGCAGCACGTTCAATTCTTCACATCAACCCAATGGCTCAGTGCCCATTCAGAGACGCAATAACGCACTCTGGATACTTCAGATCCTTACGCCTGCCTGTGTTGCAAATATTCATCAGCATGTTCCGTTTCTTCACATCAACATGAACATTGCTCAGTGGCCATTCAGAGCTACATGGAGGCACTTTGGATGGCCCAGAATCATGTGGCGGATTTTCCAAAACATGTATCTTACACTCTTTGCCAACATGAATGTCTACAGACCACTGAGAAGTTTCAAAATTTCCAGGGGTGGGTGTACTGTTCTTGATGGGTCTATTTACTAAGAAAGGTAAACAAGCAAGCAGTTCTTGGCATTACACCTTCCCCAAGAGCCGGGGACACCAAGCCTGGTATCTCAAGAAAATTATCAGTTTGGTGAAATAAAGCATCATGCGAGAATCCACTTCTGGATCATTTTCTGTTGTGATACTGCCCAAACTCTGTTTCCCTTGGATTCATGTCGAGATTCCAGAGTCTTAAGCAGTACAAATACTGAAAACATTTTAAGTTATTTTTCTTTCAAATTATAAATAGCTTCAAAAGTTTAAAAGTCTTTTGAGTAATGTGAATTTGGTTTGAGTAGTCCAAATCCCAAGCCCAAAGTTGAAGACTTAAATATCTTGGGCAGTTATGGTTATTTTTGCATGAAGTAAGGTAACTCTTTGCTTATGGTATCATCCTCTAAATGGAGAGTATTCTGGAGAAATAATTACAAACAATAAACATGGGTCTCCCACAGCATATGGCGTAGCCACTAACCAGTGCAATTGGGTCGATCTACCCTATTAAATGCCTGAAACCACACATTGAAACTAATTAATTAACCAACCTTGGAACCCAATTCCTGTTTTGAGCAAACTACACTAGATCACGACTGCTGCAACATAATGGTAAATTCACTCACTGTTATGGCAGGGCTGGACAGTACCTCACAGAGTGCCCTTGTGACAATTTCAATTTGGTGTAATCTATGGACAAGGAAGCCCGGGAGCACCATTTTTTTACCACCTTCATGCTTTTAGTGTGGACAATGATATGTGAAGGGCAGCAAACCATTTATCTTGACCAGGTTCAGAGACAAGTTGGCTACAAACATGATCCACACCCATCTCTTTCGAAACTTACTCAGCAAAGCAAGGGTTATCTCTGCGTTATCTCTGCGTTCATTGCGCACAGATGGCACAGCTCTACCGATAGTGACTCGGCTTCTGTCCTCCCACTTATGCACTTTAAGATTCATGAGCTAGCTGGTGGGATGGAACTCTCTCCTTTGGGAGGACAGCGTTTCGGAGTGCGTCACTCCGAGTGCACATAGCCCTGTCCACTGACAGAATCAAAATCTGAGAAGTCACTGGTCATGTGGGAGAAGGGGATGAAAACGAAAATTCATGCTGGCTTCAATGAAATATACAGTTCCAAATTGTGACTGTAACCGTTCCTTTGAGGAAAAATTCAGGAAAATAAATTAATAAATTAATAAATTAAATTAAATTTTATAAATAAAAAATATATTTCACATAAGAAATATCTAAGCAATACTAGGCTTTTCAAACCCATGGAGCGGAGCGAGAAGGCTTTGAATAAGAGCAACGGGTCCGGTAGGACCCGTTGCCCGTTAAGTAATTTTAGGGTTCACATAAAACAACAATAGGGGGATAGCAAGGGTTGATTTCATTGAATTTTGGGTTTTGTAGCCCTTATTTTATCATGCAAATAATGTTAAAAATAAATAAATCTCAAACTTATCAAAATCAAAAAATTATGATGCAAAAATATAAAGCCTTTCAAACCCATCGAGCGGAGCGAGAAGGGTTTGAATAAGGGCAACGGGTCCGGTAGGACCCGTTGCCCGTTAAGTAATTTTAGGGTTCACTCAAAACAACGATAGCAGGGATAGCTAGGGTTGATCTCATTGAATTTTGGGTTTTATAGCCCCTATTTTATCATCCAAATAATATTAAAAATATGTAAAACTCAAAATGATCAAAATCAAAGAATAAGGATGCAAAAAGCCATTTACAGAAAATCATTTATCATTAAGTAATCACTTGACCCAATCAATCAAATTAATTTTTCATTTTTAGAAAATCACGAATGTAATAGTTAAATTTCTAAACGTAAATTTGTAAATATTTTCATTATAAAATTGATCATTAAATTATTTTATTAAATTATTCAGTATATAAAAAAAATTAAAATTAAAATTAAAAAAAGCAGTGAGTTCTATGGTTCTAGCTTTACTGTGGCAGTCGGGATCAAATTTTCATCTCTGACGCAGTTTCCGTCACTGCAAATCTGTTAAATGCAGTAACCAGGTGGCCTAAATACTGGCTGATAAGGCCTACACATGGACCCACGCACCCTAAGCGACGCACTCCGAAAAGACAGCCTCCTCCTTTGGCTCTTGGAAGCATGGAAGGCAACCATGTGGTTTGCTGAGCAAGGTTGGGATGCAGTTGCAAGTCACATCGTCGGGCAGTTCCTAACATGGCCTTCCGTGATAATGCACCGACCATAGCAGATCCACATCCGAATCAATGTTCAAAGTGCATCTGTATACAAGATAATACAACCACACAAAGGAAAGGAAGTCATACTGGTGGCAACTAAGTGGGTGAGTAAGCAATGGGCGGATAAGTCCTGGCCGGGTTCTCCTTTGTTGGTATATGTTACTATCAAACTTTTGATTCTTTGAATTGTGCAGTGAAAGTTTCCGCCAAGCTGTTGGAAGGAAAGGATTTTTGGTCTTTTTGTTGGGCGGTTGTGAGTCAATTGTCGTGTCGTGATTTTTAAGTTCCAACACGCGTGATGCTTTCTATGGGTAATTTTGCTTTGCCCCACCTTGAGGAAAATGGACATTGTGTCATGTTTTGGACAAGTTTTGAACAACTTGGCTGAAAGATGAAGTGTCGCTCTGGTCATACATCTGGTCATACATACATATGTAACTTATTCAGTGTCCATCAGGTAAGGTAAGAAAAAGTCACTTTGAGTAGCATATTGAAGCCTTGACTAAATAAAAAGTGGAACTACTGATTCAAATTTTTGGTGAAGTACTGCATTTGGCAAGTTGGTGTTTTCTTCATCCGTAATGCAGCACAATGACCTCAAAATGGTTAATAACACAAG
The DNA here is from genome assembly GCA_014871385.1 of Ceratodon purpureus. NCBI lineage: Eukaryota > Viridiplantae > Streptophyta > Bryopsida > Pseudoditrichales > Ditrichaceae > Ceratodon > Ceratodon purpureus. Next base: position 1,926,858 of record CM026421.1, on the reverse strand, counting down.
ATTTGATATACTATTCATATCTTGCAGCGGCAAACTTAAATGGTCCTAAAATAGTGAATTCTATCAAGTTTTCGCCGTACAGCTTCAGGTTCTCATTGAGTGACCCCTAACACTTGCGGGAGTAAATCTGTTTTCTAGCATTGGGTGGAGAATCTCAGAACCTCTCTTTTGCGCACTGCTGATTTTGAAATATGACATGTGAACATTGACATCATCTGATGCAATGTTAAGGCAAGGCAGGATGCCAAATTGCCAATTAGTTTAGACTTGCAATTCAAATAAAATCATTTGGCAAGCAATTTAGTTGCAAAAAAGCTCAGAATCCTCTGTAAGAAGAAATTGTAAATATATTTCTGTAACATGAAAATCATTGATGTACATACACAATAAAATGGACTTGACTAAATTTTTAAATCCAAGATACTTTTTCAGTCAAAATATATCATCATTTTTTGAAGTTTTTAAAATGAAATGAAAGTGAGACTGACAGACTGTGAGTTATGGAAATCTCAACTGTACAATCTTTGAGTAGGCTCATTGATGATAATGTGACATAAATGTAGATAAGGAAACTTTCCAATATACATTTAAAATATACGAATAGAGCTTATCAATAACTCATATGTATGGCATAAAGTGTGCTCGAATCAATGTTTAATTTTTGAGTAGAAATGATATTTTATTTTATTTTATTTTATAATTCATGTTTTTTTCTTCTTAAATCTATATTCTTATGTACTACGACAACCTCAAAGATTCTAATTTCACAAATTTATATAGCACTTCATAAGAAAAAAGAAGAGACTACGCCAAGTTTCATCACGTTCATCACGTGGATTGAAGTACATCTACAAAAAAGACCTCTTGCTAATCTTACATATGCATCTGCACATACCACAAAAAGCTGTAATCTACAATACTATTGCTGGAGCTCTAGGCTGTAATTTTTTCCTTCATGTTGTATGAAGTAAACTAAGCTGTCTTCATGTGCAGGTGACAAGCAGTTCACATTGTCATAGTGAAGAGTTGGTTTGATTCAACTGTGGAGCAGGGGCAATCCAGAAGTAATCAGAACCAACTTTGGTTCCTCTAACTTAATCTCAGAATGCATGCATGCACAAGGTGCATCAAAATCTGGTTAATATCTTGACTTAAAGAATGCCAAAAGGGTATGTTCAAACTCGTCTTCCTCAGAAACTGTTTGGACACAAAAGGGTTAAGATCTGTTCTCCTGAAGTATCCTTCTCACGAAAGCATCCTTCTCCCCTTGATACATCTGCCAGCAAGCATTTTGCACCCTCAAACAATTGATTTTCTGTAACATGCATCGCATTTCAAGTTGAACCAGTTCCATCAAGAGACTAAAGAAATAGGATTCTTGAACTGAACTTAAAATTGGATTACTTAGGCGTCTTCTTACTAACTCATTATAGTACATCATACATGGTTATTAGATTTGACGTTGTGCGTCTCCTTACATCTTGTGCAAGGTTTCATTGTGTAAGGTACAAACTAGAGTTTTTGAACTGGAAGCACTACATTGGCCAGATTGTGACTCAGTCCTTTTCATGAGTATAAGAAGATTTCCATTGTTGCTACTCTTGAGTTTTCTTCATCAGTGCACACCACCAGTTTTGTGGTTACTCACTAAGTATAAACCGAGCTTTGACCGAGTGGAATGACTATGTACTAAAAAGATGATGTCCTATATTTATATGATTATCTCATAATGGTAACTGTAGAAAACCATCTTTCCATCGATAAAAATTGATTTTAAAATATAATTAAAATAACATTTCATGCTTAACCCCTAAAATTCCAGGCCCGTTTTTGCCAATTTTCACTTCTAAAATGCTGAAAATTTAAAAAAAAATCCCTTTTTTAATTTTAATTTTTTAAATGATGAAATTTCAACTCCATGAAGATTATGATTTATCATGTTCACAAAAAATCTCTTGTCAAGAAATATTAAAAATCCTAACTATGGTAGCTTACTAGCTTGCGGAAGTTCCCTGCAACCCACTTTCGGTTTTGTGGAATTTTAGGGGTTAATATGGTCTCCTCGTTTACAATAAGCATTCAAATCATTCTTGCCTTTTTCATCAAAAAATTAGGGAAACCTTTTAACATCAAGTACTAGCCTGCCTTTCTTTAGACCTTTTCAAGACCTTAACTCTTTCAATCATTTTATTTCTATTTTTTGGAAGTGTAAACCCATGTCATTCTAGAACAAGTTGTGACATCCAATCACACATTTTACAGCTCTATAGGATGCATTCCTGGTCTAAAGTGTAAATTGCATAGTAGATTCTCAATCATTATAACTAATAATTAATTAAAACAACTTCAAGACAGTCATCTCTATTACCATTAGATCTTCATGATGACAGACATTATTAATGATGTATGTTATCTTCCATTACCACATTGTCAAATATTGATTAATCGTATCTACCCCATTCAAGAATTGGCTTGAGATTTCTTGTCCTTCCTGGCCTCAAGACTAAATGAAGTTTCTAGTCCTTTCTGACTTGAGACTTCCTAGAGATTTCTATCCTAGACCCAAACTCAAGACTGTCACAATCTCCAGCAACAATAGACTCCTATGATGTATACTAGGTTTTGCAACTGTCATATTCTCAAATGATTAGTTATAACCGTTTTTTCAAGAGCTGGAGATTTTATTCCTACAAGATTGCAACTGTCTTCCTCTCAAATCATCAATTCCATCAAGCAGTTGGGAACCCTGAAATGCATTGAGGTTTGAAGTACATGCCTACAGTGACCATGCTTATAGTCAACCATGCCATGCAATATAAACCAACACATGCGATTCAGTGATTTTGAAACTCTCAAAGGGGCCTTTAATTGGCAACATGGAATTTATTATTTTAGCCAACGTCTCAATTTAAGATTAAAATTACAATTTATGTGCCCATCACGGATCGCAACCTACTGAAAAAGTATTTTTGTTGACCTTGGTAGTAAAATTCAAGAATTGGTATTTGTTCATAGTACCAAGTCCATCTAATGTATTTCAAAATCCCTTTCATAAAAAGAGGCAAACAAAAATAATTTGAGAAATCCACCTGCTCATAAAAGTATACACACCAAATCAGAATATCTAACAACTTTGAAAAGCGAGAGCCATCACAAATATTTAGAAAAACCCTGCTCTATGGAGATGCATCCCAAAGGAGCTCACAGAGAAATGCTTTGTTCATTTCTTCATGCATGATATTCGGCCACTCTTCATCACACACTATCTCAAACTGCGGTAACCATTCCCCACTCTCCACATCATAGAGCGTCACCTGGAAGATGTCTTGGTCGCTCTTGTCTGATCCAACAACTAGGAAGAAAGTCTTGCACACAAACAATGTCTCGCCAAAAGCATGGGTAAAATCCATTTCAAGCTCGACAATCTCAGGATGTCCAGTAAATGTGGGAAGGCCAGTAGAACCAAACCCCCAGCAACCTTCCTCATATTTCGCCACATTGAACCACGTGCTTTCGCGATCTTCTTCACTGTGAGGAAACGATTCCAGGACATAGAGATCGTTTCCATGAATCGCAAGCCCTCTCACCTCCCAATATCCATCAGCCAAATCCTCCAGAGGTTGCCCTTCAGAATCTGTGAGAGGCCATGTAGGGAAGTGTTCCTCGCGGTAAGCAAGAAGCTGCTGAGTGCTTGAATCAAACACCCCCAAAGTCCTAGGCTCAAGGTCATGCAAGTCCTTGGGAGGCCAAGACTAGAAGTAATCCACCACTTTGCCCTCGGAAACCACTGCGCTCCACTCCCCAGTTTTAGAGTTGTAGACTTCTGCTACCCCTTCATACACATGAGTGCCACGGCCGACTAGGGTCACTGAATACGATCCAGTCCCACGGTCCACTCTCAGTTGCACCATGCAAGCTTGCTTCAGCACAAGCCGCTGCATAGGGAGTTGCTTCCATTCCCTCGTCAACGGATTGCAGACCAAGACAGGCTCCAAAACAAGGTCCTCGTCCCCGCGATGTGGCACAAAACATGCCAACCCTGCATCGCTTGAGCTGATCGAGGAAGCATAGAGCTTCGGAATGCTCGGGATGCTGTAAGCATGCCACTTGCAAGCACGAGTATCATACGCTCTCACCCAGCACTCTCGCGTAACAACGCTGAACCCCATGAGTGCATGGAGGTTGGGTTGCGCTTCGGCACATTGCTTGGCCACCAAGGAAGAAGTGGACATCGATGTGTTCCAGGCTTTGGACAAAGCCCGCACACGCCCGATGCCATCGGTGGGCAAACGCGCTAGGACATGTCCTAGAAGATCCGGCTGCAACTGTTCCCATATTTCGGGGTCGAGAGTTGGTCCAACTGCTACTTCCAACTCACGGCGAACTTTCCTCCAATATCCGGTTGTGCCGAAGCTGGTAGTCCATACACAACCCGCAGCAGTGCAGTTGGGGCAGAGTTTTCTCACGCAGAGTACATCATCCAGGTTAGCCATCCCTGCATTCCTTGGGCTATTTGGACAAGGCTCATAACTGTCCTCTAAAACAGCTGCAATTGGTTCAACCCTCTCACGGTTAGCCACTGACCCAAGTACACGAAGTATGAAATCATTGTGTCTCTCCAGTAACTGTTGCTGATCAAATCTCACATGTTCCATATCTAGAGCTTCTCAATATCTGCAATCAAGATTGTTGCCACAGCACTACCGAGATGGAATCCCACAAATCAATACCGACTACAATGCTTTCGGTGTGAAGGATAGACCTCCAAGAAGCGTATCTAGAACCTGCCTTCTGGTTGTGATCCGCACTACTGCCTTAAGCTACGCGTTACAAGCCTAGGTTAGACGGGTCTCCCATAGCCAAGGGCGGCCTGACAGTCAGCAATGAGCTATGCAACCTTCATCAGGGGAAAAATGAGCTCTCCAACGGGCCTTGTAAGGCAGCCCGGATTAGGTGGGCTGCCTGCCCAAAACCCCCTCTGTCGCTGTCAGCAGGGGTCTGAAACGCTGCCCGAAGCGGACGGACGGGAGTTGCGTGGCCGGATTTTGCCTTGTTGGCGAGAGGGCGTGGCGGTGGTTGTTGAGCGCCAATCCTTGGGATTTATTGCTCGGCGATTAATGAAGTGCCTCGATCCGTTGCCTCGATCCACGGATTGTCAACTTCGAATTGCTGCCACAACGGTCTGGGCGCGATGGCGCCACCGGCTCTACGCCGTTCAGCACCAAGAAAACGAAGCGCCCTCTTCTGCTTCAAGCAAGTCGTTGTTGGCACTGTGGGACGCACAGTCGTATGTGATTTCCGGGAAAGATTCCGAGTGGCGATGGCGCCCCAGACCGGAGGAGCAAAATTGAGATTGCAATTCATTTCTTGGCAGCGTCCGCTGGCAGCGACGGCGGCGAGGGGTTGTTCTCAGTCGGCGACCAAGGTTTCAACGAAGAGATGAAAACTGATGTACTTGAAGGGAAGGTAAGTTAACCTAATTCGATAAACCTTTGTGGGGTGTTCAGGGGCTACTGGGTTTTTGAGCAATTTGAATTTCGATTTCATTAGCCCTTGCTGCCACAACGGCATAAGGCAATGTAGGTTTCGTGGTCGATAGCGCTTGTAGATGCCACGCAGGTCTATCGAATTAGGTTCGGAGTATTTGAGGTTGTGAATTCAGTTTTTCATTGGGTGTAGGAGGTGTCCGAAGATCAGAACAAGTCCTCTCGAATAACAGCAAATCACCAAGTGTGACCAGGGGAGATTCAATCAAGATTACCGACTGTAGGGTCCACGATGGCAGCAAGGGCTGAACGAAGCAATCAGTACATTCCCCACTTTGCACTGGACACACGCTATGCCCCGGTCATGAGACGAGGTTCTACGCAAGTGGAGCTGTGCATGAGGAGCTCGTTTCCAACACGGAGGTTGCGTGGAGACACGAACATTGACTTGTGGATCAATGGAGACATTTACCCTGTTGACCCAATGACAGGGAAGCCACCTCCAATCAAGTCGCTAAAAGAGTTTGTTGAATTCATATGTCATGGAGAGCAGGGTCTTCGCGGATATACGCACAGGCTGCTGGATCATTGTGTACATGGTTCTACAGAGGAGGAGACGCGGATCCAGTTGGCACAGTTGAGCGAAGAAGTGCTTCAGCTTAGAGGCGAAGCTCTGGCCAGCAACTCAAGGGCAGCCCAAGATGTCCAATTGGGGAGAATGCGTTGCCTTGAGTTAGAGAAGAAATGCAGGGATTTGCAAGCTGAATTACAGGCTGTCCGTGATTGCCATGCCCAAAGGGTGGAGCAATTGGAGCGCCATGGGCGGGGTCTCCAAGAAGACGTTGACCGCTGCCAGCGGAGGGCCAGCTTCGAGAAGGAGACCCCCATGGGCATGCGAAATAGGAGGAGGGCTCTCAGAGGGATTCACGAGTTAAAACCTGGATCAGGTGGATCAAAAGCAAGAGTGAAGCTTGTGCGGACAGTGCTGCAACCAGATGTGGTGCAGTTTGTTGTCGAAAGGAACCGAGAGAACCGGAAGTGCTCTCGACTGCGGGGGGATAAAGAGTCCCAAAATAGGACTGCAGTAGCACTAGCTCGAATTTTGTCACGGCATGAAGGTGTAGCGCTCGCTTCTCAGCCTGCAATGGCACATGTTCAGTCAGATATTGCGAAAAATGTGCTCAAATCGATTGGTAAGAGTATTGGACCGGACAAAATTCTTGCTGCTTGCGACCAGGCAGGGGTTTCCCATCGGGGATATGGTGCTCTCTACAAATCTGTGAAGGCTCCCATTGCTGCTCTGAACAAAGGAGTCTCCGGGAGTATTTTGCCGAGCCCCTATCACGTGAAACTGCTTCGGCAGGAGTTAAATGCAAACCTGCCACAGTATATTGGCGAATACTACCATGCTGAAGGTCGACTTACGCTGCCAGCAAGTTCTAAGAAGAACAAGAAGTCCGAGGACATGGTAAAGGAAGTCGTTTTGACTGACAAGAATTCCCTATTCACAGACCTTGAGGTGGTCCAAAGGAGCATGGTGATCTTCTACGGCATCACGGAAGAAGGTAACGTAATCACCTCAGACTGTTGTTTTCAGAGTTTGCTGCCAGCAGGGTTAGTTATCAATTAACCGTGACTTACACATCCACTCGCCATGTTTCCACAGAGTTAAGAGGGGCACCGCTGGTATTTGTCATGAAATTGGACGAGGCCGAGATTGTCAATGGCAAGAAGTTTGAACGGGTCAGCATCACATTGATGAATAGGGCGCTCGACCCAGACATTCAGAGAAACCATGCCCTGTTTTTCTCAGTCCAGTCGGAGCAGGAAATCTGGCCAGTGGCAACCTTTCAAGTGGAAAAAGAGTCCTACGAAGTTCTGTCGTGGATATTTGGGAAATCCAAATTTCCATCTGTGATTGCAGCACAGTCCAGTGGCGAGAAACTCACGGTCCCTGAAGTTGGAGAATTCCATGTGGAGTGGCATCTCGCTGCGGACATGAAGACGATCAAGTGTATGTACGGGCTTCAGTCGGGGCCGTCGTGTGCGATGAACTGCATATACTGCGAGCAGAAGAGGGCTAAGCCTACCGTAGGGACAGCAAGCCAGGCGAGTGCTGCCATCAGAAAACGTGGGAAACCAAACTGGGTGGGGGGACTGTTTGCCAACTCTGTGGAGCCAGAACCATGTGACATGCGTGCACATACAAGGTGGAGGCCTATCTTGCCAATTCCGTTGCAAAGAGTGCACATTTGTACACTTCACGCCCTAGTTCGCCTAGCGGAGAAGATTGTGCATCAACACATCATTTATGTCTGGAACATACAAGATCAAAGACTGAGGGCTACAGCCATAGAGCAAATGGAGAAGTCCTTGTCAGCTATCGGGGCTCACGGTGGCAATGTGGAGATTAGAAAGGATCCGAAACTGAGTGGCAGCACAGGGAATGTGCCACAGAAGCCATCTTTCAGTGGGGTTGTTGCTAGCAGACTATTTAAACCAAGCGTATGGTCTGGAAACGACAAGGCCTGGAAAGACATATGTCAAGCAGAGAGCAATAATAGTGGCGGCGGTGCACATCGTAGGGCAAGGGCTGCTATGTGGCAAGCCTTTGAAGAGGTTCTACCATATTTCAGCGGCTTGGTGCTGACAGCAGAACAACGACTCCAGTTCAAAGGGAAGATAGAAACGTGGGGGAGAACATTTTTGGAGGCCTTCGGAGAGGAGCATGTGTCGCACTACATGGTGAGTTATATGAACGAGGTTTGGGATGAATTAGGGGTTGATGGCTGACCTCACTTTTGTCAATTCTCTATCCAGGACTAACCTTGGAGTGGCTGTTGACAGCATGTAATTGTCAGGCATGGCAGTTGGTTTGTGGAGGAATACGGTAGTCTGGCCGTATGGAGTTGCCAGGGTATGGAGAAATCCCATCATCAAGCGAAGGCAGCGAATCAAGCGCATACAGCTCACGGTGGTGGCAAAGAGCGCATCAGTGTTATTTTGCAACAATTCCAGCATTGGTACCGAAATATACAGCATCGGTATAAGAAGAAATTAGAGTCCACCAGGGTTCTCAATACCCCGGATGATGAGGCAAGATTGGAGGCTACGCGTAGAAGGCGAGAACAATGGCATCGATCAAATGCTGCCAGGGCTTTGGAGAATTGGCGGTCAAGGCGACGGCGTGTTGGCAAAGCTTGGGTGTGTGATAACACCGTTGGAGGTGATGGAGCCAACAATGATCAAGCAAGAGGATCTGCCAACGAAGATGACCCCGGGGAGGATGGCAACAATGTGGATCCTGAGGAAGGTCTCAACTCCAGTGACGGTGACGATGCTGGCAACAACGTGGACAGCGATGACGCTGGCAGCGACCCTGTGACCCGTGTGAATTGAGTACAATGCGTTCTAAACTCATTGGATGGCTATTCTAGAATGTGACAAGTCCTTATTTAATTTTTTATTTTTTTAATCGGAGTAGACAGTGGTTTTTTCTTGAACATGTTTTTTGGTTTATATTCTAGAATAGCCATTTACGAATAGATCTATAAAAAAGATTCGGATTTTATCCAGGAATTGCCTAAAATGGCTTATCCATTGCTATGTTACTCTTGATAATTATTAAAGAGGCACCCATGGAGAAGGTAGTGATTCCACTGACAGTGAGGTCGCTGGCAGCAAGGAGGACAGTGACGATGCGAGCAATGGCCGTCTGTGACTTGGCCGCAATGTGTCTTGGTAATTATGTTATAGCTATGTAGAATGTGGCTGGCAACAATGTTTTTTTTGAATGAGTTAGACCATGTTTCTCCCCTAAACTTCTTTTGTGGTTATTTCACTAGAAAGACCAATCCAAGGGATTATTAGTCTTCATAATGATGAATTCAATGAATGTGTCTTAGTAATCATACATGTTACTCACCCTTAAATTTTAATTTTAATTTCTATGCCGGTTTTTCTTTAATCCACAACAAATGGGGAAGTGAGGTGTAAGGCCGTGGCAATGATTGGCAATTAAAGTCAATGTGAGGTTCCAACCAACTCCTTCAAAACCCCTTACTAAATGTTGCCTAAGGGTCACAACCCCCCTTAAAGCCTGCGCTGCCACGTGGCAGGACATTGACTCCAACATGAAGGACCGGAACTGTCTTCAACCTTGATCTCCTAACTCGTAAGGATAGTTGACTCCAGCGCGTGCTCCCAAGCAGGTCCTGCGGTCTTCAACTTGCTTACAGCAAGCGTCCCCGTGGTTGCACTTACAAGGAGGAGCTGTGGGCGCGGTGGGGATTTTTCGGGAGCGCTGCACCGACGCATCAAGCCGTTGAGGTGCACGGTAGGCGTAGACGAGGAGAGCCAGACTTGCGGAGGCGCAGAGGAGAGGAGGGAGAGGTGCGGAGGCGTACAGTTCCGCGGCTGCGGGGGAGCGCTGCGGGGTACAGCTGCGGGGTACAGCTGCGCGGTACAGCTGCGGGGTACAGCTGCGGGGTACAGCTGTGGGGTAGAGCTGCGGGGGAGCGCTGCGGGGTACAGCTGCGGAAGGAGCTCGGAGGGAGCGCTGCGGGGGAGTTGCGGAGGGAGCATTGCGGGGGAGTTGCAGGGGGAGCGCTGCGGGGGAGCGCGGAGGGAGCGCTGCAGGGGACCGCTGCGGGGGAGCGCTGCGGGGGAGCTCGGAGAGAGGGAGACGCGGAGGGAGCGCTGCGGGGGAGTTGCGAAGGGAGCATTGCGGGGGAGCTTGGAGGGAGCGCTGCGGGGAGCGGGTACAGCTGCATTTGCTGCGGGGGAGCTCGGAGGGAGCTGCGAAGAAGTGGGGAGCGGGCGGAAGGGGGAAGTCGCAACGCAAGGAGCTGCGGCGCAAAGGAGTTGCGGCGGAAGGAGCTGCGGCACAAGTGAGCTGCGGCAGAAGGGAGCTGCGGCGCAAGGGGCAGCGACCTGCATTTCTGATCGCGCCGATAGAGAAGAGCTCCGAGGTAAGTTTTCCGACCATTGCTTGTTTTCGTCAATTCTGCTTGTTCCAGTTGATTTGGAGCGTATTGGCAATGACAAAGTTGTGAGGGGTCATTCAGCCATGGCTGCGCAGGTCCTCTAAGCTGTGAGGATTTTTGGGTAAGAACTAAACTACAGTAATCCGCAAGAGTAATCCCCATTGCTTGTGGTCTTTCCTTTTTCAGCTGCCATGCACGATCCTCCTTTCGTGAAACGTGTTGTTTTTGCACTACCAGCGCCAGGGATGTCGAGCCGTAGGAAGGGAAAGGAGGCCGTCGTGAAGAAGGAGGTGGTCGAGGTTGCTGACAGCAAGGAGGATGGCAACGATGTTGAGACGCCGTGGGATGACGCCTTCGACTTGGACGGCTTACCCCCTGCACTTCATGCACAGCTCCACCACCTCGCCCCATTTCTGCTGGGTAGGCACGCTGCGGATTACGATGAGGACTTCTTCGCCCGCACCTTGCAGCTCTCCAACAAGGGGCTCAAGTTCAGTGACCTCAGCGGCGACAAGCATTGCAGGAAGGCCGACTTCATCGACAGATGGCCAGAGCGTTCTTCTGGGCGGCACTACGTTGCTGACTGTGAGGATCCGGAGGCCCAGAGGAAATACTGCGAGATGTACCGGTGGACTTATGGAGGTGACCCCGACAACTGGGCATTCGGGACCTCCTTTCTTCGGGCTTGCCACCTCTACTTTGAGAAGGGCGTGGATGTCAACTTCGCCCAGAAGGCGGAGGCAATTGTGAAGGGGCGTGAGAAGCTGCCAGGGCGTAATCCGCAGAAGTTGACTCCCCCGGCCTTGAGGGAGCAGATTGAAGCCATTATCGACTTCCTCGCTGGCCACATCCCCGGTGCTGGCAGCAAGGGCAAGGGAGGAGGGGCGGAGTCGAGCGGAGGAGCCAAGCCACTTGGAGCCACCTCCAAGGCTTTGATCACGGCCGCGGAGGCGAAGAAGGTCAGGGGACCTAGATCCCTGCCCCCTCCTGCCAAGGCCGTGGCTGAGAAGAAGGCCGTGAAGGCCCTTGCTGCCGTTGCCATCAAGGTGCAGCCCTTGGTGGCAACGGATCCGAAGCAGGTCCTGGAGCAGCAGCGCCTCAAGAAGAAGTCCTTGGAGGCGGCACTTCTGAAGGTGGAGGCCAGCCGGGACCGCGTGAAGGTCGACCTTGCAACCCAGCGGGACTACATCAAAGCCAAGGAGGCCGAGGAGTCCAAGCTCTATGACGACATCTTCTCCGCCCGCGAGGCCTCCAAGAAGGCCGCGGCTGATGGCAACGACCAAGAGAAGAGGCGCTTTGATCACGCGGCCCGCTTAGGCCAAGACAAGCTGGGGCTTGCAAGCAAGGCACTGATGGAGGCCCAAGCCCGCATTGACAGGGTCTACAAGAAGTTGGAGGAGATGGAAGCCGATGAGCAGAGACGCCACGCCGAGGTCTCCGCGCTGACAGCGGAGATCTCGGCCTTGGAGTTGGCTTCAGCTTTCTTGCGCCCGAAGAAGGTGCTGGCTCGTTATCCATTGGAGTTCCAGGTGTTGCCAATAGCCCTGAACGACCCATGCCCCTTCTGCGAGCGTTACTTCGTTGACACCTGCTGCGTACCTTTGTTCTGCGGCTGCTTGGCACATCCCCATTGTATGTTTGAGGCAGTCTTCTCCCAGGACGCCCGGTGCCGTCGATGCGAGCGGGGGATGACTGGAGGGTGGCTTGGGCAGTGGGGCTTCGACCTTGACTCCAAGGCCGCGGAGGAACTACGCCTCACGGAGGAGATCCTTCTGGCCGAGCCCGCTTCACCACGTGCTGGCAGCAAGAGGCCCGCTGCCCCCTCAGTGGCCGCGCTTCCGTGGAAGAAGGCCAAGGGCGACCAAGGTTTGTGGCCCCTCATCCCATCTACCCATTTCTTGTTGCCTGCCTTGCTGTTACATTTACATTTTCTTGTTTTCTAACTCTTGTTTGTTGCCAGCAACTGCAGAGGATGCTCTCCCCGACTCAGACTCCCTGGCGTTCGATCCCACGCAACGCTCTCCTCAGGAGACCCAGGCAGCCCTATCTGGAGATGGGAACAAGGACTCATCCGCCACCACGCAAGGACCACCTGAAGCAGAGAAGAACGAGGACGACACCAACATGGAGGGACTGTCGAGCCTTGTTGAGGCAATTGCCACAAACGCAAACGTGGAGTAGATTCCCACCTTGGATAGTTTTGTAGGCCGGGTTAGGGGTTTGCTGGCAGCGACTTCTGGTCCGGACTTTTATGGGCCACCTTTCTTAAACTTTTCCGAACTTGAAAACAATTTGCCTCTGGACTGCCATGTCTCTTTGAAAGATATGGCATTCTTGTAACCCTTCCTTTTTATTCGCAACTGTATTTCTTCTTTATTGTGGACTGCTGACAGCAAGGGCTGCTCTTTAGCCGCCATTTTTTTTTTCTTCTTTCATTATTCGCCACCATGGTCCCTTTCAATTTTGGCCATTGTTGTTATTTACCATCTGCGACCTACTTCATCTCTTATGTACAACTGTTTTTTATTTTTATCTTGTTCTATTAGAATCGAGCGTGGTTCTTTTTTTATTCGCAACCTTCATTTTTTCGTCTTTGTTGGCACCAAGAGCTGCATTGTGCCCGCCGTTGCCAGTTCAGAGCACCAGGTTCACGAAGGAGCCAGCCTCTTCGGAGGAAGTAACAAACTTTACATTCCTTCCTAATTACTTCATAATTCTCAAGTGCCAAACTCCATTTTGTGCCTCTGAAGGGTCATGTGCTCTATTGTATGCAATTGTTTTTCTTTTCTTATTTTGCGCTGGCAGCAGGCTCCAGCGTCAATGGCGCCACCACAAGTTCGAAGCAATTTTGCGATTCAGACCCAGGCCCTCTGAAACCCCGGCCATTCTTCAGACTTCTTGTATTTTATTCTATTTTTCATTTTGCACCCTAGGATTCAGCACTGGTAATTGTAACTGTTTTTCTTTTCTATTTCCGCTGGCAGCACGAAGATCAAGGGTATTCACAAATTTGCCTCCATATAACACGTTAATACAGGATGTCCCACAGAAAGTCCTGAATGGTAAGCAAAACCACTACCTGAACTCGCTAACGACTTCGCGAAGAACCTAATGACTTCCCACATACTGTGACTACCCATCCCCGAAATCACTTTTCCTACAGCTCCACAATCTTCATCCTTTTGGGAACCGTGACATCCGCAGCTGTAAGGTGTCTCTCATGGCGCTGGTTGATCTGCATCCAACAAATCCTGTCATTTTCGTTTGCTGGCAGCAAGGAGCTCTGAACAGCCAATTCCCAACACATCAAAACGACTACATGAATTCGGCTAGACTCGTACCTTTTTCTCACGAACACCGTTTGCCTCTATCAAAACCAGGTTGTACTGCCCAGGCACGTCATCTCCAAGTGCCATTGCAATTTCGTGCCGCAGGTGGGATACTGGCCAACCCTTGCCAACTTCGAATGTTGGCAGCAAGTTCCCCCTAAACATACAAGACACTTCCACCATCACCTCCTCTGGTAGGTGATCCAAGGCTTCCCACTGACTGTTGGCAGCCCCCCTATACCTTGTATACATGAACCTGGTGTATAATGTTTGTCTTCCCACGTGATAGCGGAAAACAATGCTGGTCCTGTTGGCAACGCACTTGATGACATCTTGGCCAATGTGGAACTTCTCGTTCCACCCTGGGTTCATTAGACTGCTCAGCAGAGCCTCGGATGGACTACTCAAAACAAACAATGTAGGTGTCCGCCTAATGCTGTCAGCAGCTACCGCAAACAAATCAACCATAACATGGATTGGCATAAACCATTGCTGGTGGACGAAGCTGCTACCAGTTGTTGCTTTCATAGCATTTGCAAAATCGAGAGTGAGCTTTGTTCTAAACGCCTCAGATGTGTGCATGTCTGGCAAAGGCCACTCCACATCGTTGAACCCTGGAAGCGGGAGTGCTTCAACCTTCCCGTACAGCGTGTCACCTGTTGGAGGCAAATACAGACCACCAAGGAAGAATGTACCTATGTCCAGCAACTCCGCGTGGCTCTGTCGATTCCGTGTTGCCTCCCCAATCTCAACATGGAGCACAAGAATGGGACCAAGGATAGATGCGGGATGTACCCAATCCTCCGAAACCGACGCGTACAGGTAGTTTGCCATTCCCAATTTGGTTGCTGCCTCCGCAGGATCCAAGCGCAGATGCCTTGGTTGATATGCATGTTGCACAAGCACCTTATCGAGGTCGCATGCTCCATGCTCCGTGGAGATCCAAGAGAAATCTCTGATCTGCGCTTTGAAGGCCCCCCGAAAATTTTCTCCACCATGTCGCCTTGCCTCTCTACCCCAAGGCCCATCCGAAGCTGGTTGCAGCATAACCCATGAATCACGATCCACCTTCATGGGGATCCAGTTGCCCTCCAAGTCTTGAGTATTATGCAGAATGACACTCTGTACGAGGGAGTTTGGCCGTGAAGCCATACCACTAGAATGCATGAAATTTTCGACTGTGAACTCAAAAACTTACAAATGGTGTCGTCGCTGTCATCATCCGCCAGAACTACACGCTGTCAACAAACCCTCCGCCATCACGAACGGCTGAAACCTGCGTCCACGGCCTCGCAACCAAGGTACGACCTACCCTAAAACCTCATCCCGAAACCCCAATTCCCAACTCAGGTACTCTCTCCAACCTATGTGGATGGCAGACCGCTGGCAGCGTTGGAAGACCACTACAGCTAAACCCTAAATCTCTACTGCACAATGCGTGACCACCCACAACCCAAATCGAACAACTTCGCCCAGCCTTTGGAGGCCTCCACCGCTCCATCCTGCTTGACAACGCAACAACGACAACTCTCTCAGGGGAACGCATGAGGTTCGGAATGACCGTTGGCAGCATTTCGACATCAACACCTTGTGCACGTTGCATCTCA
The DNA here is from genome assembly GCA_014871385.1 of Ceratodon purpureus. Taxonomy (NCBI): domain Eukaryota; kingdom Viridiplantae; phylum Streptophyta; class Bryopsida; order Pseudoditrichales; family Ditrichaceae; genus Ceratodon; species Ceratodon purpureus. The sequence goes on along the minus strand of CM026421.1, from coordinate 1,911,451 downwards.
AAGGGGGAGCGGCAATTCGATTTCGGTAGGTGGCCTGTGGAGTCAGTTTCGCAGGCGTTCATAAAGCCCACCACCGCTGACACCCTTCTGCAATGCTCGAATTCCGTGCGCGAAGAGGCTCCGTTCTCGACCTGCGGGACTACACGCGCGGGGGAGGGAAGCCTTCCTGCGCGACCATTGGCCGGACCCCCCCATTCGCGATTTGGCTCGCTTTTGGCGACCTGCTGGCACAGTTGGTGCCAGCAGGTAAAGTGCACGGGCATGCCCAAAACTTTGGCACGGAAAGCATGGAAAAGGCCCGTTGGAGACCCCAAACTGCTCCTAATGTCTACGTTGAGATTGACAAGTGCGAAGGCTCGAGGATTACTGTGTATAGGCGACTCGGTAGGGTTTTCAGAGTGCCTGGTTTCAAAGTAGGCGTAGGCCTTCAGATGAAAGGGACACCTTGGTACAAATACAAACATTCATAAACAAATATTCGTTAGCAGTTCCGAACATCATCCACTTTAATATAATTTTGTTGCAAATTTAGTTAGAATATTATGTAATACACATAAATACTGATTGTTTAGTGAAACATCATCCAGTATATTCAATAGTGAGCGATTGGAGGAAGTCTTTTATTCGTGGGTATGTCTGCAATCGGTCTAGTCACAGATAGTTTTAGAGGCAAGCACAATGCGGCAACTCGGTACAGTAGCCTGGTGTTTATGTAAGCCATTGCTCACAAGGTTATGCTTCAATCATTGCTCCCAGGTTATGCCATTATTTTTGTGTGATATGAGTTGGAGAATTGAAACAACATCTAACCACTGTATTGCTCATGAGCTTGTGGAAAGGATTATTTAGACTTCGAGCTTTGAAATAAAAAACCACAGCTTGACGCGTACACTATCTTTTGGGACTCAACGTTCACTAACTGTCTGCCAATTTCCTCAAGTGCTTGCCATGGATTCGCTAGACATCCCAATTGCCACGAAGCCAAAGAAACTGAAAAACGCATCATTAACTTGCTGCTCAACTTCAAAGTGGAAAGACAAGTTAATATTGATCTGAAGGCGAGTCAAAAGACTCTCATCCTTATGAACAATTTATTAGGACCAACGGGCTTTGTACAACTTGCGCTAGTTTTGAGTTAACCTGAACGCAAAATATTGATCGCCAATTATCACTACTTGAAGTTTTTGTTGCAGTTTGTTGTGCTAATTAGTCGAGGCAGCGACTGCCTCAATCAAACCAACGACCGTCCAGAATCTGCTTACACTAAAAAACCTCGGTGCCAGTGGTTCTTCAAGGAGTGCTTGTGGTCTTTGAGGAGTACTAGATGCCACATGATTACAATTCATTTGGCGCCGAGTCCACCATCGGAGTGATAAAATGTGAGGACGAGCCCCAACAACCTTGCGTGCATCTGGCAAGTCACAAAATAGCATCAGAATCCTTGCAAATTTGGAAAGCATAAGTGAGACGGGGCTACAGGTCAATATGGTACCTTATCCTTTCTTCAATAGCGTTTTTGCAAATTGGAGACCAGCTTTCTGAGTAGCCTCATCAACGTCTGATTCGGATAACTTCAAAGGAGTGATCTGCTTGTCGATTACACTGTCGAAGATCGATGATTGCTACATGGGATAATTTCTGCAAGAAATCATGTCACCGGCCCCATAGCTTAGGAGTGGAATAACGAATTAGTTAGTAGTACCTCGAATTTGTGCTCACATGCAATTGGCTCGAGCCCAATCAGACACATCACAAGTCACTAACAACTGAGGGAAAATGCCTGGGGAGGATAAAGCAAAGAATTAGTAACTTGATGGTAAAGAAAACCAACTCACAATATAGACAAACCAGTTCAGTGTCTGCATACAGAAGAATTAAGTGATTAAATTGTTCAATTCAGTGCAAGTTCTATGGAGTCACTTACAGAAGCTTAGGTCGTCGAGATTCAGCACCTTCAATTGCGACTCTCGCGGGAAGGTCATTGAAAACTTGCACAAGATCTCCGCAGTTTCTCTCGCCCTTCCATATTCATATCCTACAACGAGTAACCACGTATTTAAAATCGTGATCAGTTTATATCGCGTCGATGCCCCGAGCACCAACCGCCCTTCAATGACGTCTCTCATTATGCGAACAATAACTAACGCCCAATCCTCCTGCCACCGTGAAATATTATACTTCATTTTCAAGGCCTCATGCAAATCAGACTCCTCTATGATATACTCTACCACCTCTCTGGCCCTCTTGGTAAGCTAAAGGAGTTAAAGCATGTAGCGTTTGTGCTAAGCATGTCCTCGGTGGCTACATCAGCACACTCGTATCTCAACTAGACAGTTTCCGCTGCGTTGGAGATGCCCTGCTTTACATTTGTCATTGAGATATCCGAGAAAACCTCTGAAATAGTATGGCACCGGCCTTCCACGGCCCATTGAAAGGTGGTAATAAACAAACCCAGTGGATCATCCTTCCCGTAGTAGGCGGATCTCACACTCTCATACTCGACAGGCACATTTTTCTACATGCTTGTAGAGAAAGTGGACCCTAGCCGAGTGGAGAGACCGTCCGTTGCACAACTGATGGGGAAGTGCGAGCTCGCACAAACTGGTGGGGGAAGTTAACGTTCGTTGGTGTTTGAAGTTTGTGCGAGCGGCGTCGCAGATTGAATACCAGGCGCTTGTCCAAGAGTGTAAGGACTCCGTCACTGGTCTCCCCACCCGACCACCTCTCGCTCAAGCACGCCTCGAAGTACCTGATCCTGCTCCAGCACAGCCGCTCTTTGTGAACATGGAACTCCGCCAAGGTGGTGTCCTGAATCTCCTTTGAGCCCTCCTTGTTCTCCCTCTCATTACATTGGCTCTCCACAGCGCACCTCTTGCAGGCTCAACTAGTGCCTCAACTCCTCACTCTCCACCATCAGCGGACGGCCTCTCCACTCGGCTAGGGTCCAGTTTCTCTACAGGCATGCAGAAAAATGTGCGTGTCCAGTATGAGAGTGTGTCATCCGCTTACTACGGTAATGATCCACTGGGTTTGTTTACTACCACCTTTCAACAGGTCATGGGAGGGCCGTGCCATACTGTTGCGGAGGCTTGTCTCAGATTTCTCAATGACAAAGAAAAGAAGGGCATCTCAAATGCAGTGGAAACTGCAAAGCTGAGATCAGAGTGTGGTGATCTCACCGAGGACATGCTTAGCACAGAACGCTACATGCTTCAACTCCTAATGCTTACCAAGAGGGCCAGAGAGGTGGTAGAGTATATCATAGACTCAGGAGTCTGATTTGGTTCATGTAACGTACTAGACCGTTGTCTGTATCGGGTGCTGGTCACCAACTTGCATTGCTTGCAGGGCGTGGTTTGATGGTGCAATAAGTTAGTAGGAACGGGGTCACTTTCAGTCTCGTGACTCTCTTGCAGCGATGGAGATGGGCCGCACTCTAAATGCCATAGAACGTGCTCGGCCTTATCCCAGTGCTCTTGGTTGGTAGACTTATTCATGCTGGGAAGTGGCATTTGCTCTGGGAATTATTGGAAATGTTTTATTTCTTGATGTAATGCACAGTATCACAACGCATGACGCATAAATTACGCAAAAGATAACTACCATGTCTATCCCTTATGCCACAGAGGTTCGAAGTACCAATTACGTGGAGATTGCAGCACAGTAGTACATTCAAAACCCTATTAGTGACAAGCAATCCATGCAGTGATCATCAAACCTGTCGCATAGTCCGGCAGACTACAAGGAACTGTAAGTTTTAAGCATGGCACACCTCATCTCCACACAAGCGGGCCATCGAATACACAAGTGCAACACTCAATTCTAGCAGCTAACTCAACCTGTCATCAGTCTCTCCAACGTCTGTCTGTCTAGCTGAGCTTATCTCCATTGATCTAGTCTTACGTACTAAACAGAACCCTGCACCGACATTTCCATCTCGGGCACCTGGTTTGGCAGACGACCAGTTGGGACTCTTACTGTACTATTGAATGTTGAGGAAAGAGCGCCAAAAGTGTAATAAGTTCAATATTAAGTTACAAGGGAAATTTTAGATTTTGATCGAAAGAAAAACATTCCACCTTGGCTGAAAGAAAAATTAGACCCACTTTGATTTTACAATCTCAAATGAAGAGAAATAAGCAATACAATTTTCATATATGAGTAGTATATTAATCTAACTTTAAGATTTTGTTGCAAAATCTACTAAAAAATGCTTTGATTGAGATTTATTAAATTTCAAGTAAAAATGAGTCATTTTTGATACTTTCGGTCAATTTGTAAAAATGAAATTTAATGGCTATGAAGGTCTAACTTGTATCATCTAAAACATACATGATACGTAGTGGTTGCTTTTTCTGTAGGAATAATCATTTCTACTGAATCATCTTTCATGATCTTTAATAATCTCCTTTAAAGGTATTCATCTTCTTTTTAATTGGCTTTCTATAATTTGAAATACTTACAATATCATCTTTAAATCCTATATTTTGATAAAATAAAATATTAGTGATAGGCTAATGTCAAAAATGCAATATAATTGGTTATTGTGAAAGTATGCAATCAAATAATTTCATCAATAAATTGTCATAATGGGTGGGAGCTTACAAAAGTCATTTTATTCACATGTCTCACACTAGTATTGATTGCTGACAAGAGAGTGCAAAATTTAAATTAATTTGAACAATATAACCCCGAAGGCCGTTGAGACCCGTTTCGGGTTGTAGCACTTCAGTCTCTTAGGCAGGCTATTCAAAGCCTTAAGGTTCCAGAATTTTATTATTTTCTAAATTTTTTACGCCATGTAGCTCTCATTGATAACTTTCCAATGGCGCAAATTTCAAAGCATTTGGAGTTGGGTGTAAGCATGGTAAAGTGGACCAAAAAAGTGCTTAACTATTTGTCAGTTTCAGCCCTTTTGCAAAAATTGCACAAAAGTGACGGAAAGATGTAATTGAAGTCAATTTTTTTTGCTTATATGGATTCTCAACTTGTTTTTCTACAACTTGGAAAAGTTTCGTGCAAAGTAGACACTTTAAAGTTATTGTATGAAGGTTTTAAATCCAAGCAAAGTGAATGCAGTCATTTGGAAAAGTGAACATAACGGTTTAGGGTTTTGTTTGAAATCACTTTTAATTTTGCGGTGCCCTCTATATATTTAAGAGGTATTCTAAAATAGTCAATTCATATACTCATTAATTAGTTTAGGGTTCTTAAAGTACCGCAAGGATGTTATTTAAGAGGGTCACTTCCGCGGTACTTTTTGTCACTTTTTTTTCACCGAACATTGTTTTTTAAATTGAAAAAAACATCCTCTAAAGACAACAGAGGGCACCGGATGAAGAAATCAAGACTTTGGAAAAGTTCATTTTCATGATTTACAACTAGTGGTCAAATTTAGTTTCAATTCAGGGTGTTTTTTCTTTGAAGATGTGTGTAAGATACCTTGCGACACCCTAGAAAGTGACTAAAATGCTCAAAAACTACACCAAAATGCTCAAAATCAGCTTTGAGCTTTAAAAAACAGCACACTTCATATTCACTTGTTAGTGGTCACATGTTGCACTTTGTGGTCCACTTTATTGTGCTTACACCCAGTTACGATGCAAAAGTTATGAATTTTAGAAGAATCTGCTCTAAATTTAGGCAGCCAATAAATAACCAACCATTTTCTGCCCAAGTTGCCCGTCCTTCAATAGGGCAGAAAGTGACAAGACAAATTTTCAAAAGACATGCACTTGCAAAATAATGGGCCCAATAATTTTTCATCCATACACATTTATAACAGTTTTCATCCAATACAAAATTTTAATCTCACTAAGTATTTCCATCTAAAAAGGTTGCTGATTTTTTTTTATCCAAATGACAAATATCATCCAAAGCTTAGTTTTCATCCAAAATCCATTTTCCATCCATATAAATTGTTCCATCTCGTATTAAATTTTCATCCAAACTTGATAAATTTCATCTAGTATCTATGTCGTGGCAGGGGGTTCATCCTTAAAATTCCTTCATATCAAAACTGCCATTTGAAATGTAAGAGAAATATACAATTTACAATTCAAAAAATTCTAGAAATTTGAAATCTACTCTGATTATATTGAATTTTTTTGTGGTTCTTTTCTTCATTAACTTCAACATATCTACTGTTGAGAGTTCCAATTGGACATTTTTAGATCACCCTGTAGGTACTTTTAATTTTGGAGAATGTAAGGCAATTTCAGCACACCCCCTTTCACAAAATCAAGGATTTTTTAGCCTTTCCATGCCCGTATGAGGCTTAAACTTTCTGAGCTTATACCTAACTTCCATATCTAGTGGGCTCGATGATCCCCATGAATCAAATGTGTTTGCAAAGTATAGTTTTTGGGCATCAAAAATTTGGTATACTCATGGAGCAGTCTAAAACAAAACATCTTTGATTCTGCACTAACTTTAAACATTATAATTTTGCAATTTGTATGGTGGATTGTTCTCAAAATTAGTATTTACCTTTTAGAAGAAGGTAATTACAAGATCCTTTGGTTAAATATTCAATTTAATTTCTAAATTTAGATATTAATAGTTTTCTAATAGTAGGCGTATGTTTTTGGATCATACAAAAGTAGTATACTAAGTTTGTTTTGAGATCTTACTATGTAGTATACTAAGTTTGTTTTGAGATCTTTCTATGTAGTATACTAAATTTGTTTTGAGATCTTACTATGTCCAAAATCTACTAAAACTGCTTTCGTTGAAATTTATTAAGTTTCAAGCAAATACGAGTAATTTTTGGCACTTTTGGCCGATTTGCAAGAAAGAAATTCAAGGGCTAAGAAGGTCAAACAATTGTATCATCTACAATATGCATCATGATAAAAGCCTACAAGTATTCTTTGATTTCAATGTAGGCATAATCATTTTTGATGATCTTTCACAATCTTAAATAACCTTCAAGTTTAAAGTAACTTGTTCATTTTATTTTTTAATTGGCTCTATATATATTTGAAGTACAGAGAATATCATCTTTGATTTCTATATCAAGATAAAATAAAATATGACTAAAAAGGCTAATATAAAAATGCAATAAATATGGTTATTGTAGAAGTATGCAATCAAATAATCTCATTGATAAATTGTCCTAAAATCCTCATCATAGATTGTTTGTTTTTAGTTAATCTTAAAAGTAATTCAAGGACTTTGGTTACACAATATTTACCATTATGAGGTAATCTTATAAATACACAACATCATCTTTTTAGTACATAGTCATTCCTCTCGGTCAAAGTTCAGTTTACACTTAGTGAGAAGCTCAAGGCCTCTGAAAACTACACTTTTTGAAAATGTCACCATCAAATTGTGGCGGTAAAATTAATCACTTTTCCATGCTGCCAAGCCTGCCTTTGCTCCGCAGTGTACACCACCCCCGGATGGTCTTGACACTTGATAATGCATAATTGACAAGTTTACAATTGCTCAATGTAGAGCGTGAGAGGTGATGAGCAAGAACATTTCACATATGTTGCTTGAAATTATAATAGTTTTTGAGCGAGGAAATTCTACACTTCATTGGAATTTGGAAGTCCCTAATATCGCAGGCCTATCCGAGCGGGCCACGCGGCACTGGGGTTTGAATCCAGGTCCTCACAGCGAGTAGCCATTGGGGCGGGGGGCACGTCAAGCCGGCATGCCACTATGCAGTGACTCTCCATAAGCCTTTGGAGGGGCTGCTTGGCGTGGGATTATTGGAGATGCTCTTATGATGTATGTCCTCTTCCACTACCTCATTGTCAAAAATTAATCAATCGTATCTACCTCATTGGGGGATAGCACAATAAAGTGGACCACAAAGTGCAAAATGTGACCACTAAGAAGTGAATATGAAGTGTGCTGTTTTTGAAGGCTCAAAGCTGATTTTGAGGATTTTGGTGTAGTTTTTGAGCATTTTAGTCACTTTCCAAGGTGTCATAAGATATCTTACACACACCTTCATAAAAAGAACATCTTGAATTGAAACTAAATTTAACCACTAGTTCTAAATCATGAAAATGAACTTTTCCAAAGTCTTGATTTCTTCATTTGGGGCCCTCTATTGTCTTTAGATGATGTTTTTTTCAATTTACAAAACAATGTTTGGTGAAAAAAAAAGTGACAAAAAGTATCGCAGAAAAGACCCTCTTAAAAAGCATCCTTGCGATATTTTTGGAAGTTGGAACCCTGAATCAATCAATGAGTATATGAATTGACTAAGTTTAAGAATACCTCTTAAATATACGAAGGGCCCTGGGAAATTAAAAGTGATTTCAGACAAAACCCTAAATCGTTGGTCCGTTTTGTTCACTTTTCCAAATAAGTCCATTCACTTTGCCCGAGTTCGACGTCTCCGTTTTCCATTGTAAACTCAATGTCCTCTCTCACAACTTTGAAAAGTTGAAGAAGATCAAGTCTACTTTCCGTATCCCAAACTCAATCTTGCATTGACATAACATAGATCCCACTTTCCTTAGAATTTACAAAAGGGGCTGAAATTGGTGAAAAGATAAGCACTTTTTTGGTTCACTTTATTGTGCTTCCCCCCATTCAAGATTTGGCTCGAGATTTCTTGTCCTGCCTCGCCTCACTTCTCAAGACTAAATGAAGTTTCTAGTCCTTTCTGACTTGAGACTTCCTAGAGATTTCTATCCTAGACCCAAACTCAAGACTGTCACAATCTCCAGCAACAATAGACTCCTATGATGTATACTAGGTTTTGCAACTGTCATATTCTCAAATGATTAGTTATAACCGTTTTTTCAAGAGCTGGAGATTTTATTCCTACAAGATTGCAACTGTCTTCCTCTCAAATCATCAATTCCATCAAGCAGTTGGGAACCCTGAAATGCATTGAGGTTTGAAGTACATGCCTACAGTGACCATGCTTATAGTCAACTATGCCATGCAATATAAACCAACACATGCCATGCAATATAAACCAACACATGCGATTCAGTGATTTTGAAACTCTCAAAGGGGCCTTTAATTGGCAACATGGAATTTATTATTTTAGCCAACGTCTCAATTTAAGATTAAAATTACAATTTATGTGCCCATCACGGATCGCAACCTACTGAAAAAGTATTTTTGTTGACCTTGGTAGTAAAATTCAAGAATTGGTATTTGTTCATAGTACCAAGTCCATCTAATGTATTTCAAAATCCCTTTCATAAAAAGAGGCAAACAAAAATAATTTGAGAAATCCACCTGCTCATAAAAGTATACACACCAAATCAGAATATCTAACAACTTTGAAAAGCGAGAGCCATCACAAATATTTAGAAAAACCCTGCTCTATGGAGATGCATCCCAAAGGAGCTCACAGAGAAATGCTTTGTTCATTTCTTCATGCATGATATTCGGCCACTCTTCATCACACACTATCTCAAACTGCGGTAACCATTCCCCACTCTCCACATCATAGAGCGTCACCTGGAAGATGTCTTGGTCGCTCTTGTCTGATCCAACAACTAGGAAGAAAGTCTTGCACACAAACAATGTCTCGCCAAAAGCATGGGTAAAATCCATTTCAAGCTCGACAATCTCAGGATGTCCAGTAAATGTGGGAAGGCCAGTAGAACCAAACCCCCAGCAACCTTCCTCATATTTCGCCACATTGAACCACGTGCTTTCGCGATCTTCTTCACTGTGAGGAAACGATTCCAGGACATAGAGATCGTTTCCATGAATCGCAAGCCCTCTCACCTCCCAATATCCATCAGCCAAATCCTCCAGAGGTTGCCCTTCAGAATCTGTGAGAGGCCATGTAGGGAAGTGTTCCTCGCGGTAAGCAAGAAGCTGCTGAGTGCTTGAATCAAACACCCCCAAAGTCCTAGGCTCAAGGTCATGCAAGTCCTTGGGAGGCCAAGACCAGAAGTAATCCACCACTTTGCCCTCGGAAACCACTGCGCTCCACTCCCCAGTTTTAGAGTTGTAGACTTCTGCTACCCCTTCATACACATGAGTGCCACGGCCGACTAGGGTCACTGAATACGATCCAGTCCCACGGTCCACTCTCAGTTGCACCATGCAAGCTTGCTTCAGCACAAGCCGCTGCATAGGGAGTTGCTTCCATTCCCTCGTCAACGGATTGCAGACCAAGACAGGCTCCAAAACAAGGTCCTCGTCCCCGCGATGTGGCACAAAACATGCCAACCCTGCATCGCTTGAGCTGATCGAGGAAGCATAGAGCTTCGGAATGCTCGGGATGCTGTAAGCATGCCACTTGCAAGCACGAGTATCATACGCTCTCACCCAGCACTCTCGCGTAACAACGCTGAACCCCATGAGTGCATGGAGGTTGGGTTGCGCTTCGGCACATTGCTTGGCCACCAAGGAAGAAGTGGACATCGATGTGTTCCAGGCTTTGGACAAAGCCCGCACACGCCCGATGCCATCGGTGGGCAAACGCGCTAGGACATGTCCTAGAAGATCCGGCTGCAACTGTTCCCATATTTCGGGGTCGAGAGTTGGTCCAACTGCTACTTCCAACTCACGGCGAACTTTCCTCCAATATCCGGTTGTGCCGAAGCTGGTAGTCCATACACAACCCGCAGCAGTGCAGTTGGGGCAGAGTTTTCTCACGCAGAGTACATCATCCAGGTTAGCCATCCCTGCACTCCTTGGGCTATTTGGACAAGGCTCATAACTGTCCTCTAAAACAGCTGCAATTGGTTCAACCCTCTCACGGTTAGCCACTGACCCAAGTACACGAAGTATGAAATCATTGTGTCTCTCCAGTAACTGTTGCTGATCAAATCTCACATGTTCCATATCTAGAGCTTCTCAATATCTGCAATCAAGATTGTTGCCACAGCACTACCGAGATGGAATCCCACAAATCAATACCGACTACAATGCTTTCGGTGTGAAGGATAGACCTCCAAGAAGCGTATCTAGAACCTGCCTTCTGGTTGTGATCCGCACTACTGCCTTAAGCTACGCGTTACAAGCCTAGGTTAGACGGGTCTCCCATAGCCAAGGGCGGCCTGACAGTCAGCAATGAGCTATGCAACCTTTCTACGTTGAGATTGACAAGTGCGAAGGCTCGAGGATTACTGTGTATAGGCGACTCGGTAGGGTTTTCAGAGTGCCTGGTTTCAAAGTAGGCGTAGGCCTTCAGATGAAAGGGACACCTTGGTACAAATACAAACATTCATAAACAAATATTCGTTAGCAGTTCCGAACATCATCCACTTTAATATAATTTTGTTGCAAATTTAGTTAGAATATTATGTAATACACATAAATACTGATTGTTTAGTGAAACATCATCCAGTATATTCAATAGTGAGCGATTGGAGGAAGTCTTTTATTCGTGGGTATGTCTGCAATCGGTCTAGTCACAGATAGTTTTAGAGGCAAGCACAATGCGGCAACTCGGTACAGTAGCCTGGTGTTTATGTAAGCCATTGCTCACAAGGTTATGCTTCAATCATTGCTCCCAGGTTATGCCATTATTTTTGTGTGATATGAGTTGGAGAATTGAAACAACATCTAACCACTGTATTGCTCATGAGCTTGTGGAAAGGATTATTTAGACTTCGAGCTTTGAAATAAAAAACCACAGCTTGACGCGTACACTATCTTTTGGGACTCAACGTTCACTAACTGTCTGCCAATTTCCTCAAGTGCTTGCCATGGATTCGCTAGACATCCCAATTGCCACGAAGCCAAAGAAACTGAAAAACGCATCATTAACTTGCTGCTCAACTTCAAAGTGGAAAGACAAGTTAATATTGATCTGAAGGCGAGTCAAAAGACTCTCATCCTTATGAACAATTTATTAGGACCAACGGGCTTTGTACAACTTGCGCTAGTTTTGAGTTAACCTGAACGCAAAATATTGATCGCCAATTATCACTACTTGAAGTTTTTGTTGCAGTTTGTTGTGCTAATTAGTCGAGGCAGCGACTGCCTCAATCAAACCAACGACCGTCCAGAATCTGCTTACACTAAAAAACCTCGGTGCCAGTGGTTCTTCAAGGAGTGCTTGTGGTCTTTGAGGAGTACTAGATGCCACATGATTACAATTCATTTGGCGCCGAGTCCACCATCGGAGTGATAAAATGTGAGGACGAGCCCCAACAACCTTGCGTGCATCTGGCAAGTCACAAAATAGCATCAGAATCCTTGCAAATTTGGAAAGCATAAGTGAGACGGGGCTACAGGTCAATATGGTACCTTATCCTTTCTTCAATAGCGTTTTTGCAAATTGGAGACCAGCTTTCTGAGTAGCCTCATCAACGTCTGATTCGGATAACTTCAAAGGAGTGATCTGCTTGTCGATTACACTGTCGAAGATCGATGATTGCTACATGGGATAATTTCTGCAAGAAATCATGTCACCGGCCCCATAGCTTAGGAGTGGAATAACGAATTAGTTAGTAGTACCTCGAATTTGTGCTCACATGCAATTGGCTCGAGCCCAATCAGACACATCACAAGTCACTAACAACTGAGGGAAAATGCCTGGGGAGGATAAAGCAAAGAATTAGTAACTTGATGGTAAAGAAAACCAACTCACAATATAGACAAACCAGTTCAGTGTCTGCATACAGAAGAATTAAGTGATTAAATTGTTCAATTCAGTGCAAGTTCTATGGAGTCACTTACAGAAGCTTAGGTCGTCGAGATTCAGCACCTTCAATTGCGACTCTCGCGGGAAGGTCATTGAAAACTTGCACAAGATCTCCGCAGTTTCTCTCGCCCTTCCATATTCATATCCTACAACGAGTAACCACGTATTTAAAATCGTGATCAGTTTATATCGCGTCGATGCCCCGAGCACCAACCGCCCTTCAATGACGTCTCTCATTATGCGAACAATAACTAACGCCCAATCCTCCTGCCACCGTGAAATATTATACTTCATTTTCAAGGCCTCATGCAAATCAGACTCCTCTATGATATACTCTACCACCTCTCTGGCCCTCTTGGTAAGCTAAAGGAGTTAAAGCATGTAGCGTTTGTGCTAAGCATGTCCTCGGTGGCTACATCAGCACACTCGTATCTCAACTAGACAGTTTCCGCTGCGTTGGAGATGCCCTGCTTTACATTTGTCATTGAGATATCCGAGAAAACCTCTGAAATAGTATGGCACCGGCCTTCCACGGCCCATTGAAAGGTGGTAATAAACAAACCCAGTGGATCATCCTTCCCGTAGTAGGCGGATCTCACACTCTCATACTCGACAGGCACATTTTTCTACATGCTTGTAGAGAAAGTGGACCCTAGCCGAGTGGAGAGACCGTCCGTTGCACAACTGATGGGGAAGTGCGAGCTCGCACAAACTGGTGGGGGAAGTTAACGTTCGTTGGTGTTTGAAGTTTGTGCGAGCGGCGTCGCAGATTGAATACCAGGCGCTTGTCCAAGAGTGTAAGGACTCCGTCACTGGTCTCCCCACCCGACCACCTCTCGCTCAAGCACGCCTCGAAGTACCTGATCCTGCTCCAGCACAGCCGCTCTTTGTGAACATGGAACTCCGCCAAGGTGGTGTCCTGAATCTCCTTTGAGCCCTCCTTGTTCTCCCTCTCATTACATTGGCTCTCCACAGCGCACCTCTTGCAGGCTCAACTAGTGCCTCAACTCCTCACTCTCCACCATCAGCGGACGGCCTCTCCACTCGGCTAGGGTCCAGTTTCTCTACAGGCATGCAGAAAAATGTGCGTGTCCAGTATGAGAGTGTGTCATCCGCTTACTACGGTAATGATCCACTGGGTTTGTTTACTACCACCTTTCAACAGGTCATGGGAGGGCCGTGCCATACTGTTGCGGAGGCTTGTCTCAGATTTCTCAATGACAAAGAAAAGAAGGGCATCTCAAATGCAGTGGAAACTGCAAAGCTGAGATCAGAGTGTGGTGATCTCACCGAGGACATGCTTAGCACAGAACGCTACATGCTTCAACTCCTAATGCTTACCAAGAGGGCCAGAGAGGTGGTAGAGTATATCATAGACTCAGGAGTCTGATTTGGTTCATGTAACGTACTAGACCGTTGTCTGTATCGGGTGCTGGTCACCAACTTGCATTGCTTGCAGGGCGTGGTTTGATGGTGCAATAAGTTAGTAGGAACGGGGTCACTTTCAGTCTCGTGACTCTCTTGCAGCGATGGAGATGGGCCGCACTCTAAATGCCATAGAACGTGCTCGGCCTTATCCCAGTGCTCTTGGTTGGTAGACTTATTCATGCTGGGAAGTGGCATTTGCTCTGGGAATTATTGGAAATGTTTTATTTCTTGATGTAATGCACAGTATCACAACGCATGACGCATAAATTACGCAAAAGATAACTACCATGTCTATCCCTTATGCCACAGAGGTTCGAAGTACCAATTACGTGGAGATTGCAGCACAGTAGTACATTCAAAACCCTATTAGTGACAAGCAATCCATGCAGTGATCATCAAACCTGTCGCATAGTCCGGCAGACTACAAGGAACTGTAAGTTTTAAGCATGGCACACCTCATCTCCACACAAGCGGGCCATCGAATACACAAGTGCAACACTCAATTCTAGCAGCTAACTCAACCTGTCATCAGTCTCTCCAACGTCTGTCTGTCTAGCTGAGCTTATCTCCATTGATCTAGTCTTACGTACTAAACAGAACCCTGCACCGACATTTCCATCTCGGGCACCTGGTTTGGCAGACGACCAGTTGGGACTCTTACTGTACTATTGAATGTTGAGGAAAGAGCGCCAAAAGTGTAATAAGTTCAATATTAAGTTACAAGGGAAATTTTAGATTTTGATCGAAAGAAAAACATTCCACCTTGGCTGAAAGAAAAATTAGACCCACTTTGATTTTACAATCTCAAATGAAGAGAAATAAGCAATACAATTTTCATATATGAGTAGTATATTAATCTAACTTTAAGATTTTGTTGCAAAATCTACTAAAAAATGCTTTGATTGAGATTTATTAAATTTCAAGTAAAAATGAGTCATTTTTGATACTTTCGGTCAATTTGTAAAAATGAAATTTAATGGCTATGAAGGTCTAACTTGTATCATCTAAAACATACATGATACGTAGTGGTTGCTTTTTCTGTAGGAATAATCATTTCTACTGAATCATCTTTCATGATCTTTAATAATCTCCTTTAAAGGTATTCATCTTCTTTTTAATTGGCTTTCTATAATTTGAAATACTTACAATATCATCTTTAAATCCTATATTTTGATAAAATAAAATATTAGTGATAGGCTAATGTCAAAAATGCAATATAATTGGTTATTGTGAAAGTATGCAATCAAATAATTTCATCAATAAATTGTCATAATGGGTGGGAGCTTACAAAAGTCATTTTATTCACATGTCTCACACTAGTATTGATTGCTGACAAGAGAGTGCAAAATTTAAATTAATTTGAACAATATAACCCCGAAGGCCGTTGAGACCCGTTTCGGGTTGTAGCACTTCAGTCTCTTAGGCAGGCTATTCAAAGCCTTAAGGTTCCAGAATTTTATTATTTTCTAAATTTTTTACGCCATGTAGCTCTCATTGATAACTTTCCAATGGCGCAAATTTCAAAGCATTTGGAATTACGATGCAAAAGTTATGAATTTTAGAAGAATCTGCTCTAAATTTAGGCAGCCAATAAATAACCAACCATTTTCTGCCCAAGTTGCCCGTCCTTCAATAGGGCAGAAAGTGACAAGACAAATTTTCAAAGGACGTGCACTTGCAAAATAATGGGCCCAATAATTTTTCATCCATACACATTTATAACAGTTTTCATTCCATACAAAATTTTAATCTCACTAAGTATTTCCATCTAAAGAGGTTGCTGATTTTTTTATCCAAATGACAAATATCACCCAAAGCTTAGTGTTCATCCAAAATCCATTTTCCATCCATATAAATTGTTTCATCTCGTATTAAATTTTCATCCAAACTTGATAAATTTCATCTAGTATCTATGTCGTGGCAGGGGGTTCATCCTTAAAATCCCTTCATATCAAAACTGCCCTTTAATCTACTCTGATTATATTGAATTTTTTTGTGGTTCTTTTCTTCATTAACTTCAACATATCTACTGTTGAGAGTTCCAATTGGACATTTTTAGATCACCCTATAGGTAGTTTTAATTTTGGAGAATGTAAGGCAATTTCAGCACACCCCCTTTCACAAAATCAAGGATTTTTTAGCCTTTCCATGCCCGTATGAGGCTTAAACTTTCTGAGCTTATACCTAACTTCCATATCTAGTGGGCTCGATGATCCCCATGAATCAAATGTGTTTGCAAAGTATAGTTTTTGGGCATCAAAAATTTGGTATACTCATGGAGCAGTCTAAAACAAAACATCTTTGATTCTGCACTAACTTTAAACGTTATAATTTTGCAATTTGTATGGTGGATTGTTCTCAAAATTAGTATTTACCTTTTAGAAGAAGGTAATTACAAGATCCTTTGGTTAAATATTCAATTTAATTTCTAAATTTAGATATTAATAGTTTTCTAATAGTAGGCGTATGTTTTTGGATCATACAAAAGTAGTATACTAAGTTTGTTTTGAGATCTTACTATGTAGTATACTAAGTTTGTTTTGAGATCTTACTATGTCCAAAATCTACTAAAAATGCTTTCATTGAAATTTATTAAGTTTCAAGCAAATACGAGTAATTTTTGGCACTTTCGGCCGATTTGCAAGAAAGAAATTCAAGGGCTAAGAAGGTCAAACAATTGTATCATCTACAATATACATCATGATAAAAGCCTACAAGTATTCTTTGATTTCAATGTAGGCATAATCATTTTTGATGATCTTTCACAATCTTAAATAACTTTCAAGTTTCAAGTAACTTGTTCATTTTATTTTTAATTGGCTCTATATATATTTGAAGTATAGAGAATATCATCTTTGAATTCTATATCAAGATAAAATAAAATATGACTAAAAAGGCTAATATAAAAATGCAATAAAAATGGTTATTGTGGAAGTATGCAATCAAATAATCTCATTGATAAATTGTCCTAAATTCCTCATCATAGATTGTTTGTTTTTAGTTAATCTTAAAAGTAATTCAAGGACTTTAGTTACACAATATTTACCATTATGAGGTAATCATATAAATACACAACATCGTCTTTTTAGTACATAGTCATTCCACTCGGTCAAAGTTCAGTTTACACTGAGTGAGGGGGTAGAGGACAATAAAGTGGACCACAAAGTGCAAAATGTGACCACTAACAAGTGAATATGAAGCGTGCTGTTTTTGAAGGCTCAAAGCTGATTTGAGGATTTTGGTGTAGTTTTTGAGCATTTTAGTCACTTTCTAAAGTGTCATAAGGTATCTTACGCACATCTTCACAAACAAAACATCCTCAATTGAAACTAAATTTGACCACTAGTTCAAAATCATGAAAATGAACTTTTCCAAAGTCTTGATTTCTTCATTTGGGGCCCTCTATTGTCTTTAAATGATGTTTTTTTCAATTTAAAAAACAATGTTCGGTGAAAAAAAAGTGACAAAAAGTATCGCGGAAAAGACCCTCTTAAAAAGCATCCTTGCGATACTTTTGGAACCCTAAATCAATCAATGAGTATATGAATTGACTATTTTAGAATACCTTTGAAACATACGGAGGGCCCCGCGAAATTATTAGTGATTTTGGACAAAACCCTAAACCGTTTTGTTCACTTTTCCAAATGAGTCCATTCACTTTGCCCGAGTTCGACGTCTCCGTTTTCCATTGTAAACTCAATGTCCTCTCTCGCAACTTTGGGAAGTTGAAGAAGATCAAGTCTACTTTCCGTATCCCAAACTCAATCTTGCATTGACATAATATAGATCCCACTTTCCCTAGTGTTTACAAAAGGGGCTGAAATTGGTGAAAAGATAAGCACTTTTTTGTTCACTTTATTGTGCTTCCCCCCTGAGAAGCTCAAGGCCCCTGAAAACTACACTTTTTGAAAATGTCACCATCAAATTGTGGCGGTAAAATTAATCACTTTTCCATGCTGCCAAGCCTGCCTTTGCTCCGCAGTGTACACCACCCCCGGATGGTCTTGACACTTGATAATGCATAATTGACAAGTTTACAATTGCTCAATGTAGAGCGTGAGAGGTGATGAGCAAGAACATTTCACATATGTTGCTTGAAATTATAATAGTTTTTTAGCGAGGAAATTCTACACTTCATTGGAATTTGGAAGTCCCTGATATCACAGACCTATCTGAGCAGACCACGCGGCACTGAGGTTTGAATCCAGGTTCTCACAGCGAGTAGCCATTAGGGCGGGGGGCACGTCAAGCCCGCATGCCACTATGCAGTGACTCTCCATAAGCCTTTGGAGGGACTGCTTGGCGTAGGATTATTGGAGATGCTCTTATAAGTTATGATGTATGTCCTCGTCCACTACCTCATTGTCAAAATTAATCAATCGTATCTACCTCATTCAAGATTTGGCTTGAGATTTCTTGTCCTACCTGGCCTCAAGACTAAATGAAGTTTCTAGTCCTTTCTGACTTGAGACTTTCTAGAGATTTCTATTCTAACCGAACTCACTAGTAGGAATTCCGTCTTAAATGACGAAATTAGTGACCACAGTTCGAGTCATTCGAGACGGACGTGCCAAGAAATGACCAGTAGCCCCTGCGTCTTCGTGGACGGGTCATTCTCCGTCCTTTGTCATTCAGGACCGAATTCACCTGTTCAGTAAACGCCCTTTCCGGAGGAACTACATGTTCATCGATGACCACTACGTATACATTTATCTTCGTACATTTCAGAGTTTCTTCTTCTCTCATGCGCATATTAACTTCCGGACTGGTAATGTTCTCCACATCAACATTCCTGCGATGTTTACTTCGGGAACTATCACAGACAATACATGTCCGCGTGGAGCATGATTTTGAGTTGCAATGCCGAGTTATTCGGAACCTACAGCTCAACGTGTCAATGACTCCGCGTTCACATGCGCTGTTCCAAATTGTTTTGTTTTTATCTATGGCCTCTCCTGAGTTGACACTTGTAGCCCACGCATGGGCCTCCAGAGAAAATAAGCAACCGGGCAATTACATATTTTATTTCGTAATTTATGAGCGCTGATATGTTCCACGTGTCAATCCCGTGATTAACTTAAAGCAAAAGCTTGTATAATGCCAAAACGCAGTGAATACCACTGTTTCATTATGCATGAAGAAGCAATTGCATTTTCTGCAAGCTTTTTGTACAATGAGGTATGCACTCGGCATGGAGAATAAGTAATACAACATTGCAAAACTTTAAAAAAAAAAACTGAAGCTTCATACATCTATTTTTCTGACCTCATGAACTTCCCAACTTTCTCCAGGTCCTCTTCTCCTGCCGTGTTCCTGCAACTAAGAGTTCTCCTCATCCGCCACCGCGTAGGTTTATATACAACATCTTGAAACGCATGAGTCGACAACTCATCATTTTTGGAGAAACGTTAAGGCCTTCGGCCAGAGAACACTTGAACCCAACGCGTCATTCAGATTCTGTTGCTCTGCCTCTTCCACCGGTACAAGTAGGGGAACATTCACAGCTACAGAATGTAAGTTCACACGGAGAAACTGAGGTGGAATGGGTCGATGATGAAAAACCCCAGTCCCTCCTAGTGCATTCACACTTCCGGATGCCACTCGAGAAGCCCTGTTCGATGTATCCGCTAGCCACACAATGTCTCCAATTTGAAACTGCAGTTGCAGCATAACACAGATGTGTGAATGCTCATGGAACTGATATTTCAATACTAATCTGAACTATAGAATAGCATTGATCGTTCAAATACGTGATTACCTCTCCCTCCAGACATGTTGAAGATTCAAATTCGCATGTAGCATTCTTTTCTGCCTACACATAGTCATCATTTGAGTTAGTTTTTTAAATAAAACACAACGTAAATATCA
This sequence comes from Ceratodon purpureus, assembly GCA_014871385.1. Taxonomy (NCBI): domain Eukaryota; kingdom Viridiplantae; phylum Streptophyta; class Bryopsida; order Pseudoditrichales; family Ditrichaceae; genus Ceratodon; species Ceratodon purpureus. The sequence continues at coordinate 1,891,566 of CM026421.1, read as the reverse complement.
CGGAGGTTATAATCGCTCTTGAATGAGGCCACACTTACTCAAACTGTGCTAGCATCATTACGTATAGCTTATGAATCTTCATGAGTATATCATTGAACACCTGGTCAGCATTTATTCATTACAATTTAGTTTAACAATGTATAACGTTTTACTATAGTGACCTCGTGAGGATATACTGCTCACTGATCCTCTAACTATCATAGCGCTCTAAATGTAATTTTGCACTATTTGTCACGGAATCATTTTTACATCGTAAAAAAAACAGTCAAATTCATTTAAAAACGACTATTCGAATTACACGTTTCTTACTCAACATCAGCACCGTACACAGTATAATCAGATCCGACACAGATGTTTTCTAAGTTTTGTACCTTATCCGTCTACTATAAACGTAAGGCAAATATAAAGGGAATCGAATTTCTAGATAGTATCATATGAAATTGGATGATCCCTCACCTTGGTATTTTTATTCTTTCCCGGACTGTGTTCCGGATGTTGAGCTCCCTGCGTTCCCAATGAAGACATTAGATATCTTGAAATAGAATCCACATTATTCTCTGTATTCACTTTAATGCTTGTGAATTACATCAAGATCATAAACTATTTACAATAAATTAGAGATCTGCACCATATCAAAATTTCTACCCAACACCTCAACGGCGATCCACTCCTGCACATGTAGTACAGAGGTCCCTACTGATGAACATTAAAGGAGACAAATAACATCAGTATATCTCTTTCACTCTAAGTATCGAATTGTAGAGAAGGCGAACAGATCATCATTCATAACTTCAACGTTCATCTCGTAAAAGAAAGATCAACGATTATCACAAGACGACTAGTACGAATTACCGGACTAAAAGAGCAGAAATGTTTGGGCCAAGACATTGTTGCAATACTACCTTGACATCTGTAGTTTTCCCCCGTCTCTTGGGTGATGCAGTACGGTTGACAACAGGTCGTTCCTGAGAGTATCACATGTTAGTGGCTTGACGCATCATGTGAGACTGTTTCTCTTATACTAAGAAAATAGTAGTCTAGAAATTCACTTGTCATACTCTAAATAACATAGTCTAACATTTTATTACTCTTCTACCTTAAAGGATGTCTTCAGAGCAATCAATAATGAGATATTAATAAGAAGCATCAAAATATTAATCAGTGAGTGATCACTTCAAAATAATCGCAATACACATACGTTTTTCATGGTTTGATCAAAATCTGCATAATATATTAGGACGTTAAGGACACACAGTTCCGTTTGACCTACACAAGCATGGAGAACAGCTTTCAGAAATCCATGAATATTAGTCTTTACGTTACAGAGGAAGGTAACTGATTGTTCTGTGAAACAAAAACTTTTAAATGAAGACAAAAACAGTCGATGTATACAATGCTAATGAAACTTATAAGGGGAATAATAGGTCAACATTCACTAACCTGGTCATCTGCATTCAGAAATGTTTTTGGTGTAATCCTACGTCTCTCGTTCTTTGGTTGCTCCTCATCCGAGTTTTCACACAGATCATCCCACCATTGCTCACTGGAGGCGTGGCCCCTTGAATTATCGACCATGTGCCCACGCTGCTGGTTCTGTGCCGTGCCAGATGTATCTCCAACAGCAGTGCTTCCTGTGCGAGGCAAACTCACATTTTCAACAGCATTAGATTGAACTAAATTACTTAGTACAGACTGTAGCATTGACTGCAAGTCCTTGTTGCCCTGTAGGACTTCATCTAGCCTTCGGTTTGTTTCCGCAAGACTCTTCTCCGTTGCAGTCAGCCTTTGTGAATTCTTCTTTTCCATTGCCTGTTTTTTTTCAAGGTAAACATTTTGTCATATAATCAGGTCATCTCATTCAGTACGTACCTCACAACAACATTTGAAGCATCTAAAAATAAATCTTATCAGGAGACATGTCCCTACAAACTTACATTGGTTAAGGTCAAACGAACGTAATAAATTGCATGAACATGAGTACATTGTTTAAGGTTCAGTTCAAACCGTGTACTTTTCTTTCTGCACACTTAAATCATATATAACATCATGGAGACAAACACTGAGTAACGGATCCATAACTACATGTAACAAAGACGACAATATCGGGCAGTGTCAATAAAATTGTAGGATCCTGTACTTACAACGCTGTTGGGATTTTCAAGTCCTTTCCGAAACTCCTCTGAAACATCAACCATCCCGGAAGCATGTTCTTGGTCTTTCTCCTGTGATACATAAGCAGCCAAAAAAAGTCACTCTTTTCTAGATGTGATTTGAGAATACACTATAATGTTCTGTCTCTATACCGTAGATTCCTAACAGTCTAAATGGATTGTGTCCTAGACATCCATTGAATGTAAGTAAATTGAAGTACCCACCAGTTTGGTTGCCTTTCCTGCATAACCCAGCCGCCCCACTCTAGGGTTGAGCTGAACCTTCTGTCTCTTCTCCGCCATTTTCTCTGATTGCGATTTTGTAGAAGGAAGGCCCCAGTGCTTATTCAATCCATCCCACTCTTTGTCGCTATACCTCAAAGGAGCAGCGGTTTTTCCACCATGAATTCTCTTCGCACGTTCTCGGTCCTTCCTTAGCCACGTCTTTATTATTTTGTCCATGAATCCATCTGTCATCTCGTTCCCTACAAACTCAAATTTATTACGCACATCGTCACGAAGCTTTTCTTTCGAGCGTTCATTTTGTTCCTCATACCTGATAATGCTCATGTCGAGGAATCGAGGAGTCATATCTCGAATGTATTCCTGCCATTTGAGATGGCCATCGCAACTGCTGTCGATAACTCCTAATGGTTTGACTTGTACTACAAAGGGTTTCAGTCCATTACTCTCTCTTCTCCTTGCTGCCTCCTCTGCTTCCCTTTTGTGAGCTCTCCGTTCCCTCCGTTTCAAAGACTCCTCTTTAATCGACGTTGATAAAGAAGCAGTACTTTTCTCTGTGCTTAACAATGTCTCACTCTGAACAGGTCTTGGAACATTCGACGTGGGATGAAATTGCCAATTTCCGGGGAAACCCCCCTGTGGAGCCGCATCTGTGACGTTGAAGTACTCAACCCCCGGGTGGTCCTGTGGAATAGGTACCCAAGCAAAGCGCGTCGGCATAGGGTTCGGATTTGACGATGACGATGGTAACCTACTACTCCCTGCTCCTCCAGGAGGGTGGAAGAAGGCCTTTCCTGATGCATGATCCTCGTGCGCGTCGTTGACATCCTTACGAGCCGGTACTTTTTTGGGTTGAGAAACCCTAGATTTCGTCACTGTTTTCTTCACGCATCTGTTTTCATCACCTTCGCGAGACGTATCCTCCGATGCGTCTGATGGCAAGTCTCTCTCGCTGTAATCTGTATAAATTAGATGAATTTAATGATCCGCTTGGCATAACCCATCAAATAAATTACCGGGACATGACTGCCACAAATGTCTCTCGGCTTGGCACTCAATTGAAATTACGTTGATTGTATAAGACAAAAACTTGAAGGAACTAAAGAGCGGGATTGAATAGGGTTCAGAACATCTTCGACAACAATATAGATGTTCAAAACAGTACCTATATTTAACACCGGCGAATAAAAGATTAATTCCCGGAGATCGGAGTCTGGTCTATTTCACCTAAATACGTTGCCTTGCGAAAATTACACTGAAAGTCCGACCGGAACAGATGAAACGAGGTAAACACAGAGTTCAAACATTAACATTCCATAATGTTACCTGATGGGTCTCCGTCGCCGGAGCTGCCTCGGTTGTTTGTATCATCTTCGCCATCGTTGTCATCAGCATTCGAAGGATATGGAAGTCTGCGTTCCGCAATTACATTTAACTTTCCCAGGCGCTCACTCCTGCGTTCTGGTCCTCCTCGACCAGAGTTCCGGCACCTCGAAAGCTTTTGTCGCTTCTCTCCTATGTCAGAATTGCTAAAAAAACAAGAGTAGTAATTAAATGAGGGTATACCTCTCCACGGTAGAACGCCAAGACTCGCAAAGATGACTCTCATCTCCCGGCAAACTTCAGAAGACAATGTCCCCTTCACTCAGTGAATCTCACCCGCTCAAATGGACACGTGGCACGTATCGACGGTAAGACACACGGGAGCTCTAGGGTTTAGGGTATAAAAGACACTTACAATGCATCAGCAGCAGCAAGACATGACTGAAGGTATGCATTGTTGCTTGCAACTCTCGCTGCTCGCTGAAGCTCGTACTCGTTCGTAATGCCCTCGTTCTCCTCCGTTTCGATTTCATCAAAACCCTCTTCATCGTGATCATCAATAACTCTCTTCCGTGACATCTCTACAGCGTCAGAATCCTCTCTCTTGGCTGGAGTCGACAACGTCTGGGTTCATTCAGGAAGGAGAATTCACGAAGTGTAGCAAGATATCTGCGTAATTGAGCGGAGCACCAGATAGGGGTTTCGGAGGAGATGATTACAAGCTCTGTCGCTCACCGTTTCAACTTCCTTTTCGACCAAAAGGTATGTTCAGCGTTGTAGACTCTTGAACAACCGTTAGTTATGTGACAGTGGAATTAGAAACTTTTCCATTTTTCAGAACCGAGAGTTTGCGTTATCCTGAGAGGAAGGAAAACCGATACTGCTTAAGTTCTATCTCTTCATCTACCATTCTTGCATCTCGAATTTGCTTTCGAGAGAAGAGATCGTCCTTTTAATTCGCATACATCTGATCATTTTCTGATTTTAACATTTGCGGGAATGTTTATGGGATGATTATCTACGATGAAAAATACTCACTCGATCTCAATAGCGGCATCTTAGACAACATCACTTGTGGTCTGTATTCTCCAATCTGGTCGTAAATGTTCACGATCTATGCCCCTTCTATGAATTTGTCCCTTCGTATCCTCTATTATAGAGTATTCTGATAGTTCACATTACACCTGCAACTAATGCGAGTTCTGTCCGTTTCATTCATGCAGACACGCGATACAGTCAACAAGAAGGAGTGCGTTGTTGCAGTGGAGATCAACCACAGATTTTAGGTATCCGCTATCACTTGCTTCCTGCATTACGTCCTTGCAGTTTGTAATCGTGTAGAATCAGTCTATTGTTTAAAACATTGAATTGATTGCCCATCCACTACCCTGTGCTGTAGTGTATTGTACTAAACGACAGAGATACACGTTCCCTTTTTGTCCATTTGATTATAAATCGATTGTGCACTTAGGGTTTATACCAGTTTATGGTCGATGCAAATGTCTGAGTTGCACTTGGGTTGTGACAGTCCTAATAATTTCCATTCAGCTCCTCTTATCACGGTCACATCGCGCTTTTACATCAGATTTTGAAAGTTTATCATGTACACTGTATGTTTCTTTGCACACTTTAGGTCCACATCCTTTAACTTTTGTCGTTCCGGCACTGAAGGAACATGTAAGACGACAATTTGTGTCACTGTAAGGGAGGTGCGACTCGGGAGATATGTAATCAACATCGGGGGATACAACTTCCAGAAGACCATACTGCTGCAAGGTAAAGTGATGATCGAACCCCCCGTATAAAGATATATTACATTTGGCTGTCTGCTTACTTAAATCATACAATCTCTTCTTGTAATATTCATTCTATTATTACGATGTATTGGGTGCTGCATTGAAAGCAATTGTTTCTCTGTAACGTGATTTGCTGACATCTGCAATAGTTTCCACACAACCGGGAGAAACTATTCAGTGACTTCTTCTTTGTTCATGCAAAACCTGAAAGACTAATTCCTTAATGACCACTCTTATCAGGATGTCTGAAAAGTTACCGATTTCTGATCACCGGAGGGTCAGAGAAAGAGATAACAAACTCTGGTTGCGAGACAAACAACGGGCATTGCAATACGGATTTCCAAGGATACCATGCCCATGCTTGCATCACCGAGGGACTGGGCGCCCTATCAGTATTACAGAAGTTGAAAGACATTTGATACGATTTGGCCGATCTCCAGACTGCCGAACTTGGAGAGGGCCACAGGAACCGGACTCTTCTGATGACGAGTGGGAACAGGATTATACTGCGAAGATTGCACAAGCATCGACAATCATACGTGAACGCGATAATGGATTGGAGATGCGAAACATGTTGCAAGAGATGTATCAGCAGGTGGAGGAAGCAGCGGCCACAGAGGAAACAATTAATCGGATTGCGATGACAGCTATGCAAGCAAGTGACGATATCACAGGCATTAACCAAGATGATCCGGGAAACAATACAGCGGATTGTCATACACCAGTGGGAGTGGCGGGCTGTGAGTCAGGGGTGATAGGGGAGGAAGGAGTTAGAGATGAAGGGGGCAACGTACCCGATGACTGTGGTGACAATAGAGATCATAGGACCAATGATGACGATCGTTCCCACACTGATGAGCCGTGTCAAAACGGTGAAACTAATGAACGTCTTGAGAATGAGCGAGCGCAAGATGCACGAGCACTCGAGGATGCCATGAGGTTGCTGTACAATGGCTCCACTACAACAAAACTGGGAGCGACAGTGATGGTTGTTAACTTAGTGGCTACACATCCGGGAATTACCAACAAGGCAGCTGATGATATCTTTGCAACGATTAAAACACTACTCCCTTCTGAGAACCAGTTACCGGGTTCATTGTACCAGGCAAAGACTCTCACCAACCGTTTAGGGTTGGGCTTCAGGAACATTGACGGATGTCCAACTGGATGCGTTCTATTTGATGATGAAGCGAAGAAAAACCTGGACCGGTGTCCTGTGTGTAACTCACCTAGATATCGAGACATGTTCCACAGAACGCGGCCTTTGAAGGTACTGAGGTTTTTCCCTGTCACACCCAGGCTACAGAGGTTTCTCAGAATCCCAGCGCTGTCTAAGCTTCTTCGTTGGCACAAGGAAAACGAAAGTAAAGATGGCAAAGTAAGGTACCCTGCAGATTCAGTAGCTTGGAAGAGACTGGATACTTTGGACCCGGAGGTGTTCGACACTATGGGATTTGGAGCTAATGACACAGACTTGAGACTACAAATATCGTGCGATGGTATTTGTCCCTTTAAACAACACAAGTCCAGCTGGTCTGCATGGCCCGTTATTGCAACGATTCTGAATTTGCCACCATGGCTAATTACAAAGAAGTTTTTTACCCTTCTAGCTTTGTTGATTCCTGGCAGATCGCAGGTACCTTTTCAGTACTTTGATGTGTGGATTAGACCATTGATAGAGGAGATGAAGACTCTATGGAGAGGAGTACCAGCGTATGATGTATGCAAGCCTGAAGGTGAACGTATATGCAATTTAAGAGCAGCTATTCTTTACACTACTCACGACTTCCCTGGATACGGCACTGTTTCAGGCGCTGCTCACCAGGGATACACTGCCTGTCCTCCCTGTGGAGATCAGCTCCGCGGTACGTACGCCTATGAGAGCCGCAAAATTATTTACCGAGACTCCCGCAGATGGTTACCTCCTCATCATACCCTACGGTCACACCAGTTCGATAGATTATTTGGTGGACGCTCTGAACATAGAAGTAGACCTGTTACGAAGTCACCTGCGGATCAAAGAGCTGCTTTCCAGAAGTACCAAGCTTACTTATCGAATCAAGGTAATTGTCAGCCTACGCTTCCTGAATATGATCTAATTTCATGTAAATGCACTTGTGTGCTCCTTTGTAGCGGCTAGACATGTAAGTGTGTGCACATGTTCGCTGAACCAGGGACACAACACGACAGAGCCTCTGCGCCAGACGAAATGCATGGCGAATCTGAGAACAGCACTCGTACTAGAAAAAGAAAGCGACCTGGAGGCAAAGGGGGTCGGGCATCTACGAGTAAATCAGGTGCGGCTTCTACATCAAACCATGAAGATAATGGGGCGCCGAGGCAATTCCATGGTGCCGCATCGAATCGAAAGCGGGAAAAAGAAGCGGATCCATCGAAGACTTATGGAATGAAGAGATGGAGTATTTTTTATGAGTTACCGTACTGGGAGGTACATGGCACATTCAACTCACTGTGGCATGTAGATGTTTCTAAGCACATGTTTTGTTCTGATGACTGTTTGTTGAACTTCATGTTATGTAAGTCTCTGTTTGAATAAACATAAGAATAATAAACCTAAGATTAATTCAAACATGGTAATTTGCTGTACACTTAAGCATATATGGTCACGGATGTTGTCAACCTCGTAATGTGTTCGTACTCTGTAGTGGAAGGCAGAGTATGAACTCCCTGATAAACCTGATTTTGTAAGTAGCCAGTGGTGACAATAGCTTGCAGAACGCTCACAGTAATACACGTTTTTAGAGGACATAGATAAAAAAAAGTCGTGGAAAGCTAATGTGTAGTATACATACTTGTGGAAAACGAAACATGAGGACTAGGAAAACATTACTCATGGTTGCTGGAACAATGCATTGTCGTGTACATATTAGGCGTGGTACTGGAATGGGTTCGTTGAAAGAGTAATCGATGAAAAGTTATGTCGTCTAAAAATTAGACATGCTTTTTTCATTTTTTTGGTATTATACTATCTTGACATGTTTGGTCCTCTGAACTTCGGACTCATGTTTTAACTACACTTATTTCTCCTCTGTGCAGCATCTGGAAATCAGGAATTCGTTGGACATAATGCATTGTGAAAAAAATTTTGCCGAAAATCTGTTGAAGACTATTACTGGTTTCAAAGAAAAAGATAGCGTGAAGGTGAGGAGGGACATGGAAAGGGAAGGCGTTCACCCGCACTTGTGGATGGTAAGGGACCCGAGGAATCCAGCCAGGATGCTAAAGCCGGTTGCAAACTATGTTTTGACTCCCAAGGAGTTCGACGTGTTCTGCACGAGGTTGGAGAATATAAAGGTACCCTCTGGTTACTGCTCGGAGATTGGCAGCTACATTCGCTCCAAAAAGTTTAGTGCTCTCAAATCGCATGATTACCACATTTTGATCCAGACTCTAATCCCGCTTGCGTTGAGGGGCTTGATGGAACCGAAAACCAGAATGTCCATTATGAGGGCTTGTAGAATCTTTCGCAGATTATGTTGCAAGGTCTGGGATCCTGCACAGGCAGATGATTTGCGGGAGGACGTTGCCGTGACGTTATGCTTGCTAGAGATAACGTTTCCTATCACCTTTTTTGATGTTATGACGCATTTACCATTGCATTTAGTTGACGAGTTGATTATATTAGGCCCCACCCAGGTTCGTTGGATGTATCCAATTGAACGAACTATGATGATGCTAAAAAACCACGTTAAAAATAGGGCACGGCCCGAGGCATCGATTGCACAGGGCTATTCACTTGAGGAGACAATGGGATATGCAACATCATATATGCACGGCTATGAGGCGGTGAGAAGAAGAATTTGGGATGAAGATCCCGAGGACTGCGAAGAGTACGAAGTGTTGGAGGGAGCCGCGGTAGACGTTATCCTTTCAAGATCGGAAAGAGATGCACTTCACAAATTTGTTTTAAGAAATAGTACACTGACCGCGACTCTTTACGGGTACTTTATAAACTCTTCCCCAGCGCTATATTGTTCTGCGCATGAGTTCATTCTGATATCCGTTGCTCTCCATGTGGACACCAGACGCTGCGAAATACTCTGATTGTTTTTCACCATATCCGTCTGTGGTCTCCAATGCTCTGTCTCCCTGTCACTCGTTCTCCTCGTAAAATACTGACATGTATGAGGTGGAGCGTGTACAGTCAATGGGAATCGGAGGTGGAACAGACGGGAGGACCAAGTACTCCTCTGGAAGTTTGGATCCAACAGACCATCCATGCAATGCATCTCGACATGGATGACCCCAATGAGTCAGACTTGTTGTTGTTGTCGAACCCCCCGTCTCTGTATTGCAAAAGATATGCCAAGATGACCGCATACGGCAACCATTGGAGAGTGGATGATACCACCTCCAGGTGTATGCCAAACTTCGACAGCGGTGTGGCTTGTTTCGAATCAAACAAGGAATCATGTGGGATTGGCCAAGATTATGTTGGAGTGCTCCAAGACATATTGGTGCCAAACTACGGTGAACTGAAAACACCAGTGATTGTTTTTTCTTGCACTTGGAAAAAACATGTGGACAATCGAAACAACAGTACATATGTCCGTGATAACGATGGTTTCCTTGTTGTCAATTTTAAGCACAACATCCCCAAATCCGTTGATCCGTACGTCTTTCCATCACAGTGCACTCAGGTTTTCTTTGCTACAGATGATCTACGTCCTCCAGGATCTACGTGGAAAGTAGTATTGAAGAAGGAGGCCCGATCGAGGCGTAAAGTTGAAGAAGGTGACGAGTTTTTTATGTCCACGGACGGTGCTGCAGGGGGTGTTTTACCAAGCAATGAGTCACTATGTCAAACTGTGGTGCCGGACCTGACCGGAGCTATCATACTCAATGATACAGACAATGCGATAGCGTTACAAAGTTTGCAAAGACGAGTTGTCGGGAATGGAAGAGAGAAGAAATCAAATCGAGTTGTGGGGAAAAAGAGAAAAAGGGCGTAGAGTCCATGTCGACACAGGGAATCACAGGTATGTTCTCAATAACCGCTACCCGAATCGACCACCTTGATTTTTTTCACATAGACGACGGTGTGTTTATTTTTTTTCGGAAAATGTGAACATTCAATAATCGTTGAAAAGTACAACTGTCAAAGTTTGTATGCACTTCTCTTGTATTTCGCAGTGATTTTGGATATATGGTATTCGCTGACATAGAGGTTCCTGTATTTCTAATTCAGATTATTGAAGTAAATGTTGCCATAGAGTCCCTGCACTCTGAAGTCTAAGACAGGAACAGTCATCTGTAATAAAATGCATTAATACACTATGAACATAAAATGTTCTGTTTTCACGAACTGTTGTGAATTAAAACGATTGCTCTGTATTCCAAGTATCCTCTGTGTACAATTCTACTGTTTAATTTGGACAAGTTAAATTGACAAGCAATTGATGATGCGATTAAACTTTCAAATGCGTTCTATTTGTAATCACAGAAAATTAAACATTAAATAGCATTGACAGGGCTTACAGTAAGTCAGAGGTATAGCCTGAAAGGAAAAGTACTTGGAGCCGAGGTCTTTATAATCGTAGAAGTTACTGTTGCTAGTATGTTTCTCTTATTCCACACTCAGTTTTCATTTTGTATTACAACCATCTCCATGTAAGTATGGGTCCTCCTAACCATCAGAAAAGGGTATTACACTAGTACTGTTATGGAGTTATAAGTCGACTTAGTTATGTATGTTTTGCATTTGGGTTCACAAACTATTTAATCTTAGCTTTCAGTAGAATGTTGGCAGCCACATATTGGTTTTATCTAAGTAGTGACCGTAAGTGGATTTGGATTCGTAGGGGAAATATTCACTGCGTGTTTAATGAAGAATTTCTAAAATGTAAACTCAATTTCTTTTGAACTACAGCTTAAGATAATTCACAAATGAAGCTATCACCTACTTCCAGATCTCAGTACCGACTCTGAATGTTCTAAAAACATATTGAAATAAAAATTTGAAAAAATAAATAAATTGAAGTCCTTGTATGCAGAGAATGGAAGTTCTGCTCATAACCAGTCCGATATACATTTATCGGTGTGTCACCTTCCTCAAAGAAAATAGAGTGATAATTGAAGAACAGAGAATGAGACACTCAAGAAATTTCATTCATCTTATCTGTGAAACATAATCCAGACTAAATCAATTAAAATGTGACAGGAGTGAAGATGAGCGAAGGGAGGGGGCATGCTCAGTGGCCTACGTTGTGGCCTTGTCTTGTCGTCTGCATAGGTTCTGATTAACCTGTCTTGTCTTCCAAGGCGTGGTACTCATTGTATGTGGTTGCCCCTGTATATCTTCATTGCTAGGTACATTCCCCTGGGATCTTTAACAGTTGTAGACCTGAGTCGAAGCCGCCATGAGGATGTCACCCATTTGTACATAATTTCCGAGTTTTATCCATCATCTTCTCAGTCGCTATAATTTTCGTAGATCTCAACATGTGCTCAGCTTTTACACCGAGCTCTTCTCTCCGGGAATGGGATTCTGTTTTCGGTGGAGAGCTTCTCAGAGTAGTTCTTCGCAGCTGGCGGCGTGCTCGCATTGTTTCGGTGTTCTTCTTGCTTGTTTCTCGATCTTACGCTCTTCCGCACTATGTCAAAGGTACAACTGAGGTTTTTTCCAGTGTTTTGGCTACACTTACCCTTAGAGACGCAGATGATTACCACATGTCATTGCCTCTGCAACTGATGTTTGCGAAAAACTCACGCATGCATGTTTGTTTACATTGTCGACCTGAAAGTCTGTGTATTATGTCCAAGTTCACAACCGCGTAGTTTCACGTTGTAGGTTTACTTTCTAACATCTCTAACTTGTGATTGTATGTGAATTCTACTGTCTGTTTTGTTATTTTGGGAATGATCTCCAGTGTGGACCCCCAGTCTCCGAGGTTGTTCTAATAGTTTATGTTGTCGCTGTTCCGCAGTCTGGGAGCCGAGAGATCATGAACGGCGACGGAGGCATGGAGCGAGCGAAGGGCACAATGGAGTCCGGATCATCAACAGGGAAGTGGGCCGATGGTTCACTTGGTAAGTAATTGTGTTCGTGCATTATGCTCTCCCAGTTCCCATGCTTTGGAAAATTGTGCTGTCAGATTTCTAATTCTTTTGCTGCGGTGTTATACTTTATTATTCTTCGGCACTGTTATACCATCCTTTTCCTTCCAGACTGCGTGGACCGTCAGGAGATTATGGTTCCAGCAAACCATTTCCCGAACATGCATGATATCCCAGAAGAAATAGCCGAGGAAGGAAAAAAAGATGAGAATGACGCTCAGAACGAGGAGGAAAACAAAAATGTGGTAGTCGTTCCTGCACCAAACATCATTGCGGAGGGCGAGATAACCGTTCAACCAATTGGCCGAAAGAACCAAGGTATCGTAGTGGAAGTTACGGAGCCAGTCAATGTAGGTGCCGCACTGAACGTGAGCTTTGACGGCGACTCAGAGATTGCAGGATACAAGGGCAAGTCGATAGCAGACATTTGTACATGTCCGTTTCATTATCATCCACTGAGACGGGGGTACGAGGAAATGAAAGCGGGTGGAGATGGTATGCCTTACAATCCTTCGCCTGGAGTTAAGAAACCAAATGCCAGAGCCCCTTCACCTGATGTAGGAGTCCAGTTGTACGCCGAGAAAATATCCGAAGCACCCGTACAAGTGGAGGAGGGAGAAGAAGAAGACATCGACGCCGAAGATGACAATGAAAATAAAATCCACAAAGGGAAAGGGAAGGAAAAATCACCTGACACAAAAGAGGATGAAGTTAATATCCGTAAGGGGAAAGGGAAGGAGAAATCAACAAAGGACTAAATCAATGACGAAGTAAGTGATGGAGAAAGGTTTAGTTACTGATACATATTACACTCGTCACTGTTTGATAAAAAAAGTCGTGGAAAGCTAATGTGTAGTATGCATTTCAATGAAATGTTTTTTCAGATTGAACTATATCTGACATAACAATCTTATTGTACTGATTGCAGGGTTCTATTCGCACCGGCTCTAATCAAAAGCATAGTAACACCATCGTCGTGTCAAGACAGTGCGACGTTCTTTACTACTGGGTGCAGTGATCGGATGGTAGAAGTTGGATGTTAGAGTGATACCTTGCTCATATATTCTAGGTTGATACTAATGGGAAGTAGACACCCCAGTCTTCAATGACGACGTCGAAGAACTGAGTACTGTTAATCTCGAAATTCTCTCTTTTTTTTTTGGTTTTTTTTTTTTTTTTCGGAATGTTTCTTCAGCAAAGACATAGAAGACTTGGTGTGGAACTGTTGGAAGTTATGGTACTCTGACTGAAACACTAACTCAGTTAGAGTTTGCTACAGCAGTCACTGTTTTTTTGGCATGATCACAATCCGGAGAACTTTGGAAAGGTGTGCTCCGTTGAAGTATCTTTCATAGCGGAGTAGAACTCACACTGTTGATGTTGCTTTTAAACAGTCTACTGTTTAGTTTGTGTGGTTAAGTGTGTGTGAAAAGTGATAGTAAAATCTTTTGTAAGAAAACAAATCGGCCAATCCTGTTATCCACTTCATACGTGGATATGATTGTGAGTGACTTTTTATCTCTAACAGTATGCGCATCTCAAGTTCTCAATGAGTTTTCAGGGACCTTTGGTGCATGCAGCTATAGCAGTGGTAGACACCTTCCGATCCATTTTTAACCTCGGATATATAGCTATTCATAGTATTCAATGCAGAGCAGGAATCTACTCCCGGAGACGTGTTTCATGTTTTTAGACCTGAGAGGAGGTACAATGGAAGCTAATGTTGGTGCAGTGGGTTCTGAAGCATATGTGCCCAGGAATTCTGAGGCATCGCAGAGGATTGAAGAAGTAGAAACAGAGGAAGTAATTGAAGAACGGACCAGCAAAGAGACATTGGAGTTGTCGAGGTCATCTGAGAAGAAAGAGAAGGAATGTGGAGACTCGCTTTCTGCAGGTTTATTTTTTCCATCGGATGGCGAGGAGATCATGGAGACGCAGCCGCTGTCTGGAGAACCGTTTGACATGCCTTTCCGAAGTCACGTAAAGAGGAAATCAAGGGTAGAGCATGTAACAGACGACGATGTAGAGCATATGAGGGAGCAAGCCAAACGTCGTGTGTCTTTGTGTGCACATAGAGATTCAGGGACTGCAGATAGATCTGAACAGAGCTCGGAGACTTTGAAGAGATACGCGGAGCATTGTGCAGCCGTAGACAATGATCCACAGACGCAGTTGTTAAAGCTTACTTGGGAGGAATTTCTTTGTCAATCAGCAGTGGACGAGAACGAGTTTGGACCATCTGAGGACTTCAACAGCATATTAGTAGATGCCTTGAATTCTCAACTATCAGAAGATGATCAGATGAAGCATTGGAAACTTCGGCACAATCGTTTCGTTGAGGTAATGAGAATTAAACAACAGCAGAAAGAGAAGGAGCATACATACGAAGGCACTGCAGAGCCAAAGTAAAACAGTAGAGGTAAGCAACAATACTTCCCAATCGTTAAAATTGTAGTGTATGGCATAGCTGGTAAAGATTGTTTTGTAAGTTGTTTCTCACCATCTATGATCTTGAATTTATGTAGTACTGGATGTACAATTGTACAATACTAAGTTCCTGTCTCGTTGATGAATAGTCAATTTCGTAAACTCCGATCCTTCAGTCCTTTGATTGAGTACAGTGTATTGTTGGATTTTAGGGACTGTACTCATATCTTTCCTTAGCCATGTCACGAGGTCAATTCCGATGCCTTTTCAATTGTATGCATCTGTGAGTGTAGTCTGTTTTTTGGAAAGACTCGACATATTGTTGCAATGGCTTAAATCGGGCATTGTTGTCAGGTACGCAAATTTACTTTGCCGTGGCAACAGAGAGAATATGGACAAGGCGGGATCAATCGGGAGCGGCCAGAAGCAGTACGAAGCTCTAGGTGTTGAACGTGAAGAAATAGAGTAAAAAAAAAAAAACAAATTAATAAACAGAATGGTTTCCACAGATTTTGTAAAGTTCAAACGAAATGCTTCACGTATTTACGAGTGACTTAGTTTTTCCTTCCGTCTTGACTAGTTCAGTTTGTGTACCTTGCGTCCTGAGTATATGTTACTTTGCTACCGTGGGCATTTGAATTTCGTAAGTAGAGTAGATTGACGTTGAGTGTGTACTACATTCTGTCCCAGTTCATAAAATTTCCATAGAGATGTGAACAGTGTGACCGCCTATTGTCTTCGTGTATGCCCTTGTAAAGAATAAAATACGTGTTTTTATCTGATGTTTGGAGACCGTGGTCTGTAGAGACAGAGAAGAAAGTTGGTAATCACAAAAACCGGAAATGTCTTCGGAAACAATTCTGCTACATAGTACAGGGTAAAGGACTGCAAGAAACAAGATATGAGCAACCATGAGCGATGGAGGAAGTTGCACATCCTTACATGGTGAGACAATATCTCTTCCCGACCGTTGATGGGGTTCTGGCTACCTTGATCAATGTAAGAACTTCGGCTGAAATTGGTCTTAGCCAGTTCTGGGTTCTTTTATTTACATTTTTTCAGGTTTTAACTTTTTTTTTTTCTCAATAAATGATATGTTTTTCTTCCTTCAGGTGTTACTCGCGTGCTTAGTCGATGCCCCATATGTGTTATTGTAGTATGCACGAGCGATTTTTCGAAGCTGTTCTATTCCAGAGGTTGTGAAATTCCACGGTTTTAGGATTTAATGATAAAATGAGCGGATTTCCGAGCGCTGAGTCTGATGGGTGGATGTCAACTCAGTGGACATCATTGATAATTATACGGGGTCCCGTCCCTACATGCTGGTACTTTCATGATGACCATAATCTGTCTCAGCGAATGCTTTCAAATCAGTTCCTCCCTTAACTGAGAGTGACGTGATGAGACTCGATGGCTGGAGGTCTAATCTACTCATGAAGCATCAAGAGTACTCCATGATTATGGGAGCTCCTTGTCGGATTAGAGGCGGCTGACAGGCCCGTCGCTATCGTCTCCCCAAACCAAGTGAAATATATATTTTCCAGAGGTAAGGCGCTCATCAATCTCTTTTGTTTCCTGAGTATTCTCGTTCCCTTCAATTTGGTTTCTCAGCCCCTCAACACTGTCTGCGCACTCTGTTTTTCTTCTTCTGTGCACACCTCGAAGGCTCATTGTCTCTCACAATGTCGGATTTGCGTTGGATAGCGCAGTTCTCTGAATTGAAGAAGGGCCGCTTCGAGATGGTAGTTTCGGATGTCATGATAGACCATGTGCTGGAGTTCGCTTGTGAGCCTGCGGAGAGCTGGACTTTCGTTGATCGTCTACACATCGACAGGCAGGAACTTCTGGAGCTAATTCCTCGGCTTGCGTGCCTTTCAAAGGCGTGGAACCTGGCGATGCGGAGCCGCGTCGAGTACAATGCTCTTCGCGCTGCGTCCTCCCTCAACAAGACCGGTTTCGGTAACACGAACTGGCTCCGTAGGCCCGGCTGTAACCCCGTTGAAGACTTTGACAGAGTTGTGAACATTTTCTCCAACTCGTGGAGTGTTGCAAAACCGTTGCCCATGAGGCTGAGGACTGCGGCACTTGGTGATCTGTCGAACTCCGAGTTAGTATCCTTGTTCATGTTACTCACCAGCGGATGGATGGTCTCAGTGGACGTGATCCCGGGAGATGGTCAGGAGAGAATTGATACCATTTGGATAACACCGGGAAATCGCGCGAAGACTGTGTGAAGGTACCCATATTCAAGTCCTCTCAATGGTCATCTATTTGTTATTGTTCAATTTTATCACTCGTACCACTTAGCTGCTGAGACCATTCGCATAGGTGATGAGAATGCTATACTTTTTTTGCATAACGGTTTTTGAAAAATGTGTAAGTGTATTACGTCCCTGACAAAGGAATATTGCAAATGATGCAGATGCATGGAGGACGCGGCTGCCAGGATAGATTACTGTAGGACCGTATTTAGAGCGTAGTTCTCTTGTGTGACCGTAATCATTTTGTTTTTTTCATAAACACTGTTCGTCTGCTAATCGAACTTAAACACATTTGAAGTTTATAATATTTCCGTAGCAACCCACAATTTTGTTTCTACGCAGTTATGCCCGGATTCAGTCAGTGAATAACTTCATTTTTGTAAAGATTTGTAAATTCTGTCTGGTTGCGGAGAAATTGATAAACAACTGTTTGTTATAGACGTTGTCGACACTAAACCCCTTTTCTGAGTGTGCTATTAATCTAGTTTGCTTGGTGTTTCTCTTTTCTGCTTGGTACTTCTTAATTGCGTTTGTTTTATGATAGGTTAGAAATAAAATATGTTTCAATGTTATTATGATTCCAGTAAATATTGTAAGATACTCTGTTTATCAATTTATTTCATTTTGTTTTGATTCGATATGCGTTAATCTACGTCCTGTCCTTAGAAGTGCTTGGAAAGTTCATCAAGTGCAATCCTATTCCTGCTTGAGGATAGTGTTCGCTACAAGGGAGCCGAATGACCTTATTGGTTTTTATGAAAGCATGCCGAAGCTAACGTGCATCTTTTTTGGTTACGAGGCGTTAAAAAAGAAGCCAGACTTTAGGGAGAAGCCGTGGCCAACATTCAGCCGAAGTGCCAAGGATTTTGTCAACAAACCACTGATGAATGATGCCGCTGTCAGACTTACTGCCGCCCTAACTTATTGTAAGTAGAGAAACCTTTAATCCCATTTCTGTTTTTTTCTGTCAGAGCGTAATATGAGAGTCGAGCTGGAAGAGGAATAAGTTCATGTATCCTAGTATTTCAAGACTCTTTGGAAGGACTTACCAGCTAAATTTATGTTTAATATTTCTAGCTCATTCGTGGTCGAAAGAAGGAGGAGATGTTTCGGACATACAGTACGACATTTCTGTATTGTCCAATATGAGGGAGAACTTGAAATACACCCGCTTCATGCAGGTTATTCTCAGGGTATGTATTCATCAATACTGTCTGCTACCACCTTCCTTTACGATCACAATTATGCATATGTTTTTGACCATGTGTACTTGACATCATGCATTTCTTTTGATCTCTTGCAGGCTCTAGCGGGCACGCTCGATTATAGCTCTGATATTGAGGACATGCGAGATGAGTTCAAATGCGATTGATATTGACAGGAACGGCACCGTAACACTTGAAGAGCTGAAATGTATGTGTTGATATTACATTCTTCACATCTGTACTATCTATAGTCTGCGTAGTTATGGTTCTGGGCCGTGCTTAACTTTATAGATGATTTTTTTGCTGTAATTTTGGACAGGCTACCCAAAGAGATGGACCCTGGACAATAAAAGAGTCGCGCGTTGTGGAGATTCTTCAATCGGTGAGTGCACGCTTTGACATATGTGTGAAAGCCCCCTCAATGTTGTTTAACAGTAGACATCCGCAGTACATCCTTCCTTTTTTTTTTGGCTGTGTATAGCACATTGTAATCGGATAGCAACAACATTTTCTACAAGATTCATTAAGTATTTGTTCGGATTGCCATTGAAAACAATGCACAAGACAAAACAGTTCACAGTGAAGAGACATGACTATACCGAAGAAGATGAGTGTTTTGTAAACTGGGCATAGGGATTGATTAAAGCTTTGGTTCACACATTCATTATGGAAAAACAGATTGATAACATTTGCATACTGTTTGTCAGATGGTATAATGTAAGCTCAAAATTTCTCACATTATGGTTGTTGTGAAGGTGTTACAGAGGGAGATTTCATGGAGAGTTCCTACGAACGGCCTTACATCCTGTCCACCCACGAGCTAAGTCAATAATTGGCGCATAACAATCCTCCCTAATGAGTTGTTCCACGGCTTCAAGATCAGCGAGCTCTACCTCCGCAACCCTGATCTGGTGTTGTAAACTTTGGGATCTTCGTGTTCCACGCCACCACCGCTTTGTCGCTTCATCCTTCGCATTCTTCGTGTTCATTACATCTCTCAGATGCCTACCAACTCTCCTGTCAACATCGGTCAGTCCACGCCTTGGACGTGCGGGGGTGAACAGTTGAAGAATGTTGGCAAGGACATCGAGCTCACTCTCATAAGCTTCCTGCGCGTCTATCAAAGCCTCCCCAAGTGCAGGTACGTCAATTGAGTTTAGCTCGGCCTTCAATACCTGAATGTCTAGTCTTATGATCAGAGTGTTCATCTCTGCGGTCGTAAGCCTCCTCACAGATTCTACTAACTCGTCCATCACAACAACCCTCTCACATGACAGAATGAAGTAATTGTAATTTGCTACATGGTAACTGTTTTGAGGGATCCCAGTTTTATAATGAGCCCTTAAAGAGATGTGCGTGCAAAGCAACCCTAGTTTGCGCTTGAACATTCCATCATTCTAGTATGAGTGAACTGGTAGTTTGGTCTTAGAGTCCCATGTCGAACAACATAATTCCATGCAGACTATGTGTACATGTCAGTAGAACAAAGCTCAAGAGTTTGTGAGATTTTTAGTGTAGCAGGTTCACAGAATATGTGATGTATACCTGATGTGTCAACGCGGAGTTTTTGGATAGGGGAGCTGTGAAATGCAAAGACTGTTACCACCCAGGAAATTCGTTAGAGAAATAAGTTATTGTTTTGTGTCAATGGAAGGCAGGTCCGGGAGCAATAGACTGTGCGTCTGGTTTTTATCCTGGATCTTCAATAAAACTGTGAGTAGCAACTATTTTAATGGATATGCTCCTCAGGAATTGTACAATCATGTTGTTTTATTTGATCAGAAATTGTGATGAAAAAAGTTATATACTGTAATGTCTATTGTTCTTTTTTTGTTTTACATTCAAATCGAATGCTACAACTATGAATCCGCTATTCTGTTTGTTAATTTAATTAGACCACATGTAACTATGTAAGTGAGTTATTGTATACATGCGAAGATAACAGGGGTTTCCAATTGGACTTGTACATGTCTGGAAACCGTTTGTAGACTATACTCTCTTACTCTGAATAGCACTTCCACATTCACCCCTTAAGCAAGTTTATACATCTTCGAATCAGAATGGAAAAATAGCAGACGAAGGTGATTGTAGAAAGTTTTCAGGTACTTGAAAAGTGGGAGATTTCATAAAGACACATTTGCTTGTGGTGATGAATTCTGGCCCTGCCAGAATAAGTGCGTTACGAAGATCTGTCTAATCCCTGTTATTCCGAACGATGGGGCCCGCGACTTCTACCGGCATTCGTTCATTATATAACAATCATAGAATAGTAATTAGATGTCATAGATGACGAGGAAACGGTATCTGAAAATTCCAGATCAACAGCAAGAAGATTTTATAACATTCTAATCCTCGTGTACATTCAGGTGACTTGAATTATACCCCGCTGGAATTGTGTAACTCGTATCTGGCTCAGTTTTTACCCTTCGAACTACAACAGGCAGACACGTCACTGGAGTTCGGTCCTAGTTAATGTCATTTGCAGCTAGGTCATTAACAGAGTCACAAAGGACTTAATTTGGACACAGGGTCATTTTTTTCGAAGCCCTCTGGACAGAATTCCTACTAGTGACTCAAGACTGTCACAATCTCCAGCAACAATAGACTCCTATGATGTATACTAGGTTTTGCACCTGTCATATTCTCAAATGATTAGTTATAACCGTTTTTCAAGAGCTGGAGATTTTATTCCTACAAGATTGCAACTGTCTTCCTCTCAAATCATCAATTCTATCAAGCAGTTGGGAACCCTAGAATGCATTGAGGTTTGAAGTACATGCCTACAGTGACCATGCTTATAGTCAACCATGCCATGCAATATAAACCAACACATGCCCTGCAATATAAACCAACACATGCAATTCAGTGATTTTGAAACTCTCAAAGGAGCCTTCAATTGGCATCATGGAATTTATTATTCTAGCCAATGTCTCAATTTAAGATTAAAATTACAATTTATGTGCCCATCACGGATCGCAACCTACTGAAAAAGTATTTTTGTTGACCTTTGAAGTAAAATTCAAGAATTGATATTTTATTCATAGTGCCAAGTCCATCTAATGTATTTCAAAATCCCTAAATTCATGAATTGAAGCAAACAGAAAATAGTTCAAGAAACCCAAACTGCTAATACTAGTATACACACCAAATCAGAATATCTAACAACTTTGAAAAACGAGAGCCATCACAAATATTTAGAAAAACCCTGAACTACACACACTTCCAACTCCTCTTTGCTACTTTGATAGCTAGCTAATTAAGGGGACATGCATCCCAGCGGAGCTCACACACAAATGCTGTCTCCACATCTTCTTGCAAGATTGAGTACCACTGATCATCACACCATATCGGAAACTGCTGTGACCATTCTCCACTCTCCACATCAAAGAGCTTCGCCTGGAAGATGTCCGTCGCACCCAGGTATGCACTGGCGACGAGGAAGAAAGTATTGCACACAAACAATGTCTCCACCAAAGTCTCGCTGCAATCCATTTCAAACTCGAAAATCTCAGGAGGTCCAGTGAATATGGGAAGGCGAGTGGACTCAGAATCGAACCCCCAGCGCCCTTCCTCATATTTCGCCACATTGAATTTTGTGCAAACGCGATCTTCCTCACTGTGAGGAAACGATTCCAGGATGTAGAGATCGTTGCCATGAATCGCGATCGATCTCACCTCCCATCCACCAGCCCATCCCTCCAGACCTGGCACTTCGGAATCGCTGAGAGGCCGTGCAGTGAAGTGTTGATTATAGTACTCAGCAATGCCTTCTTCCCAAGATTCATACAGCCCCAAGGTCATAGGCTCAACACCCCCAAAGTCATGCTCTCTGAGGGGCCAAGGCCAGAAGTAATCCACCACTTTGAAATTGGACCCCACTGCGCTCCACTGCTGAGTTTTAGAGTTATAAACTTCTGCTACCACCCCTTCATACACACTTCCCTGCACACTTGAAGCGCCCCAGCCCACTAAGGTCACTGTGTACGATCCACTCCCCCGGTCTACTCTCAGTTGCACCATGCAAGCTTGCTTCAGCACAAGCCGCTGCATAGGGAGTTGCTTCCATTCCCTCGTCAACGGATTGCACACCATAACAGGCTCCAAATCGAGGGCCTCATGCCGGAGGGTTTTAGGCACAAAACATGCCAACCCTGCGTCGCACGAGCTGAGCGAGGGAGCGTAGACACTACAGGAAAAACAGGGCCCTAATCAACTGCTGGGGAAGAGAAAAGTCTTGTTCGCTGATGTTGAATTGGACGTCTTGATTCGGACGGGAGGAAGATGTTTTACTTGATGAGGATTGCAGTCTCCGGTGGTAGCTGATGACTTGGATGATGAGTCAGCATTTTCGTTTGACTGGGCAATCCCATGTGGCAATTACCTTGGAACATAGATTTCAGTATATGTACATATTTTTGGATATATATATAGATTTTTTGAATTTACATTTTAGAGGAAATGTCATGTGCACTGTAATAGATATCAAATTCACATAAAATATCTGAATGGAATACCAATATGACGTGAAAATCTCTTTCGCATGTACATTTCATAATATATGTTCAATGAACATTTCGACATCATGTCGTGAAATCTACATCCTAACATACATCTTATCTACAAAGTATCTAGATTACTATGTCACTATTTCACCCATGTACTCCAAATCTTCGCATTCTAAAGATGTACTCGAGATCTTCTCACTTTCAAGATGCGCCAGTCTGTGGTGAGCTAATGCAATGAGATGATGACACATTCCAACCTCGACAGAGAACTCGCCCAGGAAAGTCTTGGGGTCTCTTGCTTCATACTCCTGGCCTAATCTCAAGGAAACAATAGGGATACGAGGATCTTTTGGGTCTGCTACAGATTGCAGCTCTTTCAGCATTTCCTGAATGTTTTCCACGCTAACTGGCTCCTCTGCAAAATATCATAGTGTACCATTAGGATCTCATCATCAGCTAATACCAGTCAGTACGCACTTGCAGCATTAAAAAAGGTTCATCAACGAAAACAAGTTCAGCATCTTTACCTCTTTGAACCCTTTCAAACTCTGCCTCTGCTAACTTCAAGGCGGCTTCCTCCTCAGGCGATAAGACCTCACCATATGCTAGTTTCAACCCTGCGTAAGATCAACTCCCATCAGCAAAGTCATCTAGCAACATATCGCAACTGCCTGCAAAAAATTATCTAAACGGCAATAATCACAACATGGCGAGACCTTACCAAGTAACCAAAAAAAACCTAATCCTAATTCTGTTTGGGGAATGAATCAATAGGGTCTAAACATATTTGCAAACCTTGTGCAGCGTCTGAAGTGGACTCTTTGTTAATCTCAGACAAAAGCTCATGCCCGATCTGGCTCTCCGACAGACCTTTCTTCTTCGATTCAGAACTAGAGTGCCCATCAGCGCTGAAATACCTTTGCCCTAACCAAGATCTCAACCTTGTCCGATCACCGAACCCACCCAACCTACCGCTACACTAAAACAAAAATCCAACTCAAACCTCCACCATTCAACACAATCACAAAACCCAGTAATTATCAAAACGCAACACAAACCTCAACCAACAACCTCTTGAACCCTAAACCTCAGATCATACCATCGTCTCCAAATTCAAAACCCACAAAACAATCTCATAAAATCTCACCAACTAACAAAATTTTCATCAACCCACAGAGAACTACAACCACCATCCAACAATTTCACCACGAATGGAAACAAAATAACCAGGCAAAGGAAGGAGAAGCAGTACATAATTACCGATTCGAAGCCGCGGCATTCCGGAAGAAGGGCACCAGCTTGGATGCAGCTCTCGACGTCGCTCTCACTTAGGTTTCGAGCTGCTACGACGGAGGCCGCGCCTCCTGTGGTGTCCGAGCAAACCCTTGGCTGTCCCAAACCCTTGGCTTTATGAAACCCCTAGCCGTTTACATGGGCTCTGCTAGTCCAAAACCATACCCGGCCACTAACTTGGAACCACCCTCTCCTGCCATCTGAGCGAAACGCGACGTCGTCCCCGGGTATTCCACGTCGACACAATCACCAAGACTTTTCTCTTGATCCAGAAATCCGGATCCCCGATCTCTTGACCCACGCCCGGGACCAAGTGATAAACGTATCCGCTGTTGGATCCAAGACTCTTCTCTTGATTTTCACTTGATTGATTGGCAGGTTTTCTTGTAGTGAGAGCTTCGGAATGCTTTGGATGCTGTAAGCGTGCCACTTACGAGCACGAGTATCGTAAGCTCTCACCCAGCACTCTCCCGTAACAACGCTGAACCCCATGAGTGCATGGAGACTGGGCTGCGTTTCGGCACATTGCTTGGCCACCGCGGAAGAAGTCGACATCTCTTTGTTCCAGGCTTTGGACAAAGCGCGCATACGCCCGATGCCAGGGGTGGGCAAACGCGCCACGACATGTCCCAGAAGATCCGGCTGCAACTGTTCCCAGATTTCGGGGTTGAGAGTTGGTCCAACTGCTACTTCCGACTCACGGCGAACTTTCCTCCAGAATCCCTTGGTGCCGAAGCCGCTAGTCCAGACACGCCCCGCAGCAGTGCAGTTGGGGCAGAGTTTTCTCACGCAGAGCACATCATCCAGGTTAGCCATCCCCGCACTCTTTGGACCATTTGGGCAAGGCGGATTACTGCCCTCTATGAGATCTCTAATCTGATCCTTCGGCCTGTCGAACACCTCCCCTGCTTCGAACTCTAAGATTTCGTCACGATACTTCTCGTTGAATTCGTTCGGATTCATCTTCGCCATCACTTCACCTCCTTGAAGAAACTCAGACAGAGTGCCTTTAATAGCTTCGATTGTGTTCTACACTCAACGTGCTGATCACAATCTGGACTCACAGTATAAACCTCACAAGAAGCTGAAGAGAAACGAGAGATTCTGATCTAACAACTACGAGACGACCATCAATGCATAGCGTCCATGGCTATGTCGACGAGCTTGTCCGGTGCCCGACTCAGTAGAACGAAATAGCTCCCACAAGCTGATCAAGTTACTCTTCAGGACAGCAACACATCATCGATCCTCCGAAAAGTACTGCTAATCAAGACTCCAATCCAAACCCCAACAACCTGAAACAAATGCACGGCATTCCACTTAGCCTCCAAGCCTGAGCACCTAACAGGACAGCACCTACAACTCTCTTCCACAACACACCATCAATCATCGAAATCACGAAAATTACTCTTCAAGCCTCAACAGAACCTCACAGGAACGCACGGCCTTTCACCTCACCTCGAAGCCTAATTAACTACCACAACAGCTCCACAACAATCCCTCCACCTCTCCTCGGTCTCCAGCTCTCCAACTCTCCTCCACAACACATCATCAACAATCGCAATCGCAAATCAACTCTCGAAGACTCCAAATACCTCCAACTAACGTGCACACGGCATTCATCTCACCTCCAACCCGAGCCTAATTACCATCTCTCTCTCTCTCTCTCGCTCTTTCGTCATCTCTCACAACACCGATGCTTCTCCAAACCTCCTCACGCACCACTCTCCAAGACTGGCTGCGAGCGGGTCCAGATAAACCACATACCTGACAGCAATGTACGAGCGCCTCGTGCTTCCGCCTTAATTGCGCCTCCTGAGCCAAAGACGCAGTGAGCCGAAGCGAAGCGAAGCGAAGCGCAGCTAATGCGACGAAGTGGAAACCTGAGCAGCGAGGTGAGGTCGCAGCGAATCAAAGGCGGATGTCCATCGAAGGTGGTCGTGCCATCGTCCTTCCTGCTGCAAATAATTCAATTAGGAGGCTGTGACGGAATTAACAGACTCCAGGGGAAGTCTATCTAAGTTGTAATCTATGATTGATCACAAGTGCTCCACCAGGGGACCTTAGTTAATTAGTACGTAATCTTACTACTCCGGTGGTCCTGTAATGATTCATGTGATTCGCAAGAACTACTCTCCTGAGATCCTGAAATCCAACTTGGCTGCTTACATGAGCAGGGGGCTGGGCTGGGCTCGGACATGAGCGTCCCCAACATCAGACATGGCTGATTATCACAGTGACTGAGTCGACCAGCAATCTAAGTTAGTGTGTGTTAACAATCAATCGAGTGAACGAGTCGAGGCTGATCACTGCCAACTGGTACTCAACTAGTGTACTGCGGGGTGGATGTTTCTGAGCTAACTTACATCGTCCAGTGACGGGCTTGTAAGTAAATTAAGCTGACTGACTGACTGAGCCTGTTCTTTTGTCATCTGAAATCCCTTCAGTGCAGATTGAACATTGCCCGCCGCCACCAGGGCGGACTGGTTAGTGGAGAGGTGGAACTAACTAACTTCTTATAACTAAAACTCACATCATCATAAAAATGGGATTATAAGGAGATGATTCAGCATTTTCATATAATTATTGAGAGTTATGTTTTAGTTCCAATGAAGATGAGAAGAGCTTCTTATTCGGTCAAAGATTTGTGTGTGAATAAAGTTTTTGTTTTGTTTTGCCATTGAATTATGTCCACACCATGTAGGTTATTACTATAAAACTATTGTCCAGTTTCAATAATGTTAGCAGTCTCAACTAGTAACTAATAATTAATGGTCAGCTAGAGCCTACAACTAACCACAAAATGATAGTAAGCTATATTATACATTGAGTGATTGAGTTTTTTGTTTTTGTTGTCTAGATCTCGAGCTCCTTGATGCTTAAATGAGGTGCTGAACTATATAACTAGTTTGGGTTTAAGATGATGTGAATTTTGTTTGAGTGGATGTATGATATGTAGTGGCTTGGCATTGCAAGCAAGCAATTGCCGAAAAAAAAAATTATTAACCAATCAACCTATCATGTGATAGAAGGTAGGACTTTTAGTAAGTTCAAAATAAACTATTCTCAATAATTAAGCATTTTATTTTTTTTCAACTGTAGATCGTGTAGTAGGGTTTAATCATTGTATGATGTAGTGCATGATTTGGCAGTGTTTTGTGATTTTCAAGAATATAAATTCAAAGTTCAATGAAAATTTTCTTAAGAAAATTGATAAAACACAACTTTGTAAACTTGGAAATTTTATATTCTTTATACTTACAGAGATACCCATCTATTTTCCAACTAGAGTATGTGTTTTAGGATGATGATCTGTACTTGTGAGGCATAAAAACAACATTGAATCTTATTATAAGTAGCTAGATAATTATTTTTTTATTTTTTTAAAATCTCACCTGTTCGATACGAGTACAACTGTACAAGGAACTAAAGTTTTAAGGATTCATAAAGATATCTTTTATCAATTTTCTAGGAAAAATTGTCAATGTTGCTATTTGGAAAAAAAATGACAGATACTAAATCATCACTACGCCAAGGCCCGGCACACGGGGGTGGTTCAAAGTGCTTCCCGGGGGCTCAGCCCCCGGGATTCATCCGCCGCTACAATGGTGGTTGGATTGTCCAATCACGAGGCAGCATTAGAACCGATTTCCAGGGCGAGCACTCTTGGGAGTCGATTGGAACTGGCTGTCCATGGTTCTACCTTCATCCTATGAGGTGTCAGCTCAGGGGGGTTTCTCCAGAGTTTCACCTCGTTTTCCTTATGTAAATTCGAGGTTCACTTTTTTACTGTTACGAGGTGTCAGCGCTTAGCTTGATTTGTTGGCTTACGTGTACCCTGCCTTTAGGCAATGCCTTTTTCTGATAAGTTTAATTTTTGCTTTTCTGGATGGTATTAGTGCAGGTATATATAAGGTTTGATAGTAAAGGGATATGTTACTGCGAACCAGCACCGAAGTATATGATAAACATTTAGTTAAGGACAATCATATGTGATCGGCATAAAACTCCACTCTGCGAGTACTACTAATACACATATGGAATTAAGAGGACAGTCTATTTTGTTTGTCATGAAGTATTTTATCGTTCATACAGATTCAATGTATATACAGACGAATGTGCCAACTGAATTAAACTAAAACAACTATGTTCGCTGGCATTTGAAGTTATTGTGCACACACGCCATACAAAGACATGTATTCGAGTACCATATTTCCACATCACTTTTTTATTAATCAACAGAGTGTTAATATAGTCATAGAACATGTTCAACGGCCACAATTTCACTCTAACAGTACGTAGCCTTCACTGTCACAAAATCCATTACAAAGTAACGGATGTGGAAACACTAAGTACAATCGGTAAGTATAAGACTATAATTGAAGATTTTAGTTCGCTTAATATGCTGTCTGATTTTGCTATCACCTGATGTATTCTCGAAGGAGTAAGTAGAGTACATAGAGGACTTACACATCCAGGTATTAAAAAACTTACAATAGTATATGTTGAAACGAACATACTCTGCCATCCGATGTCGCAGTTCATGTATGTGATAGTTGGGCGGAAGTCGTACTTGGAACATGTGAGGTGTCGTAATTCCAACCATTTTGATTGATCATGCGGGAAATGTTGTTCAAAACGAAATCGTAGCAGTAAAACATAGTGTTTATATCCTTCAGATTCTCTGGTGATTTTTTAAAATCACATAGCGGAGAATTCTTCGTCGTCGACTCCATCTCCCGGACCAGGCTTGTGATCAGGGGATCCTGTTTGGTAGAAGGCGCAGCTGCTCCACTTTGGAGGGCAGAACGGGGTTGTGGTTGCGCCATCATGATTTTCACAGTCGTCCCAGTCGGTATTCTCATTATGCAACGCATTTAATTCCTCAGACTTCCCTTTCTCGCGGAAATGGTACGGAAGAGCCGCCATGAACTCCTCTTCGCAGTCCAAGCCATCTTCCGAAGTATCCTCCCGTCTATTGATGTTATCCGCTTGTTGAGGGAAGAGCATCTCCCATGCTCGACGTCTTGCCCCTTCGTCAGAATCAAATTCTGTTCCGCTTCCAGCTTTTACTGTATGGCCCTCGACACATGTGTATTGGTTGTCAACCTCATTGATATTTGAGGCATTGAATCCAAGTACATCCTTACTAACCGGGCGTGGTTTGTACTTGCTATCCTGAACAAAGTTATCTCCTACGCCTCCTTGATTCTTGCGTCCCCTGCGAGTTCCGCTGCCGCCATCAAAGTATCATGGCTGCACATCTTGAGAATAA
This sequence comes from Ceratodon purpureus, assembly GCA_014871385.1. Taxonomy (NCBI): domain Eukaryota; kingdom Viridiplantae; phylum Streptophyta; class Bryopsida; order Pseudoditrichales; family Ditrichaceae; genus Ceratodon; species Ceratodon purpureus. The sequence continues at coordinate 1,862,011 of CM026421.1, read as the reverse complement.
ACTTCTCTTCCGGATTCAAAGCTGTTGATGTCCTTGGAGTCCCGATCCTCATTGTCAGTGTCATCTGGGAAAAATTGGTATATGATTTTAGTATATTTACTAATCAGATTGTTCGACCATAGTAAACCACAAATCTAAGCAGTTGCCCACATATAAGGGCTACAGTTTTAGTCTGTTCATGTAGCAAAATATCTATTAAGGGATTTCCCATGAAATATAAAACGACATCGTACACAAGATCTGAAACCTGTCAGAGGAGGGTGTGTAACTTTTGAGTTGAGAAGAGTCCTTACTTGTCGTCCGGGAGTTGCTCCTATGTGTTGGGTCAGGGTTATACTTTGGAGCTCCAACTAGTTTATTGTTCAGTTTTGCGAATTCTATGTCTGCGTCCCGCATTATTTTATTGTAGTCATATGTTTCCCGATGGCATTTCGCTGGTACACGTACTTTTTCACTCTCCGATTCAGGATCCGAGTAATTAACCAGAAGCTCCCTTGGCGCCTCAGTGACATTCTCCACCACAACCACATCACCTACATCATATCCATATCAGTTAGTGACATACGTTTACCTACATCTTTTTTTCACACTTGCAAGTTGTTCAGCATTGTTTTAGGTAAACGGTTTTTCCTCATTCGATATTTACATATAAGACATCGCAGGTCAAAAAACCTGTACCTACTACCTGATGACTTCAATACCCTCTTGAAAGAATCGCCAGCAGTTCTAGGATTGTTCGTTCGAATACATTTTCGCTTCGATGGATTCCAGAGACCCAAAGCACTGATCCCTCTTTTCTGAACACGTGCGGTTCGTCGAGTTGTTACTTCACTGTGATGTCCTACATTCGGGAAAATACTGCCGGTGTCGACATTTCTGTCCTGTCCATGTTGGCATACTGTTTCCACAGGTTCTTCTCCGGTAAACACGTTATGGCCACCTATGATGGAGTCTTCGCTTGTTGCGTTCTTCGAAGAGCGAACAACGCACTCCAATTTTGCCAACGACGTCGTTGGTGTTGATGTGACTTCTCTGTTTTTACGGCCTGGGCGCCTTTTCTCTTTGGCAGACCTAGAGCAAGACGATCACTCTCCTCCTTGTGGATGCGAATCTCACGCTCCACTAACTCCTCGAATGGGCCATCATGGTTGTTGGATCGCCAGCACGCGAAAGTCGCCCAGTCGATTATTTCGCTTCCGTACTTTTCCTCGGTTACCCATCCTAGGGCAAAGTATAATGGTATGCTTGTACCGAGACGTCTTTGGTGCACCACTTCATACCTTTCCTTCAGTGCTGCGTAGTTCTTGTAAGACTTAGAAATGTTATAGCCGTTCAGACCTTTCCTCGTACCGAATCTTGCGACGCATTCTTCCTCGCTCGCGATTGATGTTGGCAGGCCTCCGGGGCTGGGGAGGTATCCTCGATGTGGCAGATTCTTTTCGTCCTTAAACCACGTACGTGTAACGTTGGCCACGGTTTGGAGACATTGTCCTTAAATACACACTGCCACATGACCGAGACAGTCATCAGCACCCATCACCTCTGTCTAAAAACACAGAAGTAGTCATTTATAAAGTCGAATAGGATGTGCAAATTGCCCTGAGAGAACTCACATTCGGGTTTATCGAAGGATACACAGAAGATAATTTCACAAGACACGTATCCTACTCTCACAGAATGGCAATATGGCAATAGCGACCAAAAATGCATTGCGAGTTATGTTCATCAAATCACGCTTGCCGTGAGATAGAAGAACCAAACGAGAGAGACAATCCACGGGCTAAGTCTGGATTTTTGTTGAACTGTGCAGACTCCAATGTAACAGCAAAGACTGCATTATGATGAAGACTACATCTTACCACCTGAGCCTCCAATCTCCTAGAATTTCCCACCTCTTCCGAAGCAATAGCACAAACACAAACTGATGAAACAGGAAAACGTAAGGAATAGCAAATTAGGAAGCGACCAGAACCTTTTTAAACAGATGAGCAACCTTGCTTCGCTTTATACAAATGTAGTCTACAGCCCTGTACTTCGATATATATGTTGCGCCAACGAAACCTCCCACACCTCCTGAAGATGAAGTCTGTCGTGCCTACAACCAAATTTGAGCAAATATCAGAACTCTCATCATACAGTCCTTGTCATGGACGCCATTGCGCATTACATGAATGTGGAATACTGTAATGACTGAACTGATAAGACAGCATGGATGTCTTGCATGTTATGTTAACCCAAGATGTAACATTCAACTACTGCCACTTCTTTTGTATAATGATTCATGATGAAAAGATGACACTGACTTAATCCATCATATGAACACATCATGCTGCAGTCATGATGGAAACACAATTACCCATACCTGAAGTGGTTATCAATCTATGTTTTATTATATCCTCTACCCGGGTCTTCTCTACGTTTACATCGGCCACTGTAGCCTGTCAAATACAAGTAAAAATACTGTACACCATTAGACCGTCGACAATGGTGCGGACCACTATACTACCAACTGTTCTGATAACTTTTAAGTGCTTAGTTTTGCATACGTGTGTATAACCACTTACACTTACTACTGCACACTAACCACCATATTCAAAACACCTGATAACATTTTGAATATGTTCATTTGAAGTGAATCATTCATTACGTGGCCTCACACAACCAACAACCGGAATGAACTTCAATTCCAAATAGAAAAACGTTTTTTGTATAAAAATAATGTGTCTTATGTAAACATAAATTCTTTTGCCGAAACACGGTAAATTACTTGACTCAAGCACAACATGTGACTCTCCTCGTATTTATTACTTGCCACATCAATGATCATTATGCAACAACTTCTTCGGCTTAGCTCCTAGAACCCCAAATTTGCTCACGACTCTGAACAGATGCAGTAGGACCATCAACTGCCAACCGAATATTATAATTTAAAATTCATAGACTAGAAAACAAAAATTTCACTAAGCGTACCTCCTTGCAAGACTGAAGTTTTATTTCGAATTACTTGTTTGTTTTACTTCTTGGGTTGCGCTTCCACACACATTCCTTTGTTCGCACAGTAACCGTCATTCGGCGAATAGTCATTCACTGAAAACCACATGTCAGCGATCGGCATATGTATCGTGAAAACTAAATGCATTCGAATAAAATGAACCACCACTGAGGTACTTCTTCGATTTAAACTCCATCACTCCAAAGTTAAATCATTAAAAAAATGACTCTAACTATATGGGAAGCATGCCTAGTGCGTACACCCATATGTCTCCTCAAGTATTGTGGCAAGACCGGCGTACCTGTAATTAAACTTGATCACGATCTTTTTGAATATTCAGGTATTTTCCAATGTTCTCGTACAACGAATACTTTTTCCTCTGTTTCGGAATATTACGCTCCGGGAATTCTTCAGCTAACCATGGGTGGAGTTCAAGCAGTCTACCTTTGGGTCGTTTAAAAGGCGGTTCAACATTGGAATTGTTACTGTTTCCTGGGTTGTTGGCCTTGTCCGCAGTTTGGGTTCCATCATCGCCATCCCTCCTAATAGGAATATCCACATTTTCTTTCACATGTGGTTCATTGCCACTCTGAAGTACCTGCTCTTCTACATTATCCTCTGTCTTTGGGTGCACTATGTCCTTCCTCCTCTTCCTCCTTCCCCCCGTAAGCGATTTCGAAATGTATCGCTCTTCTAACCATGGAGGTCTATAAGGGAACGGTTCATAACAATCTGCTTCTCTTTCACTCACTGTGGACGCTTCCTCGTCGGCAACATTGTGTACCAATACATTGGATTCTACTGAAGTATACGCACACTCCTTCACCTCATTCTTCGTATCTACATTAATCTCTTCTCCGCCTTCTTCATGTTCTACAGGGAGGTTGCTGCCTTGGCTCTCAAACATCGGTTCAAATAATATGAGCTCCGTAAAAAAGAGGTAGTACAGAAACCGTGACCTTAACTACTACGGCATTGTCAGCATTAGTATGCACAGGACGCTACATCTGGTTCGCAATAGCCTCAACAACGGTAGAAGTGAAAGTACCTAGGTCTATATACAATAGAATGAAAAGGTAGAGGATTTCCATCTGAAGAAACGAACCATGCAGATACGAATAGTTAACTTGTCTTCTGCATGACCTTCAAGTCGGAGTCCGTTGCATTTTCTTCGCATGCGGTGGTTCATCACTCAAACTCGTGCATGTAAAAGGTGGAGGATTACCATCTCAAAAAACAAACCATGTAGATACGAATAGTTAACTTCTCTTCTGCATGACCTTTAAGTCGGAGTCCATCGCTTTTTCTTCTCATCCGATGGTTCATCACTCAAACTTGTGCATGTGAGTACATACACTGGTGGTCGCTTTTTCCAACACCACTTGGTGCTCGACACCTCAATGTCTCTAAATAGAAGAGTGACATCTAATGTAGACGACACCTCCTGCTGTACATGCGACTACCTGCCATTGCCAAAGTCGGTTTTGTAAAATAAATAAGGAAACGTCCCGTTTCTCCTGCAAGAACAATTTTTAGCCAGAATATGCTACATACATGAGTTTACATGAATACAGTGTTGAGTGAGCGCCAATATTATTGAAATGAATGCTTCATCGGCCATCTAAAATTTTAAAAATAACTATGGCTATTCGCTTTCCATGTTTTACTCACCTTTTGTGGCCGAGAATCCTTTTGAAACATAGCTTATAGTATACCATATCCAGCGTTCCTTTCATCGCGGGCTTCGCTGGCCATCGGTAAACTGTCGTCGTCCTCCTCGAAGTCTTCCTCCACCCATACATTTGGATCATCTGGTGCTTCTCGCTGTAGGCTTGCGGCCTGAACGTCTGCCTCCGCAATGTTCTCACCCGCGAGTTCACTATCGTCGTGGGCCTGGTACTCAGATGCACGTGACGTCGTAGGCCTGGAGGTCGACGCTTCAGCTTGTCCTCTCCTTTGCCCTGTTAACGGAGTGGGTAGTCCCGGGGCGTCGAAAATATGTTCTGCAGCATCCGGCCTCGGAGCGTCGTCATCGATTTGGGAATGTCGTTTACTGCGCGGTTGTTTTTCAAGGACCACCTTCCACTCAGGATCATCCGGATCGTCAACGAAGAATACCTGGAGTACAATCGGGCGGCATATTAGATACGTCGTATATATTGTTGTGGTCTATCTCCCTGGCCTCTTAGCCAAGGATAGGTACCGCTACAACTATCTCATAAAATGCATATCAGTTACACTTACTCCGTTAATGAGAAATCCATTGAGATAAATAACATAGTAATTTTTTATTAGCAAATTCACTTCCACAGAACACTATTCCAAGCAGAAGTAAATAATATGCATATGGACGAGGATATCTCACCTGGGAAACTGAGTACGGGAACACGTAGGGGTTCTCTCTAAGTGGATCTTGGCGGCTGTTATACTTAACCAACCAAAAACCATGCTCGTCCTGCTTCACCATAGGGTTCCTGGCTAAGTTCGGTCTTATCCATGAACATTGCATTACATAGCGGTCCCTGGTGACATACGTTACCACAATGATCCTCTTCAACAAACCGATATAAGGTAGTTCCGCTCCAATTACGTTGCGGTCTTGTGGAGAGGCTCTACAGGCTTGTGGTGACATTACGAAGACACCAGAGTCGAACGTCTCGTAGTTAACAGACTCATCTTCAGGGAGGCACCGAAAGTGATTCCCGTAAGCCCAGAGCGAATTGTACTCCGTTGCATCTCGGGAAGGAGGATTGGACATAAGCGCTAAGTCGGGATCTACGAAGTCACCCACTGCCAGCATGGACTGAACTTTATCTCTCAACCACTCCGCAAACTCGGGTAGCTGCGTCTGCCTATGCCGCCGTCTGCCAAGCATTTCCGATTGTAGTTGTTCGTACTCCCTGCAATGATGAACACCCACATGTTAACGGCCCCGATGATACTCCAGAAACAAGGACCAAGTAATTGCAAATAACAAAAAACCAAATGAAAGGAATGATACGTGAGTTAAGTTAGGACAGCATAATTTGCGTATGAATATCACCTGCGAAGCTCCTCTGTTGGAACAGAGTTCCATATCACATACTTGTGTATGTCACGAATCTCTCTGTCGCTGAGTTTTATTTTCTTAATTGCACCTTCGAGAACCTCCCCGTAATTTTTCTCATCCTCCTCCATGTCCCACATGCGTCGCTTGATGTAAGGAGAAAGGGATGTGTACTCAGTGACAAATCCTAGTGCCTCCCCTGCAACGTAGTTTGTCGCCATGCATGCTTCGGGCTTATGCTTGTTGCGGACGGATTTTTTGAGGTCATACAGGAAGCGTTCAACCCCATAGCAGGTTCTACTGTGCACAGGTCCAAACATACGAAGTTCTCGTACAAGGTGCACCATTAGATGAGGCATAGTATCGAAAAAACCTGGAGGAAACCAAATCTCTAACAAACATACAGTTTCTGCAGTATACGTGTCCAATTCATCTAACTCCTCTGTGTCTATGACTTTGGCACATAACCTCTTAAATACGTTGCCCACCCGGATGATGACGTCGCGAGCGCCAGGATGGAGAAAGCGACGAATACATGCTGGGATGATCTGTTGCACCAGCACGTGGAAGTCGTGACTTTTTAATCCACTCATGCGCTTCTGGCCAATGTGTTTCCCAAGTTGGCCAGCGTACCCAGTAGGGGTCTTCACTGACGAAATCAGGTTAATGAAACGACCTCGTGCGTTTGGAGAAAGCGCATACGGCGCCTGTGGTTTGAAGAACCTTCCAGTCCCTCCAACTGGACGCAAGTGAAGATGAGGAGTATGCTGACCGCGACGGCTTCCATCACCTGCGTCGTTCATTGGTTCCCCGATGTCCTCCATGTCCCGACGCACAGATACAGTATCCTTTTCCCCTAGAATAAATCCCAAGATGCTTTGAGAAACATTTTTCTCACAATGCATCGGATCCAAGCTGTGACGCATTGGCAGTTCCTGAAACGATAATCACAAGGGAGAAGTTGTTAAGAACAATGCCGTCTCATTAAATTGTTTGGTCCTTGTAGAAATAATATAATAATGTTTGCATCATGATGTTCTGTCGAAGTGGCTCCGCATTCTGGCACATCTTATGTTTCCTACTTTACTACTAACCATCTCTCTTCAGTGCTATACATTACAGTAGAGGAATCCTTAGCTCTGGCTCTCGATAAAAAAGAATTTACCGAAATATACTCTTCTACAAAACAACACCGCTTTTCATCAGCTAAAAACCATAAACAAAAGAAAATACCTCACGGGACCTTCATATAACTCTGACACGTTTAAATTAAGACACTCAAAATGTATTTCAAAGGTTTGTTAAAATCGTGACGTTTCCAAATAAACTTCATTCTGGCAGCCCAAAAATCTTAATCAACCTAATGACATCTAGGTAATCGAGAAAGTCCCATCCAGATTAGTAAATATTACATTTCAACTAAAACTTGCCGTGTATTAATAAATCATATTAGTCGTTGATTAGAAAATGCTGCAGATGACTAATATATAGGCTCCTTTCACAACTCACTAGAAAACTGAGTACAGTTATGTATGTTGCATTAAATTCTGTAGAACATAATCAGTAATGTTAAGCCGAAGGCACGTTCACTGGTAAAAAAGGTCCGTGAAACTATGTTTACCCTAAACGCAGATTACACCAGCATACTTAAATTTAAACATAGTCTGAGAACACCGAAATATAAGCACAGTGAAGTGATCCCACTTACAACATATTTTTACGGTCTTCAATTGGTGGACAATCGCAGTAGGTCAACAAATCCCAACAATCCATTATGTTTTAGATGACTCTGAACAGATTTACTTGTTTCCTACGATGGACACAAAAAGGAAAGGTGACTGCAACTTTGACACTGGACTGATGCGTTGAAACTAATAAGTGCGGTATTGCCTACCATCGACTAATACTGACGTACAATGTAGTTTACAATAAAAAAAAATAAAAATCGAGAAACATAGTGTCTCCCCCGCCTACAGGCAAGGCACACTTACAGAAAAACCAAAAAGAATAAAAGAAAGTGGGCGGGAGCACTTACACTCCAGTACGGCAGTGTATATAGTGCAGATTTTCGCTTAACACCATGTCTTCTTACAGGGTCCCCTTCTGCGCCTCTGACTCCACCATTACGTAACCATTCCTCACGTTCTTCTCCATATTGCATTGTTTCTCGTCCGGTAAGTCTTGGGGGAGCAACACGATGCTCTGGTTGGCCACGAAACTGATCTACGTTCTCTCTCAGATAATGATTTTCTGGTAAATAAATTCGATGTTGGTGGTCCCATACGTTCTTCTTCAAGAACCTGGATCTCCTTGTGATGTTGTGAGGGCCACAACAAACACAACCTTTATATCCCTTCGTTACGAGCCCAGACACAATCCCATATGCGGGGTAATCATGTATGGTGAACATAAGAACGGCTCTAACGTAATGAAAGGAATCCGCTAACGCTCTCGAAGCATCTCTGATAAGAGTTCCAGTGGACCATAGGAGCCGTAGCTCCTCCAGTAATGGCTCAATATACATGTCAAAGTGTTCTCCTACAACAGATTTCTTTCCCGGTATAATGACGGACAGCATAACAAAAAACTTCTTTAAAGTTAACCAAGGAGCCACATTAAAGTTCAAAAGAATAACGGGCCATACCGAATATGTACTCCTTTTCTCCGAAAAAGGATTTATCCCGTCGGTACTCAAAGCTAAACGAATGTTACGGGGGTCTGCTGAAAAGGACGGGTACATTTGGTCGATGAAACGCCATAACTCTGAATCTGCAACGCTACGCATCTTACCATCTCGACTTTGATGATTGGCTGCATAGGCCAGAGAAGCTGCAAGTATGGGGCTTCTGAATAACCTCACAAGCCTGGGTATCAAAGGGAAATACCGCAAGACACGTCTCGCTACCATGGTTCTTCCACATTTCCGGCGTCGAGAAGCGTTACACTTTGGACACGTATCTCGATCTACTAAGTCTGGCCCTCTAAAAAGAACACACTGGTTTGGACATACGTCTATCATCTCGTACTTCAAGCCAAGTTTTTTCAGCAACTTAGACGCCTCGTATTCGGAGGAGGGGAGACTGTTTACCTGAGGCAATATGACTTTCGATAACAGTGTGAAGAGCTCATTGGTCAGCGCGTCAGATGCCCCGTGCATGCGCAGACAGTTGATGATGAGGATGACAGCACTCAGCATGGACATCCTTGAGTCCCGAAACAAGGGAATGTTTGCACTATCTCTTAAAAAAGCTTCATCGGCAGTAATGTACTCTCCTTCAGCATTGATCCAACGCGGGAATTCCTCTTCATCGGAATGGTCTGAGCGTAACTCATTAACATCATCGCCGACATTCTCTTCATCACTGCTTTCCTCGCCTCCAGACACTGGAATGTCCTCTCCTGCTCTGGGGTTGTTATCAGCTGTGTGTTCCATTGGTTCAGCATCTCTGGTTTCGTTTCGTGCTTCGTCGTGATCGCCTGTACCCGGTAGTCCATGGGCCTCTTCACCGTCATTCTCATTCACATTGCCGTTCTCGTTTTCACGTTCCTGAGGTAATGGCTCTACTTCATCCGGGAACCGTTCTCGGAAGTGGTCGTCGTACATGTGGAAAGCCCCTGCCACACAGTCTGCGAGTACCGACTCGTCCTCGAGTGGAGGTTCTTCATATTCCCTATTGTTGGACGCGGCAATCGTGCCGTATGTGCGCATAATGTCTTCTTCCCATTCATTGTCGGATTCATCGCAGTCATATCCCTGCATCCGTCCGTGGTACATATCCAAGTATCAGTCATTGCATTGGTAAATTCTGTTTTAAAGAATTCCATAACAAATGTCTTCTGAATCTTATGTACTGTAGAGTAATGTGGAGTTAAACATACTACAATATTCATCTGCTAAGATATTGAGAGACAAAATCGTTCAGGGCATGAAGTAGTTGTAGATTGAGATAACATTCATGGAATGTACGAGCAAAATACAGTAAGCGGAGCTTACCTTAGACTTCCCATAGTTTTTAGGATCTCTTCCATATCCAGTACGTGGATTCAGATGTTGGAGCACTGTGTTCGGGTACATCTCCTTTCGAAATCCTCGATCACAAAGACGACATGGACACGATATTTTTAAATGTGGCTGCGAAGTCCGCAGCTGCTCCTGAATTGCCCAAGAGTACTCTCTCACCCAGAGCTTTTGTTCTCGCTGGCTGATTCTCCTGGGATCTGTCAGAGGGAGATGCTGTGGACGATTCATAGTATGTGACAAAGACAAATGACAAAATCTGCACGCAACAAACAACAAAGAGTGAGAAGTCATACGGTATGGCATGCTGGTTTAAAACACACCCAGAAGTACAGCATTGGAAGACTTTGTGTCAAAGATTGCCAACCATTACACAGAGGGTAAATTGATCGCATATTACACACTATAATTTCCTTGTGTACATAGGGTGGGATATTAAGCTCTGTAAGGGTCATTGGATATAGACATCAAAATGATTGATACTGCGAGGAATGGCAATGAATAAACGGACGATATATAAGTTGTAAATAATAAGGGTAGCTGCTTGTTTCTTCCAAACCCTAGAACGCCGAAGAGAACGTTACATTGCAAAATAAATTATTTACAGCGTGAGCGACATTCGAACATCCTTTCCGAACAACCGGGTTTCCAAATCGTATAAGCTGAATCGAATCAACTCATACGGAGGTGAGGTAGTACAGAAAAACTCATTCTAACACTGCAATACAGAAGTCGAATGAACGTGATTGAGCATAACCAGAAGCACAAATACGTATTCAAGACGGTATTACACATAAAACGAGTAATATGAGATAGATTAGAATATGATAATCTGGAATGTATCGCATTATCGCGGAAATACACATAGACTAAATCGGACTTCTTTACCCATATTTTAAAACCCTACACCATATGAGTATGTTACACGACTTCAAATGAATACGGCGTACAGCAGTTCTCGCGATAAAAGAGTCAATCTGTCAGTGAAAAAACCTAAAGCTGAATAGAGAGACGCGATCACCAGTGTCATCTATTGGGGTTGTGGGACAATGTGTTCAAAATTACTGCGTAACAAAAATAAATTGGTAATCACGAATCCCTAAATCATACATAACAATCCCATTGTGCCATACAACACCCTACCGCCACATTTGATCACTATCTCCATAGGAACAGTGTATCAAAATGGCTCTGAAAAATTGGGTTGAAAAGTACGAGACATTGACATTCAATTCACATAGGAACAATGGGCATTCCCCGATTGAGCTTGTGCGAACATTCAATCAGAAGCCTACTTCCAATGTGACAATGTATCTTCTCGTAAAGGTGTCAGTTCCAAGAAGTCCTGGAAATGGGTATTCTACGGTCTCGAATAACTTACCTATGAATTCTGTGTGCAGAGCGAATCGGCGTTGTTCTCCGCGCTTAATAAGAACTCCGAATCAATATACTTGCAATACATGGCAAAGTAAGAAATGAAAACCTAATTATGGAAATAGAATTTTCTTTTTAAAAATATTTAAAAAAATATAAAAAATAAAACATCGATATTTTGAACTTATATGGGGTGGGGGGTTTTGGATTTTGACTTTGTGAAAACGATAATCAATGAATGGAAGTAAGAATGTATATAAAAATATATAGCAAACTATTACAAAAATGTATATATATGTGCATATATATAAACGTATTTCATTAAATTTGTTTGTACGGGTCGTAAATGAAATATTTTATTGAAAGTAATTATGTGAGTTAATTGGTGTCATGATCATGGAAAAAAAAATGACTTTTAACCTCTAAAGGTTATGGAAATCCAAAATGGCTCTCGGCTGTTTTGGGCAGCCTAGATGAAGGGGTTAAAAGTAATATTTTTGCCTACGAATTTTACCGGATGCTCCTTATACCACAAAGTGTATGTGGTAAAATTTTCAAAGCCAAATTTCACTCTTAGAACCTTCATCTAGAAATTTTAGGTTTCAAGTCCAAAACGGGCAGTTTAAAATTAGGTTTTTTTAGTTTTTTTTTTTTTTTTTAAATGTGTTCATAACCAATTCACTACTCAAAATCCAAAGTGGCCTAAGTCAAAAAGTTTACCAATTTTACAAGGGCAGCCTCCAAAAATTACAAAATCAACCTTCAAAGTTTTTGGTATTTTTACAAATTTTTCTTTCAAAATCTGTCAAAATTTGAGATTTAGGAATTTTTTTTAAAAAATTATTCAATACTTTAAAAAACTCAAGGACTTCACTTCTAACAGTTCACTTTTCTAAAAAAATTAAAGCATTTCACATCATTTAAGTTTTACCATATAGTAGTTTCTGTACCTTCTTCTAGAAAATAATTTGCATGAAAGCCAAAAAAGTGGAATGAGACTCTAAAATTTTGCATGGAGGTACTCAACTTAGTTACCTACTTGGAAAAAAATATGAGCAAATTGTTCGAGGTAACAGTAATCAAGTCTCCCTTGGCACCATTTAGAGTATGCCTTTTGCGCAAAGAAAAAATAATTAAAAACAGTAAACTTTGAATGCTATAATCTGACATAAGGTAAAGATCCAACCGTTGAAATTCGACATCACTACTAGAAATACCCTGTCGAAGCCACCTTTTTTTTGGTGCTTCGTAGACTAAGATCAGGTGCAGCCCACTTCTGAAAACGTTGCATTTGATACATTTATTTCTTGTCTACTTTGAAGCCACACCTTTATTTTTCCCGTTCAAGTAACATAGCCACTATTTGAAGCAGCATCCAAATTTAATCAAGATGGTTATTGCACACACAAAGTTTGTTGAGTATAAGTAACATGAATGAAACAACAAAAGAAAGAAATAATATGTGTTCACTTATGTAAGTAAAACATATAAAAAATAAAAGAAACTAAATATTTTTCTCATAGAACATGAAATAAAATCTTGATGGATGGTCCAAAATGGTGGATAATTTGGATTATGAAGGAGTTCCCAAATAGTAGGGAAATGTAGTCTATTCTATTAAAAGAATTGCCTCCCCCAATAAGGAAATAAAAATATAAAAAAATGGAAGAGAGAATTGGGAAAAAAAAAAAAAAAAAAAAAAAAACATAAAGAAGAAAAGATGAACGAACAAACAAACAAACCAAAAATGAGGCATGCTCTATTTAGATTGTTTCTTTCTAGCTCGTATGAGGATAATGTAATTCACAAATATCATGGCTGAAAATTTCAAAGTAGTCTCATATGCCAAAAAAACAGGACACAAAATGAAAACCATAAAATCCTTAACTAAAGTAGTGAACGTCAAATTTTTTTCCCTCGTCTAAGTATCAGAGACACTATTTGAAAAAGCAACTAACTTTGATCAAGTTGGTTATTGCATAGACAAAGTGCGCTGGATATAAAGAAAATGAATTAAAAAGAAAAAAGGGAAAAAAGGATTCGTGTGCATTTACCAAAATGATATAAAAAAATAAAGTAAATTGAAAATTCTACCCACAAAACATAAGAATATTTTTTTTTGGGATGGTTCAGAAAGATGGATAATTTGGATTCTAACCCCTAACTATCCTTAAAACCCAAAATGGGTTTTTGCGAATTCGGGAAGCCTAGATGGGGAGGTTAAAAGTAATATTTTTTTTCAAGATTTTTACTGGATGCTCCCTTTATGGTAAGGTCTATGCAGTAAAAAATATGAAGCCAAATTCCAATTTTAGAACCTTCATCTAGAAATTTTAGGTTTCAAGTCAAAAACGGGCAGTCTAAAATTAGGTCTTTTTAAAAAAACAAGAAATGAAATATTTTCATAACCAAATCAATACTCAAGTTCCATAGTGACCCAAGTCAAAAAGTTTACCAATTTTACAAGGGCAGCCTCCAAAACTTACAAAGACAAGCTTCACAGTTTTTAGTAATTTTTGATTTTTTCCTTTCAAAATTTGTCAAAATTCGAGATTTTTGAATTTTTAAAAAATTGTTTTTCCCAAAAATCAAAAATTTATAAAGGTACCTGCTCACCGTTCACTTTTTCTTAATCTCACAAATTGTTTTTGTAATGCATGTTTTCCTATTTTGTCAATTTTATACCTTCTTATGGAAAATAATTTTTATGAAGGTCTAAAAAGCGTTTTTTTGCCTAAAATTTTGCATGTACATACCTAACTTAGTTAGCTACATGGAAAAGAATATGACCAAATTTTTTGAAGTAATAATCATTAAGTCTCCCTTTTGCCCATTTGCACCATGCCTCTTGGCCAAGGCCCAAAAAAATATCTGCTGAAACTTTGAACACTACGATCTCACGAATGAAAATCATCCAACGGTTGAAATTTGGATCAGTTCTTCCAAGAAGGGTTAGGTGCAAGATCTTACGGTTGAAATTCCAAAAAAAGTTTAAAATATTGTTTCATATCCTCTGGAGGGCATAGTGGTAAAAACTCACAGTTTTGAGTATTCAAGCTCTCAAAATACAAGGAAATTTAGGGATTAAAATACATTCTTACGAATTGGCAAATTTGATCTAATCTATTAAAAAAACTACCTCCTACAGTAAGGGATACACAAAAACAAAGAAGCTTTGTATGATTTTTATTTTTATTTTTTATATTCTCTTTTTTTTTTTTAAAAAAAAAACACAAACAAACAAACAAACGTCGATTAGATTTCTCTTTCCGGCTCTTTTCAATATATTGTACTTAACAGCAGTCTTGCTTGAAAAAAACAAATTAGTTTCATCTGCAAAAAATTGACAAAAGGCAAAAAAGAAAACCCGTGAGAACATCTCCAAAATTAGTCAACGGAAAATCATACTCCAAAGAACTTCAGTCCTTCATAGTTTTCCAGATTCACTGGGAAAATCAACTCAAGAAGCAATTATCCATTTAAAATTTAACAAATTCAATTCAAAAAATCCATCAATAGATGATAATAACTATTCGATAGTCCATGAAACAAAAACAGAATCTTATGATTTTTCAATGGTCTAAACAAAAATCAAAAATAAAAAATAAATCATGCAACAGATCAAATTTCTAGAATGTAAACGGAGCCGGTCATCAACAGTTGTTATGATTTCGGAGTATACTAGGGCACGGCCTTTCTTTATAAATCTACTATGTTAAACATATAATGAAGGTTCATATAATATAAGAGTTTACATTCATTGAAGTAAAAAATATTCAAAATGTTTAAAGAATAATCTAGGTAAAAGAAAAATACCATTATGCATATGAAATGGAATGTTTATAGTCCACATACAAATCCAAAATCATATAATGAAAACGATATATTCAACATTGTGCATTTCTCTATACACAAAGAAAAGTGATAAGATATAAAATCTATGCAGCACCATAAAATCTCTCAGAATCTAGCCAACTCTTAGTCATACGGTCATTAATACCGTCATGGAGTTTCTGCTGCAATAGATGGTAACCCTGGAAAAATGTACAACTCTGAAACAAAGCAATGCCCAATTGTCCGGTTGATCCACTAGTCTTCGAGCAATGAACTATCTCATTGCTTTTGCAAAGAAGAATATCTCCGATAGCAGGCTCAAAATAGTAACCAAGAGCTGGAAAATAAAACCTCGTTTCATTTCCAGCATCATCTTGAGTACCTACATTCAAAAAATACAATTACAATTAAATTAAAAAACATAAAAACAAAAAAAGATAGTAAAGACATAATGTAAAGTTTGAAGAATTACAGAATACTTACCATTGGCTCCCAACCATATAAAGAAGCCATAATTCTGATCTCCTTCGTCTGTGTGGGGATTACAGGAATAATCCTTGGTAACACTGATAGCTGTGAAAGGAGAGTCACCAACTCTACCAATACCAGCTGGTAGATTCTCCTTGGCCCAAATCATCTCCAACTGCTCCAAGACTAGAGGAAATAGGGACCTCAAATGGTGGTAAAGCATAGAAGCTAACTTATCACCATAAGAGTAGCAGAGAGGATCATCCTGCTTAAACCTACAAAAATATGTACAAAAAAATAAATTTATGTAAAAGTAATTATAAAGACTTAAACTATAGATAGACAAAACAAAATGTTAAAAAATATACATAAAAGTAGTTTTTGTTTAATAAAACTTACCTTCCAATATAACCTTGGCCATGGCGGAAACCGGAGCACATCATTTTAGTTCCACCTTTTATCCCTTCTTTCTTATCATCATTCCTCACACGATTACCTTTTTTCGCAAGGTATGATGCCAAGGTAGTCATCTCCTTAACATCACTCTCATTGAATTCTCCATTCACAATTTGAAGAAGAAATTCATTTCCACCATTAGAAAGGATAGTGGTCGGCCCTGTAAGCTTCTTAAAATCTGGAATCGCTGAAGGTAAATCAAAGTTCTTCCAGAACTTCTTAGTCTGCTTTCCTCCTTGATTGCCATGAATAATCTTCGGTACCTGAGAACCCCTGTAACCTAATGGAGATGGAGGAGGATAGAAAGGTTGAACAGTAGAAAAGTGTTTTTTGAACACGTGATTCTCAAGCTCTTGATAACTTGCTGGTAAATTCCCCCTTTGACAACACTCCTTGTCACATCTAAAACTCTTTCTCCCTTCCATCCAACTGAGACCCTGCTTCAATAGAAAAGGATAGAATAGCTCCAACTTCTCCATGTTCTTATGAATTCTCCCCTTGAAGTGTTCTTCAAGTCCTTGGCGAGCCACTGTTTTCGAACATGCGGAACAGAAAAAATCTTCATCTTCCTCCAATGTGAAATCTTGACCCCTTGGTAAGGTAACATTCTCCCGAGGCCGTTTTGATGGTCGTTTAGTTGGTCTTCTATTTCCTCTTTTGTGGTCTGCCATCCTGTATCAAATAAATTTAAAATTTCATGAAAATAAAAAACTATATTAAAAAAAGGAAACATCTACTATATACATTTAGTTAAATTTTTATTAGTTTTTTATATTAAAGAGAACATCAGAAATCCGGAAAATCAACCCTTTCGAGAAGATAATCCACCAAACGAGTTCTCAAAAAAATTTAAATTAATATTTTTCATGATTTAAAGAAGAACATCAGGAATCCAACTTATTAACCTTTCGGGAAAATAAGCCACCAACCGAGTTCTTCATATTATTTTAGATTTTATTAAATAGGGAATTAAATTGAACATCAGCAATCCGAAGAGTTAACCCTTTCAGGAAAACAATCCACCATGCGAGTTCTATAAAATTAAAATAATTATTTAAATTATTTAGAGGACATCAGGAATCCGGCTTATCAACTTTAGGAAGATAAACCACCAACCGAGTCCCCTCTGGATTTTGATAAATTACAATGTTTATAATAAAACAAAAATTACATTTACATTGTACTAAAGAACTCACTACATTCACATTCACATTTACATTCACATTTACATTTACATAAATGAAATAGTGGTTAACAACTCCAAAACAAAACTTACAAATGCAATGATATTACTTCGAAACCAAGAAATAAAACTAAAATGCAAAGAACAAGAAATCTAATTTGTTGCTACCACTATGACCATACACTACTATTACAATTGGTCAACCTGACTCTACAGCCAACGTCTAGAGCTCTTGCAAATATGAACGATTCTCAGCCACTCCCGCTTGTAGCCACCTGAATTTTGAGAAAACACAATTCATCGCCAAAGGCAGCAGAGACTTCAGAACAATATTGAAACATCCCAACATCAACTGTGTCCACTATTACATGCCAAGCCTCACATTGAATAAAGGATGTGATCCGTCAACCGATCCGTTTGCAAACTGGAGTTGTATATGCTAGAATCAAAGTAGCAGGGACAATAAAGTAGTACCCTTGAAGGTGCACCTGCCACCAGGTTGTCCTCTAGCAGGAGAGTCAAAACATAATAACCCAAATAATTGACCTGCAGCTCTAGCAACACCTTCATCTGTGTACCGGAGAGTGCCAAGGGTGACTCCAGCGCTGTTGACCTGTAGTTCAGCGTTGTTGACCTGTAGTTCAGAAGAACTCTTATTTCATTAGAAAATTCACTAGTAGCCGCCAACAGCATGCAGTAAAAGTAACACTGTCGAAACAGAACGAAAACCTTGATATGAGATCCACTCTTATTACAAGTCAGAAAATAACCATACTAATTGAATCTATTAACCAAAACCAATTAACTAAAGGGGTTCAATTAAGTTACCAGGAGCTTCAAAGGGAGATTGCGAGACTTAAAGTCTCTTGCACACTTTAGCATCTAATGTCTTTAAATCCAGTAACAAGACTTCTACATTGGTTTCTGGACAAGCCTACAAATAATCATCGGATGCATTGAAACCACTCATTCAGTCATCAGGGGAAGCACAAAGCACTGAGATGTACAAATAATACATGTAATTCTTCAGTGATTAGCCTCGGACAATGTTATATATACGGAATGTAACTAAGACTGAGCCGGCAAATGTAGTCAAAGATTACAAAAACATGATGGCACAGATCTCTTTCTAGTACACAGTCCCCAAAATAGAAACGTAGCATAATATGCTTGAACCAGAGCAAGGCTTTCAGATCGTAGACTTACGAGCAGCATACAACACAGGGAAGCCCATAAAGTATCAACTTTCTGGTGCCAGGATAGCGACGAAAATTCCAACGCTGGATTTGTGAATCTGCGTTCCAAAGGAAATACAAGTCATAACACTAAATTAACTTATAAGGTTTAAACTTAAAACATATCAAAATTTCTCACTGGAACTAAGCTGACATTGCTGGGAATCCACTGTTGTACTTTTGACTTCAAATAGCTACATCAAATGCCAGGAAAAAAGACATAGAATTCCAGAATCTCACAGTTCAGGATTGACAGGCACATTAAAGCCTTAGAAAAGCCTACAGAGCTAACCAGATCACAAGTGTGTGCAACTCCAGCAGACCTTAGAAGGTAAGGATGTTCACATCAAGATCAAACTAAAATTGAAATAGCATTTCGTCATTGAAATAATTAATTATGAGAAAGAAGCTTATTAGCAAACTTAAGAATATCTGTTTGTCAGGGCATGAACTAACAAAACGGCGAATGTGGATTCAATTTGCAGCTAAACCAGATGAGGACGACAGGTACGGAAATGAAATTTGCTTGAATGGATGCAACGCAAGACATCGACGAAGAGCCCAACGTCCAACTCTATTCGGATTAGGTTCCAATGGCAAAATACATATTTGATCCTTAAATCAACACACTGTCCGCTCATACAATTCATTCCACTATGCAACACATTATGGAAAATGAGTACTTAAATGAGGAATGGCTATGAGACATTGCTTATGAATATACTGTCGCTGTCCACCACAGATCCTACAACAACTCAAATCTCACTGCTCGAAAACCCAAACCGACTACAACCTCATTCCTCAAATTGCAATTATTTCCTCAACATCACAACCACGACACAAAGGTACATGAAATGCTTACAATGAAAGCCCCTGCAGCGGATACAAATCCAAACGTCCGCTTCCCTCTCAACCTCCAGCCGATCAGCCAAACAATCCACTACAAACACGAGTCTGTCCGCCGATAAAACAAGAGTGAGTGTCAGTGAATAATCCAAGGACTCTGCACTGAGAGATGTGCAAGACTCTGAACAATCAATCCGTTCATTTGATGCGCTGTGAGCTCACGAATATCACGAAATGCCAGATCAGAACAAAAACGAGAAGATTAATTAACCTAATTCAAAGATTACTCACGAATAATCTAGCTCCCAAAGTATCTGCAGAGAGGATAGTATATATCTGAACTCAAAATCATTGGATCGTCTTTATACACACAGTAAGTTATCATTTCATACCAGGCAGCATTAGCGGTAATCATCTACAAGCATGCTAGTTTCGATCATAGATATAATAACACTCACCGCAACAGGAATAAGGGACGTCCAAAAAAATAACTGCGCACCTGTGTATACCCACATCGAAGTCAGTCACCACGAATTACATCTAGTCTTTAATTCAATCCTAATAGAATCAGAGAACGAGTTGAGAATTTGGCAAAGGTAAGGTACTGAAGTCCTTACCGTCAATGTTGAATATCCACAAAATGACGACGAATCCCCAAAGCCAAGAACTGCGGACAGATAAAACGGTTCAACTAAAAGATTTCCAGTTCATTGACAACCAGCTAGCCTCTGAGATGATCAAAGAATTAAATGATCGAACGAGAGCCTCGACAATGACAAAGCAATACCTTATGCCTACAATGGATATGAACTGGCTTATGAATATGAGACACAATTTTTCCCACAAATTGCTTATGAATATGAGACACAATTTTTCCCACAAATTGTTTGAAGCAGATTGAGAAAGACCCAATGACAACCATGTTGACACATCGCACCTTGGCTTCACATGATTCTTTTTTGCAAAGAACAATCTCCCTTCTCTGTCTGGATTCTCTACATTCACGTCACTCTTTACACCATGTTCAATGGAGTGACTTTGTCCAAGTAGGCATTATTGTAATTAGTACTAGTAAACTAAATATCTTAAGCTGGCTACGATGTGCAGTATCCATGACAACTTCTGTGCTAAATTTCCATCAAATGAAGCTCAAAAATTCCAACAAAATACTTCAAAAAGATAGAAATATTGCATGAACTGTGTTTGCAAAAACTTGCAGAGAATTATGAACTCACCCTCTGTAGTCAGATAATCGGAAGACGAATGCAGTGATGTCTGCCAGTTTGCAAAGAGCATCTGCCCATTGCTCCACTCGCTCCGCTGTGGCACATTGCTTATGAATATGAGACACAATTTTTCCCACAAATCCCCTGCCCTAAAATCGATGAGAAAAAGTAACATGAACATAAGTGGACAGCAGGTGTGATATTATAGGGATCAAGTGTCTGAGGCACCTTACAACGCTCAAGAGTAATGAGGTCTCCCTAGTCGAACTCTATCTTTTGTAGACTGAAAAGAATCATATCCTGCAAAGTAATGCAACCTTGGTCACCACTTTTTCAGCTGCAGTAGAAAACAACACGCCAGCGTGTTCATTCTCGATCTAAAGGGACAAGGGTTTACCGAGTTGCCATTACTTTGTTGATGGCTCAAGGATGGTTTCTTTTAGAGAGATGCTCTAGCTCATGAAACAGACATTGACATCACTTGACGCGCAAGGTCTGGAGAGTTCTGCAATAATTCTCTGAAGTTGCTCTCAACGTCCTTCATTTGCCTCTCCAGGTACTCCTTTGAACTCTGCAAATCCAATATCATAGATGCTATTAATAAGCAACACCAGACATGTCTACCATACACAAAACTTCCCTAGTGAAGTGAACGTCAAATTAACGAAAATACCAAAGAAAACAACGCCCATGGACGTAAGCCGTGCTGAGACAAGAATTACCACTAGTGCAGCGATTGCAGTGTCACTCTCTTCGGCTTTAGTCTGTTGCTCTTTAATAAGCTCATCCTTTGGCTCTAGTACAAACCTGTGAACAGAAATAGCAGATGATATTCAGAAGCAGTTCCAAAATACTAAGTGAAAGACAGCCTTACTGCACCAATAATAGCTACATCGCACCTCTTCTGAAAGTGAAGGCAGCAGCACTTGACGAGACCAGAAGTAAAAGCGGCTAACATTAACAAACAATTAGACTGGTGTTGAAGGAAAAAATCAATTGAAGAGCAGAATTTTCTCAAATTCTTAAGGCAGTCTATCCACGAAATCACCAGGTTCTTCTGAGTCGAGACAAGGTTTTGAAGCATTTTTTTGCATTTTCAGATTCAATACTATTTTAGCAAGATAACCCGCATCAATGAAATTCTACGCCGCCTTGACACATGCTAGGGCAGAATCCACATACGCTTTTCCTGCACAATTGAACAACCACATAGAAAATCAGCCATTCCACTCCTCTGACGCAAACCTAAATTGTCTCATAAACCTGGAACTGGAATACACGTGTTGAGGGATCTCTCAGAACTCTCTAGAAATTAGGGCAGCCTTCTTTTCATAACATTTTCTCCCCAAGATCAACACACGATGGACTGGTGGAAGAAAAGATAAGAGAACTCAAGAAAATTCAAGCAAGAACATAAGTCCCGAGCCAGAGTGTGTTGCTCTGTGTCATCAATAACTTGAGCGTGAAGATGTTGGTTCGACCGGAAGACAGCCAAACGGGGCCTCTCAGTGGTACAAGTCAGCTACACAAAATGCCCCGGTACAGAAATAGTGTTAACAACGACAAAGTCCTAAGATATCCAGAGACGACACCGCCAAGAACATGATCACGCTCTCTAACTGCTCATGCTCAGCAACAAGGCAAGAAAATGCTAATCCAGACTACGATCAGCTGAGTAGAAAACAAGAAGGGCAGCCTAGTTCCTTCGCCTACGGCAAAACGAAAACAACCGTATCCGTTTAGGAAACCAGGTTTCTTGAAGACATTTCTTGGACACATCTGTTAAGAAAATCAGATTGTTCTAACTCTGTAAAAAACTGCCCCCGACCGTCTCGCGCTCTGATTGGTCGAGGGGCAGTGAATTACTCAGCGTAATGCCACTGCCATCAGCCTACCTCAGCGACCCACTAGGTACCTACCACATATACCCGATTCAGCTTCTGAATGCGGAAGGTTACTAAGCTGGGCTAGGCAGGTCACGAGTTCGATTCCACACAACGTGAGTCAGTCTTACAATCTTCGCCCACATCCGTGCTGAAGCTCCTATGTCCGTGCCTGTGAAGTGAGATTCGGTGGCGAGATAAAACTGCAAATATCGAAATTCTGCACTGTTTTCATACTTCGCGAGAGCGGCGGTGGATCTGGGAATCGAACTCGAAACCTGTCGGAATCAATCTGAGCGTCCTACGTGAATCCGAACGGAACGCGCTCGACGGTCGGGTCAGTTTTCCACGAAATGTAATTCCATCTTCTCGATGGATTACGGTGGGCCGAGGTACTGGCGTACCTACCCACCTCGTGCTACCGCACTCGGTGGGTAGGTACGCCAGTACCTCTACCCACCGTAATCCATCTCGAAGATGGAATTACATAGTCTGTAAAAACCTGAGATATTTCACTTCAAAACCAACCCATCATCGACCATCTCAAATTTTATTTAGTACACTGATGCTTCGTAAAAGTGCCTTCAAGTAAAGCGTCCTGACGTAACAGTTCAAGGCCCAGAAATCAAGCAGGTGCTGAATAGCTCTACAGGTTGGCCATAACAAACACGGATTTCTTTTTCCAACATGTGCACACTTCCTCCAAACCGACAGCTTCGCCAATTACCAGAGCACAAAAAATCATTTTAACCGCAAATGCAGCTTTGCGCCATAGCTCGACATACATTACAACAACACCACGAACTCTCCACGAAAACATCAAACACAGAAAGCCTCGCACGCTCCAGATACGAACTCATCTCTCCACAACATCACAGCACAGCAACACCGAGAACAAGGTCTTCCAAACCATAATGGCCCACTGCAGTAAACAGAAACCGGAAACAAGACATCGCGATCATGTAACTGCGAGCGAACCTGATGCGCAGGGCAGTGGACGTTTGCAAGAGAGTCCCTCTGAAACCTTAAAGACAACAAAGCTTACGCACCACAGCCCAACGAGGCATACCAAGAAACAAGTCCCCAGATTCAAACCCACGCTCCCCGCCCTCTTCCCTCGCTCCCCCCAACTTCCATCCAACGCATTGAACCCCCCACTCCATCCCTCATTAGTACTCCGCCGTCAACACTTACCCCTAACCCCCCACTCCCTCCCTTATCATTACTCCGCAGTCATCACTGTACCACTAACCCCCCAACTAATCACCCACTAAACACCAAGTTATTGATAAGCACCTACTATTCACTTACTAAACAAACATACAACTAGGATAAATAAAATTAAGGAATTCATCTACCATGATAAAAAACCAAAAGAGTACTGACATATAAAGAGAATTTCCTTCCCTACAATTTTAACTTCAAAAATAAGTAAATGAAAAAAAAACATAGTACTAATTCAAAAAATTAGAAACACATAAATAAAAAATAAATAAGTATAAGTATTGATAATAATAAACAATGAAAATCAGGGTACAAAAAGTAAGGAAGTGGGCATAAAAGTATAACCAGTTTTCTTTCATGAATTGAGTATAATGATAAAAAAATTTAAAACAATTAAATTAAAATAAGCAATTTTCTAATTTTCTAAATTCAATTAAGTTTTTCCGTTTTCTTAGAAAGTACGTAACATGACCATGAATTTGTCCAAGCTTTAATATCCAAGACATACTTTATACGTAATAGAATAATAAAAATTCAAATATATAGTCAAAATTATAAGAATGGAAAGTTTGTGTCTTTTATAAGAATATACCTTTATATTCTTATTTTTACAATAAAGTAGTTTATAAATATTTATAATAATCTTTTCATGTGTGAACTCCACAAGCAGGATATCGATGTATCTATGATATACCAAGTTTTGCAATATTGAAATGAACAATTCAATCAGTGAATTGCACATCTTAAAGTCTAGTGTAATTAAGGACATGGCATACATCATACTGTAAATTTATTAATATCAATAATATGCTTAGTAGTCGAAATATTCATTGTTATGCTTTATGTAAAACATATATCTAGGGCATGCATACTCTGAACAATTGCGAACTATGTTAAAAACAGAGGGATACTGACAATTAAATTTTTTACTATCGATGAGTATTATTTTATAAATCTCCTTGAAGCAAATACATAGAAATGAGAAGACAATAACATCTCCTCAAATAAGAAAAATTAGAGAATAAATATCATCAGAAATTGATCAATATGTTTTGTCCGTGTTCAAGCAGTACATACCTTTATTGGGGGAAAAAAATTAACAAATAAGAGTTATCTATAAATAATATTTGCAAGGACACAAAAACCACGAAATACTATAATGCTGAAATGTACTAATCACATGTTCAATTTAGACATGTATAAATCCATAAGAAGGAACAAGTATATATATATATATATATATATATATATATATATATATATATATATATATATATATATATATATATATGTGTGTATATGTGTATATACATATATACATATTTTAAAACAATCATATGAAGATTAAACATTGAATTGTATGGTAATATTACAAAGTTTAGAATTAAACAAGAAAAGCAATGGAAGATTTTATAATTTATAATTCATGATTTTTAAAAATCTACATATCCGAATGGAAAATATCTATATATAGAATAATAGTATGAGAACTAAGAAACAAAATTTACTGAGAAGGAGAGAAACAGAAAACAGACAAATGAACACAATTTTTTTTTGAAAAACACACAAAACAATACAATGCTAGAATGTGTTATACACCTATTCAGACTCGACATCTTCATGTCAAAAAAAGCAAAAAAAATTAAAATAATACAGATGTTTTAATAAATAGAACATAAGAAAATAAAAATGAAAATAAAGTAAAAAGAGATAACAAAAATAAAGTAAAAAGAGATAACATTAAGACTAAGCTCAACATCTTAAGTGAAAAAATACTGTGTTGGAATGTACTCTGGACATGTTTAAATTTATCACAAGTAGGTTCAGTTGTCAATTATCATTTTTTTAATCACATGAAGTTACCAAGAATTATGTGGGTCTGAGTTACATGTATTTGAATTGGGCAGAATACATTGGTCATTCGCATGTCAATGTGTAGTGACGGTATGTTTTGTCCAAATTACTTATCTTCCCTTATCCACATCATCAATTAAATTCAAGAACATACAAGGATCCCAGCTTGATGGTGTCAGAAATAAAAATAAAAACTAATATAACGGGTTTGAAACTGCTGATATACACGGATAATATTTAATAAAATTGTTCGAGAAAATATCCCAATCGAATCGTGGTGTTCACACTCATGTGATGTCCAATTCCCCAGTTGGACTGTGAGACTGGTAGCACTCAAGAGGTCGTGGTGGGCCTTTGACGCGGTGAGGTGGATCCCACATAGAACAAAGCTGCGAAGTGTACTTATGAACCTGTCCACGCGTACACGGGATCGCGAGGAGAACTCCGTTCCCAGGATCAGACGTTGCTTCCACTTGAAAAATGTTGCTTCGGAGACCTCTCCGATCCATATTTCAAAAAACGTGGCTAAACAGAGAAAACGTTGTTTTCAAACGTGGCTTCGAGGGGGTAATTCTACTAGTGCATGCTATTAGTGCAGGTAGTTAGGTTTAAGATCTTACGGTTGGATGTATCAAAAATTTTTAAAAAAAGAATCATACTTCAACTTCTACAAGGTTGTCAAAAATCACAGTTTTTGGTCTTGGAGGTCCAAAAACGGCTTTAATCTTTAGGGGTTAAAGAGGTGGATATGTATTACTTGCTTTTGAAGATATTAATATTTTATACATAGGGATATATATGCATTGATAACTGTTTGAAATGGGAATATGACTGACGGGGCTTTTTTAAATATTTCGAAACAGAATTTGACATAGTTAAAATATATGATGGTTAAGATATTCAGTACTAATAAAATTAATATTGTCCTTCATTTTTTACTTAAGAATCTAACCTTTACCTTAGTTTGAAATTAAAAATATGAATCCTTTCCAGTAAATGGTATGATTTAAGTGGGAACATGGCAATTTACAATTGGTTGACGCGGTTTAATTTTATAAAATTGGTAATTGATTATACTGGACATGTGCACTATGAAATTAAAGTAAAAATTTCATAAATTTAAAGTAAAACTGTACTGGATTTGTTATACATTTAAATTTTGAATGATCGAAATTAATGTTATACAACAACTTGAAGTTATTGTTTATTAAAACTTGCCTTCTTAAAAAAATATTTAACTAAATATTCGAATGAGAAGTCCAAATGGGAAAAAATGACACAACTGATCATAACAAATGAAACCTTAATGAGAGAATGGTTGATTTCAGTCAAAATGACATCATTACATATAATAACGAACTTGCTGTTTTTTTATAACCGATTAAAAATTGGTGTTCGAGCATTTAATTATGAAGAAATATTTAATGCCTAATATGTGTACATCTAAAACTTTTTAGAATACTTTTGACCATAGTTTATAGCTTAATTACGGAATGTAATCCTTAAAATGTAATAGAAGTTTCAGTTTTGTGGTACTTAAAAATTTGTTCTTATGATGTTATTATTATAAAAAAATAAAAAAAAATACTATTTAATTGATTGTTCAGAGCATTATGCAGTTCTAATGTTGTTCATTGTATTTGCATTGTTCAATATTTAAAAAAAAAAAATTTATTACTATATTAACTTGCATCTACCAATTTTCTATTCTTTTTTTGTAAACCAACTATGAATACTATATGATTAACGCGAGATTGAAGAGTTCATTATATATGTTCGGTGAAAAACAAGTTCTGCGATATAAAAAAAAATAAAAATTGAAAACGTTACGTCTTACTCAGAGGAGGTGTGCAATGTGTGGTCGACCACAATGATTCCATTTCGACGATCTCTCAATCCACAAACCATTTAACGAGTGAGCCATTGGGTACACTTACCTGTGGATTATCGCGCAGTCTCGCAGTTCTCTGTGAATGACTTGGGAGTGAGCGGATAAACAATATATCCTTAGAGATAAAACGCTTCAAACTCCAATGAATTCAGCCACCTCGGCAATGCTCGCGGAAAGAGAACTTACTAAATCCTTCATGTTGGACTAGCAGTTCGTGGCAGCCCAGGAGGATCTCCTCCACCTAGGGTTTGGATGCTGGGTTTCCCTTCGGCAATCAGTATGCCCTCCCTCTTCTTTTTCTCGTATCGGCGGCTAACAACCTCATGCGCGTACAAGAAGCCTGAAGAACCCGACGTGTACACACATTTCTTGTAAGTTTTACGACCATAATTGTCATTGGATTTGTCTTCTTTCTTGTTGCATATCTCTCGCTTTCGATAATACCCTAATACGGCGAATATGAAAATGAACTCTCTATAGCATCTGTCTCATTACTGAAGGGCCTGTGAATAAGCACTTCACCATACCAGAGAGACGCAAACTATAACTTATACATAAAAAACACTTGATTACCGCCGTAAATACGTCCACCTGTTTTTTGTTTTTGTATCAAATTTGTTAGTCACTGAGTATTCCTTCTGTTTAAATTGATTTGGGACTTTATATTGATTTCAATAACACAGTGCAGTACGGTACAGTTTTCCTTTTGAAATTAGAGTTGCAGATACCACTTTTCCACACAATTGAAGGGTTAGTGTTTACGATATTTCTGTACTCTATGAAGGACCAGTACGTAAAGGCTAACGATTTTGACCTTGAAAACGCTAACCCTCAAGCATTGCAACTGCGATAGTAGGTCGAGGCATCTGTTTATAAGAATTAAAAAGCACAGTGTGCTTGAATCTATGGATGTCAGATGTGATTAACTCATGCCTGTGTCATGCAGGGGTAATCGCAATCAATGAGTTTATCTCTTACCATTTATAGTGGTGGTTTTCAGGAACAAAATGGATCGTAATCATACACCTACGCACTCTCGCAGTCAGTCAAGCATGGAGGGTGGCGGACATATTCTGAACGCCTGGAGACACGAGCCGAATACGATGGCCGGGGGTCCGCTTGTTCGTCCTCCGCCGTCTCCTGCACGGACGTTCCGCAGGTCTACAGGATCATCACTCCTTGATCAATCGGACAGGGTCCATGATGTTCCTCGGCATGGCACGCGAGGAATGGCTGTAGGTCCAATGGGCAATCACTTAAATGGACGAGGCAAGGTAGCGGACACGGCATTGGAGTCCATGACATACGATGCTGGATTTGAGGCAGCCATTCAGTACATGCAAGAACTAATGAAACGGGGACAGGGACCGAGAAGATCAGGAGTACCACAAGCAGTGCAACCAACGGAGTCACCGCATCGAGATTTCCCAGTTGTTGACATGGTAGACCTGGAGGGGGCGGAAAATCTAGGTTCCGCATCTGCGGGGCTGCCGAGGATGCGCATCATGCCTACGATGGATTCTCCTCTAATGACACCTCCAGAGCACAGCTTGTTTACTGGAGCCGTGGAGGAGGTGGACGTCAAGCCATATATTCGAGGCGGGCACTTCCGTAATGCTCCCGACCTGTCGAACTCATCAGACTCTTGGATGATCGATAGTCATGAGCACAATCGGAGAGCGGAACAGAGACGGGCGGACGCAGACTACGAACAACACAGAAAATTAAACGATGGAACAAGATTCAAAATCAGAACAGACCTCGGAGGGAATATCGTGACGAACAAATTGCGTGTTACGTCGATGATTAAAAAACTGATGGATGTCTATGTTGATGTTTCCCAGATTCATTACAATGACAACGACGAGAAATTCATACTCGTTGAGAATATGGTACGTGGACAATTTGAGTTCGAGCCTCCTCTTAAAAAAGGTTGGTTTCCTTACTATATGAGGAAGAGGTTAGAAAAGGAACGATGTGAATATCGCAAGTATTATGATGAGAATGGTAAGATGCACCCAGACTGCAAGCCTGAAAAGCACCACGCTCTTCTTGCGTGGTGGACCAGCCCGAGTGGTAAGAGTAACGCGCATAGGCTGAAAGAGATGAATACCGCTCGAGCCAGGGTTGTCTATTCGGACGGACATGGGCAAAATTTCCGGACATAGACGGACGGACGGACGGACGGACCGGTCGGTCCCCGGACATACTCGGACATTGAGGGGAGGAGGAAAATTACTAAGTTAGTTTTTTTTTTTTACAACTTACCTATAGGGGAAACATATTGATGACATGGACAACGAACGATGACGGGGAATTCCACATATGCAAAAGGGGTGCCAGCATGTGTAGGGGGCGAGAGCGGGTTCAGGGGGGCGCGAGCGGGTTCAGGGGGGGGGCGCGAGCGGGTTCAGGGGGGGCGCGAGCGGGTTCAGGGGGGGGGGCGCGAGCGGGTTCAGGGGGGGGCGCGAGCGGGTTCAGGGGGGGCGCGAGCGGGTTCAGGGGGGGCGCGAGCGGGTTCAGGGGGGGGGCGCGAGCGGGTTCAGGGGGGTTCAGGTAGATAGTAAATTTTTGACAATGCAAAAAAACCTAACATTTTCATCAGAATAATATATTGGGGCTAAGCGCAATGACAAAAGTGTAAATTCAGCATAGAAAAAATGAGATACTCGTGAGCCAAAATACATGGACTTTGCAAAGTTGTATACATTTATGAAAGTAAAAGCATTTCATTACCAATTCAAACCAAAACATTACAAAAACTGTAGTATATGAAAACTAGTCACTTAGTACTAAGTTGTAACTATTCCTATTCATCTGCATCTACTCCCGCTGTGCCACTTGGTCCCGCTCCATCGTCCAGCGTCAAGCTGCGCCTGGCTCTCGTCCGTGTTCGCCGGAATGGGCCATCACTTTCACTGAGAGAACGCAAAATTTGCGAGTTCCTCAATTCTCTCAATGTACGCAATGTCTGTGGAGAGTGTTCCTCCAGAAGAAAGTCAACAGCCTCATGTTTGAAAATTAACTTCCACTCCGAAAGAGACATTTGGACTGCATCACGGGCGGTCAAAGACATGAATTGACCTTCGAGGTCTGTAACCAATTCCCCGTCCTTGTTCCATATGAGGCCTTTTGGGTGATTACCAAGTTGGAACTTCCTATGCTTCGGATCCCAGTATCCATTCAAAGTCTGATAGAAGAAATTTCGTTTCCCTTGGTCCTCCTTCTTTGATCCAATTATCTTCTTTGCCACCCTCACAATCTGATTGGGGTCATCCTCCCATCCCAACTCGTCACTTACATTGCTCTTGAAGACCGAGTGAGTCTGGGCCCGCCAACTCCAAATCAAATCTTCCCCCCACATGTTGCGGTACTGTTCACCTGGTGTGTTTTCGGGATTTTTCTCATGGCTTGGTGGCATGTATGGAGTGAGTCCAAAAACCTCGTACAAGCGTTCATGGAACGGGGATTTGCACACCGGGCAAAATCTCCTTACCAAAAAAATGTTAATTAAACACATAGGATGGAACATGTGGGTACATGATCCAACTGCCCATCCACCCTCAGGACCAAATGGATTTATACACACAGGGCATTCTTTTGAACCATCCATCACCCACGGTTGAGGATTTGGCCAAAGCTTTCTGCTATTAACTCCTTCCTTCATTTGAAGATCATGGCACGAAGTTGCGTTTACATCGAAATTCAACTTGGCCCAATCTATGAGTTCAGGATTCGATTCTTGCTTTGCCATGGTATCTGGATACATATCATCTGCGTTAGTCCATGAAGTGAGGCCAAAATTCCTTCGTTTGTTGTGTTGCAAGTACGATTCGTCGATCTTCTTGAACTCTAATGCAATTTGGCGACCGCGATCAACGCTGAGAATGGTTGCCACTTTCCACTCGTAGTATGCTTTAGCAAACTTAGAAACAAGGAGCCGCAAATCATTATTGGCTCTCTTCAATGTCTCCACTTCTCCCGTTAGAGCATCGGGTGGAAATGACAAGGAATCTTGACTTAATGGTCCATCGATGTCCACATAGGGTCGCGGGTATGGGGCTGGTGGAGGCAATATCACTCCAACTCGTCGTCGTTTTGCTGGAGTGGAAATATTCTCCAACACACCGGCCGTTGCAACATCAACCGTGTTGTTGATGTAAGATTCATCCACCAACATTGGATCTTGAACTACAGGTATATCATTGGCTTGAGAAGACTGAGGTCTTTCTCGTTCTTGCAATTGATTGCGCAAATCTGATATTACTGCATCTTTTGCTGCTGATTCCAATCGTAGTTTTCGGATGGTCTCTTGTAACTCTGCAATGAAGCCATCCTTTTCTATTAGCTGTAATTGTAACTCCCCGACCTCCTCGGTCTGGTTAGACTGGTCATTTCTAACTAGAACCGGCATGCCAAGAACCATCGTAGGTTCAGTTCCGACCACGTCCAAATTAGCTGCCGTATTTGGATCGTTTTCCACGAAGATGTTGTTCGCATCGTCGTGAGGTTCTATGACGTCCGCTGGATGGTTCATTGGAGGCTCTACAGCCATATTTGCTGGTGCTGCAATTCTACGTGGTGGACGTTCTCCACGACGACCATCGGAATCAGAATCTGGTTCAGACTCTGCTGTATCAGGCTCCCGCACTTGTGTTTTTTCCTTCATTTTTTTCCCCAGGCCACCATCTGCGTATTTCCTTTGTTTGGGAATGTCACGCTCTGTCGGCGCCCTAACACTCGGCGTGGATTTGATGGTGGACCAATCCACCACTTTGTGAAGCACCACCTCAGCATACACCATTCTGCAAATGAACAATGGTACTTCATTGCGTTCAACACATCGTTGCTTGTATAGATGCTGGTAAACTTGTATAGAACGTTCAACAAACTCCGCATTCAAGCAATAATAGAGGTTAGCCTTGTCTGAGATCCTGTGTTTTCTGTGCCGATCATGTGGAAATATTTTTGTGATGTGGCACCACTCAATGAATTCCTCGCATGTGGAATATTTCCACGGTTCCGGCTCATCTTGCCAACCTCTAAATGCCAACTTTGTGGGGTTGTTCAGCACATGGAGCCGCTTCTTCATCTTCTTGCCACCACGCTTCCGTTCACGATCTCTGATTTTCTTCTTTTCGGCCTTGGTGAGTGGCCTTTCCTCCGCCGGATCTGGGTTTCCCTCCATCGTGGTGTACTGGTAAAGTTTTCTGTGTTAAAAAACACACCAACTCCGCAAAACTTCCCCCAATTGATTTTAAAATTTTCCTCCGTGGTTGATTATGGTATTGTAACTATACTTTGTGGCCCACCCAAGTATTCAGCAATAAGCCACCATGAGGTAGTTTAGGGCCCGAATTCCCGGATGAGCGTACAAAATAAGGCTGAAAGCTGGTACGTGGCGTTGTCAAAATACTGAAGACCCCACCCAAGTACTCAGCAATAAGCCACCGTGAGGTAGTTCAAGGCCTGAGTGCCAAGGTGGAGCTAAAAAAAGTGGGGGGGGGAGGGCGCCCCCTTCACTTATATAGTCGGGGGGGGGGGGGGCGCGAGCGGGGTCGGGGGGGCGCGACCGGGGTCGGGGGGGCGCGAGCGGCTGAGGGGGGGCGCGAGCGGGATTAAGGGGGGGGCGCGCGCGGGTTTAGGGGGGGGGCGCGAGCGGGTCTCGGGGGGGGGGGCGCGAGCGAGGCAGGGGGCGCGAGCGGGTATGGGGGGGCGCGAGCGGGTATGGGGGGGGGGGGGGCGCGAGCGGGTTCAGGGGAGGTGCGCAAGCGGGTATGGGGGGGGCGCGAGCGGGATCAAGGGGGGGCGCGAGAGGGTCCCCCCATAAAACAAACTCTCATTTCCTTAGGAGTATCATTGAAGAAGGTTGGAAGACAATAATAAAAACAAATGCAATGGATTTTTTCACCATTTCTCTCTAAAATAAAATTAAAAATAATAAATGAAAATGGGATATGAAAATAAGGAATACTGATTTGAATAATTTGGGGATGAGAAATCAAATTATAGAAAAACAATCATGACTATAATAAGGGACTCGGGATAAAAAGGGATGAATAACATTGGATGAAAGAAGTTATCAAGATGAATAAATGTCATGGTGGTTAGAAACTGAAATATCCCATAACGGAATACTGATCTAATGCACCATGAATAATATAAAGTTGACTACAAGAAAATTAGTGTATTAATATTAGAATAAAATAAAAAGAATAGCATGGTGTGG
Source organism: Ceratodon purpureus (assembly GCA_014871385.1). Taxonomy (NCBI): domain Eukaryota; kingdom Viridiplantae; phylum Streptophyta; class Bryopsida; order Pseudoditrichales; family Ditrichaceae; genus Ceratodon; species Ceratodon purpureus. Next base: position 1,828,252 of record CM026421.1, on the reverse strand, counting down.
AAGAGAGTTCGATTAGAGTTTAAAAAAATAAAAAATATAATGCATTGAACATATGGATCCTACAATGCTCTAACATATAATAAAAAAAAAAGAATCATAAAGAAGGGCTCGATGCAATTGGTTTGGCATATAAACGGAATAAAATTAAATCAATAGCATGGAGTGGAAGAGATAAAAGGAATAAAATAAAAAGAATAGCATGGTGTGGAAGAGAGTTCGATTAGAGTTTAAAAAAATAAAAAATATAATGCATTGAACATATGGATCCTACAATGCTCTAACATATAATTAAAAATATAAAGAATCATAAAGAAGGGCTTGATGCAATTGGTTTGGCATATAAACGGAATAAAATTAAATCAATAGCATGGAGTGGAAGAGATAAAGGGATTAAAATAAAAAGAATAGCCTGGTGTGGAAGAGAGTTCGATTAGAGTTTAAAAAAATAAAAAATATGAAGCATTGAACATATGGATCCTACAATGCTCTAACATATAATTAAAAATATAAAGAATCATAAAGAAGGGCTCGATGCAATTGGTTTGGCATATAAACGGAAAAAAAAAAATTAAATCAATAGCATGGAGTGGAAGAGATAAAGGGATTAAAATAAAAAGAATAGCATGGTGTGGAAGAGAGTTCGATTAGAGTTTAAAAAAATAAAAAATATGAAGCATTGAACATATGGATCCTACAATACTCTAACATATAATTAAAAATATAAAGAATCATAAATAAGGGATCGACGCAATTGGTTTGGCATATAAACGGAAAAAATAAAATTAAATCAATAGCATGGAGTGGAAGAGATAAAGGGATTAAAATAAAAAGAATAGCATGGTGTGGAAGAGAGTTCGATTAGAGTTTAAAAAAATAAAAAATATGAAGCATTGAACATATGGATCCTACAATGCTCTAACATATAATTAAAAATATAAAGAATCATAAATAAGGGATCGACGCAATTGGTTTGGCATATAAACGGAAAAAATAAAATTAAATCAATAGCATGGAGTGGAAGAGATAAAGGGATTAAAATAAAAAGAATAGCATGGTGTGGAAGAGAGTTCGATTAGAGTTTAAAAAAATAAAAAATATGAAGCATTGAACATATGGATCCTACAATGCTCTAACATATAATTAAAAATATAAAAATCATAAATAAGGGATCGACGCAATTGGTTTGGGAGATAGACGTTTTACAATTAAATCAATAGCATGGAGTGGAAGAGAGGCTAGAGCTGCATGAGAGGTTGTGCAAGAATAAAATCCCAATACTTTGTATTTTTTAATTTGTTTTATTTTATTTTTTTCTCTTAGAAAGTAGTGTAGAGATTTCACTATTTCCAGAAGAGAAATAGAAAATAAAAAATGAGATCTAAAACAAATGGAAGGGGGGGGGCGCGAGCGTGTCTGAGGGGGCGCGAACGGGTTGGGGGGGGGCGCGGACGGGTATGGGCGCGAGCGGGTACAGGGGCGCGAGCGGGTGGGGGGGCGCGAGCGGGTACGGGGGGGGGGGGGCGCGAACGGGTATAGGGGGGGCGCGAGCGGGTACAGGGGGGCGCGAGCGGGTTCAGGGGGGGGGCGCGAGCGGGTCCGTGGGGACTATATAAGGTGGGGAGAAGCTCTCGCCCCCCTCACTCCTTCCCACTGCGGCTCCTTGTCCTGACGTGTGAAAACACGCCTTGCTTGGAACTGCTTATGTGGGAAGTCTTCATTGGGGCGGGGGGGGAAGTTGTTGAATTTTTTTTTCAGGGATTTACTTTGCGATGTCTTCTAGACAAGGCTCCGGCAAGCGGCCTATGTATGTGGACTTGGATGCTCCAGATGCGGTGGACCCTATGAGTTGCGTAACACCTCATGGTTCTAGTGGTTCTACTCCTTCATCTAGCTCGAAGGGTAAAAAGAAGAAGAGTATACCAGCGCACGAGAAGGATGACGGTTATCCACCATTGGAGTATACGCATTTCATCAGGAAGGTGGCCGTCGAGTACTACAAGGCCCGTACCATACGAATGTTGAAGGCAATGTACCTTGATCACGGAGAGGATGGTATCTACAACCTCCAACGTGATTTGGAAAGGGAATTTTGGAGCGCATTGGAAGGATCAGAGATGTACATGGATTGCATGACGAAGTATTTTCACAGCCCGAAGTGGTTGACACAACAAGTGAGTAGTGCTACGACAAATGTCATTCATGTGTTTGAATCACATGTGAAGAAACCACAAGGCGAAGAATGGAGCAACCAAGACAAAGTGTTTATTCAAAAACTGACAACGGTTCAGGAGGCATGTCAGAGATGTTCTAAGGGGAAAACAAAGATTATGCCTTGGAATGAGCAAGCATTGAACTCAGCATTGGAAGCACACATGTATGGTGCATTGATATGGATTCCGGTTACGGCCAAGGTTGTGCCATTATCTGGCTTCAATGCCGAGGGGGGGTATGGCAAAGTGCGAAAAGTGCGAATAGCCAATATGAAGAAAATTCCAATTCACATAGAATTTGCGGGAAAACTTTCCAAGGCTAAAACCGAAGTGAAGAAGCGAGAGGAACGGGCGATTGAGGCCACGGTTAACCCCGTAGAGCATCCGGGTGTGATAAAATTTTGGGCCATTCACGCTAAGACCATGGAAGCTTATACCCTGTGGTGGAATGGAGATTGTCTCCGCAACTTCCTCAAGATAAATGAGAAGGCATCCGAGGCAATAGATTACAAAGAAATTTTGAAGTCGAGGGATATGCCCATGGAAGAGTGCCAAAGAATTGTTGCCTACCGAAAGAACCGGGGAATGTTGGCGTGGAGTCTCATCTACGTTATGGACATAGTCCATAAGGCTGAAATCCTCCACAACGACTTAACGCCATCCAACATTCTACTCCACTTTCCACCTCATGACAAGAATAAAGTATATATTGGTGTGTGCGATTGGGGTGTGGCAAGCAGAGTCATTGAGAACAAGGCCTCCCCTTATGGTGTGATGGACCCCGATGAACTTGTACAAGTAAAGAAGAGGAGGGTAGGAGCTGCACCGGAGTTGTTCTTTTTATATGGCAAAAAAGATGATGAGGAACGGAATTTGGAGCGCATGAAGAGGATGCATCCATGTACGACGCTATCTGATGCATTTTCGGTAGGCCATTTGGCAAAGACAATATGGAGAGAAGAAGATTGCCCGGAACTCTTCAAGGATTCAATCTCAAAGATTGTATTCTCATCAAAGTTGGATGGCTTGCTTAACGAAGATCCTACAAAGAGGCTTTCACTTGCAAAAGTTGTGAATGATTTGATGAGCCCCCCTTACAACTTCCAAGCTCCCAATGGTTGTTTTAGATACACATTGTAGTTCCATAGTGAATTACGTTTGAAACATTTTGATTGCCTATGTGGCCTTGTTTGCACATTTCGAATATTTTAATAAATCGTTTTTTCGGCGTATACATGCCTTGGTGGAACATGAAATGGTATTGTTGGTTTTGTAATGGAATGAAAAATTGTTTTTTAAAAAAAAATGAAAAAACTGTATGGCCCATTCACCGGGACTGCCCCTCGTGCAAGGGTGCCTCCCCCCTGAACCCGCTCGCGCCCCCCCCTCTGGAAGCTCGCGCCCCCCCCCTTCCAGAAGCTCGCGCCCCCCCTCTGAGAAGCTCGCGCCCCCTTTGCAGTAGATTGCGCCCCCCCCCTTGAAAAAGCTCGCGCCCCCCCTTGGAGAAGCTCGCGCCCCCCCCCCTTGGAGAAGCTCGCGCCCCCCCCCCCCTTGGAGAAGCTCGCGCCCCCCCCCCCCCTCGGAGAAGCTCGCGCCCCCCCTGTTGGAGAAGCTCGCGCCCCCCTGGAGAAGCTCGCGCCCCCCCTGGAAAAGCTCGCGCCCCCCCCTGGAAAAGCTCGCGCCCCCCCCCTGGAAAGAGAAGCTCGCGCCCCCCCACCTGGAGAAACTCGCGCCCCCTGAACACGCTCGCGCCCCCCCGCCTGGAGAAACTCGCGCCCCCCCTCACAAGTATAAATGCCACCAACTTAGCCCAAGCCCAATATCATTTGAAATCATGGCCTCTAGTCCCGGAACTCCTTGTGGGCTCCTTGCTTGAGACTATGTGCATCACATTGGCCTGTGGTTGATGTCTACACATACCATTTTTTTCTCACATGTGTCATACTAACACTTGCAGACAGGAGATCATTGTACTTTTTCAGAGACACGGAGAATGGCAGGTCAACAGCGTCAGTCGACGGCTGAGTGGGCTCCGTGGTGGACGTTCATTGATAAGGACCATGTGAAATGTGTGTGGTGCAATTTCACCTTTCGTTATAAACGACAAAGAGCTTTCAAGCACTATGGATGGGGTGAAGGTTCAAGCAAGAGTCATTGTACCAAGGCCCCCGCCGCCGTATTTAGGCGCTTTGCCAATTGTGGTAATGTAATACCAAAAAGAATGACACATGCGGAGATATACGGCACTGATGGTGGTGATGGCGAGGCACACTTGGCACACTTGGCACCATGTTCTAGCCAGTCTATGCCTGCTGAGCAATCTACGGAAGTGCCTCAGAGAACGGAGGAGGTCCAAGAGGAGAGGATTCCCCAAGTTCAACCGTCTCAGTCAACTCCGCCTATAAGCAGAGGCGATTCATGTACACCAAGATCTATGCGGCAACAAAGTTTTACCGAGGCCTATCAGATTGGGATGCGCAATGAATTGGATGAGAAATGGGCGTCCTATTTTTATGAAGCGAATGTGCCTTTCAATGTGGTTAGGCATCCATCTTTTATCGCTGCTGTGGAGGCAACATCGAAAGCGGGTTTTGTGTACCGTCCACCAGCATACAACGCAATGCGAACCAAGCACATCCAGCCAACAAAGCAGCTTCTCAAGTTGAGAATAGAGGAGAAAACGAAGCAGTGTATTAGCTTGTACGGGGCAACTATTTGCTCGGATGGATGGGACAACGTTGTTCATCGGCCGTTGATGAATGTCATGCTTGTGTGTCCAGCAGGAGATATATTCCTGGGTTCCATTGATACAACGGGGTACAAGAAATCAAAGGCATACATAGCTGGGAAATTGAAAGAGTACATCAAAGAAGTTGGACCGCAGAATGTGGTACAGATTTGCTCCGACAATGCTAGTGCGATGTTGGGAGCCATGGACCAGGTGGTTGAAGCTTATCCTCACATTTACAAGCAAGGTTGTGCAGCTCACATCATGGACCTCTTACTAGAAGATTGGGGGAAGGAAGCAACCTTCAAAGAGCTGATTGCCTTGGCAAAACGCATACCAAATTTTATACGTCGCCGTCATGTCACCATGGCTTTGTTTCGCCAATTCAGCCCGAAGTTGTCTCTGTTGTTACCAGCGGAGACAAGATTTGGATGCTCGTACTTGATGATTGTTCGATTGCTTGAACTGAGGGAGGCACTAATCCAGGTGGTAGCCAGTCCGAAATGGGACGAATATGTGGGTACTTTATTCAATCGGTCAAACGGGTATCGAGCTCACACCTTAGCATGTCAAGTACGGAGTACCATTCTCGATGAGACATTTTGGTTACGTTGTGAGAATCTTGTGCATGTTATGAAGCCGGCTGTTGTGACCTTGAAGACATTTGATGGACAAACACCGGCAATGGGGAGGGCATGGTTGGCCATGAATAATTTGAAGAAGCATGTGTTCCGACTACGGGGTGATCCATTTTTCCTAGACCCCGCTATAGCAGATCGCTTTGAGAAACATTTTACGAAGAGATGGAAGATGATGTTGACAGATCTCCATTACGCAGGCGCCATTTTGAATCCCTACATTTTCCCGGAGAGCCACGAGCTATTGACTAACAGTGCTGCGAAGCGTGCACTCCTGCAAGTGCTAATTCATTTGAGTGAGTGCCTTAAACTGGACCACGATACTGTGTTGTTTGAGCTAACACAGTTTGAGGAACGCACCGGTCCATTCAGCCCTTTGGAGGCCCCAAACATTCGACAGACTAAGATGCTACCTCATCAATGGTGGCAGCGGGTTGGGGGCGATGCGTTACCGTTGATAGCAAAGCGCATCCTTTCGTTAACATGCTCGGCATCATCATGTGAGCGAAATTGGAGCATGTATTCCTTTGTTCACAGTAAGGTTCGCAACCGATTGGCCGTGAAGAAGGCAGAGGACTTGGTGTACATTTACACGAACAGTAAGCTCCTTCGAGAACGACGTGGAGCGGATCCTGTTCTTTGGTACGAGAACCAACCGTTCTCCGAAGACTCGGATGAAGAAGTGCCAGCCATGTACGATGAAGACGTATGTGATGATGATGGAGATGAAGGATTCCACGACGGACTTGAAGTTAATGAAGGCGATGGTGATGACGGTGGAGTTCATTACACTCCTGCTACTATGGATGATGAGTATCCAGAGTTACCCGTGGACAATGGTGATGGTGACATGCCACGCACTGAACCCGTTAACCAGCCGAATGGAGTTTTTGACTGGGCAGGATTTGATGAAGAGGCAGCTACTTCGCCTCACCACGTTGTCAATGAAATACAAGCTAGAGGCGAGGTCGCATACGATCGAGCAGACGATGATATTGACGATGAATTTGAAGTCGAAATGACTCAGCATCAAAGCGACGATGGTGGCAATAATGATGACATTTACCCCGTTCGTAGCGTTTCGAACAATGACAATGAAGAAGGGGGTAACAACATAGGAGAGCAAATTCCAATTCCAGAAGACGTTGAGGGAGGAGAAGAAGTTGAACAACTCCAGGCCACTCTGCCAGTAAATGTTGAGGAAACAATCAGGTCTGGAGGTTTGGATGAAAGCCCTCCAATAAATGAACAATCAGAGACAGTCAGAAATGGACAAGAAGATGAAATTCCTATTGGCCGATTGTTTCAAACACCCCTGCCCCAGAGTACACCTTCAATCGGAGCAGTACTTGCAGGGTTGGGTCGACCCCCCCCACCTCGTTCAAACACTTCTACTGGGAATGGTTCATTAACTCCAACACCGAATACAAGCATTCCACTCACTTCTTCTGGACGAAGTCTACCAGCTGGACCTTCTACGACGCGTCATGGAGTGATACGGTCACGGAAAGGTCCAACAAACGTTCGCCCTTTTTTTTCAGGATATACTGTTGGAACTACCCCGTCTGTACCTGTGGCTTTGGGTAAACGTAGATTACCCGTAATGAATGTGGACGGAATCACCGATAAGACCAAAAGACGGAAGATCAAAAGAATTGTGACCACGGTGGTGGATGGTACAGTTGACCACGAAATTCGCAACATTCATTCCACGGTGGAGGAGTATGTGCCTAATCAGGGGGGAGATGGAGATGACGAGGGGTCGAAATCCTCAGAAGGATATTACTCATCAGAAGATAGCCGTGAAGAAGCACCTGATGATGAAGACATTGTTGTAAGAGTACCATTGGGTAAGCCCGGTACTCGAAGGAATCCAGAGCGGCGCACCGCCAAAAAAAACAAAAAAAAGTGATACATCTATTAGCATATTACATATAGAAGTTATATAGAGAAAGTATAATATATATGTCTCCAAAATAAATTTAAAAAAACACAAAAAAATATAATATATATATATATATATATATATATATATATATATATATATATATATATCTAAATTTTATACGTAGATACTTATATGTTAACCTTAGTCAATGTCCATAAAACATTAGCTAAGGCTATTGAATGTAATTTTGTTTCGACATGAATTGAAACTTCTCTCATTTATGTCACTGTGAAAAATTCAGTAGTGTCTTAATTTCCTTCAGTGGTTGATTCTTGTTCCCAGCTCGCGCCCCCCCTTCGCAGGCGCTCGCGCCCCCCTTTCGCAGGCGCTCGCGCCCCCCCTTCGCAGGCGCTCGCGCCCCCCCTTTGCAGGCGCTCGCGCCCCCCCTTCGCAGGCGCTCGCGCCCCCACCCCAAACCCCTTGCTCGCGCCCCCCTGCAATCGCAGGCGCTCGCGCCCCCCCCCCCCTCGCAGGCGCCCGCGCCCCTCCCAGTCGCTCGCGCCCCCTCGCTCGCGCCCCCCTTCCCAAGACGCTCGCGCCCCCCCTCTCACGTGCTCGCGCCACCCTCACTCAAGGCGTTGGCGCCCTTCCTCTTAGCCACGTCATCCGCCAAGTCAACAATATTTGGTGACATGTCAGACGCGTGGCATCCTAGGTGGCCAAGGTAACTCCCATTTCACCATTTGGGTGGTCAACCGTAAGTCCTGGTCAAACGGACCTCCCCTGACCCCTAACGGACGGACGAGCGGACCGGACGGACGGACAGGTCCTTTTGTCCCATGAACAACCCTGGCTCGAGCAACAGAAAGGCTTGCACTAAATGCTGTGGGATACCCGATTGGTGCCCCGATAATATCACAGAGGGAGACAAATGTTATGGTAAGTGCTGTATGTCCTTGTGCTGGTTGGAAGGTACATGTTGAGGTCTGTTATGGTGAGAATATGTATATATGGTTTAATAATGCAATATTCTGCGTCTGTCAAAATTTATTTAAATGTGGTCACTTATTGTGGACGCTTCCGTGATTGTTCAGTCAAGAGCCAGCACTCCTACGGTGGCGTTGTATGGTGGCCCTGATATGTCCCTCTCCGATGGGACGTCGACAGTTAGATCCGGTGAAGTCAACTCCCGGGATAACGTAGAAGAACCACTCGACCTGAACGTCTCCAACGACACAGCTTCCGACAATGTACAAAACATTGGGATTGTTTAACGCTTATGCTCAGAAATTTATTTGAATGTATGCATGAAACATAGGTGGACTAAGTGAATACTGTAGTGATGCATGCTGAGGACATTCCGTATGGTATATGTGTATTAACTTATAACATATATGACATGTGTTCGCAGGACCCATCCACTGCTGAACAACGTGTATCCTTAGGGGTTGGAATACAGGAAGCACATTATGAGACCAAACGGGCAGAGGTTGAGGTCGACAGTTTGAAAAGGAATGTGACAGACATTCTGACCGGCCTGAATTCTTTCGACGACCTACCGAACATAATGGAGAAGGTTAAGGCTGTCCTGGGTGCTTCATCCAATGGCTACTGCCATACAAGTGTTGATGTTCCGCCATCTTCTTCTGCCGGTCAGACTTTCCCAACAAGAGATATCTCGCATGTTACTCAAGCAGGAGGAAACTACGCAGGCAACGATGAAGATACACATATGAATGAATATTTCATTAAGAGCCATGACAAGAGAAAACGACAAGCAGAGGACTCGGACGAATCCGGTGGGAAATTTAGAACGGTCACTCGTCAAGACAACATGGAGTATACAAGCCCAACTCCAGTACAACCAACGGGAGAAGAGATATCTCACGGCGACCTAGGCAACACAGCGGGTAAGTCCTACATGAGCAGCTTTAGAATCTTGTACACTATGTTTAACACTTCCTCAGTTTAACTCAATTAAATATGCACATCAAGCGTACTTGAGTAAACACATGTCTCACAAGATACAATCTCTTGGACAAATCGAATTTAAAAATTCATGAACATATGAGTGTGTAAGGGATAATTACTTTAGATGTAGGGTGCGTAATATGGCTACGTTCGTTTGATTGGATATGGCTATATGTTTTGTTTTTTTATTTTGATTAATCAGTGGTACATCATGGTGTCGTACAGTCTCACTTCTTTAGACGGGGAATGATGTTCCTCACGACAATAGTGAATTGCATTACTATTTCCGAGTTTGGGGTCTGCTATACTGTATGCTAAACTATTTGGTTTTCTCTGATAAACATTTCTGGTTGTCATTGCAATGTATTTAAAAGAATTGAAAAAGAAACAGAAAATTGTGAATTCGAGTGCGACCGAATATGGGAGAACCATTGCTTCGGAAGCATCTGAACAGGGTCACACAATGGAACAATCGCGTGATGCTACCATCGTCCTTGAAGGCTCGAAGGAAGGTATTTGTGCAGACGGCGTGATAATATCCGACGCTATTCGTGAAGAAATACCTCCACGACCAGCAGTTGCTTCTCTTCAAATTCCGAAGAGGACAAGCAAGTTTGTAGACCGTGAACCGCCCTCGGAGCTTACACCAAAGGGGCACCAGGCAAGTGCTAATTTTTTCTGTTCACCCATGCTCACTGTTGTACTCAATGACGCGTACTTGAGATCTAATGAGGCGAATGTGCGGTGTTTTGACTGCAGAAAAAATATCCCCTCGGTATGAACAAAGATGTATGGGTACTTCACCCGACCAAAGTTGGAGGACCGGTGGCTTTGGGCAAAACAGGGTTCTCTTTCAAGACAACAAAATCAAAGCTTCAGTCATCTCCATGGAGATCACTCAAATGGGAGCAAGGTCTGCAGCTAGTTGAAATAATCAAAGTTCTCCTGCCTGGTGTGAAGGTTATGCACCCCACCAAACAGCCGAACAAGGAGGTTAAAACTCTAGACGACGTCAGTGACGTCGAATTTGCAGATGAGTCGCTTGTGATGTGGGGGACGGAGTACCTGGTTGAAGTAATCCCACCTGCTCGAAAAGGAAAGTTGAAGTGATGCGACACATCAGACTGATGAGGAGCAGAAGTCTAATCTCGGGTACGCTTCGCAATATGCAATGCTGAATTGGAAGTACTTAGAGATACGCATGGTTTCATGAAATTCACATTTGATTGCGTATTTTACCATGACTCACACTGTTCATATCGTTTTCGTACTTATGCATGAATTTTTTCTTGCGTGTGACATTGCAAATTTGGGTTTTATTTCGATCTGATGTATGCATTTTTTTGGGTCTTACAATTAGATAGCTCACTCTTTTATGTGCGCACTGCAGATTTGGACTACTGCTTTGGCAATCACCTTCATCAGAATATTTATAAAAAAACATAAAAAAATAACTTGCTCAACATGGTCGCTTTCGCCAGCTACGACATCAGTCGGCAGAGTTAAGCTTCCAGATTGTCGACATTTACGTGTTTTCAGTTCTCGCGTTTGTTTTAATTTATTTTTATTCCTTTTTCCAGCTTCGGTGCAGTTAAGGCCGACCTCGGTGATGCGCGGGTCCTGAGGACTTCTTAGAGTTTTGCTCATGTAAAAAACAAACTCTACCTTCTTTTACGGTTTTTGTCTTCTCTTGTTTTAAACGTTGTCTTCCGCAGTAGCATTAGTGGATTATCTGCCAGGGTTCATAGTTCGACATCGAGGTTGTAGTACTCAGATAGTTACTTGAGCTTAAGCAGTGAGTTCATTCCATGAAACTGCCTTCTATCGGCACATATACTGTGCCAACAGGTAAATATTTTCGTGTTATTAAATAAAAAAATATTTTTGTATACCTCTCTTCATTTGCATTGGTGCTAATACCAATTCAGCTTTCCATTTATTCGCATTTTATAATATACCAGAAATAAATTCAATTTCAGAATTTATTGGTACAAAACACGTGTCATGCACCAAAAATTCGGCGTCAAAATAAAAAATTACATGCCGGAACTCTGATACCGTACACCTGTACGGTTATTTGCAAACTCGGCAGGAGATGGTGACGACTACATGACCCATTATACCGATGCACATGGCATCAAATGAGAGAGACCGACGGAAAGGGAGGTAAACTGTACATCCCAGGACGCGCCCACATGTCGAAACTATAGCGGTAACCAGGCGACGAAGTAATTCCAGAGACGTGGTAAAGTAAATCACTTTTCTCGCTTACCATGACGAAGGGGGGTGGATTCGGGTGTGACTACCTGGGAGCGACATTCACAGCTCCTCCCTCAACCCCCGTGTGCCGGGCCTTGGCGTAGTGCATTGAATCAGATGTTGTGGTTTGTATTCCATGGCATAAGTACTATAAGCATGGTTATTGTAGGCATGTACCTCCAACCTCAATTATACATAATTTATATAAGGATTGAAATTCTAGGCTCCTAAGAAGGTTGATAAAATTAATGAATTTACACAAGTAACAAGACAATTACAGTACAAGTTTACAACCTACAATTATAGATTTTCCAGCTTTACAACCTACAAATAAATTTTCTAGCTCCTGCAAAAAAGACAAAATGATCATTTGACGATATCGACAGTTGCATAATGTACTATGCATATGAAGGATCTAAAGTTAAAGATTGTGACAGTGTGAAGGTGGTCCGTGGATAGAACTAATCATTTGGCAATATTATGACTATTGCAGAGAATGTACAGAAGAAGGATCTATTCTTGAATCTACATAGACATGTGACAGTCCTCAGATCTTTGGACCAATCGTTAATTATAATGATTGAGAATATCATGGTCCGGCGAATTGATAGTCTGTACTTGAGAATTGATGGTTGATATTTGAGAATTTATAATTCCGAGTTACAACCAATTTGGAATGATCCTTTACGGGGGGGAGCAAGTTCCAACGTACTTTTAGGTTATGTTTGACTCCGAGGATGCCTCGATACCTAATGATTTAGAAGTAAGACAATTTTACAGCTAATTATTTGAGAGTGTGACAAATTCAACATGAGATGACCATACATTTGATCATCTTAGGATCTAATAGATCATGAGCACAAAACATTTCACATATTATATTGTTTGGAAATACCATATTCCTTGAGTTAGAAAATTTTAGACTTGACTATATGAATTTACAACCAAGAACCTTAAACTTGTTTTGATAATTGACTGATAGTACACAGTTTATAAGTAGAACAATTTAACAATGAAACAATTTCAATTACAAAATCTTAAATGGATTCCTTGAGAATTATGACAAATTTCTTCATCAATTTTGAATGTAATATTTTGAAAAATATTTTTGAATTTATGGAAATTTTGAAAGAGCATTGTAAATTATAATTATTCTATATAATAGCTACTATAAACAATGATGATGCATATTAAGTAATTTTATCTATTGGACAAACTATTTAGAATGCTATGTTGTACCTCTCTGATAATACCTATAAGACTCCTTATACAATTTCAATACATGAATATTTTTGGGATTGTTAGAAGAAAATCAAAAACCTAAGTTAACAAAATCTTCTCTCTTTATTTACAAAAATCAAGACTCAATTTTGCAATCAATTCTTTCAATTGAGGTTTTCTAAGATTTTGAATATTTGAATAATAAAAAATCAAAAAATTGATATTAATATGATACACATACCTTTACTTCTAAAATCTGATATAAAAGTAACTTAATTAATCTTCTTTTGTTATGGTCCAAAATTCCAAAATTGTATGGTACAAAATATAAATATAAGAAGGGGTAAAGTATGATGTCTATGTTTGAGATAGAAAAATAAATAAACAAATAAATTTAAATGCTATAATCTTCCATATTTTTGTATTGCTAAACATAATGAAATGTTTTGAATGATCTAATTTAGGAATCCACAGTCCACTTGAAGATCCTTCAATCAAAAACAAAATGAAATGTTTCTAGATCATTTCTATTCTTTACATTAAAAGTGGCAATTTGGAATATTTTATGTGAAACATAGTGAAAGACTTTTAGAAGTTACAAATTTTTGATGAATAAAGACAAATACAATTGGATGTAAAATCTACTTATAACAATAACTATTCTAAAACTAAAAATTAAACAATTATATGTTTTGAAGAAATAAATAGACCAAATTTGAAATTTTCATAAAGGTTGGTGTATAAGTTCAGATTTTCATGTGCTAATTTTTTTTTTTTAAATAAATCATAATTTAAATCAACAATTACATTTTGAGACCATTTTACAATCTGCTTGCAAGGCTAGGTCCCATTCTTTCAACCACTCCAGGAACATCGCCATCGCTACACGACATGAATAATTCAGCCTCACTTATTGCACCGGCCTACCCAGACACCCAACTCAACTCACATCAGAGTCTGAATTGTCACAGGCGACCCTTCGAGCAAGCCAGCGATGCAAGTTGATAAGGTTGAGACAGACAACTAGTACTACATTATTTAACTTCGTGAACAGCTTTCCTTCCTACGTGCAGAATATTGTCTCTCAACTGAAGCTGATGCGAGCCCATTCCGATCCTGATTCGTGGCTATGCAGCCGTGCATGGTGCCCACCAAGCATGCCACCAGGCGCAAGTTCATAAGCGTGGCCGTCTACATCTGTTTTCCAAGTACGAAATGGTCACAACTTACAAGCTGGTGGGGTAACTGCTTGTAACCTGTCTTGTCCCTGCCAGTGTCTCTTCGATTTTGTTTTGGCCCGGACAGGGGAGGCTGGAATTATATGGCCATGGCCAATAACTCATGGGACGTACTGAGGACGCTGGGAGAAACGTACTGTGATGGCGGTGGGCTTAATTGACAATAGCCTTGGCCCTAGCCCCGCGTGGTACTACCCTGCAAAACAGTGACTAGAACAGTGTCTCTTCGATTTTGTTTTGCCAGTGTCTCTTCGACTTTGTGTGAACCTTAAGACCGTTGTTCTAGTCGTTGATGACCTTCATCAATCTAATCCTTTCAAATCGTTGCTCCAATTAAGCTTTGAAATGTATGAAAATGTTAACAGCTAACAAGGGAAAAAGTTGGCACTAGAAAAGGGATACCAGTGTGTGCTGAAACAAAATTAAAGAGAAGAAATCAGGACACATTAAAACCCGTGTTCCATGTTTGTGAAATGAACAGTAAAAATTACAAATCTTGTCATAGTGGCATGCGATGCGTTTCCCAGAAGGATCTGCACAAGATGGAGATCCCCTTCCTCCAACACTTAACATCTGGCCTATGTAACTGCTACCATTTGCGTGAGTGCTAAGAATGATAACACCCTCAGACTAATACCATTCTTTCGCGTAATTTGCTTCACAAGAATTGTAGTTTGCAACGAGCGGCGGCTCTTCAAGGGTTTTAACAGTAGGGATTCAGGCTCCTAGCTTTCGAAGTGTTGAAGTTGTTCTGGCTTTGTAGGGCCATGATGATCACTGCATATACTGACCAGAGGGTTCCATAGCGTAGTCTGGCTTGAAAGATGGCGATATCTGCTCCCTACTTAGTCTGCAAATCAAGACATATCCTGTTATAGAAGGCCTTCCAAGTAAATAAGAATGTCAGACTGGCAAGGAGGGTCTAAACTTTAACATTGAAGTAAAGGCTACGACATATAAAACATGAAACCCACACATGCCCAGATTAGCATGCACATGCGAATGGCACGTAGAATTAGCATCAGATTTGCAGACTAATGCAGTTGAATAGGTGTTGAAGAGTATGCCATTCACCTATGCCCCATCGAGCCAGCACCACCATTCTGGATCTTGGCTTTCGCCAGTTGCAACGCTCGCAAAACATCGCTTATATTCCTGTTAAGTCCAGACTTCGGAGATTGTTGCACTGGAGAATCTTCCCTTGGAGGGGCATCATAAGCAGGCCCGTATCCAAGACTCAGTGTAGGCTCCGCAATAGGATCGCCATTTCTGCTTACTTGAGTCGAATTTAGCTGCCGGGGAGCATCGTCTACCTGTTTGACCAGAAGGGGGAAACAGAAAATTAAAATTGCCACCTTTACATCGATGTAAACCTATGCCAACATTTGCCACCTTTACATCGAATGTTAACATTTTTTTTTAACACGTATGTTGGAGTTGATATACATGAATTGCTGAGATTAATACAATACACACAACAAGACTGCCAGGCTATTAAAGTAGATTGGATAGTAGATATGTGATATGATTACAACCAATTCATGGTTGGTCAATAGCACATCACAAGAGAGGCATTAACTTACGACTGTAAGCCATAGTAAGAGAGAAGGTGTATGGGCAACTTCAATAGCAGTACACTCAAGAAAAGGTTCCGTATCAGAATCTAACCTTGGTAGCAGGAAAACTGTTTCGTCTTTGTTCGTTTGCCCTATACATTCTTTCATCAACGTAACGTAGGTCGTCATAAGATCCAATGGGCTTATCAAAGCTCGTGCGACGCGGATCAGCAGCCATCGCTGCAGGATATCCGGAATAAGACTGCCGCCTGCCAGGACCGGGACTGAACTCGGGTTGTTGATAGAGTAATCCATAATCTTCCAGAGATGGCTCATCATAATCGTCAGAGTGGGATCTCCGATGTCGATGCCGATGTGTAATCTCAGGTTGCGAAGGACTGTAAGACTCCCTTGCTTCCATAACCCTGCCATGTCAGCGTGCCCGCATCAGCACAGTGAAGAACAATTAACAGATAGCTTTATCTCTAACGAGTTGTGTCAATTGCTAGAGACCTCAGAACAGGAAACGTAACAGAGTACTAACACGTCCAAAAACCCAGTGGGCACTGATGATATGATTCAAGTAGGAGACCTTTGCCTGTAGTAGCTGTCTCTTTCCATTACACCATGTGCATCACCATTCCGAGGGCGTGCTTGCTGATGACGCCCACTGTACCCGCGATCTCTGTCATCCCAACTGGGTTCTCCAGACCTGTAGTCCGGTTTAGAGTTTTCTCCATCTTCTGCTAATCTGCTGAAAAAAAAGGCCAATATGATCTATTAGAAAAGCCTCGATCAGTATGTGGCGAGTAGAGAAATTGCCTGCCAGCTTATTACCTGTCTACAGGTCCAATTAACTCTCAGGCCATACCTTATGCCCTGCTTCATGAAATTCTAAAGGCGGTAGAAGCCACCAGAGAGACACAAGTGACATCAAGAGTTTTGTAGTAGACAATGTTTTGGCGTATAATGGAAGAATAAATGCCTCCCTAGAGTGTAGACGGCAATGCCCAGACAAGTGACTTACATTGAAGGTGCACTTGAGGGATCCTGATGAATTCGACCGTGTTTGGAGTCGGTGCCGGTATGGTCCAGTGCCATTCGCCAGTGCGCTGGTGTATTCTGGTACGTGGGGTTGTGGTGTCGATCGTCAGCTCCCTGTCTGAGCGATCTCTCCCGGTTCCATGGGTCTAACTCACCATATGGATCATCACGATGAGGTGAATTCACGTCCAAGTTATACCCATTCGATCTTGTAGAAACATCTAGCGAGCTACTACTTTTCGCTAACGTTGCGTGATGAGGCCTCAGGAATTCAGAATTATCTACCAGACCATTTCGTCCGTTCCCATTATCTGCATGTTGAAGCTCCATTGAAGAAATTGGTGATGCGCTACCATGAAGTGTGTCTCCCTGCCGATTCATAATATGAAGGGATTGAATCAACAACATTGCATTAACACAGCCTAAGCAACTAGTTAAATGTGCTCCTAAACCACCCCAGATTGGTCTGATCTATCTAGGACATATATGGACACTTACTTGTGACATGTATCATATAAAAACTAGTGAGTTGAACTTCTGAGTGCACGCATTTGCTAATTCAAAATAAAATACGAACTATTTCAAGACTTGCTACTATTCCAGTTTATGAGACTCTTGCATGAAGTCTAGAGAGGTCATTCGTGCACAAAACCTATGAACTTACCTTAAGCTTCTCCACTTCCCGTTGGGATCCTTGATAATTTCGTTCCCAATCTATTTGCACATTTTCCTGAGCTGTAACTTGTTCATGCAACAATGCAGCTCTCTTTGCTTCTGTATGGAATTGGTCTTTGACCTGTACAGTCTCTGGGAATAGCTCTGCACTTATCAACCGACAATTAGATCAATGAAGGCGGCTGATGAAAGTGCAACCGATCGGTTCCCGTAGACTGTCAGAAAAAATTAATACAAATCGACCTATGATGAAATTCAAGTCAAGTTACAGTTTCTAAATGGAAAGCTGGTTGATACGCACCTGATTGATTATCCACCCTTTGCCTTGGCACACCGTGAAGACTAATTCTTTCCGATTCCGATCTTAACTCCACATCATGAGCGCGGCTCACTAACTCAGGCATCATATTCTGAAGACAAGCGGGCACTTGGCCCATCCAACTGATGAGCTCTTTTCGCACAACATCTTCTCTTCTTTCTTCGGCAAGAGCAGCCATATCTTCACTGATTTTACTCCACATGTTCCGCAAGCGACTTTCAATAACAGCCCTGTCCAAAAAGAGTCGGAAATTTAGTACGACTACCCACCATAGGTCATAGAGAGTATTTTCAAATTGACCACTTCGGGAACATGATAATCTAGCAGAGGGAAATTTTGAAAAATGACTGATAGACCTAGGAGCACAAGAACTGTCAAAAACAAGAAGGACGTGAATAGCATGTTCCACATGTACAGTTAAAATATTTGCACGAATACCTGCTTTCCTGATTTTGAGGTAACACCTGAGACCTCTCTGTCATATCAAGTGGGGCAGGCCTCACACCGGGTCGACTTTGCTCAGCTGTGCGTTCGTCAGACTTGTTCCCAGTTTCTGAAGAGGACCCTTTTGTACTAGAGTCTCTATCCTCAACAGAGCTTCCATACGAATTCGTCCGCGACAAATCTTTGTTACTGCTTGTATCTTGTTGCAAATATTTAGTATCCTCTAGGCCAGCTCTCGATCTCGAAAGCGGCGAGACTATCGTCGAAGTTGAGATGAGCCTATCTGGAACCTCCCCTACTGTACTATTCGTCCCGTGATTTGAGCTTTCTGTATTCAATTCGAATATCATTCTAAGGTATCATTGATTGAACCAAAAAAAGAAAATGATGTTCAATGGTCTGGCTAAAAATCAAGAAATACGCAGTTCTTTCCCGGCCAAATTTGAGGAATTTCTATTGCATGCCTTAAGGCATGACACTCGCAAACATCTCTGCTTTAAATTCCTTTTTGATCCAGAAGCATCTTAATA
The DNA here is from genome assembly GCA_014871385.1 of Ceratodon purpureus. Taxonomy (NCBI): domain Eukaryota; kingdom Viridiplantae; phylum Streptophyta; class Bryopsida; order Pseudoditrichales; family Ditrichaceae; genus Ceratodon; species Ceratodon purpureus. Next base: position 1,809,531 of record CM026421.1, on the reverse strand, counting down.
GGCAATAGATGCACTGCTATATTAGACACAGACCAAAACAAGTCTCACATTAACCAGATACTGTAATTGTTAGGTAGGAGTTAAAACAAGGAAGAAGGAAAAATACTAATACAAACCTGCGAGTTTCAACTTCATGAACGCTTCCTGTGCAGTATCCTCTGCCTTCTTCTGATCTTGAAGTGCCTGGTTCAATTTTTCTTCTAGCTCAGAGACCTGACATCGCATAACAATCTTGTAAGCTGCGGGTGAACTGCTAGCTCATGCTTCACATGAAAAGATCAACAATACAGGAAACATACTGGAGCTCTTGGGGGAAGAGGGGGGGGGGGGGGGGACTCAAAAAGACGAGAACTACTGCAAAAGTATAGATGATAGCTGTACTAATTCGTGCAATGAGTAAGGCTGATAGCAATTGCAGTTTGGTATACGAGAACAAAACTCCTCCTAACTTATCGCACCGAATTCCTAAGCCAACTTGACAGCTGCTGCAGGATGGCATCACAACTAATCTCTGGCCAACATTGCTTGACGAGATCTGTCAATAAGTGCTTTAAATGCCAAATCAAACAACCTGGTGGACATTCTGACGCGTACAATCTTCTGTACCCCTCAAGAAAATTTGGAGTTATTACCTTCTTTGCAAGCTGCTGAATTTCCAATTTTGCAGTCTTCGAAGCAGAACGCTCAGACAGAAGCCTAGCTCGTAAGAACTCAATCGTCATCGTCATGACATCGTCCCCTGAAGTTGTCTTTCTGTAAAAACAATCCACAAAACAGGAGCAACACATTCAGTACGATTTGTATCAATGTGATAGATTCAATCGGTAGAATACCATTAGATCTATAAACTAAACACATGCGCTCTCTTGAACTTGCGACTAAGCTTATAAAAATCTCCATTAATTGGCATGCTCTAACTATAGAAAATCTGCGAATACACGAAGCATTGAAGTGTACTCAGATCTCTAAAAGATGTTAGATTGGTATTCGGGACCTGGCCACTCGAAAATAACACCGCCACAAGCTCACAACTTCGTGCGCCGAACAAACCGTAACACAGCCTTAACAATCGTGAAAACAAGTTACATCCGTTTGAGTGCAGAGTACGGTGTACCCTACATCGAACAGAAGCATGACAAGAATGCCATGATGCTTGCATAGTACCTGTCAGGACCTTCGAGGGACTCAAGATTGACGTCTTCACCAATATTCCCTGGCCGCACTTCGGTGGAAATCACGTCAGCCGGATTAGTCCTACCATGTTCAGCTACAGTTGAGCCATGTTGCTGCCCGTCAGCTGATCGGTCCTCCTTCCCACCTTCCGCAGCTGGCTTCCCATCGGGAAACCCTTCACAGATTGGGCCAGCTGGAATCGCTGATCCCAACCTTGAGCGCTCTGATGCCTTTTCCTCCTCCTCTTGTTCACGGGGGTTTGATTTCCACTTCAGCGGAGTGAGTGGTGTCAAAGGTGTGACGTTTTTAACTGTCATAGAGGGACTGCCAGGTCCAGCTTCAATCTTGATCTCACCAGAAACCATTAACCTTCTGCAGGAATACATTCACATCAAAAGATGCAAACAATCAATCACGATGAAAGCAGATTCTGGAAGGAAGACCGTTGAAGCTAGAGATTTGATAATTGAAATGGAGAGAATAGAATTTGCTGATCCAATTAAACATGTCACTGATAGTCACTGAGAACGGTAGTCTCACAAAAACAATACGTGTTTTGCGTTTTTACACTAAGAATATAGCAATGTCTCCTCTATACCAAGTTTCAACCCATGCCAGGACCGTAAAATAAGTCTGCACAATGGACTCAGGCTCCCTCTTTGATTGAGTTTTCTGATTCAGTAGCACTACATGCGTCTGGACGTCTCTATTTTCAAAAGAAGAATGATGACCAATATGTGCGAGTCCGAAAATTCACAGACGATATCACGCATGACGCTTATTGCTGTTAGGTTAGCACCAAGCGCATCGGATAGGTTTAGGACGGATAGTGCAGCCACAATACCTCATGGAAAGCTGCTGTCTCAGGGAGGTAAAGCCTGATATATTCACAACCGCCCCTTCCTTAGACACAGAATTGCCAGAAGAAACTTCATCCGGAGCAGCCTCAACGGAGGCTTTCTGGAGGGTTCTGCTGCTAGCACTTCGTGTAAACCAGCTCTTCGCAGCTGAGAGCTTCCCATCTTCATGAGACCCCTCGCTACTCATCAATACAGTGCCTCACTTGCAATCGGTCAAAGACCCTCAAATCTGAAATCTCGATCCTCTTGAATGCTCCTGCCTGTTCTTGAGTAAGAAGTCACCAATATGCCTCGAATTGCGTTTCAGAACCTTCCAGGCTAAAACAAATGCTGAGGATAATTAAGCGATGTCAATGGTGTGCATTGATTAGTTGACTTGCCAAAACCCGTAATTATGCATCCAATATGGACAGATATCCTGGACCCTGGTCCCAGTCACCAACGCAAAATCCCGGCCTGAACTTGTTCACTCCGAGCAATTGCATCGAACTTCTCACTGTCCACAGAAACAACAGCAGACTCAGGTCGTTAGAAAACATACACATCAAAAACCAGAATCTCACACATCTCTTTGGACGTCCCGCTAAGAACAAAGTGAAGCCCTTACTAGAGGGTTACAAATCAAAATGTACTCTTATCAATGCAATGTGCGAAACGCATGCGATACGCGTTTCGCTACAGCAGCTGGTCCTGTTGATTCACAGAGCAAGGGAACCTCAATTTGCGCAATAGAGCCATTCACTGAATGTTATCGACACCTGCGCCGTGGCCTCCTGCAAAATCCTAAGCTACTGTGGCAATAGGCTCAGTTTAAAAATTGATTCCCCAAATCACTGGGACAAGTTACTCTGCATTGCATTCATAGGAATGCGCCCCAAAACTCTGTGGAATAGACAAAATCCTGAGGAAGTGCACAGATGGACTGGTTGCTCGCCTCTCAAATAGAAACTTCCTTTCCGAACACCGGTTCCCGAACACAGGAAACTGCACAGCAGTCAAGCAGACCAATCACCTCGCACATGGACTGTTTAGCTGTCACACTAGAGGAGTTCGCCAACTGGTGAGACTTCCTACAGTATCCCTCGTCGCCGAGCCTTGTATTTTGAACGGATTAAGGGACCAAAACCCTGTGAAAATAGCAGCCGAGCTTAAAGGTTTAACACCTCCACTAACACTCAATACAATCACTTCAAACTCCCGCGATCAAGTGTAAACTGATAATTCTCATCGCAACTTCGCAAGCACTGAGTTGCCTATCAAATGCCAACACTCAACGAGCGCTTCTCCTCTCAAATGCGGCTCCTCTAATCAACTTGCCACCCTGCCAAGCTGAACACCCGACCTACAACCAACCCGCTCGCACTCAAAAATCCTCCATCAAACTATTCTCCGCTCCGCCACGAAATCCTACAATCACTCCCTCTCCACACACAACGGCATCACACACTCCCTCACTCCTCACCAAGGAACCACGCACAGTAAAACTCTTCCTCCCTGCTTCCGATCTTTCAACTCACCATTTCCACTCCACAAGCTCACAAGATCACTACTCAATAACTCGTCACCACCGCTAAGAAATCACGAATACCAGAACAATGCACTACTTCTCACTCACACTCAATCAAGGAATGCAACACCGCCGGTACGCATAAAGCGACAGGCGCGTCACCTCCACACAACGACACAGACATAAGTTACAAAAAGCAGATCTCTCCCGATCCGTGACGATGGAAATGCAGAATGGAAAGCAAAAGGAAATCACGAGCGCCGGCGACGACAACGACGACTTGACCTACCAATGCACGACTCACGGCATACCTTACAGAACGGTGACGATCCGGAATCCGCATGCAATCAATGCCTGGAATCTCACAGCCATCCGCCATCGCCACACGAGTCGCCGTCGCAGCTGGCTATGGCGCTCGTACTCCTCCCGCTCAGGCTCGCCAACGTCCGTCTCGTTCCTCCCATGCGACTGTGCGTACACCTTCTCCTCATCCCCTCCCCTGTCCTGCCGCCTCCATCGCTGGCGAGAATCGAGGACTGCTAACTTACTGCAAGCCTGCAACCAACCCCTTCGGAAACCGTGACCTCAACCGCATGTCAGATGAATCCTCCCCCTTCGCTGCAAAAATTGTTCACGACGCCTAAAACCTTGAAACTCGTCGGAGACGCCCCTGCCCCACGACCGTTCCATCCAAAATCGCCATGGTCTCTAACTCGATAATCAGGTGATACTGGTGTAACACCCGGTTAACATACGTGTGATACTCGGTCGGGACAGAGGTGATACTCATGCGAGGCTTCTGTGTGGAGAGGTGGGTGACGGTTCTGCGTGGAATTGTGAGAGTTAAGTAGAGAGGACGACAATTCCGCCAGTGTTGGATGATTTCCTTTCGGAAAGGGCGGTAGCCTAGACGATTCCAGATAATTTTCTATTGCGAGGCGTGGGGTGGCGGACATTGGAGGGGGCCACCTTTAGCAAAAGCGAAGGGCACGTTACCGTGTTGTTCTGGTGCAATTTTGGGTGCTGTGGCTGGAATGGATTCGTGGGGCCCACTTGGGTGGCCCTAGCGTGGTTGTGGTTTTTTTACTCTTTGATTAAAAATAAAAATGAAGAATTTGGGTGGGGCAAATAAAGGCGGACAGGGTATATGGCCATGTCACTTGGTGAGGATTCTCTCTGGTGGAATGTTTAGCGGGAGTGGGCCGTTCAATTATTGGGGCCAAGTTAAGGGGGCCCTTGACCAAAGTGGCGGCTACAGTGGGGGTCGGTGGACGTGATTTGGGTGTTGATGGCACGGTATATGAGGGCAAGTCTCGGATCTGTCAGCTCCAAACTCGGCGCTCGCATCACGGACACAACTTGCTTGAACTTGATGGCAGCAGCCTTCGGGTTTCATCAAACCTGCAGCTCCGCAGGAAGTGAATTTACGCTCGGTAAATTTTCACAGGTGGATGTAAGGACCAGCAATCCCGGAACCATTTTATGACATTCAGCATTTTATGACATTTAGCACAGAATGCTATCTTCCATGTAAATATTAGTTATTTTTGCTGAGGTTGAGGGATTAGAAACTGCTGAAATTGGAGGCCTTTTGCTAGTGAAATGATATAAGAGGTGTAAAAAAATACACAAAGGTTAGGTAAACATAAAGATTATCAACAAAATAAAAAAATAGGGAGGGGTATTAAATCTCTTATGAATTTTTAAAGGTCCAAAATTTTGAATTTCAATAGTTGAGAATGATTGTTTATAATAATTGTCTCTAGTTGACTTTGAAAAGCAATAAATGTTGAAGTATCAATAAACTAATGAAAAGATACAGAAAATGAGAGGTGGAAATTGGTACCATTATGATCTGTTTATAGAAGTTTAAAATATTTGGTTGTTAGTCCTTTTTAGTTATTGGTTCTTTTATCTTACTAACTGCGTATGTTATTTACAATAATTCTATGATATCATGTAGCCAATAACCATCACTCTTCCATTTATTTTTCACCAATGATTTGAAGTTGATGGCTAATGAATGTATTCATGGCAATTTTAGACATTTATTGTAGGTAGTGCTCATGAAAAAATGGTGGTCACAAGCCGGTCTCGGAACCATTTTATGAAATTTAGTATAGGATACAACATGCTTCAGAAATATTGGTTATTTTTATTGCTTTGTGCATACACTACATATGATAACTCGAAGAAATCACTCGAAGAAATCAGAAGTATCTTTGAGATTTGGGTTAATACCATGATGCTATTTGTAGTAATGGTATCATGAAATTGCTACATAATTATACTTGGAGTCTTCCTATATAGGGCATCAATAGCCTCTAATTGTTCCCCATCTATTTCTAAGTCATCTCCCTAATTACATTCTAAGTCAAGTTACTTTTGACATATAAATGAAGTAACTCCAAAGTAACTTCTTCCACTATTATGAACTCCCCCTCTATAACATGATGTACTTTTTGACCAAAAGTAATTTATTTTTTAAAAAAAGATTCCTTCCCTAAATTCTAGCCCCATTACTTTGGTAGCAAAATTTAGCCACTTTTGGGACCGCTTTGGGAAAGACATTAGGTCGAACAGCCTATTCCCGAGCCCCACCCCATTGTCGAGACCTAAAAAAATGTGTAAATACATGACTTCACTGCCCATAACCGTCCGAGGGATGAGGGGGCCGGACTTAGTGGCGAATGGGGTGGATGAATGAAAACAGTGGACGGTTGTAGGTTATTTTAGTGATGGAATTGTGGGCGCAGCCTATCGAAATTATGAAGTAGTTGAACAGGATCAAGGTGGCAAAGGGTTGCTAATGAAAGTGGGATTAGGCATTAAAACAAACAATTGTGGGATAATGGTCGCCATGATATGGACAATGGAGGCTCGGTTTAATGAAGCCGTCTTATGGTTAATGTTGGTTGCAACACTGTAGTAATAAACCGCAATGCAAAGCTTTGGGATTGTATACAATGTTGTCTCTTGCATGATTCAAGCTGTTAAGTTAGTGCTAAGTTGAGTGCATGAAGCTGAGAGAATACTGAGCGGTAAGGTGACTTCGATGTGCATGAGTGACGAGAGAAGAATATAAGGTTTATTCTTGTAGAGTGAACACCCTGTGAGGTGGTAGCTATTGAATCTGTTAAGTACAGTGAATTGTCATGGCAAATTTTCATGAGATCCCATGCTTTTTAGCGGAATCAAGCATAGTGGGCGCAGCCATGACTGGTACTGGGGTGCGAGGGAGTGGATTGACATCCATCACGGGAGGGTGGCGTCCTGGTGGAACACAATCATTTCGGCATGGGCAGGCGGCGACCTACGTCGGTGGCACATTTGATCTCCCTGCAGCCGCAGTGGCGTACAGTCACTTCCCCGACGTTGGTAGAGCGAGAAGCCCAGCACTTCACCTCCGGTAGCTCAACTATACGCCATAGGTGTCTCCGGCAGCCCTCCTTCACCTGCAGCAACGCCGCGAAGCAGCTTCAGGCGATTGCATGCACCTGCGCCACTGCTGCGACCCGGGGGCGGACCCTCCAATGCGGACAGCGTCTCAGCGCTAGCGTCCGTCACAGTTCCCACGCAGGAGGTCGGAGGTTTCGGAGAGCAACCTGCATCTCAAACAGAGCCAATACAAGGTCAGCGAGGGCAAAAACGGCGCAGGTGCACTTCGACAAATGAAGCACTGAGATCGGCAATCGCAGCAGTTGAAGCAGGAGGAAGAATCAAGACGGTTGCAAGGTATTTCGACATCCCTCCATCCTCCTTATCAGATCACTTGTATGATAGAACTCAAACTCGGAAAAGAGGCCCACCTACAGTATTAAAGCAAGAAGAAGAGAGTGCACTGAAAACATACATGACCAGGATGCAGGACTATGGTCACCCTCTATCCATGCAACAACTTCGTTTGAAAGTAGCCACTATTACTGAGGAGAGGGTTACACCATTTAGAGAAGGCATTCCAGGGGGTAGTTGGGTACGCTGGTTCAAGAGAAGGCACCCTGATTTGACACTAAGAAGCTCCCAGGGACTAGAGTTTTCAAGGGCAAAGGGACTATGCCCTGACAATGTTGCATCCTTCCACAGGAACTTAAAGGAGCTATATGACACATACAACTATCAACCTACAAACATCTGGAACTGCGACGAAAGTGGTGCACAAGCTGGCCGAAATGGGGGTGCTTTGGTATGGTGCAGGAGAGGATCTAAAACTGTGCACTCTCTGATGCCTAATGAGCGTGAGTGGGTCACAGTACTATCATGCATCAATGCAAGTGGCCAGAGCATTCCAGAGTTCTACATTTTTAGGGGCAAAAGAATGAGGGAAAACTATATAGCACGATGTGAGGATGGAGCTAGCATGGCAATGCAGCTAGAAGGGTGGATGACTGCTATCTTATTTTTCACATTGGATATCACATTTCATTAAATCACTTGAGAGCAGCGGTAGAATCTCTCCTACCAATCGACACTTACTCATTGTTGATGGCCATAACTCGCATGTCACTTTGGAGGTTGTACACAAAGCCTTGCAAGTTGGTTTGGATCTGGTCACCTTGCCTTCTCACACAAGCCACTGTCTGCAGCCACTGCATGTGAGCATTTTCGGACCATTCAAAAGAACATTCAAGCGATACAAAGATGCATGGACCTTGCTGAACGCTGGGAGAGGCGCATCGAAGACAGTGCTTGCACAATGGGTGTCCGCTGCTCTATAGAAGGCCTTAACAGAGAATAATATAAGGGCAGGTTTTAGATGTACCGGAATATGGCCGTTGAACCCTTCCGCTGTCGACAAGTACATGGCGCCATCCGAGCAATTTGTTCAAGCATCTGCAGCACAAGCAAATCATGAGGACTCAAAGACAGACGAGGATCTTGACGAAATGGACGAAGATGACCAAGGACAGGACCCTCCAATGCAGGAAATAATGGGTGACCGCATACCCTCGTCCCAACCAGATTGGCAGCAGTTTTTTGTTGGCCAGTATGAGCCCGAGCTTGGCTCAAGCAGCGGTACTGCAGGGTTTTCGGAGCTCAGCAGCCTGCAGTGCATGGCACAGTCCGACCTCGGCAGCGTAGGGGGCAAGGGACTCAATGCAGAAGCTGGTCGGGAGGGTCTGCAGCAAGCCGCGGCCTCCATCGAGCAATTCCTCCAGCTCCCTGAGGTGGTTGTGCAGCCGCGAAATCGGAGAACCCGGGAGGAGCCTCTTATCGATTACAGCAAGAGCATCATGTTAACTAGCGAAGAATGGGCCTGCAGAGCTTGGAGCAAGAAGCTGAGCGGAAGGAGAAGGCTAGAAGAGAAGCGGAGCAACGAAAAGCGGAGGCTGAGCGAAAGAAAGAGGCCCGGGCAGTTGAGGAGCTCCGAAAAGAAGCTGAGAAGGCACAAAGGGAAGTCGACGCTCGAGCCAAGGAGGTTTTCAAGCGACAGTGGAGCTCGATGCGATTCGTGAGGCAGACGAACGCCTGCAGTGGTTGGTGAAAAATGGACCTCCTCCTGCCCCAGGTGCATACATCGCACCATTCTGTGGAGTCTTGCCCGCAATCTGCAAGGAAAGCATGGCGCGGAGGCTGGCGAAGCGCAGGGCTGTGAAGTCTGGCGGCAACGCTGCCGAGATCCCACTAGCGACTGCCCCTGCTTGGGTGCACCGCGGCGGCCCTCGGTACTCACAGGAGGCTCTTATCGACTGCTGCCAGCCCACTCCCACATGGACAGATCACTGCAGAGTTGAGTGTCACTCCGCGCCACTTTTGGATCGGGCTCTAGCTGAGGTGGGTGATGCCGCCGAGGCTGCCCATGGCGCCGATGGCCAGGCTGCTTGAGAGCCGTTGGCGGTTGGTGGAGTCTTGCCTCAGGGAGATGACGTCATTTCTTTTTCCTTTTTGAGGTCCGAATTAGACTAGTCAGAGCTCATGTGTGTGTGCTCATCCCACGAGGATAAGCTTGGCTTGTTTTGGAGTGACATGGGTGTAGGAACGCCTTTGTAACACTATCAAGGCGGTATTAAGTTACCACTGCTCTAATTTTGCACGATGTACAGTCAGTCAAGTAGAATGAGCAGTGGCCGGTTTTAGGCAATTTTTGTTTCTCTTACAAGGCAAGCTACATCCAGTTGTAGGAGTCTACTGTTCAGAACTTTGAAATTACAACGTAATTACATACTTGATTGGAAATAAAATTTTAAATTTCCATTATACTTCTCATCCATTTCCTATGTTCTCAAAAAACAAATTACACCCTGCTTCAAAGTGCAAGTTGCTAAGCTCCCTAAAGGGCCGGGAATAGGCTGTTCGACCTTTGTTTTGATGAGGCTTCCAACTCGAGCCTCGATGCGACAAAGCACAAAGTCGTCAATAACTGCCCATTTGTTACTGCGGTACTGGAACCCTGCCATGTCTCACTTTCTTTTTAATGTTAGCGCAATGGTGGCCATTCCATCATCATTCCATCTGGCCACTGGTCTCAACTCTGCGTTGGATCATTCAATGGAAGCCATCCGAGGAATTCGATGGAGATTTCCAGTATCTCCATTATAGTACTTCCTTTTTGACTACTCGGCCACTGTAAATGCCAGTTACCATTTCCAGTATTCTTTCCTTCAAAGTGTTTAAATGCTGCACCTTTCCCCGTATTCCAACAACAAGCAGACAAACATTGAGTTCAGTGCGTATACTTTTCTAGATCATTGAGAGGCAATCGATGTAGAGATCGGTTGCAGTTACAAAAGGTAGCATGTTAACTTACGTGAGTAAAACAGGCCGAATGGGCGTTGTAACCTCTCCGGTTTCACATTTTGTATTAGTGTTTGCTACAAACGCATAATTTGATCACAAATCGATATACAAATCACTGACTCGGTACAAGTTTCAGAAAATTTGTTCAGCCTTTCCTCCACTGGGACCATTGCGTTGCTCACCAGATGGGGTCTTGGAATGGTTAGTGATCAGATGTACAGAAAAGTTGATCTAGTGATGAATTTTTCAACCATGTGTCAGGTGTAAGTTGTGACACCATTTTTTCCAATCATCAGGTTCTCAGCTTGGGTTGTCGGGATTTGGCATCATCTAGATCTGAAGGAGATGGATGTTATTAAGTTAAACTGAAGTGAGCTGAGCTGCAGTGTGACTTATGGGAGTGAGTTAATAGCAGAGATGTGATAGTATACTGATGCTAAACCCTGAACCCATGCAGAGATGGAAGGAGGGGGAAGAGGGGGTGGCTGTTCATGTCCTGCAGGTAGTTGTGAAACGGTGGTAGCAGGCTCTCTCTCGTTCTGCTGAGCCCTGTGTCTTGTGCCTGCCGGCAATGTAACCGTCTCAGAGGAGGCGTTCCTGGTGGTCGTTTCTTCACCTTTGAGCCTCTTCTCCAATTCAGCATATGTCCTAGGGTAGGGCACTATTTCTGCTTGTGGAATTCGGTTCTCCATGTTTCGGATACCTTGCCACAAGGTACGTCATTGTTCTGTTTCATGGTATTCGGTAATAGCATGCTTGAGGATATTTGGATCAGAATGGATTTCAATCTTACAATCTCTGTCCGCGAGATGTTCTAACGTAACCACGCAAATTTCCTTGTTCGGCAGGTTGAAGCACGCGAGACAGAGTGCCGGGGAGGCTGCTGCTACTGGCCCTGAAATATTTGCAATCGGAGAGTAGGAGGGGGGTGAAGGTACGTATCTCTTCACGTTTTGAAGCTTCTGGAAATTGATCGAAGTTATTTGATGATAGATTATCGAATGAGTTGGTATTATGTCTCGTTGTGGACATGGCAATTGACATCAGCACCGAATTTGCTGAAGATGGAGTTGATGATTGCTTGCAACGGGATTCCAGATTTGTAAGGTATTCTGATGTTGGAACCACTGACCAGGTAAGCCACAGAGAAAATAGAACATCGAAGTTGCGTAATCCTTGAAACTGATCTCCGCATTCATGTCATAAATGCCTGACCACATGGGGCTCTTGTGGCTCAGTGAGCTGGGGTAATGGTCCCAATGCTTTGGCATTCTAAAACGAGCGAGCCCAAATTTGAGTGATGTATCATAACCGTGTATGTCGAGGACCCATTCGCCGAGTGCGGCGGTCCCATCCACTTAGGTATACTCATGGCAGATGTCCAATGCAGAGGCCGAACAAGTTCGACCCTCTTAGTCTGTATGGGGGACTCCATGGTCTTTCCTTTGATCCCACAAACACGCAGGCGTTGTTGCGTGCTGTTAGTGCACTCCAATCCACCCAAGCAGGCCGGTGTTCAATTCAAACACCAATTTATTACTCACCCTGCAACTCATCCCCTGATTCTAATTCTTCATTTACCCGCCCTTCCACCCCTCCAATGTCGGCTCCTTGCAGCCTTTGTCCTGGGCCTGGCCGTGCACAATCCATCCCTGTCGCAGGGCCTTCGGAGGCTTGTTCCCCTGGCTCTACTGCATCTGGCTCTTCTCCAAGCGATAGTAGCCAGGAGGAAATCCCACGAGAGAAATTTATGAGGGAGAAATTCCTGCAGGACAAACTCTTGGAGGAGAGGTTCTTGCTGGGGAACCAGCACTGTCCCAAACGGGATCTATCTGAGGCTGTCCGAAAAAGTGTTGGGACTAACTCAAGCAAAGTTCTCAAGAAAGCACGAAAGGATTTAACATGGATAGATTGGGGATGGCCGGGAACCCATCTTGCTTGTCCTTTCAACCAGCGTCACTTGGTGGATGACAGTCTCATCCTCCCTGAACGGGTAGGTCATGTGATCACCAGGATTCTGAAAGAGGTCACCATATCTGCTGCTGCATACGCTTGTGCCGTAGTCACGTCATACCGAAATGTACTATTAGGTCAGCCTCAGAACAGACAGGCCTGTATGAGTCTCGTGATGTGATTTTTCCAGGAAATTGTGTTTTCTCCTCTTTCTCATAGCTTTGCTTAAGCTGTACTGTACATATTTCTCTCGTCCACTCATTTTTCCCATGTATTGAGTCCTAAGATATCACGGAGTCTGTATTAAGCGAGCGGCTTTCGGGTGTATGCAGATCTCCAGGAAATCAAGCTGCAGTTTCTCCTTCGACAATTTGGCAAAGTGCTGCAAGTTACTCGTACTCCAATTGTGCACACCTGCATGTGTATGCCACTGACATAAACCCCGGTACATGACCGTTTTCTCTATCCAGGCTCGCCTTCTCGTCTCTCTTGTGAAACAGTTATTTGCATCATTAGCTTTCTAGCCAAGGAAACTGGAGTCCGTTGTTAAATACTGCAATACTCACTGATTGTGAGTTCGACCCAGACAGTCTTTGAGCTCTGGTTGAAATTAATCTCTCATTCATTTAGGCAGAGAAACATCGTCATGGCCATTTTAACAAAAATGTCTCTTACATGTGCATGGTTTTACGTTAGTATCTGAAACCAGATTCATGTTATGTGCAAGTGAATTTTTAAATGACCCAAGTTGGCATGTTGTACAGCAATAATCTTACACTGCACTAAAATCGTGGATTAATTACAGTGTTCGGTTAAGGAAGTCATGGCAACTACAGCTGTGGATGTGAAGGAACTCGCCAGCTCTTACATTTTTATTGCGGATATGCCTGGTTTGAAGCACTCAGATATCAAGGTAATTAATCACTCTCCAGTTAAAGATGACGAATCAGTTTTAGGCCATAACCGTAGTAACAAGCGAAAGAAACAAATGCTTGCACATACTCTGAGCATGAGTGCTCTGCTCGCATTCATTTTACACATTCTTTGCAAGCCATATTATCCTGTATAACCTGATCAGTGTGGCCATTGTATGATCCCCCAGGTGCAAGTGGAGAATGACAATGTGCTGAAGATAAGTGGGGAGCGGAGGCGCGACGATGCAGTGCAAGACGGCGAGGTTAAGTACGTGAGAGTAGAGCGAAGCGCTGGCAAGTTCATGCGGAAGTTTAATCTTCCGGCAAACGCTAACTTAGACGCAATTTCTGCAGCCTGTCAAGATGGCCTTCTCACCATCATTGTGCCCAAGACTCCACCGCCTGACATCTACAGACCTCGGACGTTTGACGTCAATGTTACTGGATCAGGATGTTAAACTAGGATAAATAGGTACTTGACTGAATATCAGAACCAAAACAACAACAAACACGTATTGTTCACGCATATTATGTTCAACTCAAGAGGGTCATTATGTTTGGCCAATAAACTTGAACAGCTCTATTTGATCACTTCTCTACTTGAACTTTGTTGTGCATTCACATTTTCTTGGACATTCTTAGTTCTTGAGATTTGTTAAATAGTTGCATTTTTGGATCCCCTGAACAAAAATATATGATTAAATACACTTGAGTGAAGAAGTTTACCGAAGATGGTGAAAGAAAAACATTGTAGATGAAGTTTTGAAGAAGTGAATGACAAAATAAGAGAGAAAGTTTGATAATTGGAGAAACCAAATGACTGAAAATTGGACAAGTTAGCACATTGCTTGCAAAACAACTCCATCTACTTGTACATCAAGTTGTCCAAATGGCAAGGTATTTCAACTCTCCTTTCTCTCCATTCTTCTTTTTTCAGTCTTCCATTTGTCTACCATTCTGAGGAATTCTTCCGTCTTCTCATCCTCTCATTTTCATAGATTTGTCTCAATTTTTCTCATCACAAATCACCAACAATGCCTCACTTGAAGAAGTTGCTCGCTTAATGACCTCAACACAAATGGTGTCTTAGAAAGGAACAGCGAGAAGGTCTTCAGAGGTGTCATCCCGTGAATACCATGCTTCCTTTCTAAGCCCAAGATCAACTTGAAGATGAAAAGAGCAAGAAGAGGAAACATTCAATCCTTTTCAAATGCTTGGAGAAGCATTGGGCTAAAGAGATGACAAGCTCTCTACATCGCCGCTGCAACCAATATTGCCTCACAGAGAACTGAAGCTGACTTTACATAATCCAAGCCCGTTTCTAGGTGTGTTTGAACTCTTGGCAATTTTATCAAATTAACAATCGATTCTGCTTGCTTGTATGAATCAGGCCTGTGTTAAGAGTACGGTGTGTTCATCTTGAACGCCGGGCCTGTTATTGTGTGGACTCTCAGCTTGATCATTTCCTGAACAAACGGCAATAAACACGTACTTGATTCCATACTTAATTCATGAAAACCAGGATTTAGATTATAGTTATAAAGTGAATTTTAACGTGTAGCACAAAACAATATGCTCCACTGCCGTACCAAAAATGAAATCTGAAGTAGCAGTCCCCCTCCTCGCATGCTTCCGAGCTCGCACTTCAATATTCGAAGAGGAATTCTCACGTCTGTTTATCCACAGTGGAGAGTGGATGGATTGCATCTGTAACCAGACACGCGATCACTGCTAAGTTGGCCTTAATTTCGCCAATCTGTTTTGTTCACATTTTTCATCGTCAACCCACCCAAATCGATCCGTCGTCTTGTCCATCAAAATCATACGTTCCTTCATTGTCATACCTGGACATCCAAAGTGCATTGACACAAATTGGTTGGAAAAATTGACCGCTACTACATGTCCTTACCTACTGAAACATGTCAGTCTAAATGATGTGATTATGATGAGTATGATGTGAATGGGACTAGTTCGACCTCCAAGAATGTTGATTCCAGGCTGTTCAATGTCGTCGGAACTTCGTATTCCAAGGCACACCAACCCTATTGCCTGTGTCAAAGCTTCCACAGTAAATGCCAATTACGCTAACAAATGACGACTATCAAAGAGTTCAAATTCAAACTAAGTCGATTCATCCCGTCAACTCAAAAGCAAACCATTCCAAAAACTCAAAAACACAATCATCCATTGTGATTGACAGCTATTCGTGTAAGCTAATTACTCACACACATACACACTCAATCAATACTAAATTATCTGTAAGTTGTAGCCCTCATTTTCATTCACCAATAGGAGTAGACACCTGAGCATCTTGGTAGCTTATCAGTTCCAAGAAGAGGAGCAATTACCGGGTTAAAAAGAAAGTTCTCAGGCACAACAACCATCTCACGTCGGGTTGCCGCGCTTCCAAACAGGAACTTGAGGTTTTTGAAACGCTCTCTGAGCTCGCCATCTCCTCTGCGTGGATCCAACCAGCAACACCATATTTAGTCGATACCTTATCTGAACGTTAAGTGGATCTCACTTCAAGTTCAGATTTATGATTAAGTGGCCATGTGCATGTATTGACCCCTCCATCTAAAATTGTGATGTAGTTACAGAAAAGCAAAGACAAATGCCGACCCACTTCCCTCCTCCTTAATGTCTCCTCCTAGACTAGGACATCAATAGGGTAGTTGACATTAAACAAGAAAGTGTCTGCCAGTCTGGTGTTTGGCACACTCTACATGTAAAATTCTAGCAGCTGTTAGTATGTGAAAACTGTGTTCTTACACAGTGGCTTTCCCAAAACTCCAACACGCCCCTCCCTGACCGTCAATATCTTGAAACTCCAATCCATGTGCTTGTGCCCATCTCTTCACCTGTTCAGTACAGGGATTACCACATCTTGTTGTTAACTCTGTATACATACTATTTACTTGGAAAATACAATTGCACAACTCTAGGGATGAGTCTTAATTTTCGTTTGTGACGTTCCATGATCGGCTCAATCCAACAAGGTTTCAATCTCATGGTGGAGCAGCCCGCAGTCTTCCAAATTAAGTCTAAAGTGCTTCTATGTCGCAGTCTATGCAAGCCACACAAGAATGACGGAGAATAAAAACTCACAATCTTCAAGAAAGCCTTAAAGATCGCGTCAGCCAAGTATGTGAACCGCACGCTGCCATCAATAATAATCTCCAACTTCCCTTTCAACAACTCACCAAGAATAACCACATCATCCCCATACTTGATATTACGTAACAGCACCTGATAAGTTCCTCTGCAATAAAATAAATATAACAGCATTCTCGTTTGGTTGAAACAGAATTCTTCACATGCGGGATGCCAATAAATTCAAATGATGCATTGAGATTGTGAACATACCCTTCACCACGTTCAAGTGGTACCCATTGTACACCATCGCCCAGTTGCTTTACAGGGAAACCAAAAACGATATACCCCGCAACAACGCCCTTAGTTTTGGCCAAACACAGAACCACAGTCCTCTCAGCCACATTCTCCTGGAACAACTGGCTGGGAAAGGAAAGGGGCAACTGATTCAATCCCAGAACACCGTCACTTCCCAGCTTCTCTTTATACTTGATTCTTTTCCCCGTTGCTTTTGAGCGTCGTTTGTAAACGCACCTGCTCGTGAGACAACCGAATCCAGTCCACTGTCACCTCAGTGTTAAATAAATAATAATAAAAAAAAAAAACCACATGATCAGCACATTGTAAACGAGTATACACAGGGAAATTCAACATCAGAAACTTGTACACATGGAAACTTGGCTCTATATTCACGTTGAGAAAAGTTCTTCTGTTACCCAAATATTAGATTGAAACGCCTGTAATTTCTATCATTGGAAGGTACACAACTGTGGCTAAGGACAGCGTCGTCTCTAACAACAATTCCCTCAATATTCTCCTCCTTTCCATATGAAATGCTGAAGTAGCAAAGATTGTCTTTACAGGACGATGATCCATCTTCATCTGAATTCAACTGTGCACATAACCGGGTGTCGCACCAAGTCTCATGGTGCTTTGGAACATACAACCCATTGGGACCCTGCACAAAGTTCTAGAATCAACACACATTCTCTCAATCAACCCTCTTGACAAATTATTACACAGGGAATTGACTGTAGAATTTATTGGTTTGAGAGAGCAGGAATGGAATCTCAGCTGTTGATATAAGGAAGATTGGCTCACATGCAATGGACTTCCAGGCTTGAATTTCTCGACAAACTTGCTCCATGTGCCTCTCTTGTCCTTGGGCGACCATTTGCAGTTTATCCAAATCAATTGGCTTCCGAAATCGAGATCCAGAAAATATGTTACATCAGCCACGTTCATTCTCACAAAAAGAAGAGACTCTTCACTGAGATGTCTCCGAACCTGCCATGTATTAATGTGGGGGTCCCATGGAGGTATTTTCTCCGCTTTGCGAGACGAGTAGTCATGCTTCAGCAATCGTCGAGTGGTGACGTTGACAGACATTGAATATGGGCTTGATCCTGACATTGCTTCACCCTCGAAGTCCAGTCCATGATCTCTGGTGTACACAGGAAAGAAAACATATGATTGTCGAAGCCCAGCTGTCCTGGCTTTCAGAAGTTGCAGCCACGGAAGTAAACCTATTGAGAGTGCTATCACCAAAATCAGGATAATCCAGTGCCCCAGAAATCGTATTGGCCCACTTCGGTGACGAACACCTGGCTGCAAGCACCAAGACAAGGGCCCTAATTTTTATCCTCAGACTTGTGAATTATGAACCAACATGGCAATGTGTTGAATATAACCAGATAGTTCATGAGGATCTTAACATAAAACTTGCCTGTGTACGCCGTGAAGAAGGTGCCACAAGCTTCCCAGCAGGGCTTGAATTCATATCCCCTCCGTCCCACCTTTCCAAACACGTCCATGAACTACACCATGCATTTGTCACATGTGGAAGACATTGCACTCAGCCTCCATCTCCATGTCGACCTAATCATTTGCCTCTCCTTGATCAATTCATTTCTGAACATAAAGTCTATCATCCTGAGCAATGTAAGCAGCGGTTTTCTCATGATGTTTTCCGAATCTCCATGAGCTTCTTCGGTGCTTTGGAAAGCCCTGGCGTTCAGAAACTCATCTGCATTGCGAAGCTTACAACTGGTGTTTTTTTCCTGATGTGAAGTATTGGAAGGAGCCATTCGGTTCGATGGGTAACATGTTCCCTGACATAGTCTGTGGTTTTTCAGAATTATAATATTGTTCTGGAAGCAAATCATATTATTCTCTGAATAACAACCTAACCGCTTTATGGACATTCCTTTTCAAGTGAAGGAGCTATTATAGTTGGCTGTTTCACATGAGAATTTAATCCATTATTATCTGATGCCCTGGAAACTGTTGACTCTTAGGGCCGCTTTACATCTAGGGGCCGGGCCAACTTTTCTTGAGGCCAATTGCTTGAAATTTCAGCCCATTTTTGGGTTGGGGCCGTCCTCAAGTCCTCACTATAATAAGATTAGAATGGGGGCCGATTTTCCCATATGTAATGGCCTTCGGGCCAAGAAGCCGGGCCAATTCAATAAAGTGCAAAAAAAATCAGCACTTCTTTCTCTCTTTTCATTGCCATTTCTTCAAGATGGATGAACGAAGGCATAAGGTTTTAGTGGCTCTTATGTTCTTCATGGCTGTGCGACATGTTATGGCGGTTATTGCAATATTGCGAAAACTTTCTTTGAACCAACATTATGGTGCAATGGCGATGGTTTTTGCTATGATGGTTGCGGAGGGTAGTGCTTCTAGGAGGACACGGGGCATTTGGATGTATGACCGAGGTAATGTTTTTGCGGACAAATTATTATTTGGAAGCTATTCGGTTCAGTTATTCAAGCAACATACAAGGTTACTTCCAGAAACTTTTCATTATTTGTGTGGCATTTTATCTCCTTCTTTGAGACGTGAAGATACAAAATTTAGAGTAGCAATTCCCCTTAGAAACCGGGTTGCTCTTTCATTGAATAGACTTAGTAGTGGGAATTCATTACGTGGTTGTGCTGAAATATATGGCATCCATGAAAGCACCGCTTCTATCATTGTTAGGGACTTTTGTGCAGCCATTGAGATTCAAGCATTTGAAACCATTAGTAATTGAAAAACTATCTGCAAATTCTTTGAGCAGAATTGTAGCCGAATTTGAGGAGCTTAGGGGATTGCCTTATGTTATCAGAGCAGTTGACGGAACTATCATTGCCCCCCCTATGGATCCTACTTCGTATTATTGCAGAAAAGGTTTTTATTTGGCTCTTCTTCAACGCATAGTTGATAGCAAATGCAAGTTCTGGGATTACGATTTTGGATGGGCTGGGCGCTGCCATGATTGGACTTTGTTTCAAAATTCAGATATTGGGAAAAGAGTGATGAAGGGTGCGTTATTACCTTACAAATTAATTGGTGATGCGGCTTATCCAATGAGGCCGTGGTTTTATTCTCCTTTCAAAGGTGAAAAGGAAGGATTACCTAGAGCAAAGGCACATTGGAACTTCATTCAATCATCAACAAGAATGGTTGTAGAGAGGGTGTTTGGAATATTAAAAGGGAGGTGGAGGATTTTATTGAAGAGGATTGACATGCCTCTTTGACATGTACCAAATGTGATTACAAGCTGCATTTGTCTTCATAATCTGTGTATCATTCACCAAGACAAGTTTGATGATGAATGGGCCAAGGAAGGAGAGAGGATAATGCAAACGGAAAGTACAATTCACCTTGGAGATTTAGAGAATTCTGATATTTTCATGGCGGCTACACAAGCAGCAAAAGAGATGAGGAGATATTTGAGAATGAAGGAGATTGAAGCTGGAAATATGCTGTTTGAAGACCTTGAAGGAACCGAGGTAAATGAAAATGATGGTATAGAAGAAGAACTGGAATTGAGTGCCGAAAGGGTAAAAACGAAGAAAGACAAAGAAGCTAGGATCAAAAATATGCTTGTGCAAGCTACACAAGCTCATGAATTACTAGCTCAATCGTTTTGGGAAGCACACTTGAGGATGGAAGGAAAAATTCTCTTCCCCCGAGACTATGATGCAATTGATTCGGAGGAGGAGTAATCCTACAATTTGTCTATGAGCCTATCCATTTGCCGCTCTACTTTCTGAAGTAGAACATTTGTCTCCTGGAAATTCTGAACCATGACCAAATTATTTTTGGCCATTTTAATAAAAACTCCGTAGCATTGCTTCTGGAAACTCTTCTTGTGGCCTTTGATTGATGAAGTCGTAGGTGGAAGTGGACTTTCCTTTGAATGTAGGTGGTTGTCAATGTCGATGGTGTTGTCGTCGCTAATAGCTGAATTATTAGCGGATGCGGTAACATGTTTCATAATGGTGCCGGTTTGATGCCACCATTGATCGAAAGAGCCGTAAAACTTACATGCGTGACAGTCCGATCCTGAAATGCCATTAACCAATTTGTCTTCTTTGTACAATTTGTACAAAGAATTGAACTTCTTCTTGCAAGCCTCGACAGTCCGGTTAAGTCCAGGAATAACCACAAATAAACGAGCGTGCAACTGCAATCAAGTGTCTACACCTGCGCATCGCATTCATAGAGAGAGAGCAGAGTAAAAAACACAATTCGGCCATCATTCGGGCTCCAAAATGGCGTTGTAGAGAAAATAACAGCAGCGAATTGTGTTGAAATAGAAGCAACATGCATGTATTGACATTTAGTGGGAAGAAAGGAAGGCATGAGGCTTTCGAGAGAGCTCTCAATTTGCGCCCGCGAGGTGAGAGTCTCAAACCCCCGCGGCATTGTACACACCCCCTCCAATTGTCCAAGGCATAGACATTGGGGGGGAAAAGGTGGGGCTCGGGGCGAGAGGAGAAAGCCAAGGCCTTTTAAAGGCCAAATTGGCCAAATCTGAGATCGGATTTTTTTCTTAAAATTCATAGTTTCAGAGAAATCTCACCTTGCTTCTTGGCGTTCTTCATAAATTCGGGCTCCATTTCTCCCCTCAATGCAATCATCGTCTCGACGTCACAATCCTTCCAATTCTTTGCGGCAGATTCGTCTTCGTCTTCTTTCTTCACATTCTTCTTCTTGGTGGATTTTTTCGTAGTAGTAGAAGCAGCTCTCTTCTTCTTTGGTGCCGGTGGATCTACAATTCGTACATCCTCATCTTCTTCTACACTCTTTCTTTTCTGTTCTCTAACAAGCAAATCCATCAACAACGGGGGAGGAGGGGGAATAGGAGTTCCTAGAGGTGCTTAAAAAAATCCCGGAATTCTTCCATTACCAAGTTGTTGCTCTAAAGGACTTTGAAAGGGCTAAAAAGCATGAGCTTTGGCACTTTCATACCTTTGCATTCCCTCATACCCTTCATTACACGCCCATCCACTCCTCTCTACAGATCCCTCCATGCTATCCTAGAAAATGCAGCAAAAAATTGACAAGCACAAAAAAATTTAGCAAAAGCAAACACAAGTGAGAGAGAAAGAGAGGAGGAGGGCGAGAGACAAGAGAGGATGAAATAGGGATGACGGAAGGAGCCATTCAGATCTTTGCAAAAACCAACGGATCAGATTAGGTGAAAAAAAATTGTTTTTAAAAAAAGGGTTTGTTTAGACAAATTTGACATTGGCCCCGAGGCCAAGAGTTGGCCTTCCATTCTCGGTGCACCCAATTCACCGAGCTCGGGCCATGTTAGACCTTGCATTTCTTGATTAAAAAAATTTTGCCACCAACTTGGCCCGAGGACTAGGTGTCGAGGGGTTGGGGCCGATTTTTTCCTCTCGGCCAATCACGATTGAGGATTTCAGCCCTCAAAGGGGCTGAATTGGCCCGGCCCCTAGGTGTAAAGCGGCCCTTAAAGGCAAGCACTGCTCATAAACGTGAATAGTCGTTGGCCCAAAATCCTTGCAAGTGGATCATTAAAATAACAAAGTACAACTATTTTGACACACTTCATTCTGAACGGCCAACACACACATCTTAAATACTACTTGGACCAATCCAGCAGGCCAAGAAGAAAGCCACAGCTGAAGTACGGTTCATGAGTGGTCGACTACACTTCAACCAATTCGCATGCGATTCCATGTAAAAGGATCATCAGAGTCCTTATAATTGTTCTCAGATTATCGTACCTAGATGTTTGGCAATCGTACACTCTAAAGAACTGTAAAAGCATCACGTAAATGAGTGGAAAAATGTTGGCGAAATTGTTCTAAAGATGCATAAACCAATGCGGCTAAACTGCGTGGTTACGAATAGTTTCATGTTACTTCCAAATAAATGAAGATCATCCTAGTAGAATATGGTCACTCAAGCTACTCTACATTTTCACAAGAGGAAAGTAGTATTATCCACATCAAGTCCGGAGTACTTACGTTCTTCCGGCGACCATGTCAAATTGAGAAGGATAGTGGGATCTTGCTCTGGACTTGGTGCCGCGGGCGTTTCCTTGAGCTGCTACCATTGTAATTGGATTGACGATACAAAAACTCAGAATAGCTTTTATAAGCATCTTGAGCGCCATCATTCAAGTCCACCAAGAGAGATTCTTATCAACAACTACGTAGCTAAAATAGGTAGATCCCTTCATCTAGGAGCTTTCATGTGAGCTAATCACCAGAAATAAAACTCAGTGCCGTCAAGGCTTCTACATACAGTATGTGCTTCCAAGTGCGATCCAAAAATTACAGGAGCAGAGTCTTCGTTAAATTCTACAAAGCTTCGAATGACTCTCACATCAAGACCATTTCGAGTCATTTCCCGAGCTGCTTCTGGAGATACCAACACTCTAGAATATAAGGAATGCCCTGAACTTCTTCTAGCTACATCTGCATGCTCCTTATTGTCCGTACCCTCCCTGGTTGTTTATTATCAAAACGTATCACATCAACAAGATCCCAACAAACCCCAACAGCGCAACAAGTTCCACGCAAACCCCAACAGCGCAACAAGTGCTAATCCTATGCAAAACCTCATTCTATGCACCGCAGCGCAGCGCAGCGGCACCGCACCGCCAAGGCTTTTTGAACATGGAACATACACAAATCTCAAGAGGATGGTGGTGTTTAGAAACACCTGAAAATGGCCAAACTCATTGGGCACCTCTTGGTTTGAGGTGAACATCTAGATTATATGAAAAGTTCTTGGTGGCATAAGCAAGCCCATGGTATAAGCCAACACCAATGGATGCCCCTGCGGAGGCCAAGCCAATGGCTACACCAATGGCCATCACCACCCACCCAAAACGATCCTTGGCCATGGAAGCACAAGAGCACAAGAGGCAAGAGCACAAGAGGCAAGAGCACAAGAGGCAAGAGCACAAGAGAGCAACAAGAGCACAAGAGCGCAAGAATTTGTGAGGTATATTCAAGAGCTCGCGGTGAATTCAAAAAAAAACAATTAAAAAAAAGGGGGGGGGGGGGTGCCGAGAGATGGCGAGAGAGTAAATCATGAAAGAGAAACTGCAACTTTAAAAAAAAAAAAAAAAGCCAAGAGATGGCGAGAGAGTGAATCATGAGAGAGAAACAACAGTTTAAAAATAAAAAATAAAAAAAGCCGAGAGATGGCAAGGAGAGTGAACCGTGAGAGAGAACGAACAATTTTTTTAAAAAAAAACGAAGCAAAGAGATGGCAAGCTGAGTGGACCGTGAGAGAGAAGGAACAAATTTTTAAAAAAAAAAAAAAAAAACGAAGCCGTGAGAGATGGCAATCTCTTCTTTGAGAAAAAACAAGAAGGAAAAAACAGAAAATACTGAGAGACAAAGACAGAGTGAATGTGAGGGAGAGAAAAAACAGAAATAAATGAGAGGGGGGGGGGGGGGGGGGGAGATGGTGAACAAAAGAGAGGACTAGAAACCGCCGAGAGATGGTGAGTGAAATACAGTGAGGGAGAGAATCACATAAAATAAAATAAAAGATCAAGAGCGATGGAGAGTGACTGAATGAGTGATTGAGTGCCGAGAGAAAACAACATGAAAACAGAAACTGAAGAGAGATGGAGAGAGAATAATAAAAAATGAGAGACAACGGTGATAGAGTGGATGTGAGGGAGAGGAGCCTAAACAAAAAAGAAAACGCTGCAGATTTAGAGCGGAGAGAGTGAGTGAATGAGAGTGCTGAGAGTACAAAAAAAAAAAAAAAAAAAAAAAAAAAAAACTACAGCGAGATGGAGAAAGAGTGAATGCGAGGGAGAGAAAGATCAAACAATTGCAGAGCTGATTGAGAGGATGTGAGGGAGAGGCGCTGAAAAAAAAAAAAAAAAAAAAAAAAAAAAAAAAAAAAAAAAAAAAAAAAAAAAAAAAACGGTGCAGGGAGCTGAGAGTAAACAAAAACCTAATGTCGACAACGCACCTGGGAGGGATCCTGCGGGGGAATCCTCGGGAGTGAGGGGACGCCTGAGCGGTGACTGTCTCCGGACCTCCGTCTCGCTGCGGGGCTCCTCGCATGTGGACTCAGTCGGGGTGGGAGACGGCGGGGGCTGAGACGCTAGCGCAGCGGTTGCGGGGGTGGTGGCTTGCAACCGTGGGCGCTTCTCCCTGCTGCCCTCCGCAGCCCTCTCGCGAGCAAGCTTCTCCGCAGCCGGCTCCTGCAAGAGCTTTTCATGCTCTAATTTTTCCTTCTCAGCCTGCCGCTTCTCCTGCTCCATCCTCCTCTTGATTCTTTCCAGTTCTTCTTTCCTCCTTAGTTAAAAATACTCTCGTGCGTCATCGTCCAAATCTTCCATGGGCATCTGGAAAATTGACATTGCTGCGTGTTCTGCCATTGCTTCCGCTTTCCTCATGTTGGCAACGGCCATCTGCTCAGTTGCACGTGCAGTTGATTTTAGAATAGTCTCCCTTCTGCCTTGTTCGGCAAGGTCTGCTTTCGCAGCCTTGTTTCCATACGGTTGCGTTGGGCGGATGGGGGTCCTCTCAGGCGGCAAAATCTCTACCTCTTCCTTGGCAGCCCTTGGCTCTGCAGCGTCACCTCCTGCGCTCCCCTAGTCGGGCTCCTCCGGCGATGCCACCCGGGACACCCTCCCTCGCGCCGCGCCTGCCTGTGTCGCACTCCCTCGCGCCGCACCACCTTGTGCCGCAGATCCCTCTCCCAAATTCTTCCGTTGCAAGTCCATGGGGGTTTGCCACCACCGCGGCACCTCCTTCAGAATGTGCCAACAGTGCAAAAAAGAAAATGTGGATTGCTTGGGATGCCGGTCCTTGTAATACTCCAGGGCTCTCTCCAACACGTCCTCTGCTGAAACTCCAGACTCTCTCGAATCTGTGACCTGCTTGTACACACCTACAAATTTTGCAACATCATGCTTGATATGGCTCCACTTAATTTCAAGAGACCTAGTAGGACGAGTTGGAGCAAATTTGGGTTTGCTGCGATTGAAGTGTGTGGTGATGCGCTCCCAAAACGCAGTGTTGCGTTGCCCATTGCCACACACAGGATCCTGCGAAACGTCCAAAAAACTCCTGCACAAGCATCTCTCCTCATCAGCTGTAAAGTTCTTCTCCTTCTTCCCCCCTCCCGCGTCAAGAGCTGCCATGCTGGATAGAGAGATCACTGTAGCGTGGGAAAATGTCTCCCATCAAGCTGGAAAAATTTGACGTGAGCGGGGCTGGTTTGGAGGGTCGCGGCAATGTGCCGTGGAGAATGGCGCGACTATTAGGGCAGGGGAGGGCGCCGCGGGCCCGCCAAATGCTGTTGGCGTGGGCCGTTGGCGCTCTATTGGGGATACTCTAAGCCTGTAAGCCAAACGGAGGCTTACAGGATTAAAGGACCATTAACAATGCTCTAAGGTACACCAGAAAATATTTGTTGAAAACTGAGAAGTATTTAAGAGCAAAATTTTCATATTCAATGCACAGTGTGTTAAGAAATGAGGTTTCTAGAATGTTTAATTCCGAACTTATAGTAAGGTATACACACCTATGACCGATAACTTAAGCATTTTAGCATAGTAAATCTTGGGTTTTCAATAAGGAGTTATTTTTTCGTGCGTAGTATCATAAGGTTAATGAAGAATGAGCATTTTTTCAAAAATTAATTCAGTAAAATTCAAATTACTACACATTTTTTTGTTCAAAAGTGGCATTGACCCATGACTGACATATAGGTGTACCAATGACCGACAACAACAAGAGTAGTGAACAACAACATGTCCATAACACCCAAAGAGGCATTCTATTGGAGGATGCATCCTAAATCTACTATTCATCAATTATTGGTTACTGGTTTTCCATTGCTCTGCAATGGGGAAGCCTACATATCAGTCATGGGTTCATTATCGGTCATGGGTGTGTATACCTTGGTGCTGATTCTGACTCAAAAACTTCATGTCCACGAGATTCACAGCAACGTAACCATCTGTTCTAGAATTAAGTTAGATAGTTTGGAAATTTATAAACAGAAACAATCCACTTACCCTATATTTGTGGTAAGGATTGATATGGACAACAAGAGTCCATACTCTACCTAGGTTTTAGTTTTCCAAGTTCAATGAAGGCTCCACCGGCACTTGCTGTTGGCAAGCCAACAAGGAAGGGACTGTCTTCATCAACTGGTGTGAGGCTGCCTGTTTGAATGGTTGCAAACATGGACTCTATTTCCCCTTTTGAAAGCTCAGAATCTCTGTTTATGGGATCTAGTGTTTGGTGGCCTAACAACATGGACACTACGTTGGACATGGTTGGCCGTCGCACAGCTGCATATTGTACACAAGCTAATCCTATTTTCAATGCAAGGTGAGATTTTCATATTATGACGTATTTTAAAGCATGTAACCGTAGGATCTATGCACCCAAAATTGCGAACCACCGAATGTGACATTAATTAATTAATGCTAGCCTGATGAGGGGGTGTGATGTGGAGGGGGTGTGATGTGGCATGGTGATGGTATGGCATGGTAATGGTATGTGATGGTATGGTGATGGTATGGTGGTTTCGTGATTTGTCCCATATTGTTTGCAAATGCGGAGGATGTGACGAAGTATATGAATTGTGGGTGGCAAGATTTTGAAATTTGAAATAGTGTGGTTTTTTGTATTAATTAGTTAAAGGATTCCCTGAGGAGATGCCACGTGGCACCTCCTCAAGGAACCCTTTAATTAATTAATACAAAAAACCGCACATGTCCCACTATTAGGGACAAACTGAACTAACTTGTATATAACTTGAGGATCTAGTATATAACTTGTATAAGATCACGTTTGCCAAATCTTGAACTCAAATTCCTCACCTTTTGTGAGATCAAATACAAAGGCCGGTCTTTGACAGTAAAAATGGCAAGCAAAATGAAATCAGAACGGTGAGATGATGCCTTAGAACTTTATTTACACGCACAAATTACAAGAATTTAAAAAAGTAAGATCTCAAATTTTGGTGGATCTTTGAAGTTCCTGCGATCTTATTGATTTTGGGCAGATTTTGAGAATAAATGAGCATATACCGCAGTTTTGGGCAGGTTTCAAACTTTGACCTAATAGTATTTTCAAATTTTGACTTCAAATATCTCCTAAAGTATGAGGAATTTTGGAGCACAAATGGTCTTTTTGAAAAGGTATGGAAACATTCTATGACTTGCAAAAGGTTTCAACTTCATGCGATCTAAATTTAGTTTATCAGAGGCTCACCGAAGCCATATCGACCACCATATGGTCTATTTCTCCTCTATTTTGGAATTGGAATTTCATTGATGTTTCTAGCTTATGTTTCTATCTTGCATTTCATGTGGTCTAATGACTCATAATTTATTCACAAGATACACAATAAGTATGGTAGAAGATTGTATAGTTGAAATCAAAATAGCTCACCTTCATTTACATTTATCAAACTTTTTGAGGATTTCTTTTGATGGACAAAAACATAACAACATATTCACCTCATGTTTACTTTACTTCACGTTTACTTTGTAATACTATGTTCTTAGTTGGCGTGGCAGGTAGACATAAAGTAAAATAATCATGAGGTAAACATAAAGTAAAGTAAACATGAAGTTCTTACAAATGCCTTGAAATTTAAATGTAAGTTTTGGTTGACATGTACATGAACAAAATTTATAATTATTATGGCATACACATTTCTTATCACATTTGAGATTTTCTTCCAAACCACTTGGGCTTAAATAAGATATAAATTGAAGATTTTCATCATTATAGTTGATTTTACCAAATAACGCCATAGTTTTCCAATATCATCAAATTAATAAAAATAAGTGTTGAAAACATGTCCCACCATTAGTGTCATAACCTCCGGGCATAAATATTCAAGATAGATCAAACAAATACTCTATCCAGGTTAGCCTTAATATAGGTTTGGGGTGTTGTCAAAAAAATCCTTTAGATGAGCACAATGTATAGAGACACTTAAGAATTTATTTGTATTTAAAAATCTCAAAACACCCTCTTAAAAGGAGTGTTCCTATTGATTTTTATGAATGGAATAATTATTTGGATGTCTTTGATAATTTCATTTTCAAAAGATATTTAGATAGACTTGTTATTCAAAAAAATATAAATCTTTATTTAATTTTTTAAAATTTAAAATTTTTATGTTCGTTCATAAATTGATCAATTTGAATTATTATTTTCAAGCCAAATTCTAAATTATATTACATAGATAGCTCGTAATTATAGGTGGACGTTGTTCAATCTCACTTTGATTTTGGCTCTTTCTAAAGCAAACCTGTTTTAGAGATGACTCACCACCAATGTCTTCTAGTAATAAAAATGATACAATATTGGGCCAAATTCGATTCATACACCGGAAGTGCATTACCCCGAACCCTCGGCTACTTCCGGCAGTGTGAACAGCACCTCAGCTCAGCCTGCGACATGTCATCCATCCAGGCAATCAAGCTTAGGTGGCACTATCCAAAACCGTCACTTCCATAGAAACCTAATTTTCTCTACAAATTCCATATATTCTAAGCTCTCTATCTACTCATCTCCTAGATAATAAATCGCTTTCGTTACTGACGGTTATAGCCTCCCATCCCCAAGTTCAGATACACAAACTTTGACGATTTCACTTCTCATCATCCATCATTGAAAACCACACGTGGCAATAAATTACGAAACACAATCTCCTCATACTCAAAACCGTCACCACACCTAGAACCACCATCATCTCTGACCCCTCTACATCTGACCCCAACACATCTACAAGAAGTTGATGTCAGCTTAAGATACAGTAACGGTATTTAGAAATCACCTACAAATGAACTTAGGATGAGAAACGGACGCTCTGTGCATCCATAGGGGGAAGCAAAGGAGGGCAGGAAGGCGAAGAGAAGCACTTGGAGATGGTGGAGCTCGGCTATGGAGGCCAGCTTCCACGCCCAAACTTCCCATGTCCTCGCACTGTTTCCTCACTAGGTTGCCGTCAGGCCTCTTCTCTCCGCAACCCGCACCTTCCTCTTCCGACCGCCGCTTTTTTTTTCGCATTTTTCCGTGACTTATTGCGGAAATTCGGTTTGGTTGAAGTGGAGGCAAGGCAGGGGGGTGTGGGAGCTCTTCGGTTGATTTAGTTACAATCATCTCGAGCTCGTCAGTTTTCTTCCGCGAGCTTGCTTCCTGTGTCGCTATTTGGACCTTGCTGCAGTGGAGGCGGAATTTCTGCTGCCGGGGTTTCTTTAGGGTTCCTGAGTTTGTGAGTTTCTGGTGAAGTGTTGGTGAGTGGGAGGAGGTTGGGGTTGTTGTTCTTCTGGAGGTTGTTTTGGAAGTGGTAGTAGCAGGTGGATGTTGAGGTTTGGATCCGGTTCGGCAGCTATGGTGTTCAATTGAATTGAGCTGGAATTTCGGTCGTCAGCTTCGAATGGCGCTCTGGATGTAGAGTGGAGTGGAGTGCAGGTGTTTGGGTTGGGAGATGTTGAAGATTTTTTGAGGAAGAGGACAGAATGATGATTTCGAGGTTGATGCGAGGTCGTCTGTCGTCCTCAGTTAAAACTTTACGGCGCGAAATTTCGTCTCCGCATTGTCGTATCGTAGGTACAGTTGACGATCCTTGAATTCCTTGGGTTTTTTTTGTGTGGAATGGGCATTTGGTACTTTTCTGAGAGTGTTGTTAATTGCCTGTGGAACGTTCGTTACCGTTTTGGTGGCTGAGCTTCGAGTGGCAGTTCTTCTTTGAAGTGCTGCAGTGGATTGGTCGGGAGAAGTTGGCAAATCAGTGGATATGCGTATCTCTACTTCGAAGCATTTGAACGTTGTTTTTGTTCTTGCGTTCAATTTTTAGGCTTCAGTCCTGTAAATCGTAGGTTTTCAGGTGGTTCTCACCTGATCGGAGTGACTGCTTTTATGGAAAATCAATTTTAGGGTTCACCATTTACTTCAATCTCCTCGTTAACTCAGAAGGAGCCACTAGTCTGTGTTGTACTCTGACTGGACTACAGTCGTAACTCTAGACTCTTGTTGTTGCCATGATTCAGTAGACCTGGCTTAAATTGTTTTTTAATTACTCCGTTTCTTGAATTACGGACTTGGTACTTCATGGGTCAGGCAATTGTGAAAAGTAGTATTTGAATAGATCTGGTGAGGAAAAGAATCTTTGATTTTACCACTGGAGAACCTTTCAGCCTCGAATTTTTTCAAGTTGCGGGTTGATATTTGTGCGTTTCTGGAAGTATTTGATGATGAAAGGTTGTTGCTGAGAATGTGTCTGCAATTGTTTGTTCTGCAGAGCATGAAGGCTTCCCGTTTAATGGGGCGCAAAGAGGCTACTGTACATATCGGCTGTTTGGTTCAACTAGCACTCACGGAAGTACCACTTTAACTACATTGAAGCATTTGCAGCCGGTTTTACAAATAAGTTGTAAGTGGGATACAACATGTATCTCTCCGAGTCCGTTATTCGCCATGAAAGTCATGAATGTTGCAGAAAGCTTTCCGCATTCCTTCAATTTTTTGATATTCAATACAAAGTTTTGGGTTGTTGAAGCTGCGACTTATTATTTATCTCTCTACGTTGCATGTTGCCAAGCAGGTAGGAAGTATCAAGTGCAAAACATTGTGAGTTTGACGTTTGCTACAAGCTGTTTGGCGGCATGGAATGGAAATGCAGAGGTTATTAGCTGTGAACAGGGTAAGAACAATTTTGGTTGTTGCGGTAGAATCTTGCAGGAATTTTCAGGACTAAGCCAGAAGATCAAGCGCAAGGAAGTTTTCTGTTGCTCCTTTGTCTGTCTGCCTCACTTCTTCTTCAATGTTAAGCTTTTGTTGCATCCTGCACTTATTAGACTTATTCCTTCCGTGGCCCTCTTTTTGCAGTTCAAGTGGGAAAATCGGTTCCACCAGTGCAGCAAACTTTGATTAAAGTTGAGGAGAAAAAGGATTCTAGGGTTGTGGTTGTATTGAAGTATCTTTGGCTGCCTGCGTTGGTCACGTTTACAGTGGTCACAGGATATTATTTTCCTGCTTCACTTGCAATAACTATGGCTTTACTTCTATGGAGCTCTAAACCAACCGCGAACTCTATATATGATTGGGTTGAAAAGGTTTGATGCCTTACCATTTTTCTGTAGTTGTAGTGAGCTCATCAATCTTGAAATATACTTGCACAGTATAATAGTATATGAAAATTGTTAGCTTTTCTGATGCCATAAATCATCTGCAATGTGTGATGTGCTGTTTGTTTGATTCCGTCTTTTAAACCTATATCTCAATTTCTACTAATGCACATGTTTGTTCTCTTTGCAGAGGAGGTTGCAGGAAGCTATAGAGAAGCAGAAGATTGAAAAACTAGGATTTAATGTCAGTCTCTTCTCCTTCCCTTTGATAGCCTAATACGTGAGTTTTTTAGTGTATCCATCTAAGGTCTACGAAAGTTCTGTGTTTCTGTCTTGTGCAATCTAATAGTCTCGTTGGAGATTGATTTCTGTTGCATGAATTTCTTTATGTGGTACTAAGATCTTCGTGATTGTTGCAGTTTAATCTTAAGGCGACTGTAATGCATGTAGAAGTTCGTGATTATACACTTTTCTGCCTTGCTCAAGTCACGTCGATGACACAGACAGCTACTTTGGTGGGGTTTCTGGGCGGGTGGTTTGTGATCTACTCCTCGTCATCTACGATTACGGCGCTTGGTTTGCGGTCCCTTCTCCCTACCACTCCTCCTGCTTTGAAAAAGTTTCTTGACAGATTTGACCCTGATGTGGTAACGGAGCATTCTGTAATGGAAAGATGAGAATTTACTGCTATAAAGAGCTACTATAGGGCATTCTCAAAGTGATCTTACTTTGTACATAGACATTCTTGTAGGAGAATCAGTCTTATGACCTTAGGAAAGCACACGGACTGCCGTGCACTCGTTGAAAACCTTGTTTACATTCGCATCATGAATCATTGATGGGTACCCTTTCATCACTTACTATCCTACTGTCTGACTCTTTTCTGCCGAATAACATGGGGTTTTATGAACTTTTTATTTAAAGGGAACGTGAATATGCGTTGGACGAGTTGGTAGCGTTGCAATGGTCATGTGGACTATCACTTGGTTTATTCAGGTTAAATTAGTGGAGCTTTGCAGCCTTCGCATTTGGTACAAAGCCATTACAAATAAGGTAACCAACAGCATGGTCTACAAAGCTAGGATCATTGGCACCGCAGACATACAACTTTACTGCACAAAACCTGTGCAATGAAAATCAGAATTTATGTCATTAGCCCTAAGCTATCTCACTGATCATACAATGTCAAGAATGTCTTATTTTAAATTCAATCAAACAAATAAATCCAAAAAAACATTGGAATTTTGTTTCTAATACAATTTAGGATTTTTTTTATTGATGCTGAGATATTGATTATGGCATTGTTCAGATTACTCTATAGGTAGGATTTAAAACTCAAAGTGTACAAGTTTCATTTGCACATCATTTCCAAATACACCTCAAAATGATTCTTTATATTGTATTTGAAGACTTAAGTCTTTAGTTTGAAAACTTCAAGTTGACATTGCTTAGTAAGGAGGATATTAAGATGAAACGTCGGACTGTGGGCCATGGTTACCGGAGTACAGAGAATATGCTGTATTTGTTCCAAGAATCTTTCATATATATACAAATTTTTTGTACTTCTAAAGTATTTAGAATATTCTAATAATGGTTATTAACAAGTACGTAAAATAATCTGTAAGTACGTGTAAATCTAGCCAGAAGTATGTAGCCAAAATTTGCAAATATAGGAATATTCCTGTACGCTGGTAACCTTACAGGACTTTAAATACTCCAACTACGGAATTTCACACATCAAACTCAAGAATAACATATGCAGCAAACAAAGACATTTCTACTGTTACAAAATTAGTCAAAAGATCTTCAAAATTACAAACCATGCTGCCATGGTTGCAAACCACCAATTGTGTCAAAATGAAAACAAAAGATGCAATTCGAGTTCTCTTGAGCACTGCCCCTTTGAGCACACATCCAAGTGTGCTCTCATGTTCATAGAGGTGTCATAAGAAACAAAACAATGTCACCACCATTGCACTCCAAATTAATACCAATTTTCTTCCCCATACCTTATAGGCCATTCTTCTCCACAATCTTCAAAGCCTTGGTAGAAAGATCCAGCTCCATGAGTTTTTCCTACCAAAAACAAAGGCCTTCACATCAACTTACAAGTTCATAGTCATCAAAGAAACCTTGTCTTACTGGTCTTCTATCCCATCAATGCTCACTCTCCATCCTCAGAACCTAAACCAAAACAAAGATATCCTTTCACTGACGTCTATTGCAAATTTGAATGTAAAAACCATTAAACACAATACACAATAACCCCTACAAGTGCAATCAAGGCATGTAAAAAACAAAGCACATGAATATCCAAGACATGACTGAAGTGCTCTCACTAGACATGCATCTGAATTCCCATAAAAGCCATGTCAAAACTTAAAACTAGAGAGGATTCAAAAGTCACCAACTGTGAAGTAGAGCCGTGCTGATATCTTAAGCCAGTCCTTGTTCACATTTTGGATGAGTCTGGGCTTGTGCTGATACTTGTCCCAGATTCAGAGTTTTTCTCTTCAAGAGTGACAATATCTTCATAGTTTATGAGCAACCAATCCTCCAACTGCAAGCGATAGCGGTCCAGTTGATCTCGTCGGCAGTCATCACCGGGATGTGGCCTATGGAGGACAGTGCACCGACCGGTGTGCTCGTCTACCACTTTCTTCTTTGACCCATCTAGACTAAGTATTTTGCAGCCGAGGCGAGCCAAAAACTGTACAATGTTGCTCCACTTCACTAAGCCTTTCGCCTTGCGCCACAGTATGTCTCGTGTAGCCAAGTCACTTTCTTTCAGTTGATCCAAAGAGCGAAGCCTTGGAGATGGTACTTCCTCAACAGGAGATGGAGTTCTGCTAGCAGAGGATACACTTGCATCTGGACTCGGAGCAATGCTGGCCTTTTGTGTCTTGGTTTTTTCTTGCACTATTGGTGGCTTATAGCGCTCTAGAGGTACTTGAGCACCTCTATTCCAGAAAAGTTCAGGGTCGACAGCAGATTGTTCTGGTACACTACGAGCTTCGGCTATGTCTCCAATCTCCCAAGCTGAGGAACCAGAGGCAGATGGTTTTTTCTTTTTTTTCTTCTTGTTCTGCACTAGAAGTCGGTGTGCAACTCGGCTTGCAATGTTGACAGACAGCAAAGACTTTTCTCGTTCTTTCCAGAGAGCGCGGATCGACTCTCGATACAACTTCTTGTAAGTTGACTTGAAAGAATCAAACATCTCCTTTGTGAAAGCAAGGGTGGCTTGCTCGGGAAGACTTGCAAACTTCTGTCTGTGTTTGATACGACACTTCCTCTCCAATGCAAGCAGCTCTTGCAGAAATGAACAATCCTTTGGTGTAGGCGTTTGATATTCAGAAGCATCATCAACTTCGGTAATTATAGTCAATGCATCCTCCATGGCGGAGAACAATTCAATACCGGTTGAATCAAACTCGAAACGCAAGATAGCTGTTTTCACCTCTTCGCATGTTGAAATAACTTGCCCTGCACTGGTCAAAATCTCTAATATACGAAACCGTGCGCTCATCTCGTCGATGGCCACCATTATTGCATAATTTACATCCTCCATCTGCTCAGGGTAATCGTCACTCGCCTGTCTGAATGCATCAAAAGCTGAAGCCATGAAGCCAAAATCATGAGCGGGACCTCGACTAAGCTTGGCAACGATCAAGTGCACATCCAATCCATCTTCTAGTGCTTCCAAATCACAAGGGTAGAAAGGGTAATTGTTTCTCTGGTACATCATGTGTTGTTGTTTGCGAAATTCATTGAGGACATGTTGAGCATGCCTAAATGACCAGAACACTTGGCCAATCCACAACATTAGTTCTGCTTTTGCCTTCTCTGTGAGCAGAACATGGTCATCTGCCTCCTGGTCGTAGCTCTCTAGCAGACGGATATAAGCCTCAGTAGTAAGCTCCATGGTTTGCCAAAAAGTCCTTTGTGTATTGAGCTCCAAAAAGAATCCAAGCGAGCTCACATAGCTTGCTCTTGCTTTCTTCTTAAACTCGGTAGCAACGTCATAA
Source organism: Ceratodon purpureus (assembly GCA_014871385.1). Lineage (NCBI taxonomy): Eukaryota > Viridiplantae > Streptophyta > Bryopsida > Pseudoditrichales > Ditrichaceae > Ceratodon > Ceratodon purpureus. The sequence goes on along the minus strand of CM026421.1, from coordinate 1,773,886 downwards.
AAAGACCTAGACGGGAAGTTAAAATTCCGGTTTAGGATATCAAGAAGGTTTGCTTCATATAAGAACATCGCTTGCTCAAACGTTTCCAAGTCTTGCAGCATGATGCTTGGCTGATTTGCAAAGAAGTAACGCTGCGTTGTACACATAGGTAGCAACTGGTGAAACATTCCAAGCAGAGTCTCCCGTAATCCTTCCCTAGAATTATTAGCCTCAACAGCTAATCCCAATTTTGGTAGCTGGACGTGGGAACTCGTCATGGGCGAGACATGGGCAGAATAAGTTGCTCTTTGCATATCCAGCCATCGCTTGGCCAAAAGTGTGTCCTCACGATTGTCATATCGAAAAGAAACTGGGTACTCAGGTTTCCCATTCTCTGGAAGCTCGAACTCGAAAATAAACGGCCCGCCATGAAAATCCACGCAACACACATAACAGACGTCTCGTAAATGCTCTTCGCAGTAGGAAAGGTTATTTAGGGTGATGACTTCCGGAAACTCCATATCATGTGCCACCCACTTAATTTCTTTGAAAAGTCACGATGACACCCAATATCATTCCTTACGTTTCTAGCACAGATGCATCCCTTCTATCACACATCCTCCTCCTGTGTTGCTCAACTTCCTCTCAGTCCCACAATGTAAGATAACCTGACAACCAACACACATACCAAATAAGACAAAGCCTACATAAGCAGAAGACCAATCTTATCATCACTTTTGCAATATGACGAAGGACAAGCATTAACCTTAATAATCAGACCTTGAAAACTCAAGTTGCAAATGCAAACAATGGCATAATATGAAACTGACCTCCTCGATCAGCCAATCCTTCCTGAGGGTTTCACAAGCTAAGTGCAAACTGAACTTCACAGCTAATCATAAAATTGCCAGGTTAACAAAATAAGCTTGACAGTGAGAAAGTTGAAATGAGCACCCAAGCTGAGACTATGTTTCTGATAATCCTTTCGCTTCTCTCTATGTTCTGTTCAATATCAACGACCCAGAGCCTTATTAAAACTTGGTGAAAAAGAAAATGAATAGAACTGTTAACATGAAACCCATCCGAGAATTCAAATACCACACCCCATGTACAAATATGAAAGTTTGAAACATCCCTACAAACTTGGCTCACCACAGCAACAATGAGGTAATTGACATTCAAAGGATCAACATAGCATAGTATAATAAGTCACCTGCTCACCTGGTGACGTCCCAACCAATGCTCCTCTCAACAATCAGGTTGCTCTAGACCAAAAGAAGTGATTCAAGCTCTCAATCTCCAACACTCCAACAAATCAACAACAAGCTCTCCAACAATTCATCGCTGCTGAAGTGGATCCTCTTCTCTCTCGAAAGTTCTCCACAGAAGCATGACTGTCGACCCCATCAGCAGAGCTCTCACCTAGGGTGACTGCAACCACAACAACAAGGGACAATTATTTTGAGAGTTTAAACCCTAACAAAGGGTTTATAGTATCTATAGCAGGAGTAGATCTTCCATGATTGACACTGTGGATAATTTCCTTGCTGCTTTTGAAGCCATGAGGTACCTTAGTTCTTGCCAATTATCGTATGTTGATAGTAGGTTTCTTCATAAATAATTCTAAAAAATAAAAGATGATAATTCAATAAATTGGAAGTTTAAGGATGGGAAAATGAAAATTTGAGAAATTATTTTAAGTGATATTTGTCTAATTTTAATCCATCTTGAGGTTATTTTTAGGGAGACAAGTCTTTTTTTATTTTTTCAAAAACAATATATGCATGTTATTTCGAGATATGGTGAGATATTCACTAGTGTGGAAATTTTGGTGATATTACTTGGAAAAACATATTTGTTCAAGGATGAATGAACTTATAATATACGTATGGAGTATCTTTTCATTTTCCATTTACATTTTCAAACCTTTTAATTCTTTAGTTTTCAAGATTCAGATATCTAATTCAATGACTAAACATCCAAACTTTTTTTCCTTGGGTGTTCATGATTTTTATCCCTTTGGTTGATAAAAAGCCATTAAATTAGGATATAAAGAAATCCTTTGCAGCTAGGATACTGCCACCGCAACCACAACCATTTAGATCTAAATAGATTCTATGAAGTGAACTTCTTCTTTTTGTAGCGCAATGGTTGCAACGGCAACATTGTAGAGAGTTTGTTTATGATTTTGCATGACTCTTCTTGAACATTTAGAAAGACTTGAATGTCATTTTCTTCTGGCTCTTTTCATTTTCAAGTTGATATTGGACTTGTGAAGAAAACTTGACCTTCAGAGAATGACGCCTTCGAAGACCTTTTTATCTTTTAGAAGTGTCTAAATTATAGTCATAAAAAAGTTAAATATACATTAAAACTCCAAATTGAAACTTTGAAGTTGACATATTTAAAATGCAATCATATTATTGTATCAAAATAAATTTAGAGTAGTAAAAAAGTGTGATTTTTAAAACTTGATAGATGAATCATTTTCCATGGGAGTTTAAGTTTAACTAAAAATCCATATTTTACCATTAAAAATAAACTAATATAGTTTAATATAAAATAATATTATTAGATTTAACTTTCTAAGTTCATTTTCATTCACTAATTCTATGTACAAAATAAGTATATCCAAACTACTATATAAAACTGAAGTGAATCCTTCTGATTCTTACATATATTAAATATGAAAGAAATTTCTAATATGTGCATTGGTTGTAACTTATTTTTTATGCTTTAATGATTGGTTTAAATTATCTTAATTTTGTAGACTTTCCATTAATTTGTATCAAATCAAAATTATAGTAAAAGTAGTTCAAACATAAATAAAACTTCTTAAAGAATGAGTTTAATAATTTACCTCTTACATGATGGTAATTGAACAAAAATAAAATAAAACTACATGATTACTTTCTAGGTCAAAAAGTTGATAAACCAATTCCAATTTCAAAATGTAATATATCAAATCCTATTTTAGATTTTTATAATTGAGATAAATTCAAAAAGAATATCCTAACAAGTTCTAAAAATCCAATTTTTAAATGTTATATTACAAATTATAAGGTCACGAAAATCTTTGATTGTATTCTTAGAAAATTATGTCTATGTAATCTTTTCTAGTGTTCTTCACATAATATAATTTATTTATTTATATTAATTTATAAATGGCTTGTCAAAAGTTTCAAAAGAAAAATGGATCATATAGATTTTTGCATGATAGGAGTTGGTACTGGAAGTTATAGAGCTCATTTTGGACAAATAAAATTCCTTCAACCAACAACAAAAGCTAACCAAAATATAAAATCTAATAATTATAAATTAAAAGCAAACACCGACATAATGCAAGCAATTGAAGATAGAAACCTTGATGTAATAAAATCCAAACAACAGAAGGAGTCGAAGAATTGTCCAATATTCTAAGAGACATAGAAGTTGATTTCTTCACTAATGACCAATGGGGTCTTGTATATAATTTTTTTTGAGAGGAAGACAAAGAAAAGTATCCTTTGTCCATAGTAGTTTTTTTAAAAATAATTCTAAAAAAATAAAACAAATTTAAAATAAAAAATTGAAGGACGGAAAAACGAAAGCATGAGAAATTATTTTATGTGATATTTCTCTATTTTAATCCATCTAAGGCCAATTTTTTTATATTTTTGGAAAATTAAAAATTGAAAATTAAATTTTTAAGGAGAGAAACCTTACTTTTCTGAAAAAATAAATATTCTTTCTAGGGTAAACGAATCTCCTATTGACATACAGTATTCTTGGGCAAGATTGCCTTTCAACAGTAAAACTTGGCTTGAACTATCTAAAAAGCCAAAGATGAAATTGTGAACCATTTCTTCTCAATTGAATAGTGGATCATTTCCAGATGATCTGGTTTGAATTTGGGAAGACATCCAACAATACAAGTGTTTGTTCCAGTGTAAAGTAAAACAACCCTCATGTAAATCCTTTTTCCAATGACATCAACTCGGTAGGGAATTTAAATGTTCTTGAGCTGGACCATTTCTTCAAGCAGGCAATATCCAAAGATTTCTCTTTTGATGCTACAATTTTCTTTTCTTGAGCCTTTCTTGAGCTCTTCTTGAGCTAGACTTCTCTGTCATGAATTGCAACAAAGCATCAATCAGTTCATTGATAATTGAGTTCTATTCTCTTTGAATGCATCCTTTGGTGTCACCTTGGATAGATGTTTTTTTCTGATTTGTTTAGTGCAAGAGAGTTGTTGCAGAACCAACCAGTATCGCCAACCTTTTACTCAAATATTGTCACTTGTGAGCATCATGAAAGGAGATGATCTCAACTTGTAGTATTATTAGAATTACTTGAGATTGAGGGAAGGAGAAATGGCATTCGGAACCAAGTATTCGTTGAAGGTGACCAGCATAGCTGCACTGGCTGCTGCAATGGGCATGGTGGCAGTTCTTTTGGGCTTCATAGCGGAAAGGAAACGTATCAATGTACGTATCAATCATCATAATCTGAATCAATGCAGAAAACTCTTTCTTGTCCCGTAACACTTCTAAGTTGCTCTGTTTTGATGCTATAAAGTTCTGCCGGCCTACAGACAGACTTCGTCTCCATCTTTGAGTCATTTTGCATGTTCAAAGCCCTTTGGGCAATCAGGTAGTGGTATCTGGTTTCCTAAAGCGTGTATAATCAATCGTAGACGTGACGCCATTTTCTCTTAAAAGAATGAAAAGTCTGATTTTAGCAGCCTCAAGTTTTGCAAAAATATTCCTCTTAGTAAATTTACAGTGTTATAGAATGTCGTTATATGGTGCAGAATGTTTCCCCACCTGTTGATAAAGATTATATTATATGCTGATGGGGTTTTTGAGCTTGTCGATTTTGGATTGGCGCTGTATCTGCGTGTTTCCAGCAGAAAATCAATCTTGTCATCGGATTGCATGCTAAGGGGTGTCGGACTGGTGCTGTGAATTGTAATCTGTGTTCCTGCAGGCAGATGCGATGGTTTGGGACAATGTAACAAGCAAGTGCAATATGCCTGCAAACAAGACTTTCTCTCTGGCTATGGCTGCAGCATTTCTGCTTCTGTTGATGCAGGTGCTACTCACCGCGGCTGGAGGTTGTCTGTGCTGCAATTACAAGATCGACATGCTCACCAGCCCTGCACCGCTTGCAGTCAAGAGCCTCATCGTCTCTTGGTATGTAACACCATTGTCTCAACAACATCGTCCTCTCTCTTCCTCTGAACACAGATTGATTCTTTGTTTCAAACCTTCTCAACCTCACTGCTTTGCTACGAAATTGAGGTTGAAGACTTGGTAGCAGCTCATGAACATCCAGCAATCTTGTTTACTTGTGAACTTACCCAACTTGCTAATAAATCAATACCCAATTACCATTACCATTAATCTTATTACTTTGTGAAGCTGTAGCCCGGCTATAACTAAACGAATACGTTTTTATTGAGCGCTTGGCATCTTCTGGATTACTTCAACTGGTCTGTAAAACACGGCATGCCTTGTGCAGGGTTTTGTGCATTCTTGCTGTGATTTTTTATTTCTATGGGGCCAGCGTAAGCAGCAATCGTCATGCCAGACCACTTCCAAGACCATTTCTGCCAGCTGCTACCTCAACACCCTGCGGCTATGCAATTAGCTCCGGGGTATTTGCAAGCGCTGCTCTGATGACATTTCTGGCCACAGCGTCAGGAATCACCTACTACCTTGCCGCTTCTCGCGTCTACATTATTCATACCTGGTTCGGTCAGCCCAAGTTCTGCTTCGAGGTTGGACAACCAACTGGATCTCCTCTTCCAGCACCACTTCCTCTCACAATTGTTACAACTACCTGATCTTGTCTACATTGGCTTGCCGAAGTGATTTAATTTGATACCGGTGAGTGTATTTATGTTGAAAATGTCTGGTGTTCCAACTCATAATACAACCATGTCCTACATTGCACTCTTAGGGTCACTTATATCCTACTAACCTCTGGGAAGAATGATGTCAATACTTCCTACCGAATGCTGCGGTTGGAAGTGTCACTCAAACTAATGTTACAAAAATTGTGTAACTTTATTCAAAGGGATGTTCCAGAATGGTATGAATGAGATTGGAATGGTCCGGGGAAAATTCTTGTATCAGTGCAACATTGAAACGTAGTACTCAGAGTCTAGTGTAACAGGGGGCTCTACAAGTAAGGCACTTGCTATCCTCCATAAAATATTGTGTAATGATAAAGAAATGATATTAACAATTCTACAATAAGAATCAGAAGAGATGATACGTGCACTTGAAGACAAAATTTTAGCTAGCTATCATTGAAATTGGGGTCTTCGTCCGACCCAAAGACAGTTTGTCATAGAGTTGAGCCAACTGGCGATAGAGAGCCCCGTACCATTTGTAGGCAGCAAACAAAAGCTCATAAACCTCTGCAAAACCCAGTAATGCAAACTTTTAAGCACAGCTCCAAAGCTAAATAACCACACTGAGCTCTCAAATGGAAATCGTCAAATCTAGAAGGGTCGGAAGTGTGGTGAAAACCTGGAAGTAACTACTTACCCAGACGAAACCGTAAATGGACGTAGTCTAATTTTGCCCTTGTGTATGCAATTAATCCTTGTTCGTACAAGCCTATCATGAGATAAACACTGTATCAGTCTCAACCATTCAAGCATTCAAATCACATTTACCACACAACAATGTCGTACGATTTGTCCACAGAAAAAAGAAATTACACTCTCCGCACATACAGAATCAATGACATAGGACACAAAGTGCATCAATCCAAGTTGAATCTAGGCCTATCCAGCAATAGAGATGACAAATAACTCTAAATATTATGCTGGTGTAATAGAAATAAGCACGCACTTGGTTCTCCAGGATGTTGTAATGACAGGCCCAAAACAGCGTTCTTGACATAGGCCATAAGACGTTCTTTCCGGGATGCTCCCAATCTATTTGCTATAGATCTCACTAGGCCGCTGTCAAATATTACATGAGTAACCCACAGAAAAAATCCAAGTAGGTTAAGATTAGGGCGACAAGAGGGCAAAAAACTGCCGCTAAACCATCCTAATCCAGGAAGACATGGCGATAAAAGATGCATGATAGAAATAGACACATGATAAAAATCCCTAGCACTGGCTAATAACATAGGCAAGTTTTGGACATTAGTGAAAAGTGGAAGGTTGCAATCACCCGAGAAAGAAAACTGTAAAACAAACTGACGGCTACGTGCAGAGAACGTCAGGTCTGCAATGGGCTTACTCTGTTCGTAGCACTGTAAGAAATTCACGATCGAGTCCTTGCAACCATTCTGAAACATCGCCCATAGTAAAACGCCTCACTTCCTCCCTCATCACCTTCTGTTCCTCCGGAGTCATTCCCTGACCAAATGAGGCTTTGCTGCATAATCCAAAACAAGGTTTCATTAGTGGTTAAACCAGTAAGCAACGTGAGCCTGTAATGCAGGATGATATCAACAGGCAATTCTAATACTACCATAGACCCTTAGACTGACATTGTGATGGAGACCTTCATACCTCGATATACCTCGACCAGTAAATATAACAGGCAGATAACGAGCATATTGCCCTGCTCCTAAATTTCTGCCTGTCTCCAGTATTTCGTCCTCGTCAAGAAGGACGAGAGCCCGCCAAAACCGGCAAAAATTTTCACGAAATTTCTCGTCAAGATCTCTGTACAGCCCGTGGTCTAGTATAACTGCACAAGCCGGTCCGTAAGAATCTGCTCAAATTTAACTCTAAACGTCCACGAAACTAGCCAATACAGCTTGTTCAGATAACTTCACATATACAAACCTTGAAGCTTTGTTTAAGTTCTAATGTAACCGTGTACTTCGAATAGCAATACTATACTTCTTCCATTACATATCTGCATCATCTTTGTATAATCTAGATAAAAGTGCACAATCCTGGAACATCCATCAAGATTTCGAAATATGAGGCCTGATAAGTATGGCAAACACCTCTCTGCATAAGATACAGTGTTACAATAAAACCAACCTATATCAAAATTGTGCTTCCCAGAGCGAGAGGGATCCCTATACACCAAAAGATTTCCAGGGTGAGGATCGCCGTGTACAAATCCGTGGCAAAATATCATCTCAGCAAAGATGTCCACCAATGAGGCAGCGACCTGTTCAATTTATTCCCGTCAGCCTACGTTGCAAATTAGAGCAACTTTCGTGGAAAGACAATGAATCACACGTCAATGTGACGTTGCAGCAATAGCAAAGTTAGTGATGTTGTTCAAGGGTATGAAGACTTTCTGTACACGACTCTAGATGTGCAGGAAAATTACAGGGCGTAGCATTAATCAAGAACTTCAACGTGAACGTCAAAACAACTCATTTACAAGAGAATACCTCCTTGGGGTCAACTCCTGCTTTCTCTAAACTACTGATATCGTCAACCTGCAAGAACACCATCACGACTGATTAGTCAGTTTCGAATTTCTTTGTCTTTAAAATTACACGTGTTCAGCAGATCTCATTCGCATGTTTAGTCGCCATTAACCTACAATCAAACCAAGCAAAAAAATAGAAAGTTGATCATCTACCACTGATATCTATACACACAACCAAAGTTGGAAGGTGTTTATGACCTCACTGTACGACTCTAATCAAAGTTAAAACCTGCAAGGCATAGAAGTATTGCCCATTTTTATTGATATAAAATTTAGACGTCTGCGAGGTCATAGATGTGAGGACATATTGGTACTACTACATAGATATGAGTTCACAACATTTTGTTCTATCGAAGGATCACTTACCTTGCACCCTTCCATAAACTGCATGGTTAGGACCCTTCTTGTTGATAATTCCTGCATCAGAATAATCAGAACCCAGAATCATGCTCCTGACCAGCCAATGATGTTTGTTGGAGATGCAACAACTTACAAAGAAAAACAGTGTCGCTAATAAAATAGAAACTAGTATTTAATTAGACATGAAGCGTTGTAATTATTATGTGTTCCAGACCTGGTCTGAACATGAGATAATCATTCAAACAACAGGATGGTGTTTACCCTAAAAATTCGAGGAATACGAACACCATGTTTATGGGCAAAACTCTTCGCACTTCTCTCCGCATTATCTGCTTCCTGGATGAAGTCTGTAATAAGCAATGTAAGCGTGTTAATGACGAGACAAAATAAGCTTTTCGACCTGCATAAATAAGAGTAAAGTAGACATGTGACAATAGTACTCAGATTATTGAAGAGAATTTATGAGAATATGATGAAACAAAATTAATATTAAATGATCACGTTGTAACACTTACCAAGCTCCTTCAATGAACCCTTTTCAAACTCTGGTACGAGCCACTCAAATTGGTAATCCGGAAATAGCTACAATACCAAAAAAGATATCAGCAACATCGAAGCATGCTGAATATGTAGGCTCTGTGATCCTCAACTAAACCTACAACTCTGAACTTCAAGAAAAGAAGTCAGCCATGAGTTAAATACAAAGCATGACTAATATGCGACATGTAGACGTGTTCTTTCAAATCAACAATCGACACAAGGCACAACATAAGAAGATCACGGAGTTATATTTCAAAGAGGAAAATCAACCCGTACCCAGGCGAGAGCCTTGGAAAGAACTGCCATTGTAGCAATGTCAGTTGAAAACTGTTCCTGCAAACCTGGATATTGTACCTGGCACAATATAGAACTTAATCAGATACACAAAAGTTTGACTTCATTCCAATTCAAGATGCAGAAAAATCACGAACTTCCGGCGTGAAGGCATATAGACTTCAGGTGGAATTCTTGATGTATGCTTCAACCACCTAAACCGACACTTCAAACTCGGAATGAAAAATCTTGCAGAGAAACGAAAAAAAGAACCTCGCTGTCAAAACAAATGATATTTAGCAAAGTAAACCGGTGGAAAACAATATTCAATAGATTTTATTAAGCTTAAGCTACCTTAACAGCAACTTCTTGACCATCTTTAAGAACAGCGCGGTGTACTTGAGCAAGCGATGCAGCTGCAATTGGCTGCTCATTGAATGAAGCAAACCTAACATCCACCACCAATCCCATTCTAGTCTTGAACTCCAGAAATAAAACACTCAAAGATATCTGAAAATACGCTTGAACATATCTGATGACCAAGTAGCACATCGCTAAATGCTTCTTCTGCTAGTAGACCAAAATGTGAATCCCAAATTCCAAGGCAAAAAATCGCCAACAAAACAATCCAACTTACAGCTCTTGAACATCTTTGCCAAATTCCTCAAGAAAGACCACTTCCATGTCCTTAAATGACCAGAAACTTACCTGCCACACATAAAAATTCATATCCATTAATGAAATCTTTACAATCTACAAGATCTTTGCTTCTATGTACAATTCACACTATATCATCAAGAAGTGATCATGAACTTTGGCATCGTCGAGATTTTTTAATGGAGATGAAGTAGGAAAGTACCTTCACAGTTCTTTATTATGATAGTTTGGTGTCAACAATTGGAAGAATAACATTATATTTTTCTTTCCTGCTGGTTCCTTGCACCAGATGATTTAATTGTGTCACAATATTGCATGTAACAGGAGTACAATACTCTAACTGTTCATGAAACTCTCTTGACAGACATACTTAATTTACCAATCACAATTTCCAGTAAAACTTGTTATACAAGGACATGTAATCTAGGCATTGGAAAGTCTGGTCAGCCTCCTGACACGCTAAAATCGACCACATGACTTATGCAGAAGATGGAATACACATGTTCACCTTATCTTGAAGAACAGATAATGTTGAAACAAACTGCTTCGGAACTTGCTGCATTGAAGCAATGAATTGCCCGGCTTTGATGTAGAAACCTCTATTTTTTTCACAGAGTCTCAAAAGCCTCTTGGCAGCTCTCTCATGCACCTACACTTCAATGGACCACGTCAATCAATTAAAAGAACTCCAACCATACCAAACCCCAAGACAACCAAAACATAAGCATAACTCTTCCAGACTTTCTTAAATCGGACATTTTAAAGAAGTTAAATGAAATGCACGTAATTCTCCTGGACACAACACATTTATCCATAACATCGTTCATATCTTCTTGTGGATTACAAAACTTTAACGTGCAACCATGTACCACGTGATAATGCGTATACAACATACTCTCGAAACCACTCAATAAAGCCAACATAATGAAAGTTAGAAAATTACTGGACCTTGTCTCGAGCATCGTAGTATTCATCAGATTTCTCCTCATAGCCCCGCAAAGATACTTTGTAATCCAGAGTGTTCACTGCAAACTGCAAATACAGCAGCATAACCCTTATTAACAAGAAGTCTAATTACTAACAACACGCTTGCGTGCCCCAACCCTCTAATGCTTGCCAACAAATTAAGCTCCATCGACTCCAACCAGAAACGAAACATTATGACAAAAATAATTCAGAGAGAATTCATATCAAGCATTAACTTCGCACCAAGAACAGCGTGCACCAGTATACAAGACTCTGATCAAGTCTTCTAATACAATGATCGAATTCCACTACTATGCCTGACTATGAGTCACGGCGAGCAAGCAATTTATTCAGACATGACTCTCAAGTTAACTTTCTCAATAATAGAATTGAGATCTTCTCTACTAGAATACCAATGACGCCATGATCATGCAATCACATCCACCAAAAATCCTAAAACCCTGAACCTTAAAAACCTTAAACCCTAAACCCTGGCTTTGCACTTTTCAATTGACCAACAAATTCACATGAAAATCACGTCACTCACAGTGTAAACCGCACGAGACGATCGCACGAATCCGCGACCAGCAGAGAACACATCTCCAGCGACACCAGCATCCGCCCCCCGCAAATTCGAACCCAAAAGCGGGGGAGCCCAGGTGACAGAGTAGGCGAACGGCGCAGTCCCAGTGTACGACGTCGCCGCCGTCACAGAAATGGCAGACGCAGCCACAACTCCCAACAACCGCCTCGCCATCACCATTCCCCCCTGCTCCCACACCACCCACCAAAACCCACAACCCAAATTCACACAGAATCACCCCAAATCCAGACCACGAAAGCCCACACCCCTCAAATTCCCAACACCAAACCCACAATTCAACACAGCAAAGAACACAAAAAACATTCACCAAACCACCAATCTATCCATCACGCGGGCAACACTAAACTGAGCTTGCAAAATGCCAGTCATTCCAAAATCAATTTCATTCCTTAATTTCTTCGTTTCAAGGCTCTGATGGTCATGAAACCTGGATTCCTGAGGTGAAGCCCAAGTGATTGCAAGATGATTTAAGCTACTCACCGCTGGCTACGTAGTGTTGAGGGAGCTGGATTTGGTAGTTGGAGATGGTGGTGTGGGTCTCAGAGTTTGGGTCTCAGAGGGAAGTTGATAGCTTCATGGATTGGCGTCCATTTGGTACGGGGTTTTTTTTGATAGAAAGGGAGGGGTCATGAGGAGCGATCAGTGCTGATCGTGGAGTAACTTAGTGCTGGTGGAGGTTTTGGCAGCGGCGTGTGTGAGATTGAGGGAGAGAGGGGAGGGCGTCGTGGCTGCACTTCAAGCATGCAACGCCACTGGAGACGTCGACGCAGACGCAGACGCTCAGTCGCCGTTGCCGCAGTCGCGCGGCTGGGTGCTGGCGGCGGTGTGAACACTGTGGGGTTCCGGACTTGGGTTTTAGATCAAACACTGAATATAAAGGAAGAGAAATTCAAAACTGAACGAATTGATAAAGAAAACGGAGAAAACAATGTTCAACTAAATGAAATTTCTCCAAAGAAACAGCGGATAAGAACAGAAAACATAAGAGCCCTTCTGTAGAACACAGAGAAGAAGACTACTGTAACATAAAAAGCATGAGAAAAAAATAAATTAGAAAAGATATAATGCAATTCAAAATTCACAATCACATAACCTCATGAAAACCAAACGTTTTTTGACATCACTAATAGAAATGGAGACATTGTGCATCATTTCAAATGTTAATATGCCAAGCCTTATAACAAACTTCTTTTAGACACATGGCTTTTGCTCTTACACTATATATGCTAATAACATCAATGTTTCAACATGTACTAAAATGTAAGGATATATACATATCAGTTTTAATAGTTATTTGATTTTTAAAAATAAAATCAATATATTAATTTTACATTGTTGTTATCAATGGAGTGTCATCAATTAAAGCATTGCTGTTGATTATCACAAAATCTCTTTGGGCATAACATTGACAATTTAGATAAACATCTATCTAGAAACCTTAAAATTATTTAAATTCTAACAAGCCAATCCTCAGGGGGCACAATCATTTTTAATGGAACCTGTGTTAAAAACTGTTAGAAACATGACATATGGAACCTTTCAATTCCTTTTACTTTAGAATTTACTTTTACTTTTGACATTCTTTACTTTATAAATCTTTTCACTTTGCTTTTATTTTAGAACTTATTTCATTTTGCTTTTACATTGGAACTTGTTTTTACTTTGCTTTTACATTGAAACTTTAGATTACATATATAAAACACAACTTCTTCACTTATTCATTCTTGTTTATCAATTATAAAGTGGCCTTTGTTGTTTTTCCAAGCAAGTCCAAGTGGTCACAATGTCTATTGTAAACAAGATGACAACCTTAGTTTCCCGTACAGGGCGTGAATTACAACGGTACGAGCATGGTCATCGCCTTGTTGCAGGGTGTATACCTTACAGGTACAAACTTACTGAAGACAACAAAAAAATGGAAGTCCTCATGATCTCTTCACAAAAGGGGCAAGGCCTATTTTTTCCCAAGGGCGGTTGGGAAAAGGATGAGACCGTGGAAGAAGCGGCTTGTCGGGAAGCACTTGAAGAGGCCGGAGTCCGAGGCCTCTTACAAGATTTGCTTGGTTCGTGGGATTACAAGAGCAAGGGGCTACAAGGAGTATCATGTCCTGAAGGCCTTTGTCGAGCTTACATGTTTCCATTGGCTGTGACTGAGCAGCTTGATACTTGGCCTGAAAATTCTCGACACAGGCAATGGTTTGATGTGTCAGACGCTATGGAAAAGTGTCGCCACGACTGGATGCGAGAGGCTCTGAGAAATCTCATTGCAACTACTGAATCTCATGCTTAGATTAGTTGCATGCTTTTTTATTTTGATCCCTGCTTTTTTATTTTGATCCCTACTCAGGCTTATACAGTTCTAAACATTAATAAAAAATTCATAGTTGACGATAATTTCCATTGAAATGTATTCATTCAATTTGACTCTGCACTCCACTGGAACCAAAACATCCAGACTACACTTGTATTAGAGCCTGAGCACGATGAGAAAATAAAGAAACTTGAGTTCTAGGCTGAGCATGTCTATCAGGTGTCATATAATGCTGAAATGAATGTTTGATGCTGTGCAAATGAGGAGTGAAGTGTGAGCTCTGAAAATCCACCAAGTTACCTGGCATGCTTCTCTATTGAACTGCATTGTCCTTCAAACTACCAACACAAACAAAAGCCAAGACCTAGTATATTGTTTTAGTCACAGGCATGAAGTCAAAGAAATTCAAAAGCTCATTGCAATTTGCTTTGAACCAAATATGCTTCATTTCTTTGAAAAAATTGATCTACATCCAATGATAATGCCTTGCCCAAATCGTTGAATAATACATGATCAAATGACAATTCTGGTGCACAAACAGAGGTCTTTATAATTACTACTGCGGTTTGCTTTTGTCCTCCAAGTGCCTCTGCAATAAAACAATTCACCAATTACCATAATAAGTTTCCTCAAAACTTATGATTGAAAACAGCGTGATCACTCATGTGAAGATGGTGTTGAGAAGAGATGTTACAAGCATACTAAGGCACACACATGAAGCGACGAAGTGATTTTTAAGTTTACCTCAATTCAAATTGGTGATAGATTTCCGCCTGCTAAGTTTACACCACAGACCGTTTTTCGTGTGAATGGTAGCACCAGTCACTAGTTCCACTTCATCAGGACTTCCGCGGAGCTTCACATCAAACTTCTGAAGCAGCATGGCAAGAGCCACCGTGGATTCCATGAGGGCAAACTGGTCGCCCACGCATTTCCGAGGTCCTCCACCAAATGGCAAAAATGCAAAATCCGCCATCACCTGTAAATCCAGATGGAAAGGAAAAACTCATTACGTGCGAAGAAATGCTTGGCAACTTAAACGCTTTCAGGCATGTGGATGAGGTTCTCACAAACGTCTACATTAATTTCAATCAAACGGCATCCAGCAACTGAATAGGAGTTCACGAACCTCGTTGGGATACAGAGCTCCCTGACCCCGAGTTGGGTCGAAACCTGCCCACTTCTCAATACCATCACTTGGTTTTGCCTTCAAAAACCTTTCTGGGTTGAACTTCTCTGGCTCGTCCCAGAAGTAGGGGGACCTGTGAAGATTATAGACCTGTAGGACACATCACGGTTATGGTGCCATTTAAACCAACCGATTGGGTCAAAGAGGAAAAACGAGAAAGGGAATAAAACTACTCAATGATACCACAGCTTGTACGACTGCTGGAATGATGAAATTCATTAATCAAGGCGAAGCTTACCGATATAAAGAGGTCGACCCCCTTTGGAATAGAATATCCATTAGGATCCCCCTTGTGACCACCTGAAGCCAAACGTACATTTTGAAGTTATAACAGCCATTATTCAGGATACTAAAAGCATGAGTTCCCAAAAACACTTCAGCTTGCCACCAGATGAATTTCATGACTTAATAACAAACCTGGAAGAGTGTCGGGCTTCAGGGAGCGACGAATGAGTAGTGGAGGTTGAGGAAATAAGCGCAGTGATTCAGCTACAATCAGCTTCACATACCTGAAACAAACAAAGAAGACACGACCACGATAAACTATATGGCAGATCCAATATCTGGATTCTCAGTTATGTGGTTCTTTCTTAAATGAATACATGACGAAATACAGTAAAAAAATGTAGCAGTCTAGGTAAGATAACTAACTGCAATTTTTTGACATCCTCCAAGGTTGGTCTTCGCCCTCGAAGTACGCTATCTATCTCAGCTTGTGCTTTTGCAATCATATCAGGATTCTGTACACCAAACATGAGCCTAATCAGAGCCTTGTGAGATTATCCTATGCAAGCTAACTACGTCCACAACATCCTATGGAAATATACAAATAACCTGATTAAGACTCGAGAACACAAGGATGGTGGAGTGGACACACAAAATCTTTATACCAAAACGTAATGATTGTCATGAAAACAAAATATCAAGTAAAGTAGGAAGAGAAATTCTACCTGAGCAAGATAGTAGGTTGCCCATGTAAGAACAGCCGCCGTGGTCTCATGACCAGCAATGAGCATGGTCATCAAGTCGTCTCTCAACTGTGCCAACAGCCCCATGAGCACAGATTTATGTAATGCTAAGACTAACCACAGATTCATAAAAGCTTTAAAAAATAATGAATTTTGACATCAATGCGCCTCGAGACTTCCAGATTGCTTACCTGCTTGTTAGTGGCATCCTCGCCTCTCATGTCCACCAAAAACCTCAGTAGACTAGAGTCCTGTCACATCCGAAATAATCATTGTTAGGACCAATTTCCTGGGACATTTTGGTATCTTCTCAGAGCTTATCCCCATAGAAATTGCAGCTGATGGTGGTCGGTTGACGTAAGTACTTTGATAGCATTTTCATGATTACGAGGTTCTAACTGATAAGCGCTGATTATGGAAGGTCCAAAGTAACCCGACATCACAAAATCCGATGCTTACCTGGGCAGTTGTAAGATCCCTTTGTTGCAATGCTTCAACGTCAGTTTCCTGCATGGACATGAATGATGTCAAATTCATGTTGAGACAAAATAAATCGAAAGAATAACGAGAAACAGCACTCAAATCTGGAATTCACTCAAAAATACACTTTGAAAAATATGGATTATCGCTAAAATTATCTGCAAACTTTGAAACGAACCGAGACCAGAAAGTTCCATCTACTGTGTCCGGTGCTTCTACAATGTAACTGAAAGATCTACAGCGAAAGAGTGTGCAGTATGCGATCCTAACAACCGCCCTTACCTGTCGAGTTGCCTGTGCCCTCTTGATAAGGTCATCAAGACAGTCGTTGATCACCTTCAAGTCTTCGTGGAACTTTCTTTGCCTAGGTACCAACCACCTTGATAATGGAAATTTCCAATATGGAATGTAGAATGTTGACCGATGCTCTGCCTCGGAAAGTGTGCCATATACTGCCTGCAGAAAAAGCAGGCATCATTTAGCAATTTGAACCACAACGTCGACGTAAAGAAATAAAACCCACTGGTGATAGCAGTCATTGCATACACAAAAACATTGACCAGACGTGCCAAGACCATAGTGATTCATCACCGTATCACTACAGCCACTCTTGAGCAGTAACAACTTTCACGAATGGGGTAGCACAAAAGCCATTCCAAAGACCATCATAAAATACCCCACCAGCTTGACAGGAAGTAAGAAGCTTACGGCAATGACAGGGGACTCTCTCGTCACAGATCCGAAGTCATAATTGAAAACACTCAACCCAATGATGTCGAGGGCAAGATTTGAATATTCAGATTCCATTTCCATTTCAATCTCCGATTTCCCTTCTTGCTGGGCCGAATCCAAAAGCTTCTCAAACTTTTCCACGGTTCGCTCCGCACAATTATCAAAAACCTGAACCATAGCTTCCAAATAGGCAGCATGGAAGCCGGGCACAATTGCTGCACACCGAAATAGCCAGTTGTGTAAGAGGTGAATCCACTCAGGTGTTGTTTAGCTGCCAACACAGGATCGCGCACAGCATTGAACTACTCTTGAAGACACACCCGGGGGGAGAGCACAAGATTGACTACCTCAAAACCAGAAAAGAACGGTGACAAGAAGAGATTATATACAATCAACAGAAAGGTAAAAACAGATCATCTATACTAACTATTGTCTTCATTAGATAGTTTCATTAGGCATCAGACCTCGTCTTCTCACTTTCCATGTCTCCAGATCAGCGGGAATGAGCCCCTTCCCCATGATTGGCTCCAAAATGTCCGCTAGAACTCCCTGGATTTGTTCAGTAACAAGACACTCCAACCAAGTCAGTAAAAGATTGTACTTTATTACGATATCAAACATGGCAACGAAGTGTAGAAGTATGAGTGTTTGTCTGAACTGATAAACCCTACACGATTGGAGGTGGTTAGTCCCCAGATCATAGTTCTGGGATAGACTCTCGTGATAGACGTAAGCAAAAATAATACAACGGACCATAAAATCATGGAAAGACCTTGTCATAAGCAAATGCGTTCTCACGGAGGATGTGACGAGCGACAACGGGATCTGAAACCACGACAAATGCCTTTGGTCCAAAGGCAAGCTTGTATACTGGCCCGTGCTGCGTCACAAACATGAACAGGTTCACATTAACTCCATGGCATCGGTTTCCTGCACGTTTCACTAAATGGATGGAAAGAACATGTTGGTCATTGGAATGAAGAGGCAGAAACTAGCTCACTAATGTAAGGTTGCAGTGACCACTCCATCCTACTCTGAGTGGTTTACTATCTACTTGGAGTTTGCCTCTCTCAAGCACAAAATTTGGAAGAACTTACTTGCATGAACCAATCGTAGAGAGCAAAGAAGAGCGGGCGCCCGAAGAGGTCTGACACAGCACCCTCCGCAATGGGCATGGTGCCCATGTTCCCCCCGCTCAGCAGATTCGTCAGCAAATTACTTGCATTGTCCAACAGAGTCCTCTCATTCTCCGGCTTGCGATCTGATCCGGTCTTCACACTTCCAGAGCAACAAAACACAACCCAATCTAAGAGCAGGGATTTTTACTCCTCCTCAGAACACTTCAAACCACTCCAGACATTATCCACCTTTGTCCTCATAATCAGAGCTAAGCGGTGATCAAAATTCATGGCTACCAAGCTATATCTGAAATGAAAGAAAAAAAAACAAAAAAACAAAAACCTGGAAATCACTTCCAAAGCAGTAAACTATAAATAATAGATTAGAGTATAAGAGATTAGCTTGCAGCCAGAGAGCCATTCCAGCTAAACCTAAACCCTAATGCATGCTTCGAGGAATTCCCAGAACAGCTTCCAACACATATTTCAATACTAATTCCCCTAAATTACAATGTACCTGTGGCGTGACAAGGAAACACTGGATACCAATATCACAACGATTTTCATACTCCAGACATTGTTGTGGATTCTAACCCTCTGAGCATCCAGCCACCTAACATCACGTACAGTGGCTCGGGGTCCTTACCACCGGATTCCGCTAGAGCGCGGCTTGCAAGGGATCAGCGGTCTTAGCGAGAAGGATTGCCCCACGACGCTCGATTTGGAGCTCGAAAGGCGACCTGAGCTAGAGCTCTGGGTCACTGAGGACACAGAGCCAGCATTCAGCAACGTTGTCGCCATCGCCATCTCTTCGTCCTGCTCCTCTCGTCTCAAAACACACTCACTCACTCAATCACTCACTAGTCCGTCCGATTGCCCATGCGCGCAATAACCCAAACATCAAAACGCAACAGCTCTCTTCGCTCTAGCACAACTCAATTGCCTTCAAAGTCTTAAGAACAACCTCCTTTCGAGTTTGAGGAGGCATTAGAAACACTGCGACCTACTCATTCCCACATGAATAGCGTGAATTCTAAACCAGTTTCTGTGACTCCGTGCCCAATCCAAGCAGAGAACTATTTCTGCATGAATCGGTGGAGTGTTCCTCCAAACTAGAAAAACCTGCACGTCTCGGAGGGACCCAACTGATGGCACTCGGCGTGAAGCGCGACGACAAAGCCTGGATTTACACACAATTGGTAGATGGCACGGGAGCTTGCTCAAATCCGCTTTCAGTGAACATGGAAATCTGCAGGGCAGTGTGGATAGGATACGGCGAATTCACATGCAGGATGCTCGGATTGGTCATTATTTCGGATAACCCTTCTCCAGAAGTCGAACACACGAAGTCGCTCAACAGACTGTAGCCTGCTGGAACAGATTTTGAGCTTCAGAACGATTCGACAAGTGGAGACGGTGGTCGGCAAGAGCACGTTACAAAGTGTGGAGACATTTCTTTCAGATTTTGGTTACGAAACCTTGAAGACAGAAACCCTTCAACTTCAAAGTTCAACGTAATGCTCAGCCTTGATAGTTGGACTCGGAGATAAAGATACAAGAGGTCAGAAATCGCAACCATCTTCACAACATGCAAATCTGACTCGGAGGAGTCTAAAATGGGTCACTACATCCACGCAATTAGACCAAAGCTCAGTTCAACAGTTAATGGTTTTGGAATAGATTGCAAGAGGGAAATATATAGATAATTGTACAAAGAATGATGCCCTTATTTGGGCAGACTCATGAAAGAGACTAGGATGGTGTGCGTCTCACTGAGTTTATACCAGACAGAATCTAGTCATTGTGACCATAAAAGATGTCCCTGAACTGTCAGGATCGCACAACTATTTGAATGTACACAATTCCTATGATGTCTTCAATGTCCGAGCCACATGAGGCAGTGAATCTGAAAATCTCAAGCTGCGGCAGCGCTATCCTTTTGCTTAATTTTCTTCAAGAATTCGGGGAGGTTGAATTCAGAATGTGCTTTCTCTGTCTTCCTGACCAGGATGCACGTTTCCACTTCTAATCCACTTGAATCAACTGGTACATCTACTGTGAGCGATTTCAGCCCATGGAACTGCAATGTCACAATCAGAAAAGGGGCCACGTCGAGAATTAAAATGTGTAAAATAGCTGATTCATCGATTTTTGAAGACGTTACATCTCATTTGAAATCATACAAACGAAGAAACAAAATGCTGGAAAGTCATGGTCGATTTCAATTACCTGACTCGATCCGTGAACAAGCAATCTGTCATAGGTTGATCCAACTGCAAGAACAAGATCTTGTCCATCTCCTTCAATAAAAGATACCAACTTCTCCTGGAAACGATTGAATCATGCACTAATTGTTAATGGCTACAGCCTCCAAAGTAACATGAAACACATCCAGGACATACAAGATGGTCGTCATATAAATAATCTACTAACCTCGAGCTCCTGCAAGAAGGAAGACGCGAAATTCCGGCGAAGAGCAGAACGCAAATTGCGCTCCACTCCGCACCATGCTTTCATCGCTGGACTCTGTCTTCCTGTGTCTACGCTACCCACCGATTTTCTGTGAAGACCCTGCTGCAGAACTTTAGCCTGAAACAGCAAAGAAACTAAAATGCATAAGAACGGGCTGCTATGCACCATTGTAACTTTCAGTTGTCAACAATGTGTCTCCTCTGCAAGAACGGAGGCTCGTATAAGAATACTCAATCGCCATCCGAACCTGCAATAGCACAACATACCTGCAAATCCATGTCTACGTTTCTGAAGGGCTCCCAAATAGCCATGTCGCGAGAAGAGGCCATTACAATTTCCAGTGGGGATTGTACACTCTTATCACCTGAAAACACACAAGGCAGAATGATCAGTATCTAAGTGTACAGATGTGACAATAGCCAGGAATAATCAATATATTTAATAGTTACTAGACAGTGCACGAAAGTGCAAAATCCAATAGTGAACTGAGTTTGTAGCTAGGAAATATAATGCAATAAAAGCAGATAGAGTTCCGTACCCCAAGGAGGTGGAGCAAAGAGACTTCCAATGTCAGATGCAGTCAAAGCAGGAGCAAGCTCCCGCAGCGTGTTATCATTAACCCATCGACGATACCGCCGCCTGCCCAACTGCATTGACTGCATCCAAATTACATGAGATGAAGGCAAGTTCAAGGAAGACTTCAACAACAGTTTATTTCTTTTTTCAAAACGTCAGAATCTCACACACCATGTGCAGGTCTCTGCAGTCCACCCAAAAGACATAATCCATCAACAAAGTGCAACTAACCTTCGAATCTCGCATCTCGCGCATGTCGACATCAGAGAACCTGCCCTCGTTTTGAGCTCCTGTAAACGAAACCCCTCAATTAGGGTAAATACACTGCAACAGCTAGCCATATTGAAACAGACACTGAACAAAAGAAATTTCTCACACGGAATGCCACAAATGTTCACATCGCATAAAATCACTCTCCATCATAACCATTGTCAATAATACCTCAATCAAATCAAATTCTACTGAGCACCGCCTCATCCGGTACTCGCAGATGCAAATACTACATACGCAGCTGATAGTACTCGCGCACAGAAGAGGAAAAACTACCAGAGTCAGATCGCTGACGGTGAGCGCGACTCTTCTTCCGACCAACAACCTCAGCCGCCTCATTCCTCCCTCGTGCTGCCCACAAACAAACCACCACCACAACACTCAGCCGTCCTCCCAAACAGCAAACACGAATAACCCAAAATGCTCCAGAAGAAAGCTCTTCATGATAACCACTACCAACAAATCGTGCAAAAACTTCCCAGCTACAGATCTCCTCAAATTCCCCAAAAGTCCGCAACACAAGCCGAATGGACCATCTTCTCCTTCCCCAAACCACCTCCTCACGAGGGTTCGAACGCAAAAAACGAATGACAGCGTGAGAATAACCAAAGCCTACCAAACGCAGCACTCGTCAACCAGTCTCCTGGCTGGTACGCCATGATGAACGCCTCTGCAACCCTCGCCTCCAACTCAGAAACAAAAGAGAAAAAACAACCCTCCTCCCAACTCAAAAGCACTCACACGGCCTCCCTCTAACCCACCAAAAACGAAAACTCCCCTTCTCACAGAAACTCCAACCCCACAATCGCAACGGAAAACCAAATCCTTCACAAATGGCTTAAATTCGCGGCTCCAGAAGCTATCCCAGCCACTGTTCCTGCGAGGCGGTGAAACCCAATTGCTTCGGCCGCAAGGAACAACGACTCATGCGAAATAGTAACTGCACCAAACAAGGCGGTGTGAGCGGCACGTGAAGGAACTTGGGCAGGCAGTGAGAATCTCCCCAAGCATAACTCTGGAATGTGCAACGATACCCTCTCTCTCCCTCTCTCTCGCCTCCCCATTCTCCGCCGCGTGTTCCAACGCGGTGCCTAGCGTCACTCCGGCGTCACCCGGCGTCTGTCTGCCTGGCAGTCACACACCTTCATGACAGTTTTCACATGAAATACATCCACTCCAACATCTGCAGCTCGCTCAAAACTCATAGTTATGATCAACGCAGGACTATTTTGTCGGAGGTGACATAGCCTTGATGATGATCGTCGCATCAAGCATGGTATCATGTCGGCAGAGGGTTAGGTTTTTTTGTTTCAAGGCGATCATCTTCTCGGACGTGAATTGACTGAGATTTCTGGAGCTTGAAGGATTCTGTGGGAGTTATTCTGACATACAATTGGAGAACGAGGTGGGTTAGTTGTTTTGAGTTTGAGTTTGGGAGTCTGATCGTTGATGGGTTTTGAGGTTTCTGGAGTTTGTGGGGTTGTGGAATTTGGTTTAGTTTAACCGATGGAAGGTTAAGTGATGGCAACTTGGGGCTTACGTTTCTGCCTTTTGGGAAGCCCTTGTGAGGAGAGCATGGGATGCGAGTGGGGGTTTTGGTTTGTGAGGAGGGAGTAGGGTTTTTGTTGGAGTGATTTGTGTTTGCATTTGCGGGGTATGAGTGAAGCCTCGTTTGCTGATATTGGGGAGTGGTTTGGGGGGTTTGGTGGTAGAGGTGGGGTTGTTGAGGAGAGAGGGAGAGAGGGAAGGGGGAAGCATGGCGCCTGTGCCGGACCTGGTGTTGAAGGATAATTGCACGGGGTGTCGCACAACGAAGGACCTCTATGGCAGCAACTGCGGTCACCTGACGCTGTGTATGAAGTGTGGCAAGTCGATGGCAGAGACTGCGGCTCCTTGTTCCGAGTGTGGCACTCCTGTCACGCGGCTCGTTAAGGTTAGTGAGGACCTGCTTCTTCTGGGTGGAATGGGCTTGGTTCTTAAGTTCAGGACTTGGGTTTTCGAAATTAGGTATAGGAGGTGCGGAGTTTTGTTGTGAGTGTTGCATTCGCTTTGTAGAGATGGTTTATCGACTGATGAGCCTGGTTTTGCGTGTGAGTTTTTTTTAACTAACCCAGATATTTTTGTTTTCTGCTTTGATGTGTCTGTACTAAATCATGGGATTATTGATTTTGTAATCCAGGAGTTAAATGTGCGTGCACATACTGCCAACAAGCAGCACTTCATCGGTCGGTTCTTACAGGGGATGCCGATTTTCTCCAAGAAAAAATCAGATGGGGCGAATTGGAGTTTGCAGCGGGAAGGGCTTCAAGGCCGTCAGCTGACAGAAGCACTTAAGGTATGTGGCCCGTTCTTGCGTGGGTAAAATTTCTGTCTCCCATTTCTAGAGTCATTGCTTTTCCTGTGAAGATGTGTGTACTTAATTTACTCTCTTGGGCTTTGATTGTGTAGGAAAAATACAAACAAAAGCTATGGATTCTAGAAGACGATGTTGGCCAGCAGCAGTTCCAAGGGCAGCTGGAAGGAGGGCAACAAGCAACATATTTTATTTTGTTGATGCATGGTTCCGAGTTTCTCACCTCCCCAGCTGGAGCCTGGTAAGTCATTACAATACCGCTGATGTGATTCCAATTAAGCTCAATAGTTGTTTCAGGAGCTTGAAATGTGTTATCAGTCGTTTGTGTGATATCTTAATGTGAGGAATTATTTTCTCTATTGATGTGTTCTAAGGTTGTCCACATGCGAAGTTTTTGTCTTCCTTTCATTGGAAGTGTATAGTTGGCAAATGTTTTAGATGGAGCCTATGGGTTTCGTATGCTGAAGCAGAATGGTTGATTTATCAGGTATAATTTCAACAAAGTAGCCCACTACAAGCAATTAACACTAGAGGAAGCAGAGGAGCAAATGAAAAATCGTCGGAAGACAGCTGATGGCTATCAGCGATGGATGATGAAAGCTTCTAACACTGGAGATATGGGCAAGATGCCCGGCTCCGGAGCTGGAGGAGGGGGTCGTAGGAAAGGGGGTGATGATGATGATATGGGCTCAGATAAAGGGGAGGATGACGAGGATGACGAATTTGGAAAGAAGAGGCTGAACTTGAATAAAGCTGCTAAAGGAGGCGATGAGGATGGTGAAGAACTAGCAAATGAAATCGACCTGGATGAGGAGGAGCCAGAGCGAGGTATCTGCCATCAACAGACAATTTTACCGTGATGATGTTTCTCGATTGCGAGTATCATGTCAATTGCTTCTTTCTTGCATTTTTTGGATATTCTATATGGAATTCTCTTCTTGCAGCACTTTTATGGAAGTTGGTATCTCTAGAGTATTATGTTCTAAATCTCATTATTCAACTTTTGTTAACCACTGCTTCATATACCCTTAGGATGGTAGAAGTATATCAGAGGTTGACTGTAATTAAGTGGTTCTCTGTATAATCGGCGGTACAGGTGATGATTGGGAACATGAAGAAACGTTTACAGATGACGATGAGGCAGTGGGCAATGATCCTGAAGAGCGAGAGGAGCAGGTTCCGGAAGGACCAGCTCCACCGGAAATCAAACAGGTAGGTGGCTTGTTGGTTCTGGGGCCCTCAAGACTTGTGATTAGCGCCTGTTGTTCTGCGGCTCGACTGAGTGGTTGGAGGAAACAATTGTTTTAATGATGAACATTGATTCTGCTGTTTCACTGCACCAGCATGTTCTGTTTTGAGGGATGGCTTTTGTTCTGGCGTGACCTGTTCGATGTTTGTTGTGAATGGATGATTGCACTCTAGGACGAAGAAGAAGAGGAGGAGCTTAGTCAAGAGGGACAGCGGAATGAAGAGGGGCAAGGAGGTTTGAGCAAGTCTGGTCGTGAGCTGAAGAAGTTGCTCGGTAAACAAGGTCTAGACGACTCTGACGGTGGTGATGATGACGAAGAAGAAGATGAAGATGTAAGTCTTGCTATGTTGTTGGGATGAGTGGGTTAGTTTAGGACTATTGTGCGTTCTGTCTTGCGTGCTTAACCTTCATTGTTTTTAACTTGTGTCATCACATATGTACGCCTCTGGTTGTTATCCAGGTTGACTTGGACAACGATGAAGTCGGAATGTCTCCAGTGTTGGCTCCGACGAAGAAAGATGCTCCTAAGGAAAAGGATACCCCCGCTGAGCCTACTCCTGCAAAAGCAGGAAACGGGAAATCAACAGCAGCTGCCACTAACAAGAGCAGCAAGCGGAAGGCCCCTGCTGTGGAGGATGAGAAAAAGCCTACCAGCAATAAGAAGGCTAAAGCAGATGGGGACAAGGTTGTTACTGATTACAAGCGCATTTTCTTCATCAGCTCAGACCTGATCCTGAGTAGTTTATTCAAGAATGGTTGTCTCGGACTTGGTCCTTTTCAATAATATTAAAATGATCTGGGTGCTTACTGACCACATTCATTTTCCATTTTGTATTAGGGGGTCAAAGCAGCGCCAGCCAAGAAGGATTCTGCTAAAAGTGGGCCTGCCAAAGGGGCACCTGCTACAACTTCTGCAGCTGCTAAACCTGCTGCAGGCGGAGGCGTCTCGGAGGAGGAAGCGAAAGCTTTGCTACGATCGTCTGGCCCTATCAAGAGCCAAGACCTAGTTGCCAAGTTCAAGAGTCGACTGAAAACACAAGAAGTATGCAAAAGTTCTTGAATACTTGTCTATAGCTCATGTTTATATATGCATGGTAGTTTTGTAAACAAAGTATGAGGTTGAAGTGTGTTGTTGCTTGGTTTTCTTAATTTCTTCTTATCTAGATTGTTCTCAACAGAGCATGTGACAATTCTTTGCAAATGAAGTCTTACTTAGTTGTGTTTCATATCCGCAGGACAAGGCTGCATTTGCAGCAATATTGAAGAAGATATCACGGATTCAAAAGACGGATGGTGTAAATTTCATTGTGTTGCGCTAGGAGTACAAACAGGATAGTAGGTTTGATGGGATGAATCTTTTCCACTGATCAAACACAATTTTCCTGCAACTCCCTTCTCCGGTTTGGGCTTTCTTGTACCAGAACTCCTGTACATATATAACAATGAAGTTCAATAGAAAAGCATGGCAGGTAGTGGATTTTCGGAGCTCACACTTCACTCCTCATTTGCACAGCATTCAAGTGGTCAAACATTCATTTCAGCATCATTTGACACCTGTTAGTGTGCTGTTTTATAATCTTGTCGTA
The DNA here is from genome assembly GCA_014871385.1 of Ceratodon purpureus. NCBI lineage: Eukaryota > Viridiplantae > Streptophyta > Bryopsida > Pseudoditrichales > Ditrichaceae > Ceratodon > Ceratodon purpureus. The sequence continues at coordinate 1,746,798 of CM026421.1, read as the reverse complement.
ATACAAGTGTAGTCTGGATGTTTTGGTTCCAGTGGAGTGCAGAGTCAAATTGAATGAATACATTTCAATGAAAATTATCGTCAACTATGAATTTTTTATTAATGTTTAGAACTGTATAAGCCTGAGTAGGGATCAAAATAAAAAAGCATGCAACTAATCTAAGCATGAGATTCAGTAGTTGCAATGAGATTTCTCAGAGCCTCTCGCATCCAGTCGTGGCGACACTTTTCCATAGCGTCTGACACATCAAACCATTGCCTGTGTCGAGAATTTTCAGGCCAAGTATCAAGCTGCTCAGTCACAGCCAATGGAAACATGTAAGCTCGACAAAGGCCTTCAGGACATGATACTCCTTGTAGCCCCTTGCTCTTGTAATCCCACGAACCAAGCAAATCTTGTAAGAGGCCTCGGACTCCGGCCTCTTCAAGTGCTTCCCGACAAGCCGCTTCTTCCACAGTCTCATCCTTTTCCCAACCGCCCTTGGGAAAAAATAGGCCTTGCCCCTTTTGTGAAGAGATCATGAGGACTTCCATTTTTTTGTTGTCTTCAGTAAGTTTGTACCTGTAAGGTATACACCCTGCAACAAGGCGATGACCATGCTCGTACCGTTGTAATTCACGCCCTGTACGGGAAACTAAGGTTGTCATCTTGTTTACAATAGACATTGTGACCACTTGGACTTGCTTGCAAAAACAACAAAGGCCACTTTATAATCGATATATAATAATCACTAAGTGAAGAAGTTGTATGAAGGAATTATATAGTATACAAGCCAAATTGTTGAGTTCCTTTATATACCTCATCCAAAGTTATAGTATGAAAGCAAAGTAAAAACAAGTTACAATGTAAAAGCAGTATAAAAAAATTTTAAATTAAAAAGTGTGAAAATAATAACAAATTCTAAAGTAAAAGGAATGAGAAGGTTCCGTATGTCAAGTTTTAACATGGTCCACAACCCCATCATCATTGTAGGCTTTTTTGAAAAGAGTCGAAAAATTGGGGAAGGGGACTGTAGTTATTCCGGTGTAGTTATTCCGGCTTTTTATTATTAATTTCTTGTATGGTCAGCTATGATTGACCGTGGGTGATCTCGAGCAGGGCTCATTTCTGAGCTCCTGCCCTTGAGCAATTATATCACACCATTGGAAAATCACTCCAAAAATAGGGATTACTTCTTTTTAATTCTTTATTATTATTATTATTATTATTATTGTATCTTATGCACTTTGTCTTGCATAATTATCATTGTATCTTATGCACTTCCAATAAATTGATAAAGTCAATGCTATTTCTTTGTTATCATATTATTATGCAATATTTTTAATGAAATATTTTAATAGCTTTAGAGTCCTATTTAGAAACTAGTTTATTTGTTCATTCATTTTTAGTTTTATTAAACTTAAATATCCAAAACATTCTTATGTAATTTAAAAATGGTTCATAATCTTGCAAGACATCTTTCAATGTTTTTATACTAGATAATTCCTCCATTCCCTCAAAAAATTTCTAAAACTAATTTCCACATATTTTTTAAAATTTCTCATTTCTTTTGTTTTCTTATTTAAAATAAAACGTGCTATCAACGTACGGAACATTGGACGAGATGACCACGGCAGAGAACGACGGTCACGGGTATAAAGGCGGTCGTAGGAACACATGCCATAAACCCTAGCCTGAGTGGGGAACCCAAACCCGCGCATGCTCCCGAAACAGAGACAAACGATTCTCTCCCAGTTTGAGCGTTTGCGAGATTGCTGTTGTTCGGTGGCAGTTGCGCCATTGCTCTTGGAGCTCACACATCCGCCACCATGGCTGCGGGTGGAGCCCCCAAGCAGGCTCACCGAGGTGGCGGAGGTGGAGGTGGAGGTGGAGCTGGGGGTGGAGCTGGGGGTGGCAATGCTGATCGCAAGCGCCGAAGAGCCAAGTACCTGCCCCATGTATGTAGCTCCTGGGATTTTCTTGAGCTCTGTCAACGTAGTGGGAAGCTTGTTTTTGCGTGAAGTGGTGGATTGAGTGGAGCGTGGGTGAATTGCGGGGTTTGGTGTGCTTGAGGGTGGATCTTTCGAATTTGGCAGTCGATTTGGCTGGAGGGTTTTCTGTCTCGAATGTGGATTGGTAACAGCGAGGTTTAGGTTTTAGGGTTTAGGGATGATTTATGTGGGTGTGAAGGGGTTAACCTTGAGGCGTGAGTTTGTTTTCTTTCGCAGTTAGTTCAAATGGGATGTGAGAGAGTTCAAAGGTGGAATTGGAAGAGGGAATTGGGAAATGAGAATTTGGAATTTGGTGGAATTGGTGTTGCAGAACCAGAAGAAGGCTGTGATCGAGCATGGGCAGAAGGGGTTTTTGGTGACTTGTGTTGGGGGGAAAGAGCGGGCCAGCATTCAGGAAATTAGCAACGTTCTGGAGGAGGTGCCATTCTGCTTCATTTTCTTTCGCTGTTGAATTTGGAGGAGCTCGATTAGGTTCTCTATGGTTGTTTGGTGATTAGTTTCTTCAATTTCGGGGTTCGTTATTTGCAGTTTTTCGAAAGACCGAGCACTTCAACCTCTGCTCCTGTAGAGAAAGGTCCTGATGATCGCACGGGCGCCAGTGGTGCCTCGGACCATTCAGACGAGGAATCTGAAGAGGACGAAAGTGACGAGAGCGAAGATGAAGGGGCCAGGAAAGTGTCCAAGGTGGCACCTCCAGCTGCATCGACGATTTCTAGTGAAGGCAAAAGCAGAGGGGGCGGAATTGACGAGCTTCTGGCTGCCGAAATTGATGAGATTCGGACTAAGAAGAAGGTGAGTACAAAATGTTGCTTCATAATCCTGTGTTGGCATAACCTGAACCCTTCCATAACTTCCCTGCGCATCGACCTGAACCAGTCGTCTTTGACATGGTTCAGTGGAAGTAGTTCTGTCCTCTACTTCGTGTTGATTTGATTGACGGGTTGAGATGTTGCACTTCTTCGTCGTGAGATGCACATGCTTGTTATCGTCATCTGAGAGAGTAGTTGGCATCCTGTGCAGGCACGGTTCTCTGGGTGTGAGACAGGCTGCCACGGTGTAGTTTTCGTTCGCATGTTGAAGGATGCGGCTGCGCAGCGTTCTCCGATGGAACTTGCTGAGGCTATTGTAAGAGATGCGGCTGCTACCAAAAAATCTAGAACAAGGTAATTTGTTTTATGCAGCAATTATATCCCCATTTAGCGGTAATTTCTGTGTAAAATACGTCAATATCTAGCATGTTAGACCAGTTTTTCAACAGGCTTGCAATCCTACTTGATGACGGGAACACTAATGGCATACCACTTGTATCGATCTCCAGGTATAGTATGCGATTAATCCCTGTAGAGACAACATGTTATGCATCACCAGCAGAAGTGGAGAAAGCTGCTCAATCAATGGTAGCCCGACATTTTCCCACTGGAGAGGGATGCCCTACATTCAAGGTACATTTCTTACGTTTAGTACTTTGAATTTGGATAAAGTATTGATGCATCATACTTTACAGTTAAGCTACCCACTATTTGATATCAGTACAAACACTTGATGAGATTTGCAGTTTACCCTTTCGTCAGATGCATTTGATTAAAGTTGTAGCTGATGACTTCTGATGCAGTTCGCAGTGGCTATTGAGGCCCGAGCGAACACTTCAATCGACAAGATGGCGCTCATCAATGCAGTAGCGAAAATTGTTCCCCAACCTCACTCTGTTGATCTCAAAAACCCTCAGAAGACCATCCTCATGCAGATAGTTAAGGTGCGAATTGTTTCGTAATGCTATGTGACGAGAAAGTAAAAGTTGAGGATGGTGTACTTCTTCACATCATGGTCGTGCTTTTTGCAATGCCAGCGGAGACGCAGATGGACTGTATTGTTTCATAATACTGACCAAACACAACTGCTCTAGTGCTAATATTTGATTCAACTTTCATGATCTTTGCTGTACAGACTACTTGTGCATTGGGAGTAGTTCGTGATTTTAAGGAGCTTGCCAAGTACAACTTGCGAATGCTTACTAATCCAGAGCTGGAAAAGAAGCCACCTAGCAGCAAGGAAACAAGTTCAAAACCAGAGGCTGACACACTAGAACATCCAGTGCAAAAGGATGCACCGTCTCCTACCGCGGATACTACTGCAGTCGATACTGCTCCATCAGTCGGATCGGAAGTCAAATTGGACGACTCCAAGGCAGCAGACATTGATAAAACATCAGGGGAAACGAAAGCTGATTCCTAATCTGTAGAATATCATCGTAGTCTAGTTTTAGGAACTACATTCAAAATATGACATATTGAGAAGTTTTGTCCCGGAAATTTTGTTTCTAAAAGATATTTTCTGATCCTGCTTACTGAAGCTGGGCCGGGTAAACGCCTTTCTCCATATGGTTTCACATCGTTGATGTTTTCATACCATCTATGCTTATCCCCTAAGAACCGTGGGTTTGTGCAGTTTCAAAGCGACTGTATGCTATGGGAATCCTGCTGTAACGTTTTGGAAAACTGATCTGGCACTGGAGCCATAACATTCGCAGCTTCAATCTGTGAAGATATTCAGTTCCGAACCCCGTGTCTTCGACAGCGCAGTTCTATCGTTAGCACAGATCCAAGTCGCTCTTCTTCCAATCTCGGAAATTATATTATACAGTGGATCCGGGATCCATGTCACCATGTGGACAAGTTGGCTTAGCACGGAAAAAAGTAGTGGCCATAACTGCGTTATATGTGGCATTTTTTAATTTCTGGTGCGGCATTCGCAATCTCGAAGACCGAGCACCAATTCCACTGGACCAAACGAGTCGGTCGCAGAAAGGCGATCCGAGGCTGACGTGCCATCACCATTGTGGCACCGAGAAACTTTAATCATCCATCTTCAGCAGCTTATCCGCCCCACCAATCCCACCTCCTGTGGCTCTGGATATCTGGAGATCAGCAACGACACCACCACAATATAATCTCAGTCTCCGAAACAGTTATCTGTCAGAAACTCCACCTTCGCTCAGGTCGCCATCGATCACTTGTCTAGCCTTCACCCACCCTTTGTAATTTGTCTAGCCATGGCTTCCATCGCCGCTGCCGTCTCCGTGCCCACCTTCTCAGGCCTCAAGGCCGAGAGCAAGGCTGCACCTGCTCAGGTTGTGTCGTCCTCGACTGTGGTGCGTATGGCCCCAGTCCGCGCTTCTGTTAGCAACGAGACCTTGAAGAACGTGGGCAAGGCCCTCTTCGCGGCTTCCAGCAGCCTTTTGTTGGCCGCCTCGGCTAACGCCGCCACCGTGAAGATGGGAGGCGACGACGGTACCCTGGGCTTCTTCCCGAGCTCCATCAGCGTTGCTGCTGGTGAGTCGATCACCTTCGTCAACAACAAGGGGTTCCCCCACAACGTGGTGTTCGACGAGGACGCCGTGCCCGGAGGAGTGACTGTGGATGCCTTGAACCACGAGGACTACCTCAATGCCCCCGGGGAGAGTTTCACTGTCACGCTTAAGACTGCCGGCACCTACGAGTACTACTGCGAGCCCCACCAGGGCGCTGGCATGAAGGGCAGCATCACCGTGTCTTAATGACCCCCGTCATTCGTCGACTAGATCTCTGTTATTAGTTTTGATCCGAGAGACGTGTGTAATTGTGGTGGTGTTGTGTACAAGAGTTTAGATACCGTCGATGCTTCGCCGTCAGCGGTCCGAGTTTGTAACTTATAGATTAGTTGGCCTTGGCGTCAGCTCAATTTCTTTTCTCTTTTCTGATTCTGTGAGTAATTTGAACTCAAAATGACACAATTTTTTTGACAATCCTCGGTGTCCTTTGCTTCGCTGTGGTTGTTTCTCCTATTGTCTCTGTGTGAGCTCTTCATGCGTTGGTCGATTTTATCCAATTCACTGTTTGGGCTGTGTCTACTTCTCTGCATCCTTAATGGTATTGAATCTTTCTCTATTGGCAATTTTATTTTCTCAGACCTGCATCAGACGGAAATACTCTGTGCCGTGCACGTTTAAATACCCCTTGCAGAGAATTGACGTTTTCGTTGTGGACAGAGTCGATACTAGTGTGATAAGATGACCTAGTCGTGTCTGCGCAGAGGCGACATTGATTAGGTGAGTAAGGAAATTCATGAGGCGACCCTGAATTTGAGCATAGTTGCTGATTTATACATCTATCTACATTGTTGTGGTCGATTCTCTTGTAATGTATTAGTCACAATGTTTGCTAGCTTTGAAGTGGTAGATCTGTGCTGTAAGGGTTTTGTGTTGTGAACCTGTGGTTCAGGTGACTAAAACTGTGAAATTGTGTAGTTATGGCAGTTTTATATCAGGGAATTTTATTGACGCTGTTTACTTGTCATCTGGATATTTCTTGAACCTCGCAGTTTAGCTTGTACACAAGCTGGAAATCGGCTATAAACAAACTACTCATATCTGCACTATAACGATGTTAAAACCTAGCCAGGAAGGATAGCATAAGCATCTAATTTCATTTTCCTTCAAGATCAACTTCCCTTGAGCTCTATTCAGATCGATTTAATTTACATTCTGCAGCTGACTCCGGATATATCTCTGTCTTGAAACTAGACTGTTCAACTTGATTAAACATCTTGGAAGGAGAAACATGAAACCATCCTCGTTGCTCTGACGGGTGCCCGGGATGTCTGGGACATAACAACAGGTTCAAAATTTCCTGAAATGTGTCACGATGAGGACAGTGTGAGTGGCCAGCTTCTCACACCAGTGAAGACCTTGTCCTAGGTAAGTTGCATTTTCATCGATCGTCACAATCACCTTACGATGGACTACAAATTTTCTTTAGAACGTCCAACAGTTAAAGAGAATTCAGCTTAACATTAAATAAGAGACCAAGAGAAGATAGATTGGTATTGTGACAGTCCGACCACTCCTCGGAGACCCGAGAATTCTCGAAATTGAGCAATGAAAAGCTGGAGACGCTGGCCAGTGGGCCAAGAAATTTCATGATGGAGTTCGTCATTAATGGCCTTCACAACATCACGAATGATGGCGGAGCATGTACTGGTACCAATGGCGAAAAACTCTGAACACAGAAGCAGATTTGCTCCTTGATAGAGCTTGAACAATGTACAGTCAGGTACAGCTCATTTACAAATTCTTGCATTCACAAGGGAAAAAAAGCTTCATTGCTGCCAACTTTGCCGCCCTCCCAAGAGCTCAAAAATTGGAATTTAACCATGAAATTTTTACCACAACATTATCTTTAAGTTAATAACACGTGCACCAAATTTCAAGGCCAGAAGATCTACACAAAATATTTGACCACAAAGAGGTACTTGAAATCTACCAATCAATAAGTGTTTTTTAGAAAATTTTCACAACTACACATGTTCGTAGTTTTTGAATGTCTTTTTATGTTTGAATCTTTTGAACTTGAAATTTGTCACACATATTCTCAACATAGAGATAATATCATGCCAACATTTTCATGGTAAATAAACAATTTTTCACCCCATGGGAGGGTGTGGGAGTGGGCAGTAATGAAATTGTTTTTTTTCAAAAAACACTTGTCGATTGGTAGATCTCAAATACTTCTTTGTGGTCAAATCTTTTGAAGTTGAAATTTTTACCCCATATTATCAACATAGAGATGATCTTGTGCTAAAATTTTCATGGCCAAATTCTGTTTTCCCATTCTTTGGGAGGTTGTCAAAGGTTGTAATATTGAATTTGTTTTTTTTTAGCTACACATGTTGGTAGATTTTGAATATCTTTTTATGTGTAGATCTTCTGGCCTTGAAATTTGGTACACATGTTATCAACTTGAAGATGATGTTGTGGTAAAAATTTCATGGTAAAATACTAGTTTTTGAGCTCTTGGGAGGGCGGCAAAGTTGGCAGCAATGTAGGTTTTTTTCCTTTACGAAAACAAGAATTCGTAATTGAGCTGTACCTGATTGTACATGCAACTCTAACAATAGGGGGTATAGCCAGATGGTAGTGCGTATTTGCCCTCTCAATGTGAGGACGGAGAAGATTAGTTAGACTGAAAACAGAGGACTTCGACATTCTAAAATTCTTTCGCCAACGGTTGTCATCAAACTCCTGCAAGACGAAGCGGCTGAACCAGGACGTGGACCGGGGAAGAAACCACCATCCGAGTTCCTAGTCCAACAAAGTGGTTGCATGTGCAATGCAAAAATTGTGTAGAACAGACGCAACAATGGCGTGCATGTTCACAAGGGTTTCATGCACCTAGCCAACAGGCTATAGCCGCGTTACCCTCATCAGGAGGTATAACATTGGCGGGTCTAAACATGTTCACAACATTCTGGAGGAGCAACACAAGAGAAGGAAGAAAAAACGCTACATTCTGTGGATCAAGGCCTTGATCCATCGAGGAAAGAGGAAGATTACCACGCAAGTAAACTCTACAATCTACGGGAGAAGGTGGACATGATACCCTCTCCGACAGCTGATACAATGTAACTGGAGACAGAGCTCAGAATCGGGAATGGCACAATCTAACCAATCGAAACATACCTGGTGACTCGATGTGACACCACAAAATGCTTACCTTAGTCCACTAAAACCCTAAGCCCCATCCAACATCTTCGCAACGCAGGATTTAGAAACTTGCCAATGTGCATCAAATACCTATGTACACAAAAATCAGACGCAGTAGCGGACGCAAGCATAGGGCAAAAACAGCGACAAGAGAACGTTGACGTAGGTGCGGAATGTATTACCCAACATCACAGTCTATTGCTCCCGGAAGTAATCGGAGACGCGGTGTCGACAAACTCCACAATTGTCCCTCCAAAGGAATGTATACACCGCGCCTGCGAAACCTCCGAGAGCTCCAAACAACGGCGGAAACTAAATTAGCGGAGAGGCAAAGTAATCACAATGGAGATGATGCAATGTATGACGGATCACTATCGAGAACTGGACCAAACTTTCAAAGCACACAGTGATTGAGCAACAACAAAACGGAGCCCGGACACACAAATCAGAAATGCAACAAGAAGTATGTTGCGAGAGAAGAGGAAAGGGATGGGTTCGAATCAGGATTCGGCCACTTGTCCAACCTGCCCGCCTCTCTGCTGCGGGCAGCCACTCTAGTTCTTTCAAACTTTGACTACGTCAATCACATCTCACTAGTGCAGAAGGGGACGCCTTCCACCCAGCCAGTCCACCCGAAGGTTGCACAAGGTGGACTCAAGGTGGACTCCTGGAAAGGAGGGATGCTCTCATTGGTCAGTTACAAAATTAGTCCTCTGAATGAAGCGAGGACGATTTAATGTAGCTTGTAGGTGGACTAAGTCCACGTGTTGGATTAATCCTCTTGCTTGTATGCACACCGAAAGAATGAAACCCAATTTTAAGCTTCATTCAGAGGACTAAAGAAGGAAAAAGAATCCAGTGATCGATTCCACCCACATTGGAAGACCGACCTACCTTGGGATCCTTGTCGTTGTGTAGCTGCATATGAGCAAGTAGGAGCGCGAGTGGAAGAGCTGCGCAGCTTCCTTGGCCAGGCCCGCCACTCTGGACTGCGGCCTGGGTGCACTTCATGTCTTTGTGCTTGAGCACTTACACTGGTGCTTCTTGAGCATCTTGTTTAGAGTTAAGTTTTTCAGTTTCCTGCGAGGTGAGTAGTTCAGATTCGGTTTCTCAGACCTGCAACTTGAGATGGCGGGACAATACTTCGACCCTTCTACGGCCACAACGGCAGCAATGGCTTGATGCCAATGGACGACGTAATTCAGCTTTACACAGTGGTGCTCTTGTTTTTGAGTCGTTGTGTTGTAGATTATGTTTATCAATGTGTCATTGAGGATCGTTTTTTCTTTTGTATAAGTATTTCCATCAGCTGTGGTGATCTTGTTCTGGAGAATGATGTTCTCTCCGTGTGTGTGTTCGTTGGTAGCTTGTAGATCATTCTCTCCGTATGTGTGTTTGTTGGCAGCTTGGCTGAAGAAAATGGACTGCGTGGCCTTCAATCCCAAGGCTGATAGGTGGTGCAAGCTCCCGCTTCAATTGATGAATCTACCAGGCTCGGCTACCAGACAAAGAATAATATCATTATAATCAAATTACATCATGATCTCAATCGATAGGTGTTCGCACTTGGAATAGCCTCTCCACACAATCCGCATGTGCCGCAACTGACACAACCTAAACCGGGACTAAACAGGGCCACATCCTGCTTTAGCAGATGGTGGAAATCTGTTATTTCGAGACCGCCCAACTCCACGTAGGGAGAAAGGAATCCACCTGCGTGGACTGGCCCCTCATAGGTGGACTCTTGGGTGGAATAGCGCTTGGAACTGGTCGCATGTTGTACTATTGTCTAGTTCCCCTAATGATGGGCAACGGGGTGGCTCATATCCACCCATGCCACCCCACTACCCTACCTCTCCATTCCAAAATATCCACTTCGTCCTCAGTTCGATGTGAACAGAAACCAACTTTTGGGGGCTCGACAGAGTTATAGGGTTGCATTAGGGGTGTTCAGAGCCCTCCACCCTCCACGATGAGTTTCAAGTGACTAATTTCTAGCATCCAATCTCATCTTGCCAACTTACCAAATTTCAAGTGAGTTTGGGGCCCTCATGTGGGGTCCTCTATGTTTGGTGGTCTCGGTGAGGAAAACAAGATTCCCTTTCAAGTGGTCTCGTTTGGTGCTCTGAACACCCCTAAGATCGACTGACCTATAAGCGCCCCCCCCCCCCCCCCCCCCCCCCTAAAAGCACCAGCCAAAATTGCTCCAGAAGCACCGTCTGGTAGACCGAATTCCATACTTTCAGGGATCATGGGCATGATCGAGTCGTGTGAGGGGCAATTTTAGATTGCATGGGGCGCCATTATGAGTTCCTGGTAAATCGGTTTAGGGTCTGCTTGATATTGCAAAAAGCTACATGTGTGGGAGCAGAAATACGACACTTGCAGAGCACTTTTGTAAATTTTGCAGAGCGCTTTTGCAACATCCCGTGACCCATTCTGAATTTCAGGGCTCCTCGGTTTATCGGTTCTCGAAGCTTCACTTTTTTGTTCAAGCAGACACATTTTTGTAGACGCTCAAGGTTATTTTTACGATATTCACAACAACAGTTACTGGATTCATGATGTGTGCTATTGCTACGAATCATGGATCAAGAATAGGTTAAATCTTGCTTGGCACTTTGGAATTTTCTATAAAATTCAAAAATGCGAATTACATGCTGCAAATTTTTGCAATCTTTGTGAATACCTATTTCGAATGTGCTCATATTTTTATTTCGAATTTTCTGATGCTAAAAATAGGTCAGATCACTTAAGGTGGTGCTTTTAGGACACTCAACCTTATTACATAGTTTGCCGTCCATTGGTGTGAAGGGGGCATCAGAGTGGTCCCAAACCTCCCCAACAGTAGCCCCTGGATAAGTTCAAAAGAATAAAACTATTCCCAGCACGACGACAACTAAACACCTATCCACTCCCCTTTTAATTTTAATCCCTAACCTCGACGTCATCAATAGCACTAGGACCACCACCCAGTATGAACAGAAGCCTCGAAGCCTCATCACCCTTGTTCCCCCATCCAAAGGCTGCCATCCATCTCTCTTGTCCACGTCCTAAGCCTAACCCTCCAACCGCTGGTTGGCCGAGAACAAAACGCGCAAAATTACACGCAATTCGTTGCAGTGTCGGTCTTTTCATAATCTCCACGTCATCCAAAGCATCAGTACCATGGCCCGGTGTGAAACAAACCCTGTAAGCCCCGTCACTCCCGCCTACCTCCGTCCAAGAGTCGCCGTCCGCTACCATAATCTACATCCAAAAGCCGCCGTCGCGTCCTATAGTGCTAATCCCAACAACAAAGCATACAACCGTCGGACGCCCGACATTGAAACGCCTCTGAATGCGCAAATCTTGTCTTTCGAGGCCTCGAGAGCTTACTTTTCTTCATAAAATTGCACTTTCACAGAAATTTTTGCACGCTTTGAGAATGCCTCGCAGTTGGTCAAGGTCACTAGTCTTGTGATACGTTGTCATTCGGTGCACGAAACCGAAGGCAGGAAGTAAAGTGCTGGGAACACACTGGCGAGAAAAAAATCCAGAGAAATTGGAGATCGGAGTCGGCTGGCGCGGTGCACGTGGAGCAACGGAGTCGGAGGCGATTGCGTTCGGAATTAGCAGGTATGATGGTGTTCATTGTTTTGGTTATTTCGTTGCACGGAAGCGGGTGAGTCGTAGTTGTGGGCTACGTCAGTGGCAGCTGTGTGAGCCGACCTAAATGGAATTCTGAAATTCGATGATTTAGGAATCGGTTTGAGGATTTGAGTAGGCTGTGACGGATTTGGAGGGGATTGAATTAGTCGGCATTAGCAGGTAGTAATTGATGTTTGTGTTTTATATTTTGTGAAAATTTTGGACTTATTTTTCTTTGCTCAGTTGCCGAAATTTTTCCCCAAGTTTTGGTGTAGGAAATTTGAAGCGAAGAGTAGATGCTACGTTTTTTATGATTTGGACAATTTTCTTAGAAAATTATTGGATTCTAGGCTCACTTGAGTCCGAAACTAGTAGGTGTTATTTATTTCGCTGCTTCTTGAAATTTGGACAGAAGTGTGCGACCAAATGCACTCCAAGGATGTGTTTCGCGAACTAAACAGAGCTCTGATAACAATTCAGAGATCGGGAGTTTGATCGAAATCGGCTGGTGCAGTGGTGCGACGGATTTTGAAGCAAATCGAGTTCGGGTTTCATTACGGTTAGTACTTTCGAGCATTTTTTATTCTCTTTTTTCAAATTCGGATCATGTGATTTGTCGAGAAATTATTGGAAAACGATCTGTTCCTAGTCGGCTGGCGACGAAGCGAATGGATTTCAAGATTAGAAGGTTTTTTTGTTTTGTTTTGAATATATTTTTTTTTGTTCGCGATTTGGTGGAATTTGGACTATGATTGGCTGGAAAGTGAATAATGCATTTCTCTTTTCGGTACTAGGACGTTTGTTTCGTAGACAGGCTATGGTGGCAACCGTGCGCAAGGTTTCCGGTTTCGGATACTACTGTAGTTAGAACGGATTCGGCGCGGGAAAGAGGATCTTATCGAGAGTTTTCGGTGATGGGTTAGAGTAACGTAGGTGCCTGTTCGCTTTGTAGAGGATCGCTTCTCAGAGACTCATCTGCCGTTTTCTGTGCAGTACTGTAGCAGCTGGCTTCATAGTTTTGCCAGAGTTTAGAGAGGAAAGGAGTTCTCGTCTCAAATTTGCTTTCCCTGAAGCCGTCCGATCGGGTTTGGAAGGTTCGTAGCGTCCAGAGTTTGTATCACGCCGATGAAGTGTGCACAGGTAATTACGAGTGCAATTGAATTCTGCGATGTTCTTCGAACGCTCGTGAGGGTTTTACTGAAGCAGCACGGTCGTTCATTTGAGTTGTAAGATTTAGTTTGAGATTGTGATCGGCGGACCTCGTTGCGCGTTTCTTGTTGTCGTTGCTGTGTTTGTTCTTCACCCAGGTGTGAATTTATTGTTTCTACCATCTTTGAAGAAAGAGTGTTCTGTTGATGCCTCAAGTGCTATCGTGCAACGTCTGTAGTGGGTAGAGAAGTTCTTTGCCAGTTGTGCTGCAGAACCGGTAGATTCAGTCTTGCTTTACAATTTTGGATATTTTGGAGAGTGCGGTTGAACTTCACTTACGTTGTCCTTTCGTAGATTGGTTAACAGCGTTCTCTATGATTCTGTGACCTCTCTGCAAACTTGCAAAGTACTTGTGTGTATTTCGTAGATCGGACGTAAACTGGGTTTAGTGTGCCATTAGTGTCAACAGTTGGCTTCTTGGGTGGCGAGAACATTAAAAAATATGTGTCTGAATGATCGAACTTTGTCAAGACCCTTGATTTTGTCTGAACATTAAACTAGCTTCTCCAGCAGCCTTTCGTCATGGTTGCGTCATATCTCGCATATTGTTTTGTTCTGATTAAATGGTCTGTAGATTCAGTGTAGAATGTGTAGATCCGATATGAGATAGCATTGTAGGACTGGATATCTTGTTACGAATTTGGCATAAATCATTACTTCAGTTATCATACTCCTATGCCCTATAAATTTAGTCATACACCATGTCGTAGAAGTTGAGGGCGGTTGATGATTTCGACTGGTCAGGCTAGGGGTTTCTTAGCGAAGTGCTTTGGTTCTCCGAGTTTAATTGTGCACACTATTTCAAAATGTAGTTCGTTGGTATGTGGTCTTTCAAAATCTTCCCGAAAACGAGTTAGGATACATACTTTTTGGAAAGGCCCAATTTAAAAATATAGCTCAGATTCTGTCCAGACTGGGCTAGTCATGGCAGTAGTTTCTACAGAGAACATGGACGCCCATTCCGAATTTTTTGATATCTGTGGTTTTCCTTTCTCCCCTCTCGCTGCACACTGGAGCACCTCTTGCTGGAAATAGGCGCCACCATCGGTTTAGTCGACCGATGCCTCAAATTCAGTAGTCTGTTGATATTGGTTCTTTGAGAGAGCTCGAGCGGAGTCCATCAATTTTTACATGTATTGTTTGTAGAGCATTGCTTAGGATATTTTGCACAATACTTATGGATTGTCATGTGATTGCTTCACAGAAGCTCATCAAGGACTGAGTTGACAAGATGGCTGATCGGCTTGAGAATCAGATCAATGAGATGCGTGGTTTGCTAGACAATGAAGTGGCCCAAAGACGCCTGGACAGGCATGCATCTCATTTGTGCAACTCGAATCTTGAGCAGGAAGAACAGCTCAGCAGGGAGCTATGCGCAAAGCTTATCAAGCGGCCATTGAATCCTTCAGTGCTTGCCAACCTTATGGCAGGTGTGTCTTTAGCTGGGCTTTTTGTGATGTTTCCAATTAATCCACTGTCTTGTTTTTTTTCTTTTCGAATTACGTCATTTACGGCAACAGATTTATGGTCCCTTATGGTGTTCATCTGTAATTGCCGTTGCATATTCTATTTACACCATATTTTTGCCTTCGAGATGTAGTTCGAATATCTTTACCCAAGAAGGCAGTTTTAAGTTAGGGCTGAGACCTGGTGGCTGGATGGTGATCATAGAACTGCAAAATCCTCAAAGTCTTTTTGATGTTTTGCAGGTGGATATCCAGCTGACAGGGACCATATCTTCAATTTCTTTATTAGCCGTCCAGACTTGGAGACTCCCGTAGAGATTTCGAAAGACGCACATCGGGAACTTGCGTACAAACAGATGTTAGCTATCGTCAATGATGCAGGAGTAAACCCGATGAAATATTTGATGGAGGACCCTGCTCGTTACTTCACACTTGCAGAGGCCGTTGGTTTTATTGATATGTCTCTTGGGATCAAATTTGGAGTGCAGTACAGGTAAATTCTAATTTATTTGTAGTGTTTCTCTTTTGCTTTCCTCTGTTTTCTTCATCGGAATTTAGATCCTATCAAAAATTAATCATACCACACTCACTAGACATTGATTTATTTTATTTATTTATTTTTTGTGTTTGGATGTGTTCTAGTTTGTGGTGAGGCTCCGTTGTTAATCTGCGAACTCAGAAGCATCGTGACAAATATGCGGAAGGCATCTCAAGCTTGAAATATCCTGGATGTTTTGCCATGACAGAACTCCATCATGGTATGTTTCAGTAAATATTGATGACAATGGAACACAATCGTTTTCAATCACTTTCACCTAGAGTAGCGTGATTTACAGGAGTTTTCTAAGAAAATGTGCAGGTTTTATGAAATTTAATAATCCGACAACCAAATTGAGTAACGTTACACTGCATGAAATTTCTCTCATCTATCCGTGCTCTTTGACCTTATCAGTACGACGTGAATGTTGAAGCTTTGAACTTTTGATAGTGCCTTTTCTACTTTCGCATAGATAGAATTCAATTTTGTACAGATTCTCTGTAGAGATTGATACGGCCACAAATTGATGTGGTGGCAAAGCTCTAGCAAAATGAATTTGATGTCTACGAATGTAAGGATCATTGCGGTTCTTGCTTTTCTTATTTTTTCCTTCTTTTTCTTTCTTTCTTTCAGGCTCAGGGGGGAAGCATGATAAAGTGTACAACAAAGTGACTGATGTGACCAAATGGAAGTGATTATGAAGTGTGCTGTTTTTCAAAGCTCAAATCTGATTTTGAGCATTCTGGTGTAGTTTTTGAGCATTTTAGTCATGTTTTTGGATGTCACAGTGTATCTTATATACATCTATTGGAAGAAAAGATCTTCAATTGAAACTTAATTTGACCACTAGTTCTAAATCATGAAAATGAACTTTTTCAATGTCTTAATTTCTTCATTTAGGGCCCTCTATTGACTTTAGAGGATGTTTTTTCCAATTTAGAAAACAATGTTCGGTGAAAAAAAAGTGACAAAAAGTACCGTGGAAGTGATCCTCCTAAATAACATCTTTGCGGTACTTTTGGAACCCTAAACCAATTGATGAGTATATGAATTGACTATTTTAGAATACTTCTTAAACATATAGAGGGCCCCACATCATCAAAAGTGATTTTTAGATAGTTTTTTATTCTTTTATAGCCACTTTTTCAAATTATTGCATTCACTTTGCTTGGGTTTGAAGTCCTCAAACAATAACTTTAAAGTGCCACTTTGCACGATACTTTTCCAAGTTGTACAAAAACAAGTTGAGAATCTATATTAGCAAAAAAATTTGACTTCAATTACATCTTTCCATCACTTTCGTGCACTTTTTGCAAAAGGGCTGAAATTGACAAATAGATAAGCACTTTTCATGTACAGTTTATCATGCTTCCCCCCTCCAATGTGCAAGGTATCCAAACAACCGCTACATTTGATCGTTTGACTAATGAGTTTGTCATCAACACCCCAAACGAAGGAGCAACGAAATGGTGGATAGGTAACGCTGCCGTCCATGGGAAATTTGCGTCAGTGTTTGCACGACTAAAGCTGCCTTCTCCCGATTCACATCTGGATACAGACATGGGCGTCCATGCGTTTATTGTTCCCATAAGGTCCATGGAAAACCACTCTGTGCTGCCCGGAATTGAGATACGGGATTGCGGTTACAAAGTGGGCTTGAATGGAGTCGACAACGGAGCTCTAAGATTTCGAAATGTTCGTGTTCCTAGAGACAACCTTTTGAATCGGTTTGGCGATGTATCTAAGGATGGAGAGTACACTAGCATACTCCCGACCATCAACAAACGGTTTGCAGCCACTTTGGGAGAGCTAGTGGGGGGAAGAGTGGGTTTAGCGTATGGCTCTGTTGGGGTACTGAAGGCTGCATCTACAATTGCTATCAGGTATAGCTATCCATTCTTAAATCATTGCCAGACATCTGCAGTGTCCTTTGATAGTGATAAGTTCAAAGAACACACATTCGTGTGACATGCAAGTACAGCAAGATATAAATCTTCTCATTATCATGGGGATCATAGTATCGTATGACCTGAGGCAAGTAGGTGCTGTACTTACTACCAATAACCTCTGTTCTCGGAAAATCAAGAAGCTTCAGCGACTATTGTGCCGCTTGTGTTGATTATTGCTCTGGGCAAATGATCCTGGGCTCCCTGTGTTGTTGCATTCACTTGAAAGCTGTTCTATAATTGTAGGCTGACGGATCTATGTAAAGACAGGGCAAATGACATTCGGTACTTTGGTGAGGGTCATGCATCTATTTTGGGGCCAACCAACTTCAATTTTTAACTGGATGTTTATCTTGACGCAGGTATTCGTTGATACGACAACAGTTTGGGCCTCCGAACAAGGAAGAAGTCAGTATTTTGGACTATCAATCACAACAACAGAAGCTCATGCCCATGCTTTCTTCAGCATATGCGTTCCATTTTGCAACCGAGTATCTAGTAAGTCGTCATACTTTATCTGGGTCGTAAGTGCAATCAGCGCTGTTATGAGGAAGAAGTTGATGATGAACGTCAATTTTTCATATGAATCAAGCTCATAAATTCACATATTCAGAAATAATGTTCCAACATGTATGCCCATTTGATGAGTTACCAATTTTTGGTTGTGGAGGCAAATGTCATACAGATCCCATTAACATGTGATATTTGACTGGCAACTTCAGGTGGATCGATACTCTGAGATGAAGAAAACACATGATGATGAAGTAATTGCTGATGTTCATGCCCTCTCCGCGGGGCTCAAAGCATACATTACATCCTACACAGCAAAGGCGTTGAATACTTGCTGAGAGTCCTGCGGCGGACATGGTTATGCAGCAGTCAATCGCTTCGGTGCACTAAGAAATGATCACGACATTTTTCAGACATTTGAAGGGGACAACACAGTCCTCCTACAACAAGTACGTTGTAGCTCATTTATAAACTAGTGTAACCTACAACTACAGGTTGAAATGCACTATTGGGACGTAACAACCTGTTGGGTCTTCACCTAATATTTACCAGCAATGATGTTTGTCTCATTTTTCATTTACATGTCATTTTGATAAAATTTCTTGATTGATTGAGTGATTGTGGTATTTTGATTTTGTAGGTCGCAGGAGATCTATTGAAACAATATAAAAGAAAATTCGAAGGCGGAGCATTGAGTGTAACCTGGACTTACTTGAAGGATTCGATGGGTACATACTTATCTCAGACAAATCCCGTTTCCACACACCGCGAAGGTTACAGTCACTTACGAGACCCTCGTTTCTAGCTCGATGCTTTTCAGGTACTTTTGAATATGTTGAACTGCAATTGGGTTCCATCTGGACCGGGTGTATTACTTTGAGTGAGCATTCGCTAGTCTGTGATGACTGACATAAACGTAGGGTGTGGTTTACCTTTATCTTAGGACCATCCCTTGTTTGTTTTTCGATTCGTGTTATTGCTCGTTCCTCATTCACCTCATTATGTCAATGTTTATCCTCGTTGTGCAGTATCGCACTGCAAGATTGTTGCATACCGCTGCACTACGGTTGAGGAAGCACTCGAAACGTTTGGGCAGCTTTGGGGCCTGGAACCGCTGCCTTAATCACCTACTTACGTTGGCTGAGTCGCATATTGAGTCGGTCATTCTTGCTAAGTTCAGCGAGTCAGTGGAAAGGTGATTTCCTTATCGTTTCACTAATTTGTCCATCCTTGATCATTTCACTAATGTACTCCTGAATTGTGTTGGTGTTACTGTTCCTTGTTTGGTTATATGTAGTAACACGACCTATTTGCATTGCTCTCGTCAGGTGTGAAGATAAGCAGACCAGGAAAGTGCTGAACACGGTGCGTGACTTGTATGCGTTGGATCGTATTTGGAAGGACATTGGTACCTACCGCAACTAGGACTATATTGCCCCGAACAAGGCTAAGGTAGGTATCTGGCTGTTGTGTTACTTGGGGCGGGAATATGGGAGCTTTATGGTTATAATATGTGGATCATTTGGGGATACGCCTTCTTGATACAGCATTGGATCGAGGTTCAGTTCTGAATCATTCTGATCCTTTCTTTCATTGCAGGCTATTCATCGGCTGGTAGAGTATCTGAGTTTCGAACTGAAAGGGGTAGCTGGGTCTCTTGTTGATGGCTTCGGCATCCCCGACGCGTTGTTGCGCGCCCCCATTGGCTTGCAGTCGAACCAGTACGCGGAGTACATACAATATATAGGATTCGAGTAGGAAACTTGTACATCTTTGTTGGGAAATTTCAGCGATTAGGTAGGCTTGAAACATAAAATTAGTGGCATTGGGATTTCGTGCCTGGCTGCAGCGGTGGCCAGTGATGCCAGTTCCGTTGAAAGAGAGGCCAGCCCGTTGTATACAATATTTAAGCTGGGCTATCAGCTGCATTACTTGGGCATCAGGCATGAACCATTCATATGTGGATTCTAATTACATGTAATCACTGGCCCTTCCAGTGACCATACACTACAGTGACAGTGTGAGTGACTTGTGAATTTGATAAGGCAACTTGAATCCTTAAAGCTGTTAGTGCTACTTGACTCAGAATCCATCTATGCGCTGCAATTTAGCATTTCAATTGAACATATAAAGATAGGAAAGGAAATACAAGCAATTTGATCCCTACCACAGCACCAGCTAGAGAGAGTGAGAGCCTGAAGCGTATAGAAGACAACGTCAAAGAGAACAGAAGGAAGGAAAAGAAAGCACCCATAATGAGAGAGTTCAAACGGATCAGGTGCGGCAGCGAAGCACAGAGATGGAGCAACGTGAGCAGGGCATAAGGTGAAACAAAGAAGACGGAAGCAAGAAGGTGCCGACTGTTGATTCGAGGAGAAGAAGAAGGCGCCATCAAACAGAGCTTCAATTATATTTGCTTAACCATGGACATCATAACTTAACGACGAAGTGCAACATTCAAGTCACATGAACAATATTGTTAGCCGGAAGTGGGGCACCATGGAGAAGAAAGATCAGAGTGGGGAATGACATGGGCGGAAACGAGGTTCGGCAAGGAGAGAGGTATGGGTAGACCTGGGACGAACTCGGTTCGTCCAAGGATGCCTCAGCCTACGAAGTTCATCTCCACAAGGCCGACCTTGAACGAAACTGTTGGTGGAATGCTATCGACAATAAGGTAGAGGAACCTAAAGTCGACCATTTAAGCCATATTTCAGACATTTTTGGGGCGGAATATTATGAGGTTATTTTTCCTGCATAGAGAAATAGGGTTCTCAACGGTCATTTAAAAATAAATTTTTGAGCAATATTGAAATTTGTACAATTTTTCAAAGTGAAAAGTGCTTAAGACCCAGAATTGATCATCTGCTCTAATGTACAAATTGAGTACACCTGTACTTTCAGAATCTAGAAATCAGGCCTGATCGACTATGGGTACCTGGTCGACTATAGGTTTCTCTACCTTATCGTCACGGGGAGTCTCTCTTGGCTCAACCCGGATGCTGCAACCCGGATGCTGCAGTACCCTATCTTATCCAATCATTGTTTCTTGTCTGCTTCTGCTTCCTGACATTTGCTAATTCCCTGAGTGTCACTCTAGTTTATAATCCCTCTCCCACCTCCGCATTTCACAGTTCGCTTGCTTTGCTTTCTTTTGAGTCTCAAACACTAGACCTCGCAGTATTAGAAGTAGCCATGGCCGCCGCTACCGCCATGCACTCCACAGCCTTGGCTGGGCAGGCTCTGCTCAAGCCCGTCAACGAGCTCTCCCGCAAGGTGGGCAGCAGCGATGCCCGCATCACCATGCGCAAGACCGCCAGCAAGTCGTCAGGCAGCGACAGCATCTGGTACGCGCTCTGTCTGCATTGACTGCTTATTCTGATTCCTAAGGTTTCTGCATTTGAGCCATCATCTTTGAGGTTCGACATTGTCTGTCCTAGTTTCGCTATGTGTTTCGAAAAGGAAATATGCGCAATGTGCACGTCTGGAGTCCGTTGTTATGGTCAGACACGAATGACGCACATTTTTGATCCGCAATGCTGCATTGTTCCTCGTTTGTCCTTCCGAGGTTGACAATGTGAGTTCCATTGCAGGTACGGTGCCGACCGACCCAAGTGGTTGGGCCCCTTCTCCGGCGAGACCCCCTCATACCTCAACGGTGAGTTCGCTGGAGACTACGGCTGGGACACCGCCGGACTCTCCTCCGACCCCGAGACCTTCGCCCGCAACAGGGAGCTGGAGGTGATCCACGCTCGCTGGGCCATGCTCGGAGCTTTGGGGTGCCTGACCCCTGAGCTTCTGGCCAAGAGCGGAACCAAGTTCGGTGAGGCTGTGTGGTTCAAGGCCGGAGCTCAGATCTTCAGCGACGGAGGTTTGGACTACTTGGGCAACCCCAGCCTGGTGCACGCACAGAGCATCTTGGCCATCTGGGCATGCCAGGTGATCCTGATGGGAGCCGTGGAGGGCTACCGTGTTGCCGGAGGACCTTTGGGTGATGTGACTGACCCCATCTACCCTGGAGGCTCATTCGACCCCTTGGGCTTGGCTGACGACCCCGACACATTCGCTGAGTTGAAGGTGAAGGAGATCAAGAACGGGCGTCTGGCGATGTTCTCGATGTTCGGATTCTTCGTGCAGGCGATCGTGACTGGAAAGGGCCCATTGGAGAACCTGAACGACCACCTGGCTGACCCAGTGGCCAACAACGCGTGGGCATACGCCACCAACTTCACCCCCGGGAACTAGATTGTGATGCTTTCGATGTAGCTTTAAACGCGTGTAGAGTGTTAGCGTTTACCGGCATTTACCAAATGGGAGCTA
This sequence comes from Ceratodon purpureus, assembly GCA_014871385.1. Classification (NCBI taxonomy): domain Eukaryota; kingdom Viridiplantae; phylum Streptophyta; class Bryopsida; order Pseudoditrichales; family Ditrichaceae; genus Ceratodon; species Ceratodon purpureus. The sequence continues at coordinate 1,724,671 of CM026421.1, read as the reverse complement.
GAGCTCAGTTTTGTACCATACAGTTTTGATATATCCTATCAATTTCTTTGCGATCGGGACTCCTTGTTATAAGAATTTCTTCTTAGGAAGCTGTTTCTTGATAATCGATTGCAATGTGTCCACCCGCCACCTAGTTGAGTGGAGGAAATGACACTCTAATTCCTTCAAACAGTGCTTGCACAAGACCATGTGAAGCCTGGAAGACGATTCCATGTATGTGCACTCTCTTAGTTTCAACAATCTTCACTTCATTTCACGACTCTGGGCCTGAAGTCTGCATCTTGAATGGCGCTGTAATGCAGTGCCCATTCGAAGTTACTTACACTTTGACCTAATTTGCTAAATTGCCATTACATCTTTGGATGTCACTATGAACGTTATGTACGTCATCTCTGAATTTGTTCGTCTGTCTATGTTGATATCTCACAACATGGATCCGCTGTCAAAGAATGCGATACTAAAAGCGTAGTACTTTTCATACGTCTGCAAATCCGATCTGTTATACAACATCTACCTGTGAAATACGGCTTTGGAAAGGGGACTACGGATCTTTCAAAAACTGTGTCCAAAAAATTTGAATTTACAAATGCATACACAAAGTGAAAATAAAAAGGAGGCGAGACACCCTGCAAACTTACACGGTGCTCACAAACACCAGTTGCTGCTGCACTGGGGAACTTTGTCGAGACCATTCACCGTGATCAATTAAATGTAAGGTTCAATGGACACATAACAAGTTTCTATGCAAGAGTACATAGATTACTTGTAAATGCATAGCATGTGTGCTTATGTTGGGCAGTTTCTTATTGTGCGGTCGATCTGTCTCAGTTGCAAAATTTTAACACTAAACTTGTAAATATACGTGATACCTGGTATCCCCTGGCCATTGTAAATCATTTCTAACAAAAAACTATAAAAAATACACCTTGTCATATCAACTAGTTTTTCAAAGATCAAAGCTCCTGCTGAAAAAGTAGAACCGAGAATTGACAAGTCGATTTGTTAAAACGTAACTTGTGCTGCAAGTTTATAATGTTTCCAGGAAAAATATCCACACTAACTGAACCATATGCAGGGATAGGATAAGAGACGTATTATAAAGTGGTCTCTGCGTATACTTCTATTATCTTAGCAAAGACACTTACCAATTGCATACACATTGCGCAGAACCTAAACAAGACGATAACTCATTTCGTACTCAAATGAAAATGAAATTCTCCAATACAATAGATACTGCTTCACAAAATTAACGTTGTCATACTAAGACAATTGCACAAGACCAAAACACAGTATCCCACTTTGAGCTCAGATGGATATTTAACTGTCCCATTCATTGAAAATTGTTTACAACATTTACAAAGCGCTTCCCTCAGCAAATTTCACTACATTTGATCATTCTACTGCTTGGGGGTCACAGCTTCCTTCACACTCTGCACGGCATTCCCCAACGCATCTCCTGCCTGCTGCAAGTAGCTCGCCGCACCGTCCTTCGCCTGCACGGCCTTGTCCGAAGCCACTTGGGCAGCATCAGACGAGGCTTGCTTCGTCTGCTCCCACTTCTCTCCGGCAACGCTTCCGGCCTGGTTGGCCTTGTCACCAGCCACTCCTGCGGCCTCATTTGCCTTGTCCTGGGTCGCACCGGCGGCGTTGGAGGCGCCCTGCTTGGTCTGCTCCCACTTCTCACCGGCAACGTTGCCCGCCTGGTTGGCCTTGTCACCAGCAGCTCCTGCTACCTCCTGAGCCTTGTCGTGAGTGGCACCGGCAGCATCCTGCGAAAACAAACATAATACCTCATTAGATTGAGACTCCAACTTTTTCCTACCGCTCAACTCCAACCTAACAACTCACTCAGGGAATTGTAATCACCGCCACACAAACGAAGCCGAGCAATCCCGATCCCAATTCACAGGACAAGACATTCGCGTTCTTTGAAGGGACAATGTCTCACCTTGGTGGCTTGCTGGGCCTCCCCAGCCTTCTGCTGGCCCACATTCTTGGTCTCCTCGGCCTTGCGGGCGGCGGAGTCCTTGGTGCTCTCGTACGAAGACATCCTCGAAATCTAGAAAGAAGACTGAACTGAATAAGCTGCAAAAGAAAGAAAAACTTATAGATCACAGAAAAAATGAATACTAGCGACTGTGTTTGATCGGCTTGAATGGGAAAATTGATTGTGTTCTTCGAGAAGATGAAGTGCGTCATATATACAGAAGATCACCGGACAGGTGGCAACGGAGAGCAAAACAAGGGCGGCCACTTGGCACCCTCGGGAGGCTCCCGCAGATAAGAGCCTAGTTAATAGAAAGTTGGTGGTGACGATCTGGATTCGGCGGAAGAAGATGAGGCTGAAGTTGAGTGCTTCTCAAGTTCATGTGAGCGGTGCTGCTGCCGTGGATATGCAACGCGAATGTTCGATGGATGAGCATTATTGGGCTTCAGACACGTGTACCGACAGCCAACTTTCTTGAAGGCTTGCGGTGCTCGTGTGAAGCAAGAATTACATGCCGTGTGCTTAGGTGTCGATTGAAGCACATTTTGTTGTGAGCCATGTTGGTCTTGAGAGAAATTTAGTGTTCAGAAAAATGGCCGCGGGTCCATCGGTTCGGCCTTGAACAGCTGAAACGAACTTTTTTTTTTTTTTTCCTTGAAGCAAAATTCATTTCAAAGGAGTAAAGTACACTGAAACGAACTTTGACAATTGCGACATACCTGCACACGAGCTGGTTAAACCGGGTGTCCGCCTTTATAAGGCGGGGACAGACTGTGCACCATTTCGAACCCTATTCCTGTGAGGTCTCTCCACCTCTCTCGGAGCTCTCAACGAACCAAAGCATTAGTTACAGATCTTTTGACTCTGAGGTTAGAAAGAGGGAGGTAACCTCAGGAGTGAATGGGGGACTACCGGTTTAACTCCACGTAAGAGCATCCCCAGTAAGCCTGTAAGCCCGTAAACTTGTAAGCCTGAAGAAAGTCGTTCTTCCAAACCTGAGTGCCTTTCCGAAGCAAAACATTCCAAAACCGTTTACAGGTTTACCCTTAAAAAACCTTCTAAAATCAGGTTTCAACCAGTGTTGCACTGGTATGTGTCCTATACCCTAGTCTCCAAAAGATTACGTGCACTGGTTTTTGATACCAGGTTGGCCTGGTTTGCAAAACACACATACCAGCTTCATGCCCGGGCACTGGATTGAAACAATCATGTGATACCTGGTAGCAAACCCGTACCTTGGTAAATCATTGCATTTCAAATCCTTAAACATGCACGTATGTAGTTCATTAAGCTTGCCCTTGTCAAGATACTGGTCTGAGTTATGCACATGTAGTACAGTTTATTGGGTTGCTTGATGTTTAGTTGATGGGCTTTTAGCATTATTGGTGCTTTAAGAACGTAAGGTTTAGCTTTTGACAAATTGAACGTTGTTGAATTAAACTGATGTTGGAGGCAGTAGTCTATGCCAATCAGTTTCATGAATGAATTGTTTTAAACTATTTTAAAAATCCATTGTTCACTATGGAAGTTGTCCGTTGGTAGCTAGGAGTGTGAGAGTTTTGAGTGTGGGGAGTCTGATGAGGGTGGGTTTTTGTGATAATGCAAAATACTGTTTCAAAAATGATTTGGTGACATATCAGACCCATGCACTGGGTAGGCCTGGTATATAATTTAAAATTGATATTACATACACGTATTCTACAATTTAAGAATCCTATCGGACCACATACACGTACCATACTCTGGAAATACAAGACTTGTGCATAACAGTATCTCGATGTTCTATATTTCCAAGATTTTATTAAAAACCTCCCCCCCTGTGCAATTTATAGCATACCAGTGCAACACTGGTTTTAACCTATAAATTATAGGCTTACAAGCTTGAATACAGGCTTTTCCCCTGGTTGGCCTGAACCGCAATTCACGTCTTTCCACATCTTTCGGCTTTCAGGTTTACAGTACAAGCCATATATAGATAACTCTGGTAAAAGTTTTACCAGCGTGAATAAAGGGCCCGTTAATCTGTAAGAATGCTGTTTGTAGGCCGTGTGGCCTACTCAGACTCTTCTAAGATTTAATGCCCCCTTTCGGAGGTGGGCTCTGTTGTAACCTATTTAATTTAATATATTTTTTTTAACCGACCATGACTTTATGGGGATGGGTTTTTGTGTATAATCCCGTGGTTTTTGGATAAGTTATAAGTGGTGATGTGTTGTGGTCACCCAGAGTTGTTGGGTATGTTGGTTTGTGCCGCTTGAATGGTACGCTCTTGGAGTGTAGCCGTCCGGGTTCGAGTCATGTTGAGGACTTGGATGGGTGGATGCGGTGGAATGCTAGTGGGAGTTTGGTAGGAAATGGGGCCCTCTAAAAACCCTTGTGACAGTTGGTGCTATCCGGAGTGAGCTATGTTTTCTGTTTCGTATGTTTAATAAAGTATGTTTTCTGTTTATGGTTTTTGTAAGTGTAGAAATTTTTTGTTTAGTTGGACACGTGGTTTTGGCTGTGTTCTGGGAAAATTTTGGAGATGTCCCATATGGTTTGTGTTTGGTTGGTTTGGTTGGGTATATGTATGTGTGTTTTCTGTGTAGTGTATGCCAATGCCAGCATTTTACTTATGGGGGTCACAATAGTCAGTGATCAGTTTGTGTGAGATTATTGCGGTTTCCAGTGCTTCGATCCCGTGGACTTGTCTTCTCACATGGGTGCGGGGGAGTGGGGTATGTGTTGGTATTTGGCACTTTTGTATGGTTTGTTTTGTGTGTTTTGGGGTTGTGTTCTGAGGTGGTATATAGGGTTTGGTTTTTGGGGTTAGTTGGGTTTTTGTCTTTCTGTGTTTTCGTGTTTTTGGTGTTTTGGGATGGATCTGTCGAAGTTCGGAGGTCAGGGTGTTCAAGTTGGTGGTGGATCTGAGTCTTCCGAAGTTCCGGATGAGCAAACAGAGAGTGTAAGGGAGGATTTCCCAGTTGTGGAGGGTTTGGATGGACGAGCGCGTACTTTTGTTTTCTTGTTTCATGAGGAACGTGTGGCTGGAGCGGCTGGAGTTCGGATATATGGAGGGTATTTTACCGAGGGAGAAGTGAGTGTGCGTGCGATGGAGCATCATCCTTCTACACCGGGTTTGATGAGGACTACGTTGGATATTGTTGGGCATTGGGGTTTTGCTGGGATTTCGCCAGTGCCGATGATACAATTTTTTCTGGCATGTATTCGTCAGTGTTTTGGACACTAGGTGATTCTGTTTTGGTACAGAATTTTGGTGGTACTTTTTATGATATGTATTTATGCGGTATTTTTAGTAAAGTTTATGTTTTATTTGGGGCGTGGATATTTTTGTATTTGATGTGTTTGTGTTTTTCTATCTTTGTTTGTGGTGTGGAGTTGGTTTTGACTTTTTATGTTTTTGGATAATTGTGATTTTATGTATTTTGGAAAGAATTTGAATGAGGTAGTAATTAGGTGGTATGTTTTATTTTGGATTTTAGTTAGTTTTGGGGTTAGTTTGTGTAATTTTGTGATTTTTGAAGTTTTGAGGTGGAATGATGTGTGATTTGTGATGTTTTAGGTATTTTTTGGATGCTGGTGATTTAGACTTTTTAGTTGGGATAAATGATGAGAGTGGGGGAGGGTGGTGTATTCATCTTTTGGAGGCTTTGTATGTTTTATATGGTGTTTGTGTGGGGTTTTGGTGTACTTTGCTTTTTATTTGTTTTTGTCTTCAAGATGGTGATGCCGTTTCTGTCCCCCTGGTCCGATTGGAAGATGGACAAGTGTCCTGGGCCGGGGGATTTGGTGACTTCAGTCCGCATGTTCCGGCGTCAGTTGTGGTGGCGCCCTGAGCTCCCAGTCTGGAGATATGCATATCAGAATCTTCGTGAGTACTATCCGATTATGCTGGAGACGCCACAGAGTCGACAGGATTTGGAAGTGTTGTTGCAGTGGGTTGAATGTTTCCGACTTCGGCTTGGGTTTCGCCTGCCTCCCTTTCCCCGAGTGTACGCAATGTCACAGCCAGGCTCTCGGTTTGTGTGGACTAAGCGTGCGGTGCTGGAGCTGGCTTTTCTCGGAATGGCGACTGGGTTTTTCTGGAGTGTGGAGGATCCTCTACCACGTGAGTATTTGATTTGTTATTGTGTGGATTTCTTGGGTGTTGTGTTGTTTGTGAAGGTTTTTGAGGTTTAATGTGGGTATGGTGTTTTGTAGCTGTCCCTGCAGAACTTCGTAGTCGATATGGACTGCCACCGTTGTCCCTCGCATCCCCTGCGGATTCCTTGTTTGTGTTTCCGCCAACGCCGGAATTCGTGGAGGGGGAGCCCGGGACAGAGGTAGCAGGAGAAAGTGAAAATTGGGGTTTTTAATTGGGAAGAATGTGTTGTGTGGCGGTGATTGTGTGTTTTGGAGGTTGTGTGAAGTGGGTGGCAAGTGGTGAAAGTGGGTGTGGCGTGGTCTGGTGAGTATGGTCGAGGGCTGAGTTTGTTCGGTGGAGCAATGTCGAAGAAGGTGTGGAGGTGTTTGGAGATCGGGTTTCGGATTTGGCGCAGTCCAAGTGAAGGTCAGGTTCTGCGCAATTGGAGTTTGTGCAAGCTTGGTGGTGATTCGTTGAAGGCTGAAGATGGCTACTGAAGATTTGAGCCAGTGGAGTATGCGGTGTTGGATAATGACAGGGTTGTAGTGTACATTCGGTAGTTGGTGCTTGATAGATTGTTTCAGGGTTGATCAGTTTTGAACTTTTGTATAGACTGTGTTGGGACTGTATAGATTCCGTGTGTGGTGCTTTGAGGAGTACATGCGAGGGCATGGCCGGACCTATTTGTGCTGGATTCAGTGGTTGAAGCTTTTAGAATGGTTTCTTGGTGATCTTTTGAGATATCGAGACTCGTGTTTTGTATGTTGTAATGTTTCTGAAACTATCCGTGGTGGCTTCTGCTTGTGAGCTTCCATTTTATAATTACACGATGTATGCTTCAGAGAGAAGCTTTTCTGGAGACTGTGGATACGTGTGTGTGTATCTGGTTATTTTGTGATTGAGTTTGTTGATTGTGTGTGAATTTGTTGATGTGGTTGTGAGTGTTGCAAGGTCTAAGTGCTGGTTTAGAGAATTATTTTATCGGATGTGGTCACGGCATATAGTGCTTGGAATTGGCTGCTGTCGTTTATTTTGTAATTGTGTTATGCGGCTGTGTTTATGAGTGCTGCAGCAAGCTTTTCAGTGCTTGCATTCGTCGTTGTTGTAGCAATTCTGATGGAACTCAGGAGTTATGATGTCCCTTCTCTCTAGCTGAGTTAACGTAGCATCAAAATGCGGTAGGATGTTCGCAACGAGTTCGTAAATAAGTATCCATTTGCTTCCCCGGGCTCAGTCACAGATCCATCGAGTCAGGGCTTTCTCCCACCTTGCTGTGCATATTGAATTGATGTGGAGGTATTTGTGTTTGTTGTAAGATAGGGAGATCCTGTGATTGAACCACTTGTATGTATGTTGTTTTGGTTTTGTGGTTTCATGTTATTGGTGGTGTGATTAAATTGTGTTGGGAATGCTCGTCTCAAGCATTAGTGAGCCTCAATGGAGTCAGCGAACAGGTGGTTTGCATAGACGAGGCTGAAGGGGGGGTTCTGGTGTCATCCATTTTGACATTATTCATCCATTTGTCGTTTTTTCATCTAATTTTGGATGACTGTTTCTTAGTGTAGGAAGTTATTAACAGGGAGTTGGTAATTTCATATGTGTGTGTTATTTTTTGATTTGGGCTTCAGATTTGGGTTCGTAGGGGGGATATTTGTATAATGGATGTTTTATTAGTTTATTAGTCTATTATCGTATTTTAGTCTTCGACTGGTTGTTGATTGTTTTCTAATCGTCGCTTGTTTAGTATGATGTGACATAAATATTTGACAGCAATTTTGTGTATTTTGATCATACATTGCTTGATTGCTTTGTGTGGGATTTTTAATTTATTTTTGAGTATGTTTATAGAGGGTAAATGTATTCCGCCACGAGGGCCTGCTGTAAGTATGATTATCGGTGCTGTGTTCCAGCCTTCATCTTGGATTTGTTGTATTAGTTCTTCATATTTTGCTATTTTTTCAGTGACTTTGTCTGGGCTGAATCTGTCATGACAGAATGTGAATTCAATGTATTGAATTATTGTGGATGGGTGTGGGAATGATGGGGGGTCAGATAAGTGTGGTTGTCCTTGTATACATAATATGTCGGGTTTGAGTCTTGCGTTACAGTAACAACGTCCTTGGCAGTGGCATGTAATTAGCCAGTTTGGTACAGTGTTTTCTTGTGGTTTGTTTTCGTATGTACCTGCATTCATGTATGTTAATGATCTAGAGTTTTTATTGGATAGGAGGAGTTTGCGTATTTCCCATACGGCTTTGTTATGTCTATTGCATCTAAGTTTATGAAGGTGGGTTTGTGGGCATGCTAGTAATAGGTGTGGCCATGTATCTATATTTTGTAGACCACATAGGGAGCAATTGGGGTTTGGAAATTGAAGGGGGAAAAAGAGGTTCTTCCGTTGGTTTCCCATGTATTGGCCGTATCTGAATTTGAGTAATTGTGTGATTTGGGCGTCTGATACCTCAGGGTCTTTCCAAAATTGGTTGGATAGTTTGTTGTCTAATTCATTGTTGGATGTCCATTTGGCAATGTTGAGGTGTCTTGTTTGTATGTTATTTATGTGTGTGGTATTTATTTGGTTGGTGAGATATTGATCAAGGTCTCGTATTGGGCCTGTTATGGGGTGGTTATTTAATTTGGAGAGCCAATATGGTGTGGTATGTGCTCGATGTTGTGGGGTGGTGATTTGTGGGATGTTATTACCTCCAATTTTAGTGCCTATATGTGCAAGTTTATCTACTACTTCATTTCCGGTTATTCCAGTATGTGCTCGGACTTTATGGATAGTGGTATGGTTTTCACGGAGGTGTAGTTGTTGGATGATTTCCTGTAATAATATTTTGTCTGGGTGGTTGTTGTGTTGTGTAGGGTGGTTCATATGTATATTAATTAGATATAGGCTAGTGAGACTATCTGTAAAGATATGGATATGGTGTGTATTAGTTTTTGTTAAGATGAGTGTTTCAAGTATAGCTGTGAGCTCAGCTCTTAGTATCCCTTGTAGGCCTATAAGTCTTTGTGAAATTTTAATGTTGTGGTAGCTATTATAAATTCCGTATCCCGCTATATTGCCGTTGGGTGTGCCTGTGGTGGTGTCTATGGTTGGCGGTTCAAATGATCCGTCTGTATAGTAGTTGTGTTGTGCTGGGAATTTTATTTTGTATTTTTGATGGGATATGGGATATGTGTTTGTGATGTGTGAGTTTTGGATAGTGGGGTATTTGGATGTTTTGTGCCATGCCGCGTGTTTTTTTACTTTTGAGTGTGGTGGTGTGTTTATTGGTTGTGTGATGGTGCTGTCTGTGTGTAGTAGATTTTGTATTAGTGTTTTGAGAGGAGTGGTAATGTCTGGAATAGTTGGGTGGGAGTTTTTGTTGTGTATAAATAAGATTTTGGTAGATAGTGGTTCGGTTTTGTTGTAGTATTTGGGTAGTCCATGGTGTGCTTCATATTTAAGTGTGTCTGGAAGGAATGTTGCTATAGTGTGGGTGTCTGGAAATTCATTATTGGTGAGTGTGTGGTTGGTATACCATGTGGGATTAGGGAATATTATGATTGTTGTGGAGTTGGGGTCTTGTTGGGCTGCAAGTCTGGCCCAATGTATTGCTTGGAGTGTAGCTTGGTGGTTGGGGGGGTGTGCATATCCGTTTCCTTGCCATTGGAACTTAAATGCGGGTCCTAGTGAGCCAAAGATTTCATCTCTTTGGTGGATAGAGTGATAGTGTGTGAATTTGGTATTACATGTTAGGGGGCTTGAGAAGTATGAATGGGTTATATGAAATGTTTGACGCAAATATTGTATTAGTTTGGATGGTAGGGTATAGTGTTCGTTGTTATTTTTTATTTGTTTTGGATTTATTGGAAGGTGTGTGATGTATCTATGAAAGAGCCATAGTATTTCTGTGGCAAAGTCTTGGATAGGAGGGTTTGTTGTAATATGGATATTTTGTTTATTATGTTCAAATTTTTCCCATAACCATTGGAGTCTAATGGAGGTTATACTTTCAATGTATTTACCAGTGTTGTCATAAATGTGTGCTAGGGGGGGTTTGTTTTGGATAGTTGGTTTATTTGTGTGTATGTCTAAATCTGGGTTACATTCTTGTATTGAAATATGAATGTTGGTCATTTTGTGTGGATTTGGGATATGTTTTGTGTCTTTTGTTTGTTTTTGGAAGAATTGGGTGTGGATTTTATTTTTTATTTTTGTGTTTCTTATATGTGTGATGTGTTGGTGTAGTAGATATAAGTTGTGTGTAATTTGATTTTGTTGTGGTATGTTGAATAATTTTTGTTGTTTGAACCATTTGTTAGAAGGTGAGCTATTGGTTTGACAAAGGAATTTGTAGTGATTATTTGTGATGTTTAATGATGTTTCCTTTTGTTTGAGGTATTTGTATTTTATGATTTTTGTTATTGGTTGTTTGTCGTTGTTATGATTTGTATGTTCATCGCTGTTGGGGATATCGGTATGTGTTGGGGCGAGGGGTGGGTGTTCTGGTTCTGAGATGTTAGTGTATTGAGTCATTAGTGTGTGGGTAGTGGTGTTGTCATGGTGTGTACATTGGTATTGGCAGTCTTTTTTGCATATATGGATTCTTGTACAGAATAGGTGTTGTGCTGTGGTGAGTGCGTTTTTAATTATTTTGGGTGTGCTTTTATATTTTTTTAAGAAGTCTTTTTGACACATTATAGTAGTTTGATTATCTTTGGTGATTTGTGGAATGGATGTGATTTGGTAGAGTAGTAGTTTATTTAGATATTGTTGTTTATTATTTTTTTGGGTGGGAGTTTGAGAATTCCAGTGTATGCTTTTTGTCCATTGTTCTTCTAGCGGGGACTGATAAAGGTTAAATGGTGTGAGAAGTGATTCTAGATGAATGTCCTGTTCTCTGAGGATGTTAAAGGTTCTGGATATTGGCGATCTGTGGCATGCATGGGCTGTTAATCGGGGTAGTTTATGAGAGCCTCCATTTTTTGCTATAATGTAATTTGTTAGTCCTCTATATATTGTTCCAAGTCGTCCGTTGTCGTTGAGAGCTTTGATGAGTTGGTTTCCTAGGCAATTGGCATAGGCTTTTAGAAAGGAGAATGCTTCTAGGCCAAAGTTGTCGTATGGGAGTTGTGTGGCTAGGTTAGGTGTACTTTGGGGGATACTGCATATTTTTTTTGTGAGTTGGATAATCAATTTGTCTAGTTTCTTGATTCCGGGGGTGGAGAAGGGGGCTGCATGGAAGCTATATTCTACTCCCGGGCGTAATACTGTATTGGTAATTTTGATTTTTTGTCGGATTGTTGCTGGGCTGGTGAGTAGTTTGGTACTTTGGAGTTTTAATTTGTTTGTGGTAGTTTCTTGTTGTAAGTTCCATTTGAGGGATGGGATTAATTGGATGCCAAGGTATGTGTATGCTTCATTTTGATGTAGTACTGGGAAGTGTTGGTTATTGTATTTGATGTTATGACTTTGTAAGAAGGCTTTGAAGGTGGTTGGATTTAGATTGGATTTATTTGGGCAGCCTGTGAGGGCGCATTTTGTGATGCTAAGGTCCATGCCAGTCCATTTGTTGAATCTTTCAAGTTTATGTATTTGGAGTTGTAGGTTTTTTATTTCGTTTGCTAAAATTGCGAGATCATCTGCGTAGGCTGCTGTTGGTATTTCAATGTTGGATGTTTTGAATTTGTAACCAAGATTCCCTTGTTGGAGCCAGCGTAGGAGTGGTTCTAGAAATATTAGAAATAGATATGGGCTTAGTGTGTCGCCTTGAATGGTCCCTCTTTGGATTGTAACTGGTTTGGTGATTCCAAAATGTTGTCCTGAAAATGATGTGGTGGAGTCTGTGTAAATGTTTCCTATGAGGGAGATGGCATCAATTGGATATCCCAGGTCTTCCATAAGTGCTAGAAGTCTGGCATGATCTATGGATCCGAATGCATTTTTAAAGTCGATGTATAATATGTGTATGTCTTGTTTTGTAAATTTGGCATCTTCAAGTGCAGCTAATATTGTTTGTATTTGTCTTGTGGTACATCTTTCTTGTCTGAATCCTTCTTGTGCTTCATTTAAGATTTGGTAATTTTCACCATATGATGAAAGGATTGATGTTAAGGTGCTAGTAAATAGTTTGTAGATGGTATTGGCTAGTGCAATTGGTCTAAAATTTGTAAGATATGTGGGGTCTGATTTTTTATGTAGTAGTACAGTTGTGCTGTGTTTCCAGTATAGTGGTATTTCTTTTTGTAAGTAACATTGTCTGAAGAATAGAAATAGCATGGTATGAAATTGATGGGGTAGGTGTTTGATTATTTCATTGGGAATGTTGTCTGGGCCTGGGGCTTTTCCATTTGATAAATGTTTGAGACATAGGTCATATGTTTCTTGTGAAAATAAGTTTTTCATTTGTGTGAGGGGTTCTCCTCTTTTTTCGAGGATGAAGCCATCTATATCATGCCATGGATATTGTTTGACTAGGCATGTGCATTTGAATGCATGGTCAGTTGGGTCAGAGCATGTTGGTACTGTTGGTTTGAAGTTTTTTGTTTGTTGTTCATATATTTCATTGGCTATGTCTTCTGGGTGAGTTAGGATTTGGTTTTTTGAATCTCGGATACTGTCTAGTGTTATAGATGTGTCATTTTTAAAGATGGTGTTATGTATTCGTTTAGGGTGTGTGTTGAGAAGGTTTCGGTATTTGGCTATGGCTTTTGTACAGTTTGTGTTAATTTGTTTGTATGTAATTTGTTGTGCTAGATTTTTGGCTTCTTTTGCTTTTGCTGCCAATATATTTATCCAATTTTGTGTGTCATTATGTAAGGGTGGGGGTGGCGTGTTTTTGGATGGTTGGGTCATGTTTCTGATGTGTGGATGGGTTCTCCATTGTGTGTTATGTGTGATAATGTATATCATTTTTCTTAGTGAATGGTAGTTTAGGAGGTGTTTTTTCCATTGTTTTTGTAGTTTTCGTGGTAGGTATCCACCTTGTTTTTTGGTTTTTTCAGTAAGGGTTGGATATGGTTTGATTGTACATGTATCTGTTATGCATTTTGTAATGGTATTTATTATTGTTTTTAGGTGTTTGCATGAGGTCTCCCATGTTTGTTTGTTTTGTATTTCGTTGATTTGGAGTGTATGTGTGAGGCTTTCTATTTTGTTGTTGGATTTTTCTAAAAATAAGTTTTGGAAGTTTTGGAGTTGTTCTGGAGAGATGGGGTTTGATAGTTGGACGGGAGGTGGGATGTGTGTAGGAGTAGGTCGGGCGATTAGTGTGTTTTGTGGAATATGTAGTTGTGTGGGAAAGTGATCGGAGTTTTGTATGGTATCAAGGTTGGTTGTGCTGGTGTATTGTGTGTGGTTGGTATCATTAGTGTAAAAACCATCAATTAGGCTAGTGGCTGTGTAGTTGAGACCTCCTTGTCGGGTATAGTGTGTGTTTGTTGGGATATAGGTTAGTTTTAATGCATGAGTAAATTGTTGCCATTGTTTGTCTTTATTGGTGGGTGGTGTATGTTTTTTGTTAAAGTCTCGGCCAATCATTGCGATGTCACGGTTATAGTCGCCGCTCATAATTGTGACATATTGTGGTTTGAGTGAGATTTGTTTGGTGATTTCTTTTTGAATATGGGGGATGAGGTGGAGATCTTCAAGATGTGATGGCATATAAAGGTTGATGAGTAGTATGCTGGTAAGGGGTTTGTTTTCGATGGTGATGATTTGAAGGTAAGGTGAAATGATTGATGGGCTTGGGATTTTGTTGATGTTATTAATGTGTGTATATGTTTTGTGTATCATTGTGAGTAGTCCTCCTCTTGTTGGGGTGTATGGTAAATAGGGGCGTTTTGCGCATGTTGTTGCTGAGTTTGTGTTGTTGAATATTAGTGTGTAGTCTGGGAATAGCCTCTTTAGATATTTGGTGGATTTTGTTGTTGAGAACTTTGTTTCTTGGAGATGTATGATGGCTGGTGTTTGGTCTTGTTTTTGGATGAGTTTATGTAGGCCGGGGATGGCTGTATTGAGTGATCCTGCATTCCATGTAATAATTTGAGTTGTTGTTTGTGTATAGTTGTCGTTTCTTTGGGGGGAAATGTTAGTGTGTGTGTTTTGTGTTTGTGTTTTGTGTTGATATCCGATAATTGGGTCTCGGCATTTTAGTGTTTCGTGTATGAGTTCTAGAGGTAAGTATGGGAATTTGTTTTGGATGTCGTGGAGAGTAGGTGGAGGGTTTGTGTAAATGTATGTGTATATGTCTTTATTAATAGTGTGTTGTGGGTTAATGATGTCTTTGTTGTTTTCAAAGAAGATGTGTAAGGGGTCTATTGGACCGTATTGAATAGCTTTGGATATAGAGAGTTTATTTAGTTTGTTTAGTATTTTTGTCCATTTAGGGATTCTATGTGTGTGAATATATGTTTCACATATGTCAATTGTGGGTCCTATGGTAATAATGAATCGAAATAGTAGGTGTTGAGGTGCATATTGTGCTAATGTGAGACATTGTTTTGCTAGATTTGGATGGGTAGTATTACTATGGGTGTGTAGGGTGTGATTTGTATTTAGAAAAGGGGCAAACAGGTGTGCTAAGTGTGCGTAGGGAGAGGTAAGTCTTATTGAGTTAGGATAAAAATATTTTTTTTGTCTGGCAATATGGGTTTTTGGTAGGTTTTGTGTAATGCGGTTGATGGGACCAGGGTTGCTTTCTATGTCTCCACATTGGTCTAAAAAGAGGGATTTATGTGGGGGTATGTATGTGTGAGAGATTGTGTTTTGGTGGTTTTGAAGTTTTTGGTGTTTTCGTTTTTTGAATGGTTTTATATTTGATGTTAGTTGGTGGAGGTGTTTGTTTTTTATGTTGTTTGTGTTATTTTGAATTTGGTGTTTATATTTATTGATGGATGTAAAGATTAATTTTGGATGATCGTGGGGCTGGTGGATGAAAATGTCTAGGGATCGTGGGTGTTGGGTTTGGAAGACCGTGGATATTGGGTGTGGTAAGGCCGTGGGTCGTTGTAAGACCGTGGATTGGGGGGATTCGGGGGTTTTGTTTTGGTTGGTGTACGTTGTTTGTTTTATTTTAGGTCTGGTAGCTTGAAGTGGGGTTTTTGTTTTGTGTTTCGGTTGGGGGGAGGATTTTGTTGAATGTGTCTGTGGAGTATGCTGGTGTGTGAGTTTTTGTGTGAGTTTTGGAATTTTTTGGTTTGTGGGGATGGGTCGTTTGTAGGGCCGGGGTTGGGGAAACAGTAGAAGGGTAGAGTGATTTTTATTCGGGAGTTTTGAGTTTGGTGTGGCAGGTTTAGTATTTTGGTGTTTGTAGTATGGGGTGCATATTTGTGTGATTGTTGGGGTTTGGCTGGTGTTTGAAGATATTTTAGGTTTTGGTTTTAATTGGGGTTTTCTATGGTTTGTGGATCTGATTGGTAGTGTTTTGTATATTTTTATTAGGGTTTTCGATTGGGGATGTGGGTGAGTGTGGGACCGGGGCTTGGGGGTTAGATTCAGGGATGTGGGTCGGTGAGTGTGGATGTGTGTTGGGGTTTTTTTTTTGGTTTGTGTGTGAAGACTTAGATTGGTATAGTATGCTTTGTGGTGTGGGGTTTGTTTGTGTGGGGAATTCTTTATTTGTGTCTGAGGGTAGTGGGTTAGGGTTGTTTGGGTTGGTATTTTGCGTATATGTTTTCTGATGTGAATGTTGGGGTAGGGTTGGTTTTGTGATAGAAGCCGAAGTTCGTGGTATGTGTTCAGATGTGGCTGTGGTGGGGCTGGGTTGGTATTTTTAGATTTGATGAAGTTAGGAATTGGTTTGTGAACTGAGTGAATTGGGTGTTGCGTTTGTGTGGTTGGCTTATGTATTATGGAGTAGTTTGGTAATATTTTTATTGAATTGGTTGGGGTTTGTGTTTTGGAGTGGGTTTGTGTGTCTGTTTGGAACGGAAGGTATTGTGCAGAGGGTCGGTATGGGTGGGAATGGATATATGGTGTGGGTGGGTTTTTAGATGGTTGTGTGTTTGTTTTTGTTATGTGTGGTTTTATATGCTGGATTTTGCCGATTGGTGTATTGTGTAGATGTGCCGAATGGTAAGGGGTTTGTGAATTGCATTGTGGGTTAACTTTGGATATGTTTTTTGGTGGTGTGGGTGGGTGTTGTTTTATTTTGGTGTTGGTGTAATTAGTTTTGTTTAGGTTTTGTGTGTGGGTCCGAGGTTTACGGAATTTGGTATGAGTGATTGGGATAGGGTGGATTGTTTTGGGAGGTGTGGGTTTTTTTAATTCGGAGTTGTTTGGTTTAGTGTTTTGATGATGTGCCGGGTGAGTATAGGATTGGTTTACTGGGAATGTTATGGTTGGGTGGGTTGTCCAGGGTTTGTGTGTTGAGCAGAGTTTAGGGTGCGGAGTGTTGCAGAAGTTAGGTGTTTGTGGTGGTAATTTCGATTCGGGGATGGTAATGGTATAAGGTGTAGGGGTTGTGACTTGAATTGGGTTAATGCTGGTGTTCTTTGTTTGAGTAATAGTAGTTTGATATGGCTGGAAGTTTCGAAGTGTGTAAATATGGTGGGGTCTGGGTTGTAGCGTGGGGTTGTGTAAGGTTGTGATTGCTTTTGATGTGATTTTAATTGAACTGTGGTATGAGTGTTTGTTTTTAGGGGTGGTTTGTGTGTGGGGTTGATTATGTGGGTGTTTTTGTGTATTTTGGTAGAGAGATGAGGCTGTGAGGGTGGAAGGTGCTTGTATTGTTAGGAGGTGGTATTCAGAGGGTGTTTGTGCGGGGTTTTTTATTTGGCATGGTGTTTTGATGGGGTGGGATGGATTCCGTATTTGGAGTATGTGTTGGGGGAATGCTAATTTATTTGGTTGGTGTGTAGGGTAAGAAGGCTGGTTTGGTGCGCTTTGGTGTAAGAGGTGAGTATTTTTAAGCCAGTCAGGGGGCGTTTTAGTGTAGTTGTGTCCGTTAAGGGGGGTGTGGGGATGTGCGGTATATTTTTGTATTTTAATTATTTGGTGGTATGTGTGTTTATCGTAGAAGTGGGGTTGGCGGGTGTGATTTATATGTCGGGATTTCATTGTATTGATGTGTCTGTGATGTATGTGTGGGGTTTGAGTGAGCTGAGGTAGTTGTAGGTTTGTGAATTTGTGAGATGGATGTGTGTTATGTGAGTTGCGGGTTGTGTTATGTTTGTAATGATTGTGGACTGGGTGTGTGATAGGAGGGACTCGGGTGAAGTATGGAAAAGAAGGGAGATATATTCCGCATGCTTTGTTTACAGGAGCAGTTTGGAATGATACTGCTAGGGTGGAATCAGCTGCCCTGGGGTCTGCGATCGTCTGATTTCTATGCATAAGGACGGAAAAAGGTACATTAGTCTGTAATGCTAATGTTGTACTGTCTTTGGTTGTCGCGTGTGTGTGGATGGTCCTGCTGGTTGTGCTACACATTACTGATGTTGGCTTTTGTGTAGTAGGGATGGGGTGCAGATGACCCGCCTGAATGGGTCGAGGATGAGCCGATGCGGTGCTGGGTGGGGATCCTGGCTCCAAGTGTGGGTGTTGTTCCTTTCGTTGGAGCCTCGGGGTTGGTTGTGGCGGGTGCAGGATGCTGTTGTGTGGGTTGTCCCGTGTTGGTGAGGAGTGAGGGGTCTGTATAGGTGATCAGGCTAGGGGGGTGGGTGTAGTATGAGGGTGCGGTGTGGGTGAGAGGCATAGCCATGTGTGGGGTTTGGGCTATAAGAGGGTTGTGAACATAGTGAGTCGGTTGGGTGTGTTTTGTGGGATTTGGGTGGATGTATCCTGGGGGAGCTAGGGCGGTAAGGCTACTCTGGAGTCCAGAGGTGAGGCCATGTATGCTGTTTGACATTCCCCCAAAGGCTACGGATATTTCTGCTAGGGATTGGAGCATTCGGGTCTGAGACTCCTGAAAGTCGATCCGGACGTCCTGCATCTTACCCTCTAGCGAGTGTTCTGTCTGGCTAACTATGGCTTTCTCTAGTGTTTGCAGCCTGTTTTCTAGTCTGATCTCATGTGCCTCAAAGCATTGGGTGATGTCCGATGTTTTGAGTGCATGTGTCTGGACGTTGCTGAGCATTTCAACCGTTTCAGCCATGGCTTGGGGAGTAGTGGTCTCTGGGATGGCTGCGACTGCTGCGGATTTTTCGGGACCATTGGTACTCTTCCTGTGAGGTTTGAAATAGATAAGATGGCCGAGTAATTGCTTAGGTTTGGCCTTGCTCCAGTTGTTGTATACGGTAGCGTTTGAAAGTTGTATGTATGCTATTCCATCATGCCTCAGCTTCTCGTCGTCCTTTGCAGCACCAAAGGAGATGTCAAGGATGTTAGCAGTCCCTATGAGTGAGTTGATGGCTGTTTTGACTCTGGGTTGTGCCTCATCTATAGATATATTTGTGATCTGAATGGTAGTACTAAGTTTGATGTCGGTTGCAGGGATTCTCTCACCTTCTGAGTGTGATAGGGGTAGGCAGATCATAAGCTTCTCGTCGTTGAGTGTGAACGACCTTGTAAGCAGAGTCTCCCGGGAGGCTATTGATCCTGTGGTAATAAACGCATATTTCTGGTTGATGCTGTGCTTGATAACTTGGCTGATTTCGAGTTCATAACCTTCCATGTATCCCTGGCGGGCGAGGTCGCTGAATACCTGGTTTGCAGATCTGCCTGAGAGGGAAGGGGCTGTGATGTATAGTCTGTTTTCTGAGGCTATGAGGTCGTAAGCTTTTTCAGCCTTGCCTATCACGTTTGTTTGTACATCATGGATGAAAAGAGGGAGGACAAATGGGCGTTTGCCTGAAAGGATGTCAATGGCGTCTTTCTCTGGATTGAGAAGATCAACTTTCAAAAACCCGAGCCACATGTGAGTTTTGGGGTGTACAAATGCTATAATGGGTTCTCTGTATCTATTTCCTAGGCGTATTTTCATGGTGTCGAATCTCTGGGTGGCTAGGCTGAGTACCTCAGGTTTAGAGAGATGGTGATATCCGGTTTCAAATCTGAGTAGAAGTTGGTGGCCTTTAGAGAGGCCTGTGGCAGAATCTACTGGATAATTTTTTGGGATTTGGGTGTGGTGCAGGAATTGGCCAGCAGCAGTGTCAGTTCGCTGCTTGGGAAAGAGGAGTTGCGGGACGTGTGGGTAAGCTTTGTCGCAGTTATACAGTTCTATGGCTTCTGATCTTGGTACTCCTAGGCTGGCTAGTTGTGCTAGAGTTCTGGTTTCGATGATGGTTGGGCTGCCTAGATTTGCCGCGTTTGCTTCATGAGTGGCGAAGCTAAACCACATGTCTTCGGTAAATATGATGGGTGGGACTAGCATCTTGGATGCAGGGGGTGGATCTGCTTGGGATGGGAAGGGAGGTTGACTGGGGTGGGCTGCAGGGTGGGCTAGGGGGGGGTCTCCAACTAAGGCTTGGGGGGGGATTTGATGCTGCGACTGGGCCATAGGGGAGTCAATCTCAAGCGGGGTATTGTTTGGCTTGTCTAGGTCTATGGGCATACCTAGGAGGACTGAGTCTGCAAAAGTGTTGGCATCAGTATCCGAATCGCTCATGAGCTCATCAGGAGGGAGCCTCTCAAGGTAACTCTCAAGTTTAGCTTTCAGGTTTGCTTTGGCTGCGCTATTCTGAACTGTGTCCATGTCGTCTGATTGGGATTTGGCTTTCTTACGGATGCTAGTTCTGGTAGGTTTGGCTGGGGTGTTTTTCTCTGAGACTGATCTGCTAATTCTCTTGTGGCTAATGCGTTTGAAAGTGCGGGGTGCTATCTGTGCAGATTGGGTAGAGGCGGCGGCACTAAGTCCAGGCTCCTCTGGCCCAACAGGGGCTCTGCAGGTGATTTTGACTGTGGCTTTGGTCATGGTGGAGGTATCGCTATGTGAACCTATTCTGCAAAGGTGAGCTAGGGGAAAGATTGTAGTAAGGATGTGGGTGTCAGGGTCATGTAAGTGTATTTTGGTTGTTTTTGAGATTGCTATGATGGGGTACTGAACTGTGGGAAGAAGATGGTATCTTACGTGATTATGCGTTGTGGCAGGTGGATCGGTGTTTGTGGTGCGATAGGTGCTGAAACTCAGAATGGAGTGCAGATGGTGTTGCCGGGGGCGGTGAGAGCTGGGATTGTGTCCATACGCGTTGGGTCGATGGTGGCAGCTGTTCGGTGTGGCAGAACTGTAGAGACAGAAGGTAGTTAGTATGCGTAGCTTTGTTGCTGTAATGTATCTTGCAAAATAAAGCTGATGCATATGAGTGTGTTTGTAACTGTCTGATCTAGCATGAATACAATGGAGTGTGTAAACTGGAAGTGAAGGGGGGGGAGAATGATCTGTGTGTCGCCTTGGTGTGTTTTGGGTGTGCTGGAGGAGTGCTGCAGGGCGTCTAGTTTGGTGTGTGTAGGGGGGAAGTGATGGGTTGGGTTTTGTGTCTATGTATGGGCTACGTGGTGGTGGTTGGAGGGGTTGAGAGTAGATTGTGAAGTATCGGGGGTGGGGGTGGGAAACTGAGGCTAATTGTTTGGGTTCTGACTGGGTGAACTGATGTGCGGAGAATATGTTGTATGAGGGATTGGGACAATATGTGGGTTTGCTATTCTGTGGATTTGTGTGTTTGTGAGGTTGCTGTGAGGGTGATGCTAGAATAGTGAGGGGAAGGGGATGCAACTGAGGGATGTAAGTGGCGTGAGGTTGGTGGGAGGGGTTTGGGGGGTAAATGCTAGCTACTCTATCTGTGCAGTGAGTGAGGGGTAGGAGGGGTGGGGGAGTGAGAGAAATCCATGCCTGTTGCGTTGATGTGCTCGTTCGGTAATTGTGTTTGGGGTGTGTGGGGTTTAAGTAGTTTGGTGTTTCTTGTTGATGTGTGTTTGGGGTGAGATATTTGGAGTGGATATGGTGAGGGAGTATGGGTGTGTACAATGAAATATGTGTCAGGATAGTTTGTTTGAAGTTAATGCTTGGGGGCTGGTTTTGGAAAGGTGTGGAGATAGTATGTATGGAGTAATGGTTTGGAGTCTAAATTTGGGTTGTGAACTGTTGCTGTGCCGTCTGTGCCTTCTGTGTCGGCCATTGCTGGGGCCAGGTTGTTGTTGTTGGTGTATAAAACACCCATCTGGCGTTGAGATTTTTGGTGTGGTGCATGGCTTGGAGAATCTTGGGCACTTCGTCACTGCTGAAGGTTTCGATGGGTGTGCGCCTTGATGTCTTCGACGGCGCAGTGCTTGAGGATTCATCA
The DNA here is from genome assembly GCA_014871385.1 of Ceratodon purpureus. Taxonomy (NCBI): domain Eukaryota; kingdom Viridiplantae; phylum Streptophyta; class Bryopsida; order Pseudoditrichales; family Ditrichaceae; genus Ceratodon; species Ceratodon purpureus. The sequence goes on along the minus strand of CM026421.1, from coordinate 1,703,351 downwards.
TACTGCTGCAGATGGAGTCTATCAAGTAGTTCTAAATTTCGATTCTGTTTTTTCTGCTGGTTTTGCCTAACGGTGGGCCTGAGAATAACTCTCAAAGTGTGCTTGGAGTGGGATGGGAGAGATGGTCTAAAATTTGGACTAAAAACTTTTCCCTGTACTTGGGTCTGGTTTTTCCTAGGTGAGTCCCTATGTTTGTTTCTCTGAGTGTGCCTGGGTCTTGGTAGACTAGAGTGTGGTGAGGGCGCCTGCCTGATGCAGGTGAGGACGCCCACTGCTGTACCTGGCCTCAGTTCCGCCATAGCTCCGCAGTTTGCGGTGCTCTCCGCCCTCCCGTGAGAGAACCGATTGCATCCTTCAATAGAATGCATCCGTCAGTACAAGCCTTACTGGTGATGCTCTAAGTCCTCATATTGCAAATTGACATATCAGTTCCATGTTAAACTTCACTGCTGAGCAATCTAGAAAACCTGCGATGTGGCGGAAGAAACAGGGCACCCACGGTCAGATGGTTTGTGATTCTATTGCTTGTGTTGAAAAGCGGAGACAGAAGGTGAAATGTACAGAACCGTAAAACTTACCATGATGGTTCTTAAAAATCACAGGGGCAATGTAACAATCCCAGCACCGTTCAAAAGCTAGACTAGGAATTTACCTTTGTGATGCCTCAAGTACACTTCCCAAGCCGCTCCGAAATTCAGGGTGCCCGAACTTGTAGATTTCACCATAAGCTTTGTCCAAGTGGACCCGGTGTTTGACATCGATCTTCATCTACAACCGTATTAACGGTAGAACTGCCCCAGCTCTTTTCCACGTCAAACCCATGTCAGCTGATGTCCACCGAAATGGGCAACCTTCCCGTGGTTCTCGTGATCGATACATAAGAAGGTTCGCAACTCAGTCTTCACCGGGTCCCAGTGGCTTGACCATTCCCAAACTGACAAGTGCCGGTTTCTCGTCTTCCAGGGCACCCAAGTTGACACCTGTCCCAAGACAACTGGTATATATTCTCTTCACACCTCCGCTATCCCCCATCTGTGAGTTGCAATTTCTCGTAGACTACAACTTTTGCTTACAAATTTCACTTGCTGCTTCCTCAGTCTATTCCAATCTATTCTGTTCAGTTTATTCGTGCCAATCTCTTTCAAGATGTCTTCGTACGAGAGCACCAAGGACTCCGCCGCCCGCAAGGCCGAGGAGACCAAGAATGTGGGCCAGCAGAAGGCCGGGGAGGCCCAGCAAGCCACCAAGGTGAGACATTGCTCGCTTAAAGAACGCCAATCTCTTGTGCTGTGAATCTTGTTGGAAATTGGTCGGCTTCGTTTGTGTGGCGGTGATTACAACTCATTGAGTGAGTAGTTAGGTTGGAGTTGAGCGGTAGGAGAAGGTTGGAGTCTCAATCTAATGAGGTATTATGTTTGCTTTCGCAGGATGCTGCCGGTGCCACTCACGACAAGGCCCAGGAGGTAGCAGGAGCTGCTGGTGACAAGGCCAACCAGGCGGGCAACGTTGCGGGTGAGAAGTGGGAGCAGACCAAGCAGGGCGCATCGAATGTGGCTGGCGCCACCCAGGACAAGGCCAACGAAGCTGGCAATGTGGCTGGGGACAAGTGGGAGCAGACGAAGCAGGGCGCCTCCAACGCCGCCGGCGCGACCCAGGACAAGGCAAATGAGGCCGCAGGAGTGGCTGGTGACAAGGCCAACCAGGCCGGAAGCATTGCCGGGGAGAAGTGGGAGCAGACGAAGCAAGCTTCGTCTGATGCTGCACAAGTGGCCTCGGACAAGGCCGTGCAGGCGAAGGACGGTGCGGCGAGCTACTTGCAGCAGGCAGGAGATGCGTTGGGGAATGCAGTCCAGAGCGTGAAGGAAGCTGTGACCCCCAAGCAATAGACGGAGTTGCATTGAGTTGGGTTAAGAGTAGGCATGTGAATATGGAATATAAAAGTTCTGATACGAATTCGATTTTGAGTAATATAAGTGATTTTGGATTATATCTTGTGTTGAATGTGGATGGTTATGGTATTTTGCTGTGGTTTAATGTCTTTCGACTTATAGCTTTGACTCTGTTCCTCTGTGCATGTTCTCCTTCTGAATCGTTAGGTCTGCTATTTAGACATTCCGTCAAAAACAGCTACTACGCTTAGCACGACCTGATAATTGGACTTTTATAACTTGATACATGCGACAATGCGGCAGCTACTCCGCAAACGTGCTCAATTACGTCATTGTCCTGACCTTTAAGGCACGGGTATGTTAAAATGCAGTACCACAAAATGATCACTGTTCAAGAGCCCTAAATCTTAACTGCCTGTGTTATTCTAAACATGATCTCGTGGAGTAGTGTTCTTGAAGCATTGACGATGTTATATAATCTGATTGTAAACATGGCGTTCTTGAGAAGTATGTTACGTTGTGGTCCACAGAAATTGTTTAGCAATATGTCAAATTCTAGAGAAATGTCTCTCCAGAATGACTTGATGCAAAGGCCTGTGAAGTACTCCTCCGTCATGAACAGAATCTCTAGAACTCTAAAATTTATAGTAAGCAACTTCGCAATGGAGAAATTCTGATGATCACGTCGTGACAAGGGTCCGCGGCACTCGAATGCGGCGATTGGTGGTGATCCAAGCATGCCGTGCGCTTACATTGCGTGTGAGCAACAGATAACACCACACCCTTGTAGCAATGTGCTGACTGACTAGTGTTGGTCCATCATATCTTCCGAGACCAACATGGGAAGACCTCAAAGCCAGTGCATTGATCACCACAAATCTTCACACTCATCATCCAAGGGCCTTCTTATCAGACTACGAGGTGCAAGACTAGAATGGAGCCAAATTGCTGCACAGATGCATTATCTCAACATACAACATACGGTGTAAGATCTCACCGGATTATGCATCACACATAGCTTCGCATTCTGCCTCGTCAGCAGACCATCCAGTGGTTAGATGGCAAAAATGCACCGGATTCTCCTGACGTCTATCATGTTGTGAGAAAGCTCCAGGTCAGCTGATGGTCACCGATATGGCTAATGCTCCGGTGGTCAGCAGGAACATTCCTCTCCAAGTTTTATCTGGTCCCACTCGCTGGACGTTTACGAGGCTCACAAGTGGCCGTTTCCCGTCTCTTCTGTCTATCAAAGTGCCATCTGTCCTGCGACACAGGTATATATACACCCTGCAACTCGCCGAAGTATTATTCACTTTTCATCACTACACACACCACACTCTCGGTGTTTATTCAAGTTCCTGCGAATTTATTTCAGTCTTACATTTTCATTTTAGTTTCAGTCGTCTTTCTAGATTTCGAGGATGTCTTCGTACGAGAGCACCAAGGACTCTGCAGCCCGCAAGGCCGAGGAGACCAAGAATGTTGGCCAGCAGAAGGCTGGGGAGGCCCAGCAAGCTACCAAGGTGAGAATGGGTTGTATCTTAGAAAGTGCTTTCCTTGATCTACTGCCCGGCGAGTTCTGTCTGGTTCATTGAGCGTGGTGTTCTAGTGTACATCAAGCTTAGTGTAGAAGCTCGCCAGCCTGAACTTTGAGGTTTTGAGCGTGTCAGTGCACAACTTAAATGTCTAGGTTCAAGTGAATCTTCGGTATTTACAGGACGGAACAGTTCAGCGAATTGGCTATTCATAAGACGTTGTCTCGTAAGATATGGGTCTATTGTAGACTTTGGATGCATGGTCTGTGTAGCATTTAAAGATCGGGATTCCTTGTTTTCCACAGGATGCTGCTGGTGCCACTCACGACAAGGCCCAGGAGGTAGCAGGAGCTGCTGGTGACAAGGCCAACCAGGCTGGCAATGTTGCGGGTGAGAAGTGGGAGCAGACCAAGCAGGGCGCATCGAATGTGGCTGGCGCCACCCAGGACAAGGCCAACGAAGCTGGCAATGTGGCTGGAGACAAGGCCAACCAGGCCGGAAGCATTGCAGGAGAGAAGTGGGAGCAGACGAAGCAAGCCTCGTCTGATGCTACACAAGCGGCCTCGGACAAGGCCGTGCAGGCGAAGGACGGTGCGGCGAGCTATTTGCAGCAGGCAGGGGATGCCTTGGGAAATGCGGTGCAGAGTGTGAAGGAGGCTGTGACCCCCAAGCAATAGAGCAAGCAGTTTTGGTGATTGCTGAGATTGTAGGGCTTCTGCACTGTAAATTTTGTAAAGCGTTATTTATTGAATTTGAGAATGTCTTATTCATTTGAGCAGACAATGAGACGTCGTCGTGATGTGTAATGTATATGGAAGTTGTAAGTGGTTTTGCACGGGTCACGAAGGTGGTAGTATTTTAGACAGTCATCTGAAATTTGTTAATCCCTCTTCTTTGTCCACTATCTTTGTTTCGGCGGGTTTGGTTCTTGTGAGTCTCTGCTTGAAATAATGAAGCCAAAACGGAAGAGGAGTTGCGAAAATTCGTCTCCGTTTTCCTAGTGAGAACTGCTTCCCATCAACAATTGAATCGCAGCAAAATTTGAAGCAATTCTCGAGAATAATTTTTTAACTCACGTTTCATCTGGTTCTCACACATCCAAAAAGTAAGCGTCTTGCGAAAATGCAGTGCCTTCCGTTTTGCCGGTGAACTCTATGTCACGCAAGAAACTAGCACATCTGTACAGTAAAACTCACATGAGAATCTGTTCGCATATGGGTCAATTCAATTAATGGATGAACTCAGGGACCTAACAAAATATCGGGTAAATATGGTTTACAATCTGAAAATGTGAACAGAATTCTTGAGCGCCAAATGCTGATGACAAGCGCAAAGAGAATGCTGGGTTGCTAAATCACTCAAATCCACATCTGCACGGAGGATACAATCAGATTATCCAACCCCACTTCAAACAGCCGCCTTAACTACCTTCGACCTGGTCCGATGTGGGCTTGTAATGTATTGTTTGCAATGAAATTTCATTTGCGTCAAAATAGAAAAACAAAAAACAGCCGCCTTAATGATCAAGTAGCTGCCAAAGACCTGAAACCGCATACGATACAGCACTGTACCCTAAACCCTACACTACTAAACTCAACTGCGACGATCTCACTCCTCAGAACTACAGAGTATCCCGCCACGGCTTCGAAATCCCTTCCTCAATTCTCATCACAGAAAGAAAAGAAACACAGAGTATCAGACAGAAGCCTTGCAAAACTTGACGCTGCAGGTCAAGCAGCAACTGGAGCTGATCCGCAGGCACCAACAAATGCTGAACTAAAATCTCTCGATCCTTGAGTTTGGAGCTCTCTCCGACACCGGCCGGAATCTCCGCCGCTCTCGCAGTCCCTGCATTGCAAACAATTGCCCGCTCCTCTCGTAATCAACGAACCGGACAATCGAACCTCAGAGTATCCGCCGCAACCATCAAAAACCATTCAAAAGTAAACGTTTCTCCCCAACATCAATCTGCAGTAAGCTAAATATAGGTATCATTACAGGAAGTAACTGAAGTGGAAAGCATAGGATTTAGGGTTTCTAGAAATCTAAACTGGTACATGAGTTCCACCTCAGGATCATATATTATTTACTTTCTAGTGAATCTTTTTCAACATAGTGTGGGTTTTATCCTGTAATTGTGTTTTGTTTCGTCATTGCAATTGATCTTACGAACTCGCCATCTTCCTCTCTCATCTTTGATTTCTACTTTGTTTTGAAGGTATCGTCGAGTTGTCAAGGTCTGTTCCACAGCACTCCACTTTGACGCCAGTTGCAGATTGTCCTCCACCATGGGCTACACGACCACCTTCACAGGCTGCTTCACCATCACTCCACCTCTTGAAGGCGCGCCCAAGGCTCTGCTCAATGGTCTTTGCAACACTCGGCGCATGGCACGGGAGATGGACCCCATGTATGGGATCGAAGGCGAGTATTATGTAGAAGGAACGCAGAGTGCGCCTGGATGGCAGGGTGATGAGAAGGAAGGCAGAGTGCTGGACCACAACCGTCCACCTCGCACCCAACCAAGCCTCAACTGCGACTGGAAGCTGAGTGAGGACGGAGCCAAGCTTGAATGGAGTGGGATGGAAAAGTTTTACGGCTACACCGAATGGTTACGCTACATCATCACGCGTGTTGTTTCACAGGGGACGGTCCTCAATGGCGAGGTGCAGTTTCAGGGCGAGCAAGCAGAGGACAAGGGCGTGATTCGAATCATAGACAACCGAATCGATGTCGTCGCTGACAGTGGCGTGCCAAAGCTTCGACTCGCAAACGCTGAGATTGATTTTAAACCTACAGCTCATCGCATCCTGCAGTCACTGTGGCACTACCGCAATCACCATGGCATGGTTCTCGGCTTGCCTCTCAAGGTGGACTATTACCTCTCCTATATTGAGGACGCTTTGGACGCTTTGCCCCCACGTGAATGGGTTACCGGCAGGGACGGGGATGTGACGCAGGCGGTGTACTTCAGTGTTCTTCTCAACCCAGAGCTGTCGGACTCCGACGTGACAAGCGTCTTGAGCGCCTACAACCACTTTTTTGGAATTGAGAATCCTCGTGAACTACCAGAGGCTTCGACCGTAAGGAAGTACTGGAAGACATCACGTTTCTTTGTCAAAAAACAATCCAGATCCCCTTGGAAATCAAGTCCCGGTGAGTACTGCAACTCCTGGATGGATCTCGACTTATCTCTAGGGCTTGAAAGTAGTGAGTTTCGGAGCATGTATTGTTTTTTAGAAGCTCATCTGTATTCACACCTTAATGATGTTTAATTTTTGAGGCTTCTATCCTCTACCATATGAATATACAAGTCTCTCTAGAGATTTCCTAATCACCTTGTTGTCACTTGTATTGCTAAGTTGCAACTTGCTACTTAGAAACCGTCAAGTGAAGAATGATTCATGACCCTGGGCAGCACCACTGGTAGCAAACCTGACGCATTTCACCCCAGAGAACGCGGCGGGGGTCCTGTTTTAAGGCGGGAGAGCTCGTTTTTCAGGGAAAGTGAGGCTCGCGAGCTTGAAATGGAACGTGATGTCAGCAGTCTTTGACAATGTCCATCGTGGCCAATCAGATACATCTGCCTCACCTTCATTTGCGGGGGTGGGCCTCTGTTGCTCGTCTCTAGTAAATTATCATGCCGAAGTTATTGTAAAATTGGGTTCTGTTGTGAAATACCGATTTTAAAGTGGGGTCTCTTTCTCGGTATCCGTTTTGTAGATGGGGACCTCGATTCAGTGGTGACCTGGCTCGGTTTAGTTTACCGAAAGTGCTGACGTTGTGAAGGTGCATTCAGCGTCATCGCAGACGAGCAAGCCTTCAGGGTCGACTGTGGACTTAGATGTACAGTGACAGATGTATTTCTCAAGGTTTACTGGTTTGGTTGAAATGGTCTAAATGCTCGTCCTTTTACAAAAGCATCTGGACGCAGTACTCAGTAGTGGACATCATACACACAAAGACTCAAAGAGGGAAAAATGCAGACTGGATCATGGCCATATACAAACATGAGGATTTTAGAATTTCTGACTATGGAACGATTCACATTGTCTTTGTTTACGACATATCACTTTTATAAACAGTCATCCTATCATAAGGAGTCCATAAAACCATGCGTCAACGACGTTATGTCTTTTCTATCTGTACCTGCATGGTGCCTATGGATATGAAAAAACATATATCCTATGTACAGAGTGATTGAGTCCCGGAGGAGGGTGATAACAGGTGTTCAGAGTCTGTTTCAGTCAAATCCTCTATCTACAAAAACATGAAGATTCAATCAAAACTAAAAGCTACTTATCCGAGTATCGTATGTCGAGTTGTATCCAAAAATGTCCATAGTTCTGTCCCCTCTACGAAATCAGTAGCAGCTGCAAAGGACGGGATGCGGTCTTCAGACTGTCGAGCATCGTTGATAGAGCATCACTGAGAGTCGTCATCGGTGAGCAGGATGTACTCCAAACCCAGTGCACCTTGCGTTCCTTCGGTATTGCTCCCTCCTACAGCGGCCCCTGAATGTAGGCACCTGAATCGTTAGTTTACATTTATCAATAAGATTATTTGTTGTAGTAATGGTGATCGGGCTTCAAATGCGGCAGTACATTATAATTGACAGAGGAGTTTTTTTGCATACCTGGGTTGGACAGCGGGAGGTTTCGCTTGCGGAGGGGCGAGAAAGGAGCCGAAGCAGGCCATTCATCCTCTAAAATCAAGCGTTCCATGGCCGCGTCTCTTGCACTCGCGGGTGGGCATACACAAATCCCTACTCCATCACGTCCTCGCTGCGTTCCCTTCGTTGCGCTAGAAGGTGCTTCCTTGTTCACTATGCGGTTCACGGTTCCTGGATGTCGAAGGGAAACCGCATTCGTGCGTGGGGGCCTCCTCTCTGATGCCGCAAAGGAAGTGTCCACGTCGTCGGCCTTCCGCTTTCCCCGGGACTGTGACGATTCTCCTGCGGATAGAGGCTCAGAGGAATACCGATAGAAACACGTCTTCCCAAGCCAAGTTTGAGTGAACCTTCCCTTCCGAACCGGGGAGTATGCGCCATCCTCATCACTATCGTCGTTGGATGTGGTCTTCCCTCCTTCCACTGTGTTCTTGGGCGACTTCACTGACTGTGCCGAAGTATCTGATATTTGTACAAGGTAGGTACACGTGGTTTAGAGTGTACACATAATTCAGCGAGCTTAAGGTACAAAATACAGAGAGGGTGATACTCTATGGAAATTCGAATAGGACTGAAGTGAAAGCAGGTATGGACGTGGGAGGTGAAGTGCTTACCGTCATTGGCGTCGTATCGGGGGTATGGGGGGGGGAATTCCGAATCACTGGAGCTCTCCATTCGGCTCGGCTCCTTGTCCGTCGTCGCGGCTGCTTTACCTGCAAAGCAACAGGGTTGAGAGATTTATCTACACGAAACAGTACACCTCGAATTCAAAAGGAACTGGATTAAAAAGCAGGTGTGTGCAGACGACAGTTGGAACATACTCACCTGAGTTGCGGGACCCTGTTCCTATGACAAGGTCCTGGGAATACTCTGTGTCTGAGGGGCTGCAGTCCGGTGAGCGCTTCGGAGACGTCTCTGGCGTTTTCGCGCTCCACAACGGCCTCTCAATAAGTATTGTCGGAGGAGGCTGCAACCAGCGGGACAGGTTGAAGCTGTTGGCTGCCGTGAATTTACGCGCATTGCGATTGACCTCCCAGTCGTCTGGGGCACGCTCCAAGTCCTCCAGCCCGTCAGGTGATACTTCGTTTGGTGGCCAATTTCCCTCTCCTCTCGCGCACTTCGCCTTGAGGTCGTCGAATGACTCGAACGGAATAGAGAGCTTCTTTCCCCTCCTACACTGCTTCATCGCAAATCCTGCCCAATCAACTGCGTAACCGCGTTTTTCAGCAAGGAGGCCTCTTGCAAATGCCAATCCTATCGCTTTAACTTTCCCGATTGGTCTCTGATGAGTCTTGTGATAGAGCAGCTCGAATTCTCGTTGCATTCGAGGGCTCTCACACCAACCCGGGCGGTCGTAGCGGAAACGACCCCCCTCCATGGGGCCCCAGCGATCGATGCAGTCTTTTAAGGATACCACTGTGGGAGCCATGTATCCGGACTCTCCCTGTCGGATGCCTGGGATGTACCCAATATCATTGAGCCCCTGATCCCGGTGTAGCCAGTCCTTCGTCCCTTTGATGGGGATGCGGTACTCACGGAGGGACGCCATTGTACTGTGCCTTCACATCAACAATTTGATAGTATTAGTTACGTTAGCAGCTCCAGTAATGTACACTGCGTCATCAACATTAGAAGGAGATACATTCAGATACTTCGTAAGGGGGGAAGCATCCTAGGATGTCTAGGAAGGAACGTCACAGTGTCATTTCCTCTGAATTAGAGATTTTTGACCTTGTGATTTGGTTTAGGGAAAAAGGACTTTCTGTATTATTGTATTTCAGCAGGTTCCAGCACTCTTTGTTTTTGCATAATATGAAGAGATAATTAGAAATGATTGGTGTTCTGTATTCCTATGAGTCGAATTTGCTAAAAATTTCAGGAATGTCACAAGGAGAAGTCATACAGTCAGGAACTTGTTATAAGTACACAACGTGTTAGTTTTTTAGATGCATTGATTGGGTTCATGCGTACAACGTTATGCTACTTGATTTTGTTTTTTATTTTGCAATAGGCTAGAAACTAATTTTTTCGGGAATTATTGAAGTGGCCGCATCCTGGAATTCGGAGGGCGCTGGGAGTAAGGAAAGGAAATTCGACTTTGATTTGTATTATTCTAGTTTTGGCACCTAGGATTTTAACTCCTTTAACGGCTTGTATTTGCTGATTGCCTGCGACCTATGTTCTCTAGGACTTAACGACCATATAGAATCTGGAAATAGGAAAAGGAAACCGTTGAATTCCAGTAAAGTCGTTCATTCCTATGACCCTTAGTTCCTTGGTCACTTTACATCTGAGCCGTTAGATCGTAATCCAACTGCATGTGACGACACCACGTTTGAGATACCGTCGTCTCTCTCACCTGGGTCTCTCTCGTCGACATGGTCCGCGGCCTAGAGACTCCCTGCGTGCAGTTGAGTTGTAGGAGATTTTGTAAGTATGGGTTCACGAAGAAGCTCTTCAACTGCTTCACAAGCATTGATTACGGATTTTTTCTACCAAGATCGAGTGACAGAACCAGAGGTTGATGAGTGGGTGTTTTATCAAACGTTGATTACTGACTTCTACAGGGAAAGTGAAGAAATAGTAGAAGTCGGTCAATCAGCTTCGGAGTATAGCCTCACTGATTCAGAGTTCCATAGCTTCTTGGACATAGAGCCGCAAACCCCAGTCTCAGAATTAAGTTTGAGATACTCAGATTGCACCCATGTTTCCGAAACCCCTGAAACTAGAGTTGCAAGATCCAACTTCGAATTTGATTCAGAGGTTCAGTCACAGATGCGTAAACGCTTGTGGTGAGGTAAGTGTTGACTGTCTCTTTTGGAATGCCTAATGGGTTTCTTTCATATTTCATTTAATTTCGTTTTCAAGAATTTCTCAGACTCTAATCATGACTTCCTTTTTCGCAGGTACAAGATTCGGTGCCAAATCAGGAAGGAAGTATGCTTGCGCTGGTTTCGGTACGAAGAAGTTCGAAGTAGATTAGAGCTCTTGAGCCAGCTAAGTGATACATAGATAGAGCAGCCTTATATAATTTGCGGCTGGTTCTGAAAACGTTAATGTGGAGCAAACTCAGTAGCTGGGGGGTGATACTCCACCACTGACTCTCTTTAATAAACTAGCTATTGCATTCCAATCGCTGAGATTATTCTGTAGAGTCTGTCGACTTCCTGTGCAGCTGGGAACTTGGAACAAACCTTGTGGTTGTCATCGTTGCGACCTAGGTTCCAGCAAGTCCAATCGTTACGTATTTGTGTTATTTTCAAAGAGACGATAGGATGGCTCCCCGTAGAGATGATAGACGACTTGGAGAAGGTACGAGAGCACGATTAGCTGTTCAGGAGAACTTAGCTTTGTCGAGAGAGAAAGCGGCGCTCAGACAGAAGAAGTGCCGAGAGAGGAGGAACGAGAGATTACAGAGGGTATGTCAGGATAGTTTAGAGAGTGAAGTTAGTGTCGTCAATATTCAAAGGTCCTCTACTCGTGCAGCAGAGGATTTAGCTCTCAGATGGTTCGATGAGACAAGCAATAGGGGAATAGAGTATCAACAAGCCTTGCTACCGAAGATTCTCAAGCACAGTATTTGGCGTAGTGTACTCCCTAATTACTCTAACATGGAGGTAGCTCATAGTGCGGTGACAAATATTTCTCATGGATGGCAGTATGTTAAAGGTGGACATTCAAAAGACCAACAACGAGCCAGGAATGTGATCATTCCTATGCTTCTAAGCTCTGGTGGTATCAGCGCTAGACAGACCAGTCTCTTGACAGGAATTCATAGAAGAAACTTAAAGTCGGGTTTGGTGAGGAGGTTAGCATTAGAGTCAAAATCTGATAAAAGCCTGTGGGCTGTTTGTGGACGGCAAAGGCGAGTTGATTGTCTACCTCCTCATGTGACGAAGTTGGTAGAAGACTATTGGACTGGAAACACCCGAATCAGTCCCAACAGAAAAGACGTCGCCAGAAAACGCATCGGTGTAAAGGAGTGGATTTACCACCCCACACATCACCTCACCGAATCTCAGGTCAGTTGATTAATCACCTTGTTGTAGACACAGTTTAGTAGAGTGGTAATGTCCAGTGTTAGAGGTAATGTCCAAGGTAGTAGTATATTCACTTTGCAAATAACGTAAATACAGTGACTGGTCGATGCAGTCTTTGTTACTCAATGTCAGCCTTGATCTATAATCTGGGAGTAGTGGTCTCTTGAAATGATATTGGTATTGTTCTAGGCTAATTCGCATAGACATATTTTCATTCCGTTAGTTTATAGTATTATCTCCACATTTTTCAACACAATTCAGTTTCTCGGTTCATTTACATTTTTCCTTTCGTTAGATGATTAACGTCATATTTTACAAGAACTCGAAGTAGATGTAATGCTGAAGTACTATCATGTTCACTGTCTTCATCACGAGACAATGTAGTGAGTGCAGGCACTGTTACTTGAACTCGGTCATCATCTAAAAATACGAAGAGTAATGTCGATGACTTCCAGGAACAGTCCCGTCTAGGAATTCAACAAACAGTAATTCAAGGAACAGTAGGCTTTGGAACAGTAATGCCAGGAACAACAATCCTTGCGCAGTTTAGGTGTAGCGTCTGCATTGAGTGCATTGAGTGTTACGGGTTCTGGACTTGTTGAAGTCTGACAACGGAGATGTCTCTTTCTGGGCTCCATTTGAATTTATACACTAGTCTATATGGAGGTTAACTGGATTTGAATCTGGGCGGACTGCTTCGAATCTGGATTCAAGCATGTATCCAAGTCAGAGGTTGACAAAGTCGTCCTTTCATCTAATTTCCTAGTTTCCCAGTAATTAGCTAGAAGTATATTTTCCTAACTAGTATTTTGGTGGATGATGGTTTCCACAGCTTTCCTTGTATACGCGGTTCAGAGCCGAGCATTTGGGTGTGGAGATCGGGGTGCGGTCATTTGAGTCATTGAAACCATGGTATGTCAGGAGGATGAAGGAATTTAATTCCTGCTGTTGCAGATATCACGTTCAGATGGGCGAATTGAAGGACGCCCTCAACTACATGCGGCGTGGAACAGTTCACAAGAACTGCACCTGCAACTGTGATGTGTGTCAAACAGAGGATGGATCCGGGGTATGTAGAGCGTCGGAGCTAACTGTTCCATCAGTTACGGCGCTGTGCCAATTAGTTCTATGCTCGAAGCCTGAAGAGCATGAGTTTCATGCATTAGGATGCATTCGTGGAGACTGTGCGGCATGTGGGACATCGAAGTTGCGGATTTGTCCACAGGAGGTCTCTGATTCCAGCAGTGCCATAGTTTCTTGGAAGCGCTTTGAGATGGTATTTGTCGGGAGAGGAGATGATGGCAATGACCGCCACGCACTGCGTTTAGAACACAAGATGACGCCGCCTTCAGAACTAGTTGCTGATCTGCGCTCCCATTTAGAGGAGTTCTTGGTCCACAATTTCGAGGCAAAGTGGCAGGATCAGCAGTTCAAGGTATGCATGGGAAACTTATGTCCTGATACAATTGTGTCTGTCATAGATTTTGCCGAAAATTATGCTTTCAAGTGGCAAAATGAGGTTCAGTCCCAGCACTGGTTTAGTTTTCAGGTGACAATATTGGTTTACATTACATTTCGAATTCATCCTGAATGGGACGGGTTGGATCCTGAAAATAAGATACTTACAGAGTATCATTTTTGTATCAGCGATGACAAATCCCATGATAACAATTTTGTTCAGTACTGTTTTGGGCTCCATAGAGACTTCTTGAAGGAACAGGGGTTTCTTTTCCCGGTAGAGCACATAGTCTTCTCTGATGGCTGTGCCTCGCAATTTAAATGTGCGAAGTCATTGTACTTCGTTGCGAGGTATCCTTCTCTAACCAGATCGGAAGACTTACCGGTTGGCTGTATGATGCAATGGAATCATTTCGGTACGGGTCACGGTAAGGGCCAGTGGGATGGAGCAGGGGCTCACGTGAAGGAGGCACTACGCAGGGAGCAAGTGAAGCCTGATGGAGTGCGACTGCACAACTCATCCGACGTGGTGACTTTCCAGCGTCAGGGGATGAACCGCGAATATGCAGGTTACCACAATGCTCGAAGATCAATACACCGTCACTTCTATGATGTCAAAGAGGCTGAGGTGAACCAATTCCAGGCTCCAAATGCTCGCACTGTAGAAGGTACCAGATCTTTTCACCAGGTTCGGAGTGTAGGATTAGAGGGGACATCGTTACAGACCCGGCAACTCTCTTGCTTCTGCAGGTTTTGCTTAGACGGCGGCGATGGACCATGCGATAGTGCGGGTTTTGTTGAACCTTTCACTCTGATCAGGCTAGAGCCATGTGAGCCGCAAACACTAACAAGGCGTGATAGAGCTCGGCTTGATGCTCAGGAGAGTCGACTCCATCCACGCATGAGCGCTCGAGAGTCACTGGCTGCCACTTTGGAGGTTGGTGATCACTTTGCAGTCTTAGCAGATGACGGATCCGGGTTTCCTGAATTCTGGATACTTCAGTGCCAAGAGCCCTTACACGGCGTTGAGGAGGATAGGAAGGAAGATACCTGGGGTCAGACAGTCTACCGCGGGGAGCAAATTGTGATTGGGACTTATTATAAGCAAAGGGGTAGTAGCAGTACATCTTACATCAGAGAAGACCCACGTCGACCAGCTTTCATTTATTCGCACTTGGTAGTGGCCACGAAATTTGACCTGCCAGCAGCCACGCACCGTCAGAAAGGAGGACGTGGAGGTACCCAGGTGTACAAACTCACCACCGAGGCCCAAGATCACATCCATTCTCAGCTTCTAGTAGTTGACTAAGGGATTCATACTGAGGAGATTGTCTAGGAGGTTCATTATTCGTTTATGCCCCATAGTTGTTTGATTCGCATGCCCTGAATCACACGGTGTTTCAGTGGCTGAGGCTTTATTCATTTTTTGCTTGTAGTGGTTTGTTTCGGTCATAGACAACACTGC
The DNA here is from genome assembly GCA_014871385.1 of Ceratodon purpureus. Lineage (NCBI taxonomy): Eukaryota > Viridiplantae > Streptophyta > Bryopsida > Pseudoditrichales > Ditrichaceae > Ceratodon > Ceratodon purpureus. The sequence continues at coordinate 1,688,295 of CM026421.1, read as the reverse complement.
TGTCGACATAGTATTCTAGGCATATTACATAATAATAAATAAATGCATTTTGCTCCTATCAGCTTCCCTTCATTTGCAGTGGTAATTTGAATAGAAAGAAAAAACATCACATGGTTTAGGGAATTCCTGTTTTTGAATACACTACTGAAATATGGAGAGCGCATACCAGTGCAAAATTTTGGAAGCATATCCTGAAACGAATGAACCATTACAGGCCAGCAGTGCACAGAATCCAAAAACATGCAAATGAAATGAAATACATCCTATTTGGATGAATCGGTGATCAAACTAATGAATATTGAGGATACCAGTAGGAAGGAACACATCTTTTCCTGCGAGTCCATAACGTGATGATTTCCTTTGTACCAGGAAACTTTAATCGTTTCCACATGTAAATATGGAGATGTTTCGTTCTTAACCTATCCACTTTAAATCCTGATTGTTATCCTTTATATATCTTACTTTTATAATATTTTTTAAGTACTTCAAGGGAAACAATGTCATCTTCGACAATTTATTGTTGGTTACTAAACCCCGTAAAGTACTATTTCAGGGAATATTCCGTTATTTAACTAATGTACAAATTAGTTTTTTTTTTTTTTTTCCCTAAAACTTCAATGAAAAGGGTGCCATCCGTGACACTTTATTGTTGTATGTTTTTTTGCCACAATCAGAAATTTAAGTATAAAATAAATTATATAATATGATATATGTGGGCTTATTCACCACTGTCACATGCCTTATTATACTATTCTGGATATGTATTAATGAACAATGTGATAATTCCCTCTATATTTTTAATTGAATTTCTTTTTATTGGCTGTTTAGTTCATTAATTTTATGTTTAACCAATACAGTGACCATTATTCAATTTAATAATCCTTACTTTATGTTTGTTTCACAGGCACAGAGTCAGTAGTTACTACCCTGTAATTTCCTATGTACTATAGTTCATCATATACTCCCAATGCATCAATTAGGTGAACTTTCACATGACACGCTAGATAATTGGGAATTAACATAAATATGTGCGAAAGCGATCGTAGATAAAAAATGTGGCCACAACATAGATTTACAACCGGCTCCTGTTTAATTTTGCATTGTGTCATGTTGGACCTGGCCCCCGCACAGTCTGGGGCGACGTACGTCACTCCATTTGATTTCTCTCGTCCCAGCTCTAAACTGGGATCGGTTACCAACTGACGAGAAGAGAACTGTAAAAGTTATCATATATTACCGCAGCTGGGTTACCTTGCATACGATATGGGATAAGTTCAGTATAAATTTGGTTTATGGATTTTTAAAACTATCCAAATCTAAAACCATTGTACAGCCCTTACTGTTCGTTTTACAAAATGATAAACTTTCTACCCAATTCCTAGATTTACGTTCAGGGTTGACAACCTCGATATGAAATTAACGTCACTGGGTACATTTCAAAAAGTCTTCGCTCCTTACTAAACCAAAATTATGGACAGCTGTTGCAAACATGATATACTTTATCTTTATAGACCCAAGAGCTTTGTTATATTTACCTACGTTTTAACCACATATTATAGTTAATTGAAGAATACGGTAACTATTCATTGCAGAATTGGTGAACAATATTGCACTCAGATTTGCTCCATGTCTTTTTTCAACTTGAATATATTTGATTTCCATTATATGAAAAATGACCTTAAAGAACTTAGAAGTAACATAATGTTCCCACAACAAGTTCACCACATTTCTTCTTTTTTACTTCTTAATTCTCTCATTTTTATATATCATTTATAATTTTTAAAAATAAATCTATATTCATGTAACTGTGATTCTAGACGTATGTACCAATAAAGTTTGATTAGGTATATGATTTAGGTGAATTTCTAATTTAACAAGTATTCATAGATTAGTTTATCATCCTTGACGATATATATTTTTTTAATTTTATTTACTCATATTACTATTTAAAGGAAGATTCTAACTAATGGCCAATATAATTTTCACACCTGTCGTTTTTTAATTTCTTAAATACCTTGGGGTCTATGATGTCATAATTAACACTATATTTTCTTCTAGTATTGTCTACGTATATTGCTAAATATAAATTTAAGCTATATAAAGATGATCTTCTAATCACATTATTCGTTATTTTTTTAAATATATATTTTTTTAATTATTTTATTTTATTTTATTTTCACTTTCATTTTAAAGTACTTGACGGAGTATGATATTACCATTGTTTATTTTATAAACAATTTGGATCTAGTAAGATGCCAGCATCATTTATCCACCTACATTACTAATTGAAGGAATATTATTTAAAAATAATAAATTTTAGTGATGTCCAATCAAATTATCACATGTATTTTGTTTAATTTATTTTTTTTCTTCTTAAATACTTTGGATTGTATGATGTCATCACCATGTTGTCATCATAGTTTATTATTTAAATACTTTGCACATTATGATGTCATCATTGGCACCCTATATTCTTCTTCTATTATCCACCAACATTACTAAGTGAAGGAATATTATTTTAAATGAATATTCTTCTTCATATCCAATCAAATTACCTCATGTATTTTTTTCTTTTTTAGTCTTTTTAAATACTATGTGGAGAATGATGTCTTAAGTATGATGTCATCATTGTTCATTTTTCTTAATTCCTTGAGGAATGTGATGTCATCATTGGCACTCTATATTCTTTATCTATTATCCACCTATAGTATTATTCAAAAGAATATTCTTTTTGAAACATTATATCCTATTATGATAGCTAAGCTAATTATGACATGTTTTTTATTTTTGTATTTTATTCACAAATTTAACCAATCATTATTATTTAATTTTTATCCTTCGTTTATTTATTTATATTTTTGTACTTGACCAAAAAGTGGTGTCATCCGTGACACCCTATTGTTGGGTATATTACCCCGTAAAGTACTAATGGAAAGAATATTCCGTTACATAACCAATCTACTAATTACTTAATTTTTAATTGTTTGATTGATTAAGTTATTAAAAAAAGTTCCATCCTTGACACCCTATTAATGGTTATATTACCCTGTAAAGTACTATTTGAGGGAATATAATATTTCATAACCAGAATATTAATTCTTCTTTATCTTTACTTCCTTTTTTGGTACTTTAATGTCATCCTTATAGCCAGTGTTGGTTATATTATCCCGTAAAAGACTGTTTTAAATAACATTTATTTTCTTAACCAATCCTCTTTATATTCTTATTTTTTCCTTATTTTCAAATTTATTTATTTTTATTTTTTGTACTTGAATGACAGCCTATTGTTGGTTATATTATCCATTAAAATACAATTTTAGATAATATTCCGTTTCATAACTAGTGTACTATTTTTATTTTTTTTATTTTATTAGGTACTTTAATGTCATCGTTCAACATCTAATTTTATGTTTCCCATATATTTTTTATTGAAGAAGTATTCTATTTGTTACTCATTCTAATTGATCCGAATTTATTTTGTATGTATTCGAATATTATTCCATTATATTTGAGTATAATACCATTAAAAACCGCCACGTATTTTTCCCGCTCTAGAAACCTTCCCACGTATTCTTCCCGCCATCTGTATTGAGACACCTGTACTTCCCGCCTGAAGAGCTTGGACAGCTGTATCTCCCGCCATTTTGACTTCTTCCTAGGTGGATTATCGAGACGTCGTGGCCAATTGAGGTGAATAATACTCCAAGAGTTTGCGGTATCCAGGTTTAGTGTGGTTTTCTTCCTTTGTGTCTCTTGGGGTTTCTTTGGAGTTTCTTTCTCATTTGTAGGAGTCGTGTTACACTTCAATGGGGTCGCCTAGGGTTTCGTTGTATTCGGTTAAGCGTTCCTTGTTAGATTGATGCTGCGAGTTAGGGAGCTGTTCTAGCGAATTGCAGTATCCATGCTCGTGATTTCTCTATCTACTGTGCAAGGTTTAGTAGACACAGGAAGCATGGAAGTTGCAAAAGCGATGTCGGTCTCTGTTGCAGGCAATGGAGGTCCCTCTTCTATTCAAGCAAAGACAGTGGAAGACCAGAGTCGGCTGAGTGTGCTTTGTGTTTTGCGAAGTTTGTTTTTTCTAAGTTCGAATCATTTCAATTGATCATATGATAGGAAGTGAGTTTGGATGATGATTCGGAGGTTGAAATTTATTGCAGGATGCGAGAGGTGTGATGATTGATTTGGGTGAAGACGTGACTGCTCTGGTGGAAGAGGATTTGTATTTTCCAGACATGGCTGCTAATGCGCAACTTCTGCTCTATCACATCTCCATTATCGATTGGAAATCCTTTGTCTGCTGTCCCGGAGGTGAATGATGGGCACTATTAGCCTACCCTAGAAACCCTAGACTCGTAGTTCAGTTCAATTGTTGATATGATGCTTAAGTCTAGGTCGTTGTGTTTCTGGGTTGAATGATAGTTAAGTGTGCCATGCGTGTTTGGGACTTAGAGTTGGGGTTAGAAGGGACACCTTAGTGTTTAGGGTTATCCATTACTGCTGTAATAAGTTCAAGACAACTAGGCTATGGAGTTCAGGGTTGCGTTTCCAATTGCGTCAAAGTTTAAAAGCTATGTCTGCTCTGTTTTCTCATTACACAGACGAGGGTGTATTTTGGGAAGCGCTTCGAAGGACTGGATATTTCTTCTATTGCGATCCTAAATTTTCAGGTTGGTTGGAGGTGAAGATTATGTATTCGTACTAGTTTCAGGTCGTGATACTTCGGTTTGCTCAGATAGTGAATGATCTTTGTATGTTCATTACTCGCTTTTGTTGTTATTTTCTAATTGCGAGGATCCAGTCCTCCTTAGAGCTTCCCACAATTCTTCAGTGTTTTTCTCTTCATTCTGCAATTGCTGTTGCTAACCTAACTACTTTGCTATTGACATAGGAGTCGGCAGAAGAAGTAGTCGCACTGTTGGGAAACCCTTCCGTGGCAGTTCAAAACTCCGGAGTCCTAGAAAGGTGAGTCCTATGCGTCCTGACTACAAGTGTGGTTTCCTAGGGGTGTCTACTATTCCCGGAACTCTGAATATTTCGGAGTTCACTGTAAATGTGGGGTAGTATGTTCTAGGACGCCATTCTATAACACAAAGCGTACCAGGAGTACAAGTACTTTTGTCTTTCCCATCTGTCCATGCTCAAAAATGTCCGTAGCATCTAGTCCTTGGGATTCCTGTCAAGTTCCGGGCTTCAGTACTCTCCTGTTTTTTCCCATTGTCGGTTTCCATTCTTCATTTCCCACATTCCTGATCTTCTCTATAGTACTATTTCCTAGCCGACATCCTGTTTCCTATGAGATTATAGAGTTGCTTGTTTCCTACCAAGTGTCTTTAGATTCCTGGCAGTGCTCTTCAGTCCTGGTTCCAATTTATGGATACTGTTTTCCACTTGTTCCATTTCCTCGTTCCTATTTGATGCTACTACTTTTTACTTGATCCATATCCTGGTTCCTTTTACTCTTTTTAAACTCTCCATAATAATTTTATCGTCCTTGTTCCTGTGTATATTCTCAGGACTGGTTCCAGACTTCAATTTTCCTGTTTCCCAGGTTAGTTGATTGTTACTGTTCTACTTTGTACCTCGAAGTTCCCTGGTATAGTAGAATCTATGTATTATTTCTCTTTTGTGATTGGTTATGTTTCTGCTGCTTAGAAGTTGATGTTTAATTTCTCAGGTGCACCAAAACATCACCATGGAGACGTTTTATTATCCAGAGAAAGGATGGTTTAAGCACGTCTGTAAACTAAATGACACTGGACTCATCCCGGGTGTAACTCTTACTGAGGAGCACGTCAGCAAGAAAGAATGCCGCCAGATGTTTCTATACGGGGGAGAGCGTTCTAACAACGGCTACAGAGTCAGTACTAATTGCTCGTTCTTCAACGAACGTCTACAGTGGATCTGGGTTCGAGTTCATCAGGTAGAGAAACCACCAAACAATGACTTTGGTCTCAGTTTTGCTCAAAGCCTGATCTACGAATACAAGACCGGAGAGGAGGTGGATTGGGCCGAGTTGGCTGTTCGCACCATCAACCGATTTAGCCGCACACGGGGAGTGAAGCAAGTGCATCCTCTGTGGGCTTGGGCTCACCCTAGTGTGACCATCGACATCACGACAGGTGTACCTATTGGCACGAACTATCACTTTCCCAATACTCCTGGCTCTCGACCAATTCGAAGGTCAATATTGTCCCCGGATCAGGTGCTCTTTCTCACCATCAACTGTTTCATACTTATTGAAGTTAATGTCTTTGTAAGATTTTGCTAACTGTAACAACTTGTTTTCGAAGGTTGTTTCAACTTAGAAAAATTGGATAGTAACTGATTCTGACTATGCTCTTTTTATCTTGGTAGGATCTTCACACGCCAAGACCTGAGACTCGTTCCACTCGTAAACTAAAGCTCGAAGAGCGATCGTGCTCCTCAGACAGCTATGCCGACAACAGCGAAATTTCAGAGAAGAAGCAAAAACGTCTACGTAAGGCAGCGGTTTATGTGGAAGCACCGAAGATTCCAAGGTCGGGCCAGACTTCTGGAGCTCCGGGTATGGTCCAAACACCCCCCAACAGTATGGTAGAGCCACCAGCAAAGCCGAGTGAGCCCAATTCTGCCGGGTGAGAAAAAAAGTTTATTATAATATTTTACATTCTATTTGTATTGTATTGTGGTTGTCACTTCTTGAATTATCGTTTTGAATTTTGTTTACTCATTCACTTCTTATCTAGTAATGATTGATTGAATTCTGTTTCTACTCAGTCCCGTCAATTCAGGTTTGATTCCTGTTCAATCATCCTATCCGCGAGAAGTTATGGGTGCTTTGATGCGATTTGCACGTGACATTCCGAATATGTTTGAAGATTTTCTCTCCAACCTCGAGGTTCAGAAAGCCAAGCTTCAGGTTACGTACGCCAGTGCCAAACAGAGAAGATCGTTTGCGGTGTCCACCAAAGCAGCCCTGTTCACGGAACTGCTACAAGCAAAACAAGCTCTTCACGACAACGATGATGATGCGAGTCAAGGTGAAGTTCGTTACGTCCAGACAGCCTTGAAATGCGCAGAAGAAAAGCTCGAGGTTGCTACAAAGGAAGAAAAGGACGCTTTATCCACACTGCAAAGTGTATGTGATAATATCACAGAAGGGCGTAAGGCTCACAGGGTACTGGAGAAACATTTCATTTACAACAACGGATCAGGTATGTATAGTTCCTGTCACAAATTCTTTTATAACACATGCTATAATTTCTAGCTTGAATTATACTAGTTCTCTTAATTTATTATTATTTGACTTGGTTGCATTATTTTCTGCAGATTTGCCGTGATGTTGAAGATGAACTTCAGTCAACAACAGGGGTAGGAACCGAGAGTATTTGGGGGTTGGATTGGTTCTAAGTTAGACGCATTGAAGAGGTGAACCGTGGGTTTGAGTCACGGGTTCATAGTTTTTTCTTTAATGTCATTACTATTTTAAATTTTTGTAAACATTCGGAGTATAGTTTGTGTATACATATCGTACGGTGTGTATAGCAGTCATGTCTATACAGTTCTCTCCAACCACAACAGAGATACAGTTTCTTACAGCTCTATTGTATGCCCTTATTTTCATTTCTATTATATGAACTACTAGACCAGTGCACGGTAAACAGTTTAAACCTTTTGTAGTTCAACTCCAGACGCTTATTATGAAAGCTTTAAGGTTCATAAACTTGTTCTACAGTTCTACAGTTTTACGTGTGACGAACTGTTTGATGTGTGGATGTTTATGTTATGTTCACCAATTGCATTAGGATTAATAGTCTATTAGAATTGGGTGATTTTTGTAAGCAATACTGCATACGGTTATTTGAGATTGAAGTAGCTGATTACAGAATGATGTACAGAAAGAAATGAGGTCTTTAAAATTTGCTCTAAAATGTGCTGCAAGAACTATACAAGTATATTTTACGGTACAGTTACATACACCCGGCCTTACACATAACAGGAGTATCTACTAATATGTAAGACCGAAGCAAGTGTCGTGATAATCCTAAATTGAATCGACCGACTTAGTGGGAAGCCATTTGAAATGAATTGTGTGCTGACTGCCCCTTGATGTGGTGTGACTTGAAATTTTCCAAAGCATAGAATATCTTGAGGAGACCAAATGTAAGATTCAACAAAACTTCCTTCATTTATGGGGACAACCACATGCACTACCGAATTCTGTGCTCAATAACATATTCTATGGTAGGGATATGGAACAGTAAAATATGAACAAATGAACAAGCACAGATTTGTCTTGAGATTAACTAAATTCAATTGAGCAGATTGTTAACAACATCGTAGAAATACAGCTGAATCTTATATTAGTAGAAGTTGCACTCAAATTTTATATGAACCACTATACACGCGTTTGAAGATACATTCCAGAAACTTGCACAAAAACGCTACAATGAAAAAACACCATTTATTCACATGCAACTCCTACGTCCTTCATGGGGTAAGGGTACAATTGCTGTATAAGCAAGCACTGACAAGGCTCTAGGAACGCAGCACATATTCTGGTTTTTCTACTCTATCAAAGAGGACATGAAATCCTATAATTGTTATTTGGTCTAACTAACTACAAGAAAAGAATAGTACATGTAAGTTGATACAAGTGTCCCAATCTACATATTACTCACCTAACAAATGTTGTGTGAATCACTTTCGGGAACTGCTTCGCTTGCTTCTTCCAGCCTTCAATTCTCTAGTGACGGAATTCGCTTGCTGGTCCGCAAGTAATCGCAGCACCTCTTTCTTCTGAGATGGAACCAACACGTCCATCTTCCCATCTTTCGTCAAGATTCGTTTTGGACCATTATTGGCCTCGGTAGGATTACGTCTCTTTGACAACGTTCTTATTTGACTACAGAAGTTGCTATCGTCTAGATTTTTAGAGGAAATTAAGCTCTCTCTCTCTATGTCCTCAGCTGAGTGTATTACCTGTACTTCTTCCCTCTCTACCGCAGTAATCAAATTAGTTGACGGTTTCTCTTCTAACCTCTCTTCCTCGACCTCAGTACTTGCATTGCGATCCATGTCGTCCACGGTTGAAGGATCAGCCGCAGTACCATCTACCACCTGTCCACAAATCTCCACAGGAACGTCACCATCGGTGGTGTCGTCACTGCTACTACACCTCTGTCCATCGTCATTCCTTTGACTTGCAGTACCCGCGGATAAGCGTCTAGGTTTGTTTAAAACAAACGCTGATGGCGTCATCAATAAGGCCTCCTCGTCATCAGATGATTCTCCAGAGCCAGACTCCAATTCTGGCTCTCTCCCTCCAAAAATCTCCATGCTTGCAGTACTCTTCCGCCTAGTACTGTTAGACCGACTGGGAGTAGCCTCTACATCAGGTTCAACACTAGAATTGAATGCCGATCCTAATGCCAAAGGTTTCAAAGCAGACATCAAGTAGGTATCTTTAGATCCCTCCACAGTTGTTGAGCAGACCGGGCAGACAAGTATCTCATTCGAACACCTCTTGCAAATCCCGCTATGTCCACAAGGCTGTAACGAAACAGGAAATAGTAGTTAGAGGAAGGTAGAAGTAGATAATTGTAATCATGGTCAGACCGGGATCTGAAGTAATTGACGATAACATCTATTTAAATAGAACGGCAAGGCAACTCGTTACATTCCCCAAACCACTAAAAAGTAAAACGCAATACCTCGAGGGAAAACATGACATGGTGAGCTTCTTGGCAAATAATGCAAGTGCCGGCGTCTTCAGAGTTTTGGGAATCGATTGGCAAAACAGTTGCATTGGGCTTTTCTCCTAACTCTTCCCAATCTCCTTCAGTAGCATGCTTTTGCTGAGCGGGCGAAGCCGATTGTATGTCCACAGGTGTTCCCCTTGGAGAATCAGAGTCCGCTGATTGCACATCTGTTTAAGAGGAAATTAAAATATAACCACCTCAGAACCCCGCGTGGAAGAATACAAATAACCCAACGACAGTTGATTTCATGTCAGGGGTCCTATTAGTACTCATTTAACAATAGGAAATAATGTACTGTTCCAAGTAATGATCACTTTCCGAAAGGAAAAATGACTCTAGGAACATCACTCCTGACAATTTCTACGAATACTCTGCACAGGAAGGACTCTAAGAACAGTATGAGACAGGAAGGACTCTAAGAACAGTATGAGACAGGAAGGACTCTAAGAACAGTATGAGACAGGAACGACTCTAAGAACAGTATGAGACAGGAATTTCGTAGACAACATATGTTCCGAACACAAACGAAGTTCCTTGAAACCAAAATGAAATTCAGGAAATAGACTACTTCTCTAGGAAATACGTGTTTCGTACCAGGAAATTATTCATTTAATAATACATGTAGGAAGGAATCTTGTTTAAGGTGGAAACACATAGGAACAGGAAAGGAACGGCGTCCTTGAATTTCAAATACTTAGACCATCGTTTCCATGGATAGTAGGAAATGAGATCTAACGTAGTACCAAATATTATTGCTGGAAATGATAACAAAGGAACTAGGAACATCCAGGGAATTCAACAATAGCATAGGAAAACACCGTAACAGAAGCCCCTCTGGTTCCTTCCTAAGCAATCATAGCTAAGTTTCATTCCTAAGTTGGCCAATGCCCTGGAACACGACATTGTAATAAGCAAATTACAATAATTAAAAAAAGAAGGATAACAATGAAAATAATTAAACATCTATTAGTCCTTGAAGGTTTTGGGACTCACCAGACATAACAGCAAAATGTGGACTCCCTATTGTAGCGTCGGTTGAAGCAGGGGCCTTCGGTGGTTCCTGAAATCCAAATGACAACCTCCACTGCACATCGAACTCCTCCTGGCAGAAGTCAGCTATGCAAGTCCTCGACTTAGAGCACAGGGAACTGATGCAAAAAGGATGATAGCAGTGACCACAAGATGCAACAACAATATCATTGCAGTGGAAATGCTCCCCACACAGAGGGCAGTTTTCAACATATACGATGTTAGTCTTTTCGTAATCTTTCAGCCTTACTATAGGTGTCGGCCTAAAACTGTCCATAACACCTGCCTTTAGCCTAGCAAGATACTCAGATACAGTGGCTATGAATTTCTCCGTACAACTCTGACTCTGAAGTAAAGAATCAAATCGCTTCTTGAAAACTTGCATCCCCTTGTGACACCTCTCATAGTCGGCAACCGTAGCTTCTAACTTCAACCGTGTTTGCCTACTATTTCTCTCCTCACAAAGAAGTTGTTGTTGTAAGTCTGCAACCCGAACTTGCAAATCCTCCTAAGTTTCCCCTACGCCACAAGCCAAAGACTGGACTACATGTTCACTCCCTAAACAATTCGTCCATTGGTCGACATACTTAGAAGGCTCTTCTAATGCCACCCTCACTCGATCTACCTCAGCCATCGCTTCGTCTGACAAACTTTGTCTATCATCACGCATCAACTTCGCACGTCGAAGTTCTAACTCTTTGTCATCCCTTTCTCGTTCCAGAACCTTCAAGCGTTCTTTCTCTAACAAGTAGGAACTCTGTGTATCTACTAAAAGTTGGTGCACTCTTGAAATATTCTTCTCCATAGCTACGGTTGTAACACTTTGATCCAAAACAGATAGCAACCCTGTAGGAGCCACCTTGACCCGTCATCTGGTAGAAGATGTAGACTCCATTTTGCCCCTCAATCCTACGGGACGACCAAGTCGATTATCACGAGGAACTGACGGACAGGGTATTGACCGGATAGGGGGAGGTTCTCTAAAGCCTAAACCTCGTCCTACACAAGCATCGGAAGTGAGAACAGAGTTGGGCTCAGAAAGCACAGGACCTAAACCTACTCCATCTCCGGGAATTCCTATCCCAGGGGCTCCTAAAACCACGTCAGGAACGAGTCTAGAGACTAATCTCTTTTGGGGGAGACCAAGTTGCTGAGACCTGGCTTTTCTAGTCTGTATTAAGTTCCGCCGCTTGGAACTTGCAGCAACAGCGTAGGCCGCCCAGTTCACCTTTATCTTCTTCGACTCTGCAATGACTCCCCTTGCAAATTCTAGGGAGATGGTGTCATTCATAGAGCGAATGTCCTTCCGAAACACACGACGGTAGAGGTCAGAAATCCAGAGTTGCGTTTCTGCAGTCACGCGAGGAGGTAAGATTTTCCAGCCATTTTTATCAAACCGAGTGCCCAGGAACTGCGTGATTTCTTCTACAGAGACAACATCGTCAAGTGTCTTCACAATGCGTCCATCCCCACGCAAGCCTTGCCGCTTCGTAAAAAACTCTAGGTCATAAACAACCTACAAGGAATAAAGGACGGGAAAGCAGTTAGACACCTATTACCCACGAATTGAGGGAGTAGAAGTAGGATCCCTTTTGGAAGAGGAATTAAATTAAACCGCAAGTTTGCAACAAAAGCATAAGGCGTTTTCACGCATTGCACTCTGAAATAAGAAAACAAACACTGCTAAATCTCCAGACAGTGAGCGTTCCCAAAAAAAAAAAACGACACCATGTGATACAAACCAATGCTAATTCTTATGTACTACAAGGGGATCTTTAGCATGCGGAATCAAGTCCTTCCAGGCTCTTGAAACGGAGATCACAATGTTGAAATTGACGTGAATAATGTATCCACACTGAATTCCAGGCCTAACCATTTGCCTTAGAGTCTAACCCTATCGGCACTATAGAAATTGGGAGGTCTAAGGAAATGAAAAAATTCGATAACCTAGTGGGTCGAAAAGAGTGAAAGCAGCAAGCATCGTCATGAAGACAAATAAAAGAACCACTGCTTTCGATAAGTTTTGTGTTACGGGTTCTGAACTTGAACCCAACAAAAAACCGTAACGAAGAGTCTCAAATCAGGGTACTGAAAAGCACAAACAACACAAGCAAAGAAGTTACCGAATCCATTGAACATGAAACAACAAACAAAGGCTGAATGCACAACTTCGTGAATGGCACAGATAGTGAAACGTTACCTGTTCGATGGGGCTCTTATATCGAAGTTGCTTAGAGTCGTTGCTACAAACATTGAGAGCCGTAACAAAAAGTTAGAGAATTGTGATAGAGAAGGAAAGAGCCGATGCGAGAGCTACGGCAAAGGAGAGATAGCCAAACAACAAAGCACAGCTTCAAACCCTAGACATGCCTAGACAGCTTGAAGACTTCCTGGCTTCCTAAGTCCTGGACCACTAGAAAAAATCCATTTTATTCTTCCTTTTTTATCACCAATAACCCCAATTTTCCTTGGTCCTTGGTTCCTAGTGGCCCACCTCGAGGATGCTTGCCCCCGTAAAGAGATATGCCAACAGGTTCAGATGGCGGAGCTACTATGTAATTGAACGGTGGCAAAAATTGAGAATGCTCTAAGAGGAAAGCCAACTCCGGATTATGGAGAACAACATGAGCATCTCCGATTCCACTGACCAGTGTCTACCTAAATGTGTTACACACAATCCTTTACCACTACTAAGTCCAACACAACATTATTCGCAAGAAACTCTCGATAGTTCAAGGGTTTTAGCAATGTGCAGTCTAATCAACTACACAGCGGATATTGACCCATAGCGGGTCATCCCAACACCCCCCTCCCCCCCCCCCCCCCCCCCCCCCCCCAGACAGAAGACAAGGCATTGTAGAAGAAGAGGGCTATTGCAGGTGCGACACAGCAAACGAGGCCAAACACTGCGCACACATACTATGATGTCCTTAACAAGGTGTACTAGTACAAAACAAGGATATCTCAACAGGAAGGTGCACGCCTCGAGGCATTTCCAATTGCTGCAACCGTACACCTTTCTCAACAACAAATCCATTTCCAAGCACCCATGACGACAGAATTCACGACAAAACCTCAAATTGTCTAAAACCCACTCCCGAAATCCTAACCCACCCGCGAAAAACCTCACCAACGCGACTCCCCACAACTCACTCCCATTAAACAATGAACAAGACGCGACAGATCCCAACACATGCACAACCAGAACCCGAACGTAGAGAAACAATCCCAAAACCAAACACCATAGATCAGAGAGACGATGATCGCCAGAAAGGGACGATCTGAGCAGACAGATAAGATGTAAATAACACTGGGTTCTCCTTGTAGCGCACCAACAACGTGGGTCACGTTTAGGGTTTAGGCAGTGATCACTTGCAAAGGAAAGGCGAGGACAACACATCAGGGTTTTCTCTCGGCGGCTCAGGGATGGGGAATTGTGATCAGCAGCTTACCTCTGTTTCAGAAATTGCCACAATGTCGGATATGTGAAAGGCTCCCCAGTTTCAAATGTATGAGATTCCGCGCAGCAAGGAATACCCACCGTCAACGTCCTAGTCGACCGGATCTACAGAAGCACCATAAACCCATCAGCAGGGACAAAAACGAGAGAGGTTTAGTAGGCGATGAGGAGTTCTTTCAACAGGTTCAGATGGCGGAGCTACGATGTAATTGAACGGTGGAGAAAACTGAGAAAGCTCTAAGAGGAAAGCCAACTCCGGAGTATGGAGAACAACATGAGCGTCACGGACGGGGATACCACGCAAACAAGAAGAAAGAGATGCGTACCTTCAGCGAATCAGGAATTTACAAAACGCAGCAGCTCCGCTCTCGGGTCAGACATGGCCTTCACTCGCAAAGTGAACGCGCAACCAGAATGTGACCAGCTCTCGCATATATAGGTTAGGGATTGTGCCACCTCGGAAGGATAAGAGGGGTTGATTACGCAGAACATGGTTTTAGGTGTTTAGGGTTTGGCCATCATGAATTGTGAAGCCCACCTCGGTGATCGGGCGTCCATGACTGTAAAGTGACTGCTCGATGTTCAGGGCGGATGTCTCATTCGGAAACCCCACTCTGTACCACGGCTCTCAAAACATCCTATCAGATGGTCTCATTATGACACAATTCCCGGGACACCCAGCGATACATCCAGACATCACACATCTGTCACCACGTAGCACGCTCTGGTCAGTGTCTTCTGCATGATTGAAGGTTTTCACATCTGATGCAATGCACTGCCATAACTGATATGATGCGACAGATGATTACACTGATACCCATGGAGTGACAGTGCAGGGATACGTCCACAAAAGCTCCTGAGAGAAATCCCTTCAGATGTCATGGTTTCGTGAATTGTAGACATCACACCATATCCATGTCATTCAGTTGCATCCATATATCACACGTCGTCCACCATAACGCAGGGCTTGATCAGGGTTATCTACATGATTCAAAGTTTCCACATGATTCAATACCCTGGCATGAATGGCAAATACAAATACATGTTCAAAGACATTGAAGACGCAGAGTGAAAAGAAAAATACCTTGAGAGTAATCTGTTCAGGGCTGATGGTGGCACGACGTCCACTCATCATCTTGAACGTCCTCCAAATATGCACGACTGGACAGAAGGTAAGTACAAGGTTTGTTACTTCTAGAGAAGGTCGGACAATTCGGTATTTTGAATCAATTCGAGCCTGCACAAAAACCAAAAAAGAGGTTATCTTCAGCACACGGTGCTAGCAAAAAAAGTTAACTGCAAATAATCGGTATTGTAAGCATCTTTTTAACTAATCACGAAGCAAACCCATCGACCCCCGTGACAAGCAATGCGTCAGACATCAAATAATGCATACGCAATATTGCAAACGAGCTAAAAAGGTATATCAAGACAGGTAAAAGTCTAGAATGAGAATAGTCATGAGGAGTACCTGAATCTGGTTCTCCGTAATAAGTGCGGCTAGCTCTTTCTCTAGCCCTGCAACACTTGTCTTGAAAGCACTGGCCATTGTGTTAAGGTCTACTGAAATGAAGGGGTTTGTGTACTGAATGAGGGCCTTGTGTCTAATCTGCTCATATAATGTCTCCACATGATCGTATAGATGAATATCAAGCAGTAGGCTTGGCTTCAGCTTTTGCAAATGACCCAAGCAAGAAGCGTACCGGCTGCCAAAAAAATCATGGTCAATGATTGATAAAAAAATGTAATTTTGGGTAAAAACGAGGACGTTCACTAGAGTATTAAACACAGGAGCCCTGAAATACAATGCAGCACGACTTCAAGGACCATATCTTTAGAAGAAAATATAAAAGAAAAATTGACCTGAATGATCATCGTCTCGAAAATACTTATTACTTATTCAAGCAACACGCCACGCATTCCTAGTCGAGGACCCATAATCCTACGAAAATGTAGGAATAAAAGCTGATACAGGACACAACTCTTACCTTGCATAGAAGTCATGAATGAGCTCTCGTACTTCAGGGACAAGTTCCAAAAAATTCCGAAAGTTGATGTTGTCAATCACTCTACTCTACAAGTGGCACAGCATAAAAGCTCGTTATCAATATTAAGTTCAGGAACATCATTAAACTGAATCAAAATAAATAAATTATAAGGTTCCTTTGACCAAACTGGGTCGGTAATTCATTCAAAGATTCATAACTTGCTCTGTCATCCATCCAAATTTTGAAAAATTCGGCATGGAGTGCATGACCGGGTGCAGGAAGTAGCAAATGAGTCCGTCCATACTGGGCCGCTCATGCCCCTTGGAGAGAACATCGATTTTAATGGATTTAAATGCTAAATTCATGATGGCACAGACAATTATCAAGATCACTTTTCATAGTCTATTATATATTGTTTTGGGCGTCAAAGGATTAAAACCTGCCTAAAGTTTACCATTAAATCTACAAGAAAAATTGAATTGTTATTTACCTTGAGCTCTGCTCTGTCGAATGATGCAAGCGCGCAAAGACCTCCGTATGTCGCGACATCTTGAGGGGCTATAACGTCTGAGTAATTGCTTCCCAACTCAAAATTTGAGTCAACAAACTGCGTACAAAACCTGACATAAGCTGTAAGCACTGTATTTGTTACTTCTAGAGAAGGTCGGACAATTCGGGCTCTAATTAGCTAGTCATGACATTGCCAGAACAAGGTATGGCTAAGATTCAAGGTCATCACACCATTGGATTATGCTTTAGATGGTCTAAGAGGTATGGGGACATACCTCCATTTCAGGAAACTCGCTGACCTTGACGTAGGGCCGCATTTGAGTGGATACTCGTTAACGCGATCGCAGCGACGCTCCTCAGTTAGAAGTCCATTCCGATGTTCGGGTCGATGGGTATGGCTTCTGTGTCATCCTCCACGGTATACTCTTGGTCATCCCCTGCGTCCGCTTCGTCAACGTGATCCGTGTCAGCATATGCAGCTTCAGTTAGGTCGCCCTCTTGATGTGCCAGGACCTGCTCGACATCAGCGCCCAATACTGGATCCACGTCCACCTCGAAATCTTCCCCGACATGTTGCCCAGCCCTTCCCGGAAGAAATCGAGTGGCATCAATGTGCCCTGCAGCGGACAACGTCTCTTCGTCGCTGCCTGCTATCACACGCTTCGATCTCGGTCCCTTCTGTATGACCACCTTCCACTCGGGGTCGCAGACGTCGTCAACGAAATACACCTGCGGATTGACGCATATAACTTAAATGATAGCTGATGTATTCAGGTCAGAGGACACGTTTCACCACTCCACGTGAAGCATAAAGGCCTGTAATGCATAATGTCGGTACTTGCCTGCTGGACGTGGTTAGGCATCACGTACGGCTCCACATCGTGCCGTTGTCGTGCGTTGTACTTAACAGACCAAAATCCGTGAGCCTCTCTCCGTATGGTGGGGGCTCCCTCCAAATTCGGCCGGATCCAGGAACATTTAAGAACATTGTATTCTCGGATTCCGTAGTTAACCACGAGGATGTCGTGTACTATGCCGACATACGTCAATTCCGCATCTACACTATGTTGGTCCGCGCGCGATGAACGGCACTCCTGCGTGATGATGGCCGCTACCCCCGCATCGAAGGAGATATGGCTGCTGCCAGATTCATCGTCCACTCGAATGTGATATCCGTATGCCCACATTGACGTGTAGTGCTTGATGGTCCGAAAGGGAGTCCTCGACATCGTGGAGAGCATGAGGTCAACTTCCTCTCCGTCTGCTGCCATCTGCCGCACCCTATCCCGTATCCACGTAGTGAATGGTGGAAATGGCCGATTTCTCCTGTTTCGATGGAGGACCACGCGTGCCTTGTACTCCCTGGACAGTGAGAGTTGGTGAGGACAGGCGCAAGTATGGGAGGTTGTTAACAAAGCGCAACAACAAAGGCAGCCGAGGATGCACACAGAGCAACTTCTGGACGTATCAATTCAACCACCAACCTTAGCACGCTATGTCAAAGGCATATGAAAAGCAGATCAGTTCTGTCGCATGTACAGACCTAGCAACACACAGTGCGGTTTGAAGGAACTTACTCGTACAATGGTTCAGTCACAATGTTGTGGCGGATAATGAAGTCATGTATTGCAAGGACATCTGCGTCTTCCCACAGGCTCTCACGGGGCCGACCTTCCAACACCTCCCCCGAGTCTTTAACGTCCTCGTCCATGTCCCATATGACACGGGCAGCTCCTGGGTACAGACGAAAGTGCTCCGTTACAAAGCCAAGGGCCTCTTCGTACATGTAGCCCATTGCAATGGACCCCTCGGGGCGCGCCTTGTTCCTGACGAGGGTCTTCAGGTGTCCGAGGTATCTCTCAACACCGTACATCCACCTTGCATGAACTGGTCCGCACCAGTACAACTCCCTTGGTATGTGGATTATTAAATGCTCCATTGTGTTCCAGTAGCCCGGTGGAAAGTGGATTTCCAAGAGCGCTGCGGTCTCGGCCACGTAGTTCTGTAAATCTTCTATGTCTCGTCTGTCAATGGACTTCTCACAAAATCGCTTGAAGCAGTGAGCCAACCTGATCACAGCCACGCGAGGCCCCTCGGGTAATGATCCGCGTATTGCAACGGGGAGAATCTCCTGTAGGAGTACATGCCAGTCATGGCTCTTCATGAATTGCATCTTCCCCTTCTCTAGATTCACGAGCTTGTCAAAATTGGCGCAGTGACCAGACGGTGTCTTCACTGCTTTAATAGTCTCAAGCACCTTTGTCTTCTCTTCCGGTCGGAGTACATACGGAGCATGGGGTTTTAGGTAGTGCTCTCTTGTACCTTGTCGAACCAGATGGATATTTGGCATCACTCCCTGCTCCTGAGCGTCCTTTCGAACCGCAATAGTATCGTTCTCCCCAAGTAGGAACCTCATTGTGGTAGCAGCCACATTCTTCTCAATATGCATTACGTCGAGCGTATGCCTAACGGGGAGTGCCTGCGTATGAAATGGAGATCATGGACATCAGTACTGCAGGGACATCAGTTCTGCAGGGACGGGGGGAAGCACAATAAAGTGGACCAAAAAGTGCAATGTGTGATAAGTAGAAAGTGAATATGAAGTGTGCTGTTTTTTGAAGCTCAAAGCTGATTTTGAGCATTTTGGTGTAGTTTTTGAGCATTTTAGTCACTTTTTAAGGTGTCGTAAGGTATCTTACAGGCATCTCCATTAAAAAACATCTTTAATTGAAACTTAATTTGACCACTAGTTCTAAATCATGAAAATGAACTTTTCCAAAGTTTTAATTTCTTCATTTGGGGCCCTCTATTGTCTTTAGAGGATGTTTTTTCCAATTTAAAAAACAATGTTCGGTGAAAAAAACCTCACAAAAAGTTTCCCGGAAAACAGTGTTTTAAAAACGTCTCTGCGGTACTTCTCGTCCAAGGAAACTTGCACTTGAAGTAGTCAACCTCATTTCTGATTGTGCAATTCAGAAACGGAGGGGACGGCGCAATCAAAAGTGATTTCTGACAACATTTACACCCTTGTCTAGGCACTTTTTCATATCACCGCATTCACTTTGTCGCACTTTGTTGCCCCCGTAGGGCATTGTAGAAGCCGCACCTTCCGTCCGAAATTTTTGGGACTCAAGATATCCAAGTCTATTTTCTATATCCCAACTCCCTTTCTACATATCCAAAACATGAATGGCACTTTTCTTTGTGTTTAGAAGAATGGCTGAAAATGGCTTTGAGCTAAGCACTTTTTTGGTCCACTTTATTGTGCTTCCCCCCGGACTCTGGGACGACGATCACCATTCTCAGAAACCAGTGCAGTGGGACAAGGCGTGCGAACAGCTTACACTTGTACTGTTTGCAAAAGTGAACGCTGGGAGTTACCCTATAACAGTATTCAGTAGAAGCTGCAGCCTTGAACATAGTCTCGTAATAAATGCGAATCCAGTGAATGTGATGGTGCAGTTCGGGAACACTACCGTAGCGTATACGCATAGTCCAGTAGATATGCATGTCACAAATGTCGACAAAACCATGAGACCACTGGACCATTGACCATCACGTGGCCCACACCTGTACTCCACGGGGATTGGTAATTTACGCACAGGAACGAACAAGCATGAACAAGGAGACTCGAACAAGGAGAGTCGTACCTCCCAGTACGGTAGTCGATAGAGTGACGATACCCTTTTAATCCCATGTCTCCGAGCGGGGTCGTTCTCTGCGGGGCCTCCTTCTTCCCTCAGCCACCTCTCTCTCTCTTCCCCCCACGCTTTCACATGTTCACCTGTGGTCGGTTGAGGTGCATGCCGATGCTCTACGTCCTCCCAGTTTGTGCTGTCGTTGCGAAGATGATGATCATCGTACAACCACCTTCTCGCGCAATTGCAGTATACATTTTTGTGGAGAAAACTAGATCGCCTTGAGCGGAACCCCTCGCCACAGACTGGACATCCAACGAATCCCTTAGTCACGTGCACCCAGCAAGCATGCCGTATGCGGGGAAATCCCCAATCGTCCATATGACCATGGCTTTCAACAGGAAGTTCGATGAGCCCTTATACGCTGCAATGTCCATACAGTAGACGCCATAAGTCCACAGGTTTAGAAGCTCATCAATTAAGGGCTCCAAATAGACATCGAGGTGCTCTGATGTCACGGATTTTGGGCCTGGTATAAGGATGGCCAGCATCATGAAGTACTTCTTCATGCTTAGCCATGGTGGAATGTTGTAGTTCAACAGAATCACCGGCCACAGGGAGTACACACTCCTCTTCTCACCGCTGGGATTGATCCCATCTGTAACGAGGGCCATGCGTACGTTGCGGTCTTCGTATCCAAACTCCCGTCGAAACCGTGCGTTGATAAACTCCCATTGCTTGGATTGGGAAACATGTCTCATTACGTTACCATCAAACTCCTGCATTGCGTGCCACGTCATGGCACATGCCTGCTCCGGGCTCCTGAACACCCTCTTCAGTCGCGGCGTCACAGGGAAGAACCTGGCGACCTTCTGGGGAACCTCGGATTTGCCAACTCTCGTCTTCCTAGGCGACCTGCACTTCGGACAGTGAGTTGCTCTAGCGAGTGCCTCTCTAAAGAGGACACAGCTGTTGGGGCAGGCATCCACACTCTTGTAGGAGTGACCTAACCGCTTCAGGTATTCCGAAGCTTCGCGGTAGGATGTTGGAAGGGAGTTAGGGGTCGGGAGAATTGTCGTACTCAACGTGCGGAACAACTCATCAAGATATACATCAGTACACTTGTGCAACTTCCCCGAACTCATCAGCAGGTAAGTCGCGCCCATACTCGAGTGCTCGGAATTAGCAAAAAGAGGAGTTGCCGCGGCCTCCTCCAGCACCCGCACCGCATCGTCGGTCTCGTCGTCGCTCTCACCCCAAGTCACGTCCTCGTCGTCTGATGAATCGGAGTCCGTGTCGGGGAGAGGAGGCTGAATGGGGGACTCTGCAGTCACGTTATAATTCATGTCCATCGGCACAGCGGTGTCGTTGCCGTCGCCAACGGGTCCAGCATCTACATCCACAGGAAACTCACGATGGGGTGATTGCGACGCACCACGAGGTCCTTCGGTGGGGGGCGTTTGCGGACCATGTCGAGGCCCATTGGGAAGGGGGTCGCCACGTACTCCTCCGACGTCGTTCACGGTATCGGCGTGTATACGATCCGCCCTGTCGAGTGTCTCCATCAACATTTGCTCCAAATCTATTCCTGGGTCCATTCCCTGCGGCCGAATTGGGCGAGGACGCTCCGCCGCTTGTGCTCCATAGTACCAACTAATATGATCGTCCCATTTGGAATCACTATCGTCTGGTTCAATACCCTGGACACGCAGAAAGCAAATGCAATTTGTTACCCGTCGACGGGGACAGACGCCATTCTCTGTTGTAACCTATCATTGATTGCACTGACGTGATGCAAAGGGGACTTACCTCGGAGCTACCAAAGAACCATGGATGTCTTCCATTAGCAGAAACACATCGCCTATAGGACGTGATTATTTTCTCCGAATGCTGCTCTCTCATGCACAATCGGCACGGACACGGTAGCTTCCTCAGACCATGGTCGATGGCGTATTGGACTTCCCGACAAAGCAACTTCTCCTCCCTCGCCCTAATGCGCCTGGGGTCTGGAGCGCGTCGCCGTATTCCTTCCTCCATGCGGCCGGATTCAGTAGACTGCACCGACCCACAAAAACATGCACACATAAGAGGCGAGGAAGAACATGGTGGTACGCAATCACAGCACACGCATGCACCCCAAGTTCGCAAACCCCGTTCAGCCCGTGCCGAAAGGGGGTCTATGCTTCCCTCTCAATACAGCGGGCAGCCTCCAAGCAACACATGGACAACAAAACTGTCGTAGAGGCAGATAAACAAATCGGTTTTCATTGATAGAGGAGAACATACATGGGGACGGGCTCCATCGACCCATCTAGGGGAGCACTGTCCTGAACCCTATAACCTATGATATATACATATCGTATGGACAACTGCAAGCACAGCATCAATCGCCTCGGTAGTAGGAACGTCGCTATTAGGGTTTCGTGATGGACTGTATTCCCTTGCAATGGAGAGAACACGATGCGTTCTACAGCGGATTATGAGACAAAACTGTGGGTTTGCCTCCATGCCTCTTATAGCTTCTGTGAGGCAATTGTACGTGTAGAAGGTGTGAGCTCCTGCTGCAGAGACGACGACGCGGCAGTGCGAGAGACGTCAGGGCGTGGGGGCAGGTCATAGGCGACCCCGCCCAGGTCCTTGCCTCCAACGGGATCGGCGGTAAAACCGTCTATGCCCGTACTAGTGGTCGATACCTCGGCTGTCCATGTCTTCGTCCATGGGTCATACCCGGGCGGAGGCAGCCTCCAGCCTTGCCGAAGCATTCTCTCAATTATTTCCCGGCACCAAGGCGCGTTCCAATCAGGCTCCCCGTCTAAACTGTCCGCACTCTCCCCTTCGCTGTCCGCATATGGAATGTGGTAATCTGTCCCTGTTTCCGGACTAGTGATACCCTCGTTCGAACCCGACTCCTGCGTCGGTAAAAGGAGCAAGCACTTGCACGAGAGCTCCGGCAAGTAGGACTGCGGCTCGGGTTGGCAGGGACACCGTCTCCACTTCCGCCGCATAGCGTCGTCTAGAGTGAGGTAGAACCCCCACTGCTTACCCAATACACATTTGCAGAGGGGATTGCGCAGCCATTGTAATCTGCAGCAAGAGATACACTCGCAATACCCTTCACAGTGATCAGGGTTGTTCATGGGACATAAGGACCGGTCCGTCCGTCCGGTCCGCTCGTCCGTCCGTTAAGGGTCAGGGGAGGTCCGTTTGACCAGGACTTACGGTTGACCATCCAAATGGTGAAATGGGAGTTACCTTGGCCACCTAGGATGCCACGCGTGTGACATGTCACCAAATATTCCACATACAGAGTTGACACGGGGATGACATGGCTAAGAGGAAGGGCACCAACGCCTTGGGGGAGGGGGGCGCCAGCATCTTGGGGGGGGGGGGGGGGGGCGCGAGCTTCTAGGGGGGGGGGGGGGCGCGAGCTTCTAGGGGGGGGGCGCGAGCTTCTAGGGGGGGGGCGCGAGCTTCTAGGGGGGGGGGGCGCGAGCTTCTGGGGGGGAGGCGCGAGCTTCTGAGGGGGGGGCGCGAGCTTCTAGGGGGGGGGGCGCGAGCTTCTAGGGGGGGGCGCGAGCTTCTGAGGGGGGGGGGGGGGGGGGGCAAGTGCTTCTAGGAGGGGGAGGCAAGTACTTCTAGGAGGGGGAGGCAAGTGCTTCTAGGAAGGGGGGGGGGGGGGGGGGGCAAGTGCTTCTAGGAGGGGGGGGGCAAGTGCTTCTAGGAGGGGGGGCGAGCTTCTGAGGGGGGGGGGGGGGGGGGGGGGGGGGGGGGGCAAGCGCTTCAAGGAGGGGGGGCCAACGCTTCTAGGAGGGATGGGGGGGGCTAGAGCTTCTTGGAGGGGAGGCCAGAGCTTCCGGGAGGGGGGGCGCGAGGTTATAGGTTTAGGGTGATTCTGGAGAACGGGGCATACAATTGATATTTTATTTTTTCCGTTCCATTACAAAAATAACAATAAAATTTTATTCTCCACAAGAGTACATAGCCGTCAAAAAAAGATTTATTACGATTTTGCAAATGTGTAAACAAAGCCATATAGGCAATCAAAATGTTACATATGCAATTCACTATGGTACTACAATGTGCCTCTAAAATAACTATCAGAAGCTTTGAAGTTGTAAGGGGGACTCATCAAATCATCCACAACTCTTGCAAGTGATAGCCTCATCGTGGGGTCTTCGTTAAGCAAGCCATTCAACTTCGTTGAGAATGCAATCAT
The DNA here is from genome assembly GCA_014871385.1 of Ceratodon purpureus. NCBI lineage: Eukaryota > Viridiplantae > Streptophyta > Bryopsida > Pseudoditrichales > Ditrichaceae > Ceratodon > Ceratodon purpureus. The sequence continues at coordinate 1,663,714 of CM026421.1, read as the reverse complement.
TGACATTGTATCCTTGAAGAGGTATGGGCATTGTTCGTCCCTCCATATCATCTTTGCCAAATAGCCTACCGAAAATGCATTAGATTGCTCCATCCTGGAACTCTAAATTTTATATTATAATCCCCTTTCTCTTCCAATATTAATGTTTCATCTCTTAATGTTTTGTGCATACTTCCCTCTGTAATGATTCATTTAAACATAAAATGAAAATTAAATGGAAGAGATGAAAATAAATCGAACTTTAATATTGAAAAAGAAGGGAAAAATATAAAATTAAGAGTATAGACTGCAAGAAGGTTGCAAGAGAAATAAATAATTATGAAAGGAAGTATGCCAGAAACAAACAATGAATTAACATAGAATTAAAAATATTTAGATAATTAATTGATCTAGTACGGAAGAAACAAACAGTGCTCTAACATAGAATTAAAAATAAATGGTAGAGATTAAAAAAAAACATAAAAACAAACATTAAAATCAGAAGAGAAAGGGATAATATAAAATCAATAGCATGGGATGGAAGAAGGTTGGAAGAGAAATAAAAATTTGAATAATTAATCAATTTAGTACGGAAGAAACAAACGATGCTCTAATATACAAATAAAAATAAATGGAAGAGTTAAAAAAAAAACAAATATTAATATTCAAAGATAAAGGAAAAAAAAATAAAAAATAGTATAGAGTGGAACAAGGTTGGAAGAGAAATAAATAAATGAATCATTACAGAGGGAAGTATGCACAAAACATTAAGAGATGAAACATTAATATTGGAAGAGAAAGGGGATTATAATATAAAATTTAGAGTTCCAGGATGGAGCAATCTAATGCATTTTCGGTAGGCTATTTGGCAAAGATGATATGGAGGGACGAACAATGCCCATACCTCTTCAAGGATACAATGTCAATGATTGCATTCTCAACGAAGTTGAATGGCTTGCTTAACGAAGACCCCACGATGAGGCTATCACTTGCAAGAGTTGTGGATGATTTGATGAGTCCCCCTTACAACTTCAAAGCTTCTGATAGTTATTTTAGAGGCACATTGTAGTACCATAGTGAATTGCATATGTAACATTTTGATTGCCTATATGGCTTTGTTTACACATTTGCAAAATCGTAATAAATCTTTTTTTGACGGCTATGTACTCTTGTGGAGAATAAAATTTTATTGTTATTTTTGTAATGGAACGGAAAAAATAAAATATCAATTGTATGCCCCGTTCTCCAGAATCACCCTAAACCTATAACCTCGCGCCCCCCCCTCCCGGAAGCTCTGGCCTCCCCTCCAAGAAGCTCTAGCCCCCCCCATCCCTCCTAGAAGCGTTGGCCCCCCCCTCCTTGAAGCGCTTGCCCCCCCCCCCCCCCCCCCCCTCAGAAGCTCGCCCCCCCCTCCTAGAAGCACTTGCCCCCCCCCTCCTAGAAGCACTTGCCCCCCCCCCCCCCTCCTAGAAGCACTTGCCCCCCCCCCTCCTAGAAGCACTTGCCCCCCCCTCCTAGAAGCACTTGCCCCTCCCCCCTCCTAGAAGCACTTGCCCCCCCCTCCTAGAAGCACTTGCCCCCCCCCCTCCTAGAAGCACTTGCCCCTCCCCCCTCCTAGAAGCACTTGCCCCCCCCTCCTAGAAGCACTTGCCCCCCCCCCCTCCTAGAAGCACTTGCCTCCCCCTCCTAGAAGTACTTGCCTCCCCCTCCTAGAAGCACTTGCCCCCCCCCCCCCCCCCCCCCCCCCCCCCCCCTCAGAAGCTCGCGCCCCCCCCCTAGAAGCTCGCGCCCCCTCCCCTAGAAGCTCGCGCCCCCCCCTAGAAGCTCGCGCCCCCCCCCCTAGAAGCTCGCGCCCCCCCCCCCCCCCCCCCTCAGAAGCTCGCGCCCCCTCCTAGAAGCTCGCGCCCCCCCCCCTAGAAGCTCGCGCCCCCCGAAGAAGCTCTGGCCCCCCCTCCCAAAAGCTCTGGCCCCCTTCTCAGAAGCTCGCGCCCCCTTTGAACTCGCTCGCGCACCCCTTTGCATATGTGGAATTCCCCGTCATTGTTCGTTGTCCATGTCATCAATATGTTTCCCCTATAGGTAAGTTGTAAAAAAATAAAACTAACCCAGTAATTTTCGTCCTCCCCTCAATGTCCGATTATGTCCGGGGACCGACCGGTCCGTCCGTCCGTCCGTCCGTCTATGTCCGGAAATTTTGCCCATGTCCGTCCGATAAGACAACCCTGACAGTGATGTAATGGGCCCTGCGGTCCTAGTTCGTATTCTCTAATCGCCGTCTCTCACCAGGAGGGGGCACCACCGAACCTGTCTAGCCTCAAAGACGGAGCCTTAAATTCGGTGTTATAGGTGAGGCCCAATGGCGCCATAGATGTCCACCCAACTATAACAGTGAACAGAAGCACAAGGAGAGTTGAAAGAGACAGTACCTAGAAGAGGTTTGAAGAGGTTTGCGGGGTTCCCTTGCGAGGCAGTGCTCGGCTCATTATCTGAGTTCGCTGTCCGGGACCCCTCCCTTAAGAAGAGCTCTCACGATTGCCCCGCTGACCCAGGAGTTCACGCAGCGCTCTACCCTATGCGTTGGAATCATGTCTAAATCGAGAACCCTATTCCGCAGTAGCAGACAAGAAGGTGAGCAGCAGATTAGATCCCGCTTCCAGAATTAGCGCATTGTCAGTAATGTCATTAAATTGAGTCGGACAAAATTCCGGGCAAATAGTCTCCTCACATGACAGTGGGCGTGTTATGCTTGGTTGCAGAGAGAGGGGGGAGGAACTTCCCAACACGCACCTGCTGGCCCTCCACAATCGACACAATGTTCCCAACACCCATTCACCTCGGAGTGTTCGCGCTGGACCTTTCATTGAAGCCATTTTCTCTTGGCAGTAGCTCGCGGCGGCTGCAGGGTGATGTAGGTAGCTTAATTTGGAGTCGAATCTTCAAGGGTCGTCAGTTTTACGTCCTTATATCCTTAATTATGTTGGCACATCATGGGCCCTGCGGCAACCTTTACATCGTGGGTCGATGGCCACCTTACCCTGCACAGCACACTTCCGGCTCCCTGTTACATGTCCCAGAGGATGCCCTAGGGTTTCACGACGTGCGGCAGTTCCCGAGCTCACACCACGGCGACCACGTCTCAGAGGTACCGTTTTCATTCCCCCTAATTCCCTTCACTTCTAATCCCCTCTTCCGAACTGTCTCCGTCTCGGCCGCGACTCGTGCTTCCTGCCGCAGTCGGATTCCAGTGCACTATGTCCACGGTCCCGCAGAACAATGTGTGGCGAGTGTTAATGGATGTGGATAGTGATGGAGAGCCCATTGAGAAAGCGTTGTGGCACAGCAAGCAGGCTGTGTTCTGGAGATCTAGGAAATATACGCACAAATTTCTGGAAGGTCTGCCCAAGGAAATTGTGAGAGATATATGGAAGCGTATAATGAGTGGAGGGACCCCTTTGTCGAATTTCATGGACTGTTCCGTCGTCCGAGGCGTGTGCAGGGCGTGGAAGCGACATGTAGATCGCCGGCGTGAATGGAAGAAGGGTATGAGGGCCTGGTTCCGGTATAAGTTCAACGAAGAATCTGAGAGCGACGAGGAGTGGGTCGCTATTGAGTCTCGGCGTCGATTTCATAGGTAGAACGTTTGGAGAGCTTCTGCTTCTCATATAGTCATCTTTAAAATCGAAGTCTTAGACACGGCTTTCTTAGAATACTCCATAGCCTGACGAGTGTCGATGCCCTTCGACCTCCCCTTATCTCACTGGAGATAAGCACTCTGTATGTGCTGAACCTCAGATATGCGAGTGACCTTGTAAGTTGGGGAATTCAGTCGATAATACAAATACATGTTCAATCCTTCACATGGTATACTTCGTAGGACTTGTAAGCTGTCATTTTTGCGTTGGCTGTGAATGCGTTGCACCCTTCAAGCATGTTTAACGAGAATGAAATGTACATTTCGGGACTTGACCCCCCTGCGCAGCGAGTAATGCATCTGTTAGCTTTGCAGGTATTACTATACAGAGCAATGTCGGGAGGAGCAGATCCATATGAAACTGCACCGACCATTCCACCGACGATGAGCACGGCCGAATACGTCTCCTTGAACGGCCGAGCCCAGGTAAGTCGAACTCGCTCCCAGCGCTACATGAACTCTTCCCCAATATGCATTGAAGAACACGAAATTCTTAGACCACATTACTGTGTTTTAACAAAATATGCGCGTACAGGAATCCCTCCGAGATAGTTATGTTCATTGCGAATAGAGAATGCTGACTGTTATGTGCTTTGTCATGTCCACGCAGGCTGTTAGCAATCCCACCATGAATAGTGAATCTCCGTACTCCCAGCGGCCCCTGTACATGCAGCCATGGGCGTCGCCTCATCTTTACGGCGACAGTGGTCCACCTTCCATGGCTGGAGTGAATCCCATGCAATACATGTTCCAAGGGTTCCCTCAACCCCCAATGCGCACTCAGCAACAACATTCCACTGTGGCGCAAATGCAGGCCCGGTCGCACGGTCGATCGCCTTACAACATGTCCTCCCCAGTGGTTCCCAGGTACTCAATGGAAACTGCGCCCCAGGCGATGGGGTCACCTGGATATCTCCAACAGAGGCGGCACCAAGGCGTCACAATTCCAACGTCTAGTTCAGTCTCAGGGGGGAGCAGCAGCGCGAGCAGCGGGGGCTCGTCAGCCATGGCTGGGATGCAAGCTTCATATTCCAGGGCCTTCTTCGAAAACATTGCGCGACAAGGAGGCGCCCCATTCCTACCAAGCCTCTTCAACGGCTCTGCTGAGTGGCCGCTCTGGAGCAACGTCGTGCCCCCAGCGCCTCGGCCCTCGTCCACACCCACCCCCTCCCGTGCTGTCACCCCAGTTCCTGACCGCTCAGCAGATGTAATAACGGAAAACAACGCGTCTACCGCGGTCGCCGAGGCAGAGAAAAAAATAGCGGATTGGACGGAGTCCAAGAGGACGCGACAGAGGAGGCTCCAGAGGCTTGCCGCGAGGAACTTCAAAGCGAAAGACAAGGACTGGCCCATGAAGATTCCATGTACAGAGGACGGTCTCATTGGTAAGGGATACCGTGTATTTGTGCACAGAGTGTTTAGAGCAACCGCCCGTCGATTTCTGGATGTCGCGATCATATCATTCAAAGAGCACCCACAGAAAGAGGTCCAAACAGTGAAGGAAATACTCGAGGCGCAATACACGTTTGAACCCCCGCTCCAAGAAGGGTACATACTCTGGTACATCGAAGACTCCATGCGAACGTGTAGGTATCAATGGAGGAAGTATTGGAAAAGGACGGGGAAGGGCAACAAGCATCCTCAGTGTCCAAGAGAGGCCTTCCCCGCCTTGTCCAAGTACTGGGCGACAGCGGAGGCAAAGGAAGAGGCGAGGAAGATAAAGAAGGAGCGCAAAGAAGCCAGAGCGGCTCGGCTGCTACTGCTGTCCAAAGGCGAAGCGATTCCGTCAATGAGTGAAGAGACATGGGAGGCATGATAACAGCCTGACTTCTACATCCATTTACGTCGCTCTGCATGTATTTGTTAGTAGATGTTCTTTAAGTGATTTGTCGCCCTAGGACGCACCGTACATGGTATCTCCTACTAGCCTGTCTAGATATGGCAGCTGTGTGCTTGACGTGGTGACCATGCAGGCATTAACGGACGAGGAAGATCACGAATCCACGCTGTGGGACAACATCGACCCGTTGGATGGGGACGGAGATACGAATCCCCCAAGTGAGTCCATCGCCAACAACGACTTGCAACCACAGGTGAGTTGTACACCCAGACCGTGAAGTGCTCATGATGGAAGTGTTATTCGTATATAAGACCACATAGTTTTTAAATGTTCTTAGGATCTGGAACATGATCAAAGCAGATGTTTTATACACCTTTGCACCTGTTGCCATATCCCTCATTGCCCGGAACAGGTCGAATTCCGAACTTGGTGCTATTGTATCAAACGGAACGTGATCGGGTGCTGGACTGACTTATGCATGGCACAACCTTGTTAAGACCGTAGCCCATAGCCCAGTTCAGACACATTGAAGATGTCAGACCTCGTTTCTACATGTACCCTGTCACCCCTAACATTAACTGCTTCAGGACACGAGTCATTTGTCCTCGCTACTGGAGAGTTCTAATTGTCGCGCTGACCCTGGAAACCCGCTTCCTGCACACAAGCACGCCAAGGAGATTCGTCCACGCACAGATGACTCTCCTTCTCCTTTGAGTCCGCAGAACAAAGACCATCTGAAGTCCGTCACTCCCAGCGAAGAATGCAATACTCTGGAGATAGCAGTACCAAGGGAGGGCAATGTCATAGTCCAAGACTCGCTCTCATTCATTACCATACTCCCACCAGATGTGGCAGTCAACAGCATTTGGCCCAAGCTTGTTGCTGGTCACCGAACAGTTGCTGGGAAGTTCAAGGCTATAGCAAACTTTAGGTCAGTTTGTACGCAGTGGAGGCTGTGGACGGAGTCGACAGCTGAGTACGCAGATTACCGGGAATCGTATGTGGACCACCTTATCTGGGAAGGCTGGGGACGCGATTATGGATGGTGGAACATGTGACATGCCGAAGAACAGGATGTGTATGCCGTGCGGCACTCATCTTTATCCTAAACCACCCCCCCCCCCCCCCAAAATCCCCACTCTCGCATTCCCCAATGCACCCCACCCTAGCTACTGAAGCCTTGTTCATGTTTACCGGGACCACCGTATTATTGGTTTTGGTCTTACACATTACAACATCAGACTCGGATGCACTCCCAAGAGCAGTACTGATTTTTACATAGACGTGTGAAGGCGGTGGATCCACTCAACTCCCGCTTTAATTTACGCTCCCGCCTAGAGACTGAAGCGTGCATGTCATGCACAGGTCGGAACATCGAGCACTCCACCACCTCGCCAACTTCTCGCATCGCCCCTTCCAGTGAGTATCTCGTTTTCATTGATGGCGACGCATTTTAATTGCCTCTTTTTTAATTCACGTCCCTTCAAAAGTCCTCGGTGTCCGTCAACTGTTTTGATGGCAGCATGCAGAAAGTTTTAAGTGGTACTAACTTTGCCGCTTTGAAGCAACCGGAGAGGAGCGATGCTGTTGCCAGTCAGTCTGCACCAAACGAAGCAGTTGACAAGACGACGACAAGCGGCGGGATAAACCGGATGGTTGGGCGGGAGTTGCAGTTCCTTAAGTCCTCCATGCAGAACATAAGTGACTGGCGTAGCGACGTTGACAAAAGACTGGCTGAAACAGCCTCGGACCTATCGGAATTCAAGGAGGACTTTTCATCCATGAATAAGAAGATCGACCTGATATTGAAGCTGCAGATGTCTGGGGCGCGCTCTCCAGCAATTGCCTCGGTGGATGTTGAGGGAATTACCTCATCTGCCGCTAAAGGTGTGCACGGCGAGGCAGTCATACCCCATGCCAATTCAGGGAGCCCTAACATCCCTCCACTCGGAGAGCGAACCTGCTCAGCGTCAGGTGTTTCACAGGAGACACATTTCCCCGACAGTGGAATGTGCGACGCCAGTAAGTGCCACAATCTCCTGCCGCTTTGACATCCCCATAATCCATAACCCTGAATTTTCCCTCCAAAATCTTGCCTAAAGAAATGCTCGGCGATGCAGATGGCGGCGCAGAGTCTGGCGGAACATTGCGCAGTGGCAAATCCCCTCGTATGTCAGATGGAGGACACACTCGCTCTCAACGCCCGGGAATGTTATCTTCGACAAATACCAGATCCGAGATAGGGCCGTCCTCATCTGCTCCGGGCACACGCAACCCGATTGCTGCAGTGGTCGCAGGACCGACGCCCTACGATGAAGCATCCAACGCGTCAAAGGATACAACATTTCCCCCCTCCGCAATGCAGGTAGCATTCGGATCTTACGATGACAGCACGCTCCGGGCACAAAAGAGGTCTGCGCCCCCGCCAGGTATCACAGTCCCTAAACCAGATCACTCCTTCCACTGTTCAATACACATATCGCTTCTGACACTCACGTGTGGACTGACTTTAGTACCGTAAACCGTATCCTCCGGCACGACGTATCTCTAACCTTCTCGGGTTTCAGTTGCAGATGAAACAAACAAGGCCGAAGGGACGCGGAAGAGATTAAGACCCGACACAGAGAAAGGTGAGTCACCTCGCTTGGAATACAGTAGCGACAATCCCTTGGAGGCCGGGATCTGTACCGGCAGAGTGCACCTGCTAACGTGCTTTGTGATTGTCGACGACAGAGTCAACTGGAGCGAACTTGGCATCTCCGGCGGAAAATCAACAAGCAAGGATTCCGACCACCCTACCACTGAACTCAAACTCTGCAGGTCTCCCAGACAATGTCAGTATTACAAGAACAAGGCCGGGCAAGCGGCAGACAAAGCGACCATCGAGGTATCTGGACCATGATCCACCAGAAGAGAACAAGCCTCGAGGTGAAAAGGTAAGGCTGATAGAAGTTCTGTCGCCATTGTCGTGCACAATTTAGAATAAGATTATACTATACTGTAAATGATAAACAGCTGTGAAAGGGGGGTACAAAGTCGTGGACATTTGTTTCACTGTCTAATCTTTGTGGTTTATCTGCGGACTGTATAGCTAAGTCCGCTGCACCCCAAGCGATATGTGTGGGTAATGCACCCTGATCACGTGAACGAGACAATTGCGATCGGCCGCAGTGGTCCACACTAGAAGAACCAGAAGACAAAATTGTTACCATTGGCACCGGGCGTGAAGTGGGAAGTTGGAATGCAGCAAGTGACAATTGATTATGTATATCCACAGTGGGCAGGAGTGGTTCCCATGTACCCACAGGTGCAGCGAGAGGGCATAAACACAATGGGGGATATTGCCCACGCCGCATTCGATGAGGACAGCACACTCGTATGGAGGACTAACTATCTCAAGTATATTGTTCTGGACAAAATAAACTAAGCATGCGGTAAGCCACTCGTCGACAACTAAGTCTCTATGATCTACCTCTTTGGCATTGCTGCAATCTGAACAGAAACTGAACCTCCCACGCCGACAATGCATGTGCTGATACACTGATATGATGTGGCTCACTTCCTCTGCATACTCGTCATTTGTTTATATGCAGGTGCTGCAGAGTACGAGTCCATCCCCTGTGCAGTCGAGGACCAGGGCAGGTCGAACTGATTAAATAGCAGCTGGTCGAGTTTGATCAAATTGCTCTGCGATGTGCGACTGCGAAGAGCTTCATCGAACGAGGCCACTCTGGTTCAATTGGGATACCAGGGCACATCCACTGCACCGCCATGCCACAACGACAGCAAACATGCCGAGTGGGAAGCGTCTGCGGCGGTAGAGAGTGCGAATCACCGAGGCGTAGGTGCCAGTCAGGTTATGTGGACAACAATATATCGTGCACCCAGTAGTGTGTAAGTAGAGCTTATTTTGAATGACAAAAATGTTTTGAATTGCAACAGTTGTACAGCGTTTCGGAGTGCATGCGTTTCTCATTTCCGCCTTGAATTGATACTTCGTTCACACCTGCGCACCTATATGCTGCGGTCTCTTATGTGTCCGTTCTATAGTCTCTGATTCCGTACCGCTGGATGCACCGTACACGCCATTCGAACAAATGGTGAAGTGCTTTACCGCAGCGCACAATGTCCAATAAGGACCACTTCCACCAAAACCCTAAAGTATTTGAATTCGCAGAAACCTACATCCACCAACGTTCATCGATTTATTGTATTTCATTTTTAATAAGCGCATCGCAGACGAGCAACGTCGACAAATCACCCTAAACCCGCAATTATGGGACCAGCGCAATTCACAATTACAGTGTCGGAAATGCGCGGTTGAATGCACTTATGAATTAGCCACCAATAAGGTGCGCACAGACGTCGCGCAACGTATCGCTGACGCAGGTCCCATGCCCAGGTCTCCATCCCACTTGCCCAATCGATTGCTCTGGATCCTACCGTCCCCGTCGTTGAGTATGCGGGGCTGGACCTCGAAGCGACGGCGCAAATCCGCCTGCGATTCACCACAGACTCTCTCCGGAGGTGCTCCACGTAAGCATTGACGTTACTCCACGTAGGCTCCACGGCATCCGCAAGGGTGAATCCTCGACGCGTCCATGGCGGAGTTACGAACCAATAGAATCTGGGGGATGGGCCCGCATCCTTGTCCGTTGTGACCGAATTGACTGCTTTCCCCGCCACTGACGCGCTCCGCCTCGCACAGGAAGTGGCGCCGTTTCACAACTTTTTTGCTAATTTGGGTAAGCTAAAACGACCCGATTTCTTCCAGTGCACCCACTCAATCTGCCGAAAGGCTTGCGCCCCAATGCAAAATGCTTTTCTGTTTTCATATCCGAATGTGTTAGATCTCAGTGACTGAGAAGTGTCCAAGGTTGTAGTGCACGATGGAACAATGCAAGAGAATTCTTTAGTCGCAAGGGGATTCAATTTGGTCGCACCTTAGAAGCTCTCGGAGATGTTCAGATAGACAAGCTGATGCCAATTTTGCACATCCTGTTGCTCCTATTCCTCCTGTTCCTCCTGTTTTTCCGAGGAGTTCGAAGAACTTCGAGCAAAATTCAAGATGGCGGAGGTAAAAATCAACTGCTCATCCCATCACAAATATTTTCATCAAATCAACAGAGTAACTCCGTTTCCAACACACATATTATGCTACCCAGGAAGGAAACCATGTTTCAAATATTATAAGCGGTCTGTACATGATCTTTATTATGCTTTACGTAAGAACTCTATTTTTGTTCCCACATGCAAACCTTTTTGCCTCAGACAATCTTATATATGCTCAAGCTAATTTGTTTACCACTTAGCATACATAAGGTACGGGTGCTCAACTTCGGAGTCCATTCTAGTTACTAAGGTCCGCATTCATGATCAATATCATTTCCAAAATGCATAAACTGCCGGTCAAAAGTCAAGTGTATATTTCAATGCACGCAGATATGGAAGTATCAGATCGCTAATTTGAGCCATGAGCATCCTGTTTCAAATTACATTCATTCTCATGTAAAACTTTATCTCCAGTCACCAGTGGATTATGAGCTTTCCTCGTCTGAAAATGTCTAACAAAACTCTAAAAGATGTAGAATCATACGTTGCCCATCTGTTGCTCATCCTGCTGCCAACCAAACTGATTATCCTTCAGCTTTCACAGAAGTATGGAAATGCTCATTTGCACTGTCTAAACATTGCCTGTCTAATGCTGTTAAGGATATGCATACCAGACAATTTCAGATACTGCAGTGCCATTCTGCAACAAAGTCTATTGCCTTGCGAATGAACACACTCTCATTTGACACCCTTGCAGAACATAGTTTACCCCAGAATTAATGACAACCTCACCATATCACAGCTCCACTTCATCATCCAGCTTCTTGATCGCGCTTTTCCAAGTTGCACCTCACTGTCAGAAATATCCGAGACTGCAATCTCCTTTGGACACTTCGAACTACACAACATTCGTGTATCGGTGATCAACCGTCATATCTAGTTACAACCTCCGAGTCAGTGCGACAATGCATCATGATCCTTCCAATTACTGCGTAATTACCGAACGAACTTGACGTCTACGGTGGGGTTCTCGATGGGCTCCATTCCTTGACTCTTCGACTGTCATTCTCCAGTACAATTCATCAACGGTGAGAGTGTCGCATTCTTGCCAAAACCTTGAGGCAATGGTGTCCCAACTACTGGGTAAGGCATTAATCAGAATCCTCACGAGCAGTTCCTGTTCAATAAACACCCTCATATCATGAAGATGATTCAATACATCCTGCACTCGACTGAAGAATTCCTCAACGGTCTCAACCTCCTCCATCTGCAGATGCCAAAGCCGACGCATATACTTAAATCTGCGAGCAGGAGTGTTGGGCGCAAATTTGTTCTGCAAGTATACCCAACAATCTCGTGGGTTGCGGAACTTGCTGTTGATGTGGAATGATACTGATTCCTGGATGATGGCCTTTGCCACCCGATTCCTGTCTTCATTGCCAAGACTGTTCACGTTCTGGTCTGGATCCACAACATCCCATAATCCCACACACTTCAGTATGTCTTCAACTAAGGATTTCCATTCCAAGAACCGCTCCCCCGACTCCTTCAGTTTTTTTACCGACGCAGTACAGTTGTGTACCAACGCCCAACTCTCCTCTCCTAGGCTGGTCAGATGGACGTCCATCTTGTCCTTCTTGCGCTTCAAAATCCCACTCCCCAAAAATAAAAATCCTCCTGCAAGTTCTGCTACGTAAACTTTCGCAGTTTAACCTAAGTCATAGTCTCCATCCCGGTGGCGAGTTAACACCTAATCACTTCGAATGGAAGTCAGGCTTCTAATCTAAGCATAGATAATCGCAGCTCGAAGTGGCGGTTGGTCAGATGCAGAACGTAAATGGTGTGCATTACTATCAATTGCGCATGACGGCCGGCCCTCCAGACTCTCGAAAAAGATTATATAAAATTCCAGAACGACTCCATTTCTCAAACCCTCGCACGAATTAATCTAGAAACGCGCATTTCGTCGCCACTCTCTACTCCACAACTGAGACGAAGCAGCAAATTGACGCTCGTTCATGAAGATCGATTCTGTGTGCAAGAATTTCACAATCGCGGCATATTGCATCACCATCAAAGAAACCCCACTTCACCTACCATGCGTGACCCATCATCTAATTCCCTCTCATTCTGCCCTTCCACAATTGAACAATAATTGTAGCAGCTCTCAAAAACTCTCTAACTCTGAACTTGGATCTGTAAAGATGAGAATGAGTTTCCCTTCGAAATAGACACCGAAGCAATCTCACAGGCACTCTAGCACGAACGCAACTACGAAGCTCAGCAACCATGTAATCAAATTGCGCAAAAATTGTGTGACCATGATGGCGAATAAACGTTCATTTGCAGATCAACTCGGAAAATCAAAGAATTATTTAAACTCTGGTTTCTTCACTCTTCTTTCGCCTTCCGTCTTTCTGATACTTTCACCTTTTCCATCGAGCTTTCTTTCATGTGATGATTTTTTAGATGGGTCATCTGTAGCCGGTGTTAGGGACACCTTTCGGCACTTTATCGTCACGCCTTCTGACGCGGGAGGAGTTTCTGCGGCTGGAGGAGACTGTGGGATGGCCAATCCACTGGAAATCCAGACGCACGACTTCGCCCAATCGCCTGTCTGGTTCTGCTCTTCTTCCCTCGCAAATTTGGCTTCACGGGCGGTATAAGAAATCTCCAACATCCAGCTACCTTCAACAACATTCTACCTTAATCTGCTCGTCTTGTCTTGTACACTCAGTTTGTGTAGACTTTCAGCTAGCTTGTAGCCATGGCTGCTGCTACCGCCATGCACTCTACCGCCCTTGCCGGGCAGAGCCTGTTCAAGTTTAACGAGCTTGCAAGCAAGGTGGGCAGCAGCAATGCTCGCATTACCATGCGCAAGTCTGCCAGCAAGTCCGCAGGCAGCGACAGCATCTGGTGAGTGTCGTGTAATGGCATATTTCTTGGTTTTTCCCCGGTGGGTGGGTCTATCTGGTCAGCATTTTTCGTGATAAGTGTTGGTTAACCTCGCAGTCCTTGTGACACTCAGTTCGTCTTACTATGTTCTTGTTTGAATTCGCATCTTGTTAGACTAGTGAATCTAGAAGCAAAAACTGAGTAGGTGACATTGTTGTTCTCAGGTACGGTGCCGACCGACCCAAGTGGTTGGGCCCCTTCTCCGGCGAGACCCCCTCATACCTCAACGGTGAGTTCGCTGGAGACTACGGCTGGGACACCGCCGGACTCTCCTCCGACCCCGAGACCTTCGCCCGCAACAGGGAGCTGGAGGTCATCCACGCTCGCTGGGCCATGCTCGGAGCTTTGGGGTGCCTGACCCCTGAGCTTTTGGCCAAGAGCGGAACCAAGTTCGGCGAGGCTGTGTGGTTCAAGGCCGGAGCTCAGATCTTCAGCGACGGAGGTTTGGACTACTTGGGCAACCCCAGCCTGGTGCATGCACAGAGCATTCTGGCCATCTGGGCCTGCCAGGTGATCCTGATGGGAGCCGTGGAGGGCTACCGTGTTGCCGGTGGACCTTTGGGTGATGTGACTGACCCCATCTACCCCGGAGGCTCATTCGACCCCTTGGGCTTGGCTGACGACCCCGACACATTCGCTGAGTTGAAGGTGAAGGAGATCAAGAACGGGCGTCTGGCGATGTTCTCGATGTTCGGATTCTTCGTGCAGGCGATCGTGACCGGAAAGGGCCCATTGGAGAACCTGAACGACCACTTGGCTGACCCAGTGGCCAACAACGCGTGGGCATACGCCACCAACTTCACCCCCGGAAACTAGATAGAGAATTTGACGACATGACATCGGTAGGGGCGAAGCTACCTGCCATGTATCATAGTGCATTAGGCGAATACAATCGAGGTGTAGCTTGTGGTTAAATTTTTGGTACTGCTGGCGAATAAAAGATTTCGAGTGTTACAGAAGCAAAGACTTGTCGATGTCATACTGATGATGTGTTTGCGTAGCAGCGTCTTCTCTGCTTTCTGTATCTGCGAGTTATGTTTGTCTGGGATGAGCTTTTTCGGAGTGACGACTATGTCTGCGCCGTGCATATCATATGTTTCTGTTGCTGTAACCTGCGTACCTGCTGTGTACAGCAAATCGAGGTTGGAATTTGTATCTGTTAAATTTGTGAGGCTTTGGGACTAGAGCAGTCAAGTAGCTTATTCTAAGACATGTTTAGAGACATACTTGGCAATATAGTAATTGTGATTAGTTCAGAGATGAAAGAAAGTACACATTGGGATCAGCATCCAAACTCGTTTTGTTTCAGTTACATTTGGAGAAGTGACGGGATTTGGGGTCAATGTTTGTCCTGCAAAAACAACCTGTTCCAAGAAATGAACCATTCATATTCGGCACACTCCGACTTGACATAAACAGATCGATAGATAGGCACAACAAAATGGAAGAAATGAATGCCCTCTAGATTACTACCGTCGGTAACCGAGTGTTGTGTCGGTCAGAGACACACATGTGTCAATGGACGAGGTACTTCGCTTATCAACCTGAGAACTAATAGTTACTGGTAGAAACTAACACGATATCTAAGAGTGGGTGCCCTACATATAAAAATTAGGATGGGGGCAGCCCTCGGGGCTATCGGCCCCACCTGCCCGGCCCTCCAATTTTAACCCCGCTGCCCCCCGACCCCGACCCGTGCAGACTCCCGTTACACTGTTTGGGTGACGACTTTTGGTTGTCTCGGCTTTGTTGGCGCTTTGAATATAGGGTTTAGGGTTGCTTATGTTTCATGCCCAGGCTGCAGTTTTGCTTCATGTTGAACAGATGGTGCAATTGGTGTTGAGCAGTTTTGAGGGGCGTGGAGGAGTGGATGGCTCCTTTTATGTTCTGTCGAGTCTGCCGCGTAAATCATGACAAGGGCAAGGGTCACAAGTATGCTGTGAAGCACAAGCAGCGTGTGGGTGAACTTCTTTCCAAGGCGCGGTCGAAAATTCAAGAGATTAGGGTATCGTTGAAGGATGTCACATTATTGCAAGATGATGATCGCCGGGGTCGCACCAACTTTTGGTGTGCTTTCTGCGAACAGGAGGTTGATGAGAAAGATAGCTTGCTTAATTGGTACGTTTGTTGGTTTCTACCTTTTTGGCAATCCTTTGAGAGTGCGATTAGAATGAAAAAGTATTGATCCATAGTGGAGCCTTACTGTTTGATTGTTAGTGATTTGGTCGTTGCGGCTTGAATTAGGGAAAGCTCCATTCGGCATCTTGGGGGTGCATCGCATTTCACGAACGTCAAGAAGTTCTTAGCGGAGCAGGGAGCTGATGTCGCCGATAGTCGTCGGTACTTGATCGTCAAGGAGGAGCTGACGAAGGTATAATACTTTCTGAAGGAATTGCAGGCATATTATTAGCTGGTGCTTCGTTTATCTGCATTCCATGTTCTTCCTTCATTCTTAACAACGACATACGTTCTCTTGTGTGTTTTGCTGATAGTGTTTATTTGGTTCCAGTGGGAGGAGCGATGTAAGGTTTTGACGGCGAAAGTGGACAGAGCACGTGGTGTGGAGCTCTTTGGAACAAACAATATCCACTCTGATACGTCACGTAGTGATCCGGGGTCTTCTTTGGTACTAGGCAATAGGCAGATTTTTTCACATGATGCTTCTGTAATTGATGATGTTCAACCTTTATCAGTCCTTACTCTTGGAAGCTTCCAGAAGCCAATGCCTATCTATGACGGGGCATCTTCTGTGGCGACTGCAAGCGGTGATCACCAAAGGTTTTCAATGTCTGCCGCTGCTGCACCTGAGACGTCGCAGTTCTCCTCAAATGGATGGAGCAATGTGGCTGTTGGCGATCTGCACTACATGGATCATGCAAATCATTTGGCACCCACAAATTTTGGTATAGGTGAGCTGTGGCTTAGCCAGTGAAATCTCTTGTCTGAGAAGATTTTGGTTGTCGTTTTTTCGGAACACAGTTTCAGATAATGTAGGAATTGACAATCTAAACATTGCAGAAACTTTTAACAGCTTGCTCTTGCGAGTATCTGTATTATCGCAGAATCGAGCACCATCAAGTCTTCCCATCATTATTATCCAGAGTCTTCAAATGAGATTTTACGAGGCGTAGACACCATCCATTACACGCAAGTAAGTGTTTTGTGTCGACTGTGGACTTGAGGCAAAAGGTCATATTCTTGGTCGTGAGGAATCCTTGTTTGGGTCATGTTAAAACTGTATGGCATATAAATGTAATGTATTTTTGTCATACAGTATGTTACTCGAGTTGCAACTGTGAGGCTTTTTCTTTATTTTAAACGTTCTCTTCGCCACCTGCAAATCTGAATCTTACAGGAGCCTGGAGCACACTCGTCAGCTTTGCAAAGGGTGCGCAGTGCACAATACATAATGCCATCTTTACAATCTGCAGTTCCCTCGCAATATACCGTGATGGCTACTGGCCAGGGTAAGTGAGATCCACTTGGGCTTGCCATGTTGAATTACAGAAACCGCATGTAGTCTACTGGATATCTTAGCTCTATTGGGAAGGTTATGTCAATAAAGTTTGCCTCAGTCGATTTTAATTCAAAATAGCTAAGAATGTTGGGCAATAACTCGATTTGCAGATCTTTCTAATGTCGTTCGCCCGCCCCTGCTACCCGGAGAGGGGAATGTACATTCCGGTGCTACTCCTCCTTGGATTGGACCCGGTGTTGACGATAAGTTGTTTGTTGCCCCAAGCACTGAAATCGGCCCCACCATGGAACCCGTGAAGAAGCGATTGCTCTCCAAGAATCAGGAAAGGAAGTTAGCAAAACTTAGACCACCAAACCGAGTTGGAGCTGCTTGGGCTGAAGTGCGGAGAGCACAGTTGGAACGTGAGGCGAGAGGAGAGACGGAGGGGGAGGGGGTTCCACAGGCGGATGCAACCTGGCTTCCAAATTTTGGTCGTATCTGGCAAAGCGGTTCTAGACACGACACTCGAAAAGAGTTCGAGGCTGAAAAACGTAGGGAAGCGAAGCGGCTTGGACGTCCTTTAGGGAAAAGGGGCTCCCCTTCTTCAGAGAGACCAGTTCAGTTCCAGCCCTACGTTAGTAAACGACAAGTAAGCGAAGTTCTGTTTTGCACATTTTTAGTGTACGTTGAGTACAATGTGTCTAGATCTGTTTGTTTGTTTGGGGCTGCAGTTGTGGTGTGTTGCGGCTGTCTTGCTATTGCATGCAGAGTGCATATTGGTAACTTATTTTGAGTGATAGATTCACATGATTTAGGGAAGTCTTTCTATGTTTAACCACTTACACAGGATAATCCATATGTTTCCTCACGTTATATTCATCTCACAGGGTGCTTGGTTCGTAGTCTAGGACTTGAGGTATTACGTATTTGTGTCAGCGAAGTCGCGCTCTCACTCGTGTGACCAGACAATTTAGTAGAATCAATCTGAGTTGTAACGGTCCTAACCGAGAGACCTGTACTTAAGTATTGCTGGTTTATTGTGATGCAGAGAGCCGTTAAGACTGATGAGTAATACGTGAGTGGATGATTTACATGAAAAGGCAAATGTGAATAAGCCCATGTAATGGTGTCAAGTTCCTCAACATCCTTCATGGTAAAGATTACAGTGCACAACCACTCCTGAGGATGGTTTCTCAATATATGGTGGGCAAAGGACGTCGATGGTGGAGCTAAAATCGAAGCTGTGTCTTTTTTGGACCCATTAATTTTTCCATCCTTGCTGCTGCAAATATTTCCAGTTTGGACTGTTGAATGCCATGAGAGTATCTGCAATGCCCTCAGATACCCTGTTCGTACCGAAGTGGTGGATTTGGCCCTTGTAGGTGATCGATCAAAGGTTTGTGTATTGGTAATGTATTAACAACAAAGTTGACAACCTTGGCCGTACAATTGTATCGATTGTGTTTGGCCTTTTATTTCTTGTCACACGATTATGTGTCTAAGATAACTACGTGACGGTAAATATGAGTTCCAGTCAGCACCAAATATACCAGAGACTCAAGCCTAAAGTAAAAACTACAAGACCGCTTTGGATCTGCCTTCCCATCCTCATTGGCTTTACGGAACGTCCCCAACTGCGCCCAGAAAATGAAAGCAGAGGCCACCAGTGAAAACCTAGCAAAGCATTGTGGATAAGGCAATAGTTATATAGACAAGTGATACATTGTAGTGAGCAATGATTTTTTTAAATTTAACCCCAAAAGTTGAAAGGTCTTAAAAGTGCCTGAAACACTTAAAACTAGACTCTTTCAATACAGGGTGTAAGTTTTCAAATTTTTATGTATTTTGGGGAGAAATAAACCTAGGATCTAGTACCTTACTTGTACATATATATGTATTCCAAATCTTAGACTCAAACTCCTTAATGTTTGTAAGATCGTAATGTTCTAACTTGAAAAACAGGTTTTTTACCTTGTTGAAAAATGGGTTTCAAGTATTTCGTGAGCCAAAAAAATCAATTTCAAAAGCGAATTTTGATGTGGAGCTCTTCAAAAATTTTGTTTCTAGGTGGGTTGGGAATATGTCCATGCACTTTTTTCCCTCATACAAACTATAAAACCTAAAGAAATGCTTGGTTTTTCAAATGAAGTATGTTGAAATTCAAATTTAAAGGCCCGTCTATGATATAAATATTGGATTGAAAATCGAAGCAGTGAGATCATGCCTTCAAATTGTATTTACATTAAAAAAAAATTTAAAAATTATTAAAAAAAAAATCTCAATTTTTTGTGAAAATTTGAAGTTTCTATAATCTAATTACTTTTGGGTAGATTTTGAGCATATACTGCAGTTTTGGGCAGATTTCAGTCTGTGACTACGGGTATCTCCTAAAGTATGAGGAACTAAAGATATGATAATTATCTCTACTTTGCCAAAATTACAACTTCATCCTATAAAAATTGACTCATGAAGAGCTTAATCGGACTACAAATCATACCATTTTTGTTGAATTGATGCTTTAGGGGTTAATAGTAAGAGTGTCAAACTTATGCAAATATTGTAGATTTTGTTGATCAAAGCTAATAAATTAATTTAGATCACCATTCAACAATATCTATCAAATTTTTGATTGTATTAATATGTCAAACAACCATAATTCAATTAATTAATAAATTGATATATTTTTATATATTGAGTATGTATTTAAAACATCTCCTAAATAATATTGTCATTAAAAATATAATCATTATTACATATAAATTCTTGAACATATAATAATTACTAAACAAACAATCAAAATTCATCTTTAAAGTGAAATTTCTATATTTACCATGTCTCAATGGCATGTAATTTTAAGTAGTTATTTTTTTATTAATTGAATCTTTTTTTATTTTTAAACAACTATGTCTCCTTGTAATGACTTGAAAAAGACCATTCACAACAATATCATATATCTCATTTTTTGCTAGCAAACTTAGATACTTGATAATTGTATTAAGTTTATTCCTTTCTTCTATAGTATTAATTGTTGTAGATTCTTGCAGTACAATGTAAAGAACTTCTACTCAAGGTTCTATTTAAATATCAATGACAAATCCTTCTTTGTATGTAATGAAAAAAAATTTAAAATTTAATGACAAGTCAATTAATAAATATTAATTTCTACATTTATATTACATAAATATACATATTCAGATAAGATCTAATGTGTCACTTAACAATATTCAAATTTGCATATGCCTTTAATTCAAAATAATACAAGAAAAATAAACATGTAAACTTTATATAAATTTTATTGTTTATACGTCTTACAAGTTTAAATACCAAATTTATTTAAATAATTTGATTTAAGCTTTTATAGAACGATTAACTAAATTATTCAAAAAATAAAACATATAAATTTGTTTTATTTTTTTATAAAAAATTAACTAATTAAAATGTATTTTTAATTTCAAAAAACAATAATTTTAAAAAAAAATAACACTACTCTTTTAAATTAAATAAATAAATAAGTAAACATTTAAAATATTCAAAAATATTCATTCAAACATTAATCTCTCAAAAAATTATTCAAAAATTACACTATCATAGTATATATATATATATATATATATATATGTAATTTTTAAATCAATGAAACATTAATTTAACTATGATTATTGATACTTATAAAATGTAAAGATAACTTTTTGATTGTTCCATGTGTGAAATATACTTCATCTAAATTCATTCGATTCCTTAGATGAAATGAAATTGATCTATTCAACAATGATATCATTTGATAATTGCTAAACAAGTACGCGTAATTGGAAACAAACATAAATATTGATCTAAAAATTGCAAACGGTTATTCTAAAGTTCAATTTACCAATACAATCATATCTGAAGCAAATAATATATAGTTATGTACAATATACCATTGGATTTTGGTTGACGCAAATTTAAGATTCTAACAAGAAGATCAACATATGTGATTTTCATGGATGGACAATTATAGAACATGAAAGCCAAAATACCTCATTTTGAGCTTTACTCAAGTTTAATTTTAGATCAAGGAATAAAATTCATGAAATTCTTAAAATTTCCGCAAAATAACAATTTGTGCTTTATTGTTTATCAATAAATTCTTTCTTGACCAAAAGCATTGTTGATAATCTTTTCTTATATATATTCACCGGTGTTTACATAGGGTTCTTTTTGAATAGTCAAAACATATGTTTACAAATTTTGGTTGACAAGAAATCTAATATTATTCATCCAAATTAATTAAAATATTTATTCAATCAATATAATAAATAAACTTAATGATAGTATAAATAAAAGCATTTCAATTGTATATTGGAATAAAATAAAACAACATTTCAAATAACTTATAAAAGATGTATAAATTAAATTTAAAAGTGTATAATTGAAAAATAGCACTTTAAAAGGTTAATGTATCACTATTTCCAAATATTTTACTACATCATTTATTATAAATATTAGTTTAATTTAAACAATTCATTTATATTATATTTTACTATTACTATAAAATATATAAAATTAATTACTTGTTGATCATACATAAATTATATTATATGTTAATATCTACTTAAATGATCACATCTTCATATATAAATCATTGATTATTTGAATTGCTTACATTTTATTCTTTCAATATACTTATACATTAATTGTATTAACACTTTATTTGTATTTACACATTAAAATATAGAATATTCAAAAAATACTAAAAATTTCATCTTTCCTTCAAATCTTAAACTTAAAACCAATATAATAAATTTAGGTTTAATGAAATATAAATGGGTAATATAATTTTTTCAAGGTAATTTAAAATCCAATAGTTTATCTTTTACTTTAGATCTTAGATTTGTTGAGGAGGATTGTGGCATCACTCGTTACCAGCTCCTCCTCCTCCACCAGTTAGAGTTGCAGACTTGGTGTGGTAGAAGAAATTCTAACAGAATCTGTCTTAATTTCATAATTTCAGATTCTAACTATAAAGAATCGTGCGGACAAGTAAAATGTAGTTTTTTGGAATAAATTTTGATTTGCTGATATAATTGTAGGTAAATAATATAAAATTGAAGTTGAAAACTTAAATAACATGTTACACTTTCTAAAATTTCAAATTAAAAGCTCAAATTTTTATATTGTACATTTCTTATTATAAAATGATTTTTAATTTTATTTTAAGAATCCACTATAATATATCATGTCTAAGAACCCTTTGTTCATGTGTTTATGTCATTAAATTAATTTAAATTGTTAACTTGCACTTTGTGTAGATTATTAGTAGTAAAGTCTCTGAAATGACTTTTGAAAGACATTAAACTCCTTGGTGGGTGGGATGAAGTGTGAAAAGGGCTTTAGATGTTGTCATTATCATATACTTTTTGTACACGTCTTCATCATATCAAGACTTGACCCATCAAGGGGGTGTGCAAATGATACCCTTCTCCGTTGCCAGTCGCGGCACGTTGACCATTGGTTTACAAGAGTATTCATAGGAACATTAACTCCAAACGAGCTGAAAACCCGTTGAAGGGCTTTAAGAAGAGCCTGCTTCTCTTTCTTCCGAATGAACTGATTTTCCGACCGATTAATAGCCTGCGAAACATGGTCAACCCGGCCCACACCTTTCTCCACCAGATACCGATTCAACTTCCTCGTAAGAGTATAATCAGCATTGTACATAAGATCAGCTATTATTAACATTTCTTCTGAAAATCCGGGGACAGATCTGGTAATACTATCCCATCGAACCGCCTTGTTGACAAGACCTGGTACGTCACTATCTGCGACGGTATTTTGCCCATGGTAGACTAAGACATGATCCCTATCAGTCTTCACGTCCTCTCCCTTCACTCCACTCAAGGCCATTTTAGCTTTGAAGAATGATCATTTCAAATTATAAACTTGGAGAATGCAAAGTTTCACCATGTCTCAGAATTTTATCATCTATTACCATCCATACAAGAATAAATTAAATTGCTATTGATTAGTTGTCGGTTAGTGGCTTTTCAATAGTTGGCTCTACTTTGTGGCACCCAAATAGAATTCAAAATCACTATGCATACAATGTTTAAGGAAGAACTTTAAAATTTTAAGTATATTTGTAATTGTTAAAAAAAAAAAATTAAAAAATTGAGCACTTTTACATTTAATTAAAATTAAATAATTGTATTTGGAGAAAATGCAAAAATGAGTAAAATAAAATTGAAAAAATAAAAATAAATTAAAAACTAAATAGGAAGTATAAAATTAGAAGACGAGTAATTGACAAATATCCAAAAATAATAAAAAATAATAAAAACCAATTCTAAAAGATCTTAATTGTTTGGAATTTTTAAAATTAAATAATAAAAAAAAAATCAAAAATCTTAAAATTTCAAAGGATTGTAGAAGAAATAAAAAATTTAAAGTGGTGAAATTGGGAAATATGCACACAATAAAAACAAAAACAATGTAGGAAAAACAAAATTTTTAAAAAGTCCAATGCTTTGCTAATGTTAGATTAAAAAAAAGAGAATAACTAAGAGAATAAAAAGACAAGGGATAAAATGTAAGAAGATGAAGTCTTAATATTTTGAATATATTTATAATCATGGAAAAGTAAAATTAAGAAATTGACTACCTTCACATTTGATGTTAATTAAAAAGTAAGCAAATCTGAAGATATAAAGTAATGTGCTTGAAAAAAATGCACATATGGGCATAGTAAAAAATCAAAAAACTTAAAAAATTTAAAAAACTTAAAATTAAAAGCTTAAAAAGGAAATGTAAAATTTGAAGTTGAAAAACGGAGCAATATACACTAGATAAAAAATAAACAATTATACAAAAATCTAATTCTAAAGTATCCATTATTTGTTTTCAAGCAATAAAGTTAAAAAAAAATTAAAAAATAATAAAAGAATAAAAAGAAAAGCAATAAAATGTAAAATGATGAAACCTTAATATTCTAAATACATTTATACTTATGGTAAAACGAAATATTTAAATTGAATAACTTTATATTTGATTAAAACTGAAGAATGAACACATTTGAAGAAACTAAGCATAACTCAAAAGTCCACAATTTGGGCCATTTACAAAGAAAATACTAAAAGATCTATAAATTTAAGAGCTTAAAAAATGAATAAATAATATGAAGTTCAGAAATTCAAAAAATTAGAAAATATAAAATAAACAATATAAAGGATTTCACAGAACTATCAATTATGGATCAAATGTCTTTTACTTAGAAATTCCCTAAACCCTAGAAAATCTAAACCCTAAACCCTATACCCTATACCCTATATCCTATACCGTATACCCTATACCCTATACCCTATACCCTATACCCTATACTCTTAAACCTTAACTCGAAATTACTTGATCCTTAAGCCTACATGCAATACTCTATTTGGCGTATCTTTTATGTGTATTTTTATATCTTATTCTTAATGAATACATAAAATTCAAGCATGGACATAGTGTATTTCACATGTACTTAATTAAAATGAGTTAACCTTCCACTTTTAATTTACTTTTGATCCACCTTCCCAAGAGCCCGGAATGTCCATTCTCCCGGAATGCATTGAGGTTGGAGGAGAGAGTGACACCTCTTCATACATTCCATGAAGTGGGAGAATGGTAACTCAAGGTAACTTCTACTTGGATGAACTAACTCATTCCCTGAGAATCCTTCCTTGAGGTTTCTCAACTGTGACTCCCACTAGTATTGCAGAGTATGGTAGGAGTCCGGAGGATTGTATACCATGATCAGGCTCGTACCCCTGTACAATGATGCAAATATTGAAAAGGATATGACGTATACGGGTTAAAAAAAGCTTCACCTATTACATTGTATCAATAAAAAAAATTTCAACCAAAATGATAAAAATAAAAAATAAAACCGTTCCAAAGCGAGAACAAAGACCCGAACCCCGTGAAAACCTCACACACAAAACCCACACCCTCTGCATATCCAACACCAGATCCCACATACCACAAAAACCTAAATCTACACAATCTTAAACAACGACGGCATTAGGTCCAGTAAACGTACACTTAGTTGTCAACTAAGTGTACACGTGTTTAACATGTACCCGGCTTTAGGACCCGTGACGGTTTTAAGGCTCCAAGTCTTATCCAAGAGATTGAGAGACGCTTCAATTTTGCGGAGAATTCGTGAGCTGAGAAGCTTGGAGGATCAGTGAGAGTGATTGGAGAGCAGGAGTGGAGAGTTGGAGGAGATGGCGTTCGAAGCTGGCGCTTCAGCAACGGCGGCGCAGATCGTATCTATGATCGTCGTTGCTACTCTTCAGCAGCACCACATCTCTATGCGCAATGGAATTGTGAAACATTTCCAGTGCAAAAGCACCATAAAACAACACTACAAGCAAGTGTGTCGTTTCTCACTCCGAATTCTAAGGACAGTGTCGCCTTTGACTCTTCGATGTACAACGATGGACTATCCTGTGATCAAGCCGAGTTTCTCGAGTTTGGGCGGACCTTTTCTTAAGGCCAGCGAATCACATCGCAGAGGCGTAGTGGAGTTACCCGGGTATAATCCACGTTGGCTGCCGAAGCTTTTTCCTTTGCCATTTCTTCAATATTTTACCGGGACACTTGAGAGGATTCAACTGCGGGGTTAAATCCAGGTGTGCTCCCTGGGGGGCTCGGGGCGTTGCGTTTTGTGTTTGTGGCAATCGACTTTGGACATCGGTTTGAGACCTCCATTTTGAAATATTTCACTACCCTTCTCAAAAGGCCGGTAGTTGAAGCAGTATGTGTCCACTCCAAAGTTCACCACCGCGGAGCACAGTAGACGGTGGCATCTTGCTAAAGATATTTGGAGACAGGTAAGCGTTTGGTGAAGCGTCGCATCTGTGCTGTAGTACCTTGACTGAATCCTTCATGGTTGTGTTTGTGTAAATTACCGAGGGGGGGTGGGCAAGGTTTAGGGTTTGCTTTGATGGTGTTCTGGGATTGTTCTGGCACCTAGTTTTTACTAGAAAGGTTTATGTTCTCGCAAGGAACTCTAACCTTGATGTGGTGTGTGCAGAATCTGCTTTCAATGCCCTTATCCGAATGAGAACACTACCATCTGCAGGTGAAGAACACACAGCTGCATCTCAACGCCATTTTCTGCATTTGTGTAATCCGGTTTCAGGTGATGCTCTTTGTGTTTAAATCCTGCTTGTTTTGGAGTGTGTCTTGGGAGTTTCAAGTTTTTGTGGTTTGTGCTGTTTTGACCTATGTTTTCGGTTTTGTTTCTGGTTTTTGTTCTTGCTGTGGTGAAGGAGATGAGTATTGGTGTCTGATTTTGGTGTGGAGTCTGTACGTAAACAAGTTTGCTATGTGGTGGGATGTGGTGGAAGGCTGCAAGAGCTGAATTCGTCCAAGCATCGGCACACTGCTTGGTTCATCAGGAACTCCGTTGGTGCTGGCGGGGACTACGAACACCGCCGTCAAGCTGCCACAAAACTTCACGCTTTTTACACTGTATGGATCAGGTTATCTGGCTGCAAACATATCCTCCGCAAAAACGAAGAAGACGAAACCTAAACCCTAAACCACCCCAAAATTGGAAAAGCCATCGAGAGGAACCCTCCACAGCAAACCCTACCGTGAAAATTGAGAATTGAGACAGTCGCCTGATTGGCACACGTGTGTGTATCTCCTAGTCTCTCATATGACCAACGAGATGCTAATATCTAACATCAAAAACTCGGCACCTCATATGAAGGGTCCTAAAATCAAACTCTCTTCTCATCGGACGGTTGTCAATAGTTACCAAACCTGAGCCTTGAAGCGGTAAAAAAAACATTCAATGGGCCCAGCGGTATCCGGCCGCGAGGGCCTCTGATATGGAGCCATCCAAGAGTAGTGATACTATAGATTGGCAGGCCCCACCGTTTGTATTTTAGTGACCCGACGCACTCATCGACCTGCAACTTTGAGCTTGGTTTGCGGAAGCTGCTGGTGAGTCAGTTCTATGTCGCTTGGGTACCTTTTTTGCTATATTTGCAAGTGAGGAACGACACACTTGCTTGTAGTGCAAGTGCAGTGGATATGACAGAGGTTTGCATGTTTCTTCTCTTCCACTCACAATTTCAGATTTCTTATTACGTTCTCATATTCCACAACATCGAGTACATGACTACTTACGTTAAAATTCCTCGCTAGTCTGAAAAAGATATGAATTGTACATTCGATGAGCTCATAAAAGGCAAGTACATACATTAAACCAAGCGCACATTTGATGTGCACGCAAGAGTGATCGTAACTCCGAACGCTCAGCCCATACAAACACAACTAGCAGATACAGAAAGCAGCGAGGACGCTGCTACGCAAACACATCATCACTATGACATCGACAAATCTTTGCTTCTGTAACAATCGAAATCCTTTATTCGCCAGCAGTACCAAAAATTTAACCACAAGCTACACCTCGACTGTATTCGCCTAATGCACTATGATACATGGCAGGTAGCTTCGCCCCTGCCGATGTCATGTCGTCAAATTCTCTATCTAGTTTCCGGGGGTGAAGTTGGTGGCGTATGCCCACGCGTTGTTGGCCACTGGGTCCGCCAAGTGGTCGTTCAAGTTCTCCAGTGGGCCCTTTCCGGTCACGATCGCCTGCACGAAGAATCCGAACATCGAGAACATCGCCAGACGCCCGTTCTTGATCTCCTTCACCTTCAACTCAGCGAACGTGTCGGGGTCGTCAGCCAAGCCCAAGGGGTCGAATGAGCCTCCGGGGTAGATGGGGTCAGTCACATCACCCAAAGGTCCACCGGCAACACGGTAGCCCTCCACGGCTCCCATCAGGATCACCTGGCATGCCCAGATGGCCAAGATGCTCTGTGCGTGCACCAGACTGGGGTTGCCCAAGTAGTCCAAACCTCCGTCGCTGAAGATCTGCGCTCCGGCCTTGAACCACACAGCCTCACCGAACTTGGTTCCGCTCTTGGCCAAAAGCTCAGGGGTCAGGCACCCCAAAGCTCCGAGCATGGCCCAGCGAGCATGGATGACCTCCAGCTCCCTGTTGCGGGCGAAGGTCTCGGGGTCGGAGGAGAGTCCGGCGGTGTCCCAGCCGTAGTCTCCAGCGAACTCACCGTTGAGGTATGAGGGGGTCTCGCCGGAGAAGGGGCCCAACCACTTGGGTCGGTCGGCACCGTACCTGCAATGGAACTCACATTGTCAACCTCGGAAGGACAAACGAGGAACAATGCAGCATTGCGGATCAAAAATGTGCGTCATTCGTGTCTGACCATAACAATGGACTCCAGACGTGCACATTGCGCATATTTCCTTTTCGAAACACATAGCGAAACTAGGACAGACAATGTCGAACCTCAAAGATGATGGCTCAAATGCAGAAACCTTAGGAATCAGAATAAGCAGTCAATGCAGACAAAGCGCGTACCAGATGCTGTCGCTGCCTGAGGACTTGCTGGCGGTCTTGCGCATGGTGATGCGTGCATCGCTGCTGCCCACCTTGCGTGAGAGCTCATTGACGGGCTTGAGCAGAGCCTGCCCAGCCAAGGCTGTGGAGTGCATGGCGGTAGCGGCTGCCATTGTAACAAGACTGCTAGTAGGAATTCCCAAAAGGTGAGTTGAGAGGAAAATTGAAGAAGTAGAATACTTAACTGTAGTATCACGAGAAGGTTTATAGTGGTCTAGTGGGAGAGAGTTCCGGAGGAGAAGTGCCCGTAGCAGCGAACCACAAGTGCGCAACGGACGTTGATTGGATGAGGTTGTGCTCCTGGATTTCCAAGTAGATAGGTCAAATCAGCCATAAGAAGTAGCACCATAAGACAAAGATGTTATCACACTAAATTGGAGCAATTTCGCCTTTGTCGGTCTTCATATCATCACATCTAAACCAAGCAACAATGGATACCGGTACTTCAAATGGCTTCTAGTGGCCTTACTGAGTGGGCCTTCGTTACTGTTTATTAATAAATTGAACAGTCATTCAAAAAAACTGAAGTCCTGCTTCAGTCACGTCAGAGTATTTTGAATAAAAAATATTCCATGCTACCAAATTGCCAATGGTTTTCAATAAGTTACAAAGTTTCTGGCAAACGGCACACCTACGTGACACAGCACTAGTTGCCTACTGGAGGATAAAATACCGAACTGGACAGAGCAATGTAGTTTCCAAGGGTATCAACAAGATAAGAAGTGTAGTTCCAGGTTCTCTCAAAATCAAACAGAATGTTACCTTATCCACCCGCGATTCCGCGCTATCTCGGTGCTTCTGATTTCGACTCCAACCCCATCTTGAACCATCGAAATCGCTCTTCTAATGCCAGTTCTCGGTGTCTCTGATGAGACGCTTGCTTTGTTCAATCGACTGGCTTCCTTCGTGATGTGTGATGTGGGGTTTGAGTTGTGAGCATGTGTGCTGGAGACTGAGGTTTCGTGGCTCCAGTTCTGCATTCTCTATGATTTAGTTGTGCTTGACCCGGCGTGGGTTGTTCATTTGTTTACTTAGTCGATCAGTGTCTTCCTCTATCAGTTTGATTCGCTGTGGTTGTGTGTGTATGTGAGTGAGGGTTCTTTAGAGGTGAAATTCTGGCTGAGAGTTGGTTCCTGCCTTTGTAGCTTAAGTTTGCAATCAGTGTTAAGTTGCATCTTGTGGGACATCTGTAGGAGTGCCTGGTTTGATTGATTAGCTCAATGAGCAACTTCGAGGGGGTAATTTGTTTTGGAAAGAATGCTTAGAATTGACAAGCATCATGTCCGGAAACAGTGACATAATTGTGTAGTTCTTGAATCACTTATGTGAAGCATTGATCAGAAAATTTGGAGAGAGTCGGCATTAGCTGTCAAATCTTAGGTAGTTTTTAATTGGTTTGATGCTTGTGGTTTTCTAGAATTGTGGGAGGTACGTTAGCATTATTGGGGGACGAATGAGCTCCATCTGGGAAATATCGAACATGTCATTTATGGCGATAGATGAGCCGGTAGGTCACGCCGGAGAGATGGAGGAAGGAGAGGAAAATGCTCTGGGTGAGCTGCTTTGGTCATGGAGCTGGCTGCTACGTATGTCAAACAGTCAGTGGTGAATCATAGTCAATCAGAGCCTGCAAAGCATCATGTTAGTGAGGAAGACTGGCAAAAATGTCTCAGCTTACCTTAGCGTTCCCCGGATGGGAGATTGGGATATTTAAGAGTGAGAAGCTTAGTATGCCTTCCATAGATCTCGAATAATGAACGATCCCCTATCGGCACCAAGTAAGTACTAAGGTAAACTGGTCAAGAGCTCAACAGGTTCAGCTGATTCAATAATTTCTGAATCTGTGGCATCAGACGTTCCCAGTGTCCCGGTCGAAGGTTGTCCAGCTGACTCGATGAACGATGATCCGTCGGCGTGCCTATTCATGAGAGTGAATGTGAAGGATTTGTGCGCAGGCATGCAAACATGCTAACAGATGCACCGAGTGGCTCGTAAGGAGGACATTTGGGCACAATCCCCCTTGCCTGCAAATGTCTTCGGAGTCTTGAAATTGTGCTAGAGCTCATATCTTCTTGCATACGGGTGCGCTGGTGGACGTTCTGCGTAAGTGACCTTGAATCTATGAAGTCAAGGAACTTTGAAACTACCGTCAAGTGAAAATACGCCAAGGAAAGCCCCGGCCTGTGCGTCGCTAGTGACTATGAAAAGTATTTATAATAATACAGTATGAATAATATTTATATCATTGGCTCTCCTCCCAACCTACACAAAACCACCTTGTAAGAGATGATTATTTAACAGGACTACCCAAGATTCTGGTGGACGTTCATACGGCCAATTCTATCCAGCAAGCGCTTGATTCTTGTAAGGTTCTGGTTTTCCTTGAGCTAGGTTGTAGTGTTTGAGTTAGGTTAATGAAATGTTTCTGTATGTGCCGAGATGAATGTTTTGTGATCGGTGACTGTAACGTGAAGAAGTAAATGCTGAGTAGAGGCCTCTAAATGTCCATTATTATAGATCTGAAAACATAAAATGACTGAAATTTTGATAAATTTACCAGTTCTCCAGTAGGCAAAGTGAACCATTCTGGCAGCGTGGTGTACATGAAACAGTTAGATGTTTATGGTGTCAATGTTTGCTGATAACAAGGGCTCTGTATACATTTTCAATCTGAGAAACCTACGTAAGTTCCCACATGAAGACCTAGTCGCTCCTCAGACAAACCCATGTAAGACAAACCCATGTAGATGATTACCATGAATTATGAGCTAGCGGTGCTCAATTTCTGAGTCCATTCCAGTAACCAAGATCTGCATTCATCAATATCATTTGACACGTGACAAAGCACTAGAATCAATTTGAAAATTATCTTACAAACTTTAGCATCAGTTCATGTCTTAGTTATATTTGTTCCAATTGAGGATATCCTAGTCTTGAAACCAGTTCACTCTTTTGGGCCACACTGTAACGCGACCTACTGTTCAGCTCCCTCACTCAAACCGGAGTTTCACCTCAATCGATGCGAACATAAACATACACGATGTATGCGCGAAACTCAAATTTCGCAAAAAACATGAATCAGCACAAGGTGCAGGTGCCGAGCCGTCAAAATTGGCAATGCGACTGGTGTGCGCTCATGGCAACTAGTTTCCTGCATCAACGACGGTGTCAATGAACACATGATATTCTAAACATCAACCTAAGACTAAGAGTTCCATTTTATCCAAAACGAAAATCTCCAATTCAAAAAGAAAATTGACGCCTCTGACTCACCACCTTGCAGCATTGCGAACAGAGCCTTGTAGTGTGACCTTTGCTGTGCTCCTGCAGCTCATATCTTCATCCATATATGTCATTGAGCAAGGTACTGAATCCTCGGTTAAGTTGCTCTCTCAGTTGCTATGATCATGAGATGAGTGATCACAGCTGGGGCAGGAACTTGAGGGAGACGAAGGAGAAGCAGAATGAGAAGAAGCAAGTGAAGAAGACGAAGAGCGTGATGAGGAAGATGGTGTGCGACACCAGCTTGGTGTTCATAATTTGCAATGTTTTCAATATTTGCTCAATATTTTCATCATTTGCAATACTTGGTGTTCATAATCTGCTCCAACTGGAGATTGCAGTATTCTTTTTACAGTGAGTTTGAAGTTCATTGAATTGAATGGTTTTTTATTTATTGATTTTTAATGTTTTTGTTATGTTGTTGCGATGGTTGAAGAGTAGGGAGATTGGGCATATGATACTTCGAAAGGTGGTGACCTTTGGTTAGTGTTGGTTTTTGTAGAGGAGATGATGTTTGGGATTAAAGTTTGATGAAGTATGTGGCAAGGAAATATACTGTACATTAGGGCAGCTTTGGCAAAAAATTACTTCCAAACGTAAATGTTGGTTTAAAAAAAGAATTATGTTTCCTATTTGCAGGACGGAAAACCATGAAACAAAATTAGATGAATGATGAAACATCTTGAAATCAAACACATGAACTTCACCAAAATATTCAAAGTGATCACATGGAGTTTACTAAAATAACAAACATCCAATGAAACTTCATCAGTTGTGGATGGAAATTGAACTCAAAGTTGTTTATTTCTTTAAAAGGCAAATTTCAAAAAACCACTTTTTTTTATTGCTGGACACCAAAAATTGCAATCAATTAATCATTTAATCAAGGGAAGATGAAGATGTCCCTAAAATACGTTACATGTATCAGAGCAGTTGATGTATCTTAGTTTTGTTCATATTAAAACATTGAATTGGATTATAGTTGAAAGTAATTTTGTTCATATTAAAACATTGAAGTGGACTATAGTTGAAAGAGTTCCCTTTTCTGTTTGCCTACATTGTCTTTGTATAAAAGGTGCACATTCTATGGTACCTTACAGAAGTATGGTAATTTGATCAATGATTTTAATGATCATCTTTGTGCTAATATGAATTATTTTGCTCTTCCATATTCCACCCATTAAACCCTTTTACAAAGATACCTATTGTTATTTAAAGACAAATCAATCGTGAAATCTGTTGAATTAAATCAATACCAATTTTGAATGAAGATTTTCAAAAAATTAAAATTAATATTGATATGAATAAATTCTAAGGTAAATCATGCTTTGATTGTTTCAATCTAAATTACTTGTAGTTTTAAATACATATAGATTGACATGTGTAGCGCATTCTTTTTGAAAAGTAATTAAGGTCTTACATTAAAACAACTTTAAAATTGAAGGTATGTAACGCCTTACCTTCTATTAACTAATTTTATGTGACTAGTGGCTTTAGAATGCTTCAACAAACTTTGAAAGTAAATATCTCCTAAATTATGAGAAATTTTGAAGCATGAATGGTTTTGTGAGAAAAATATGATAATTGTTTATACTATGTCTATACAACTTCATTGCGCAAAAAATGGTTTACTAGGAGCCTAACCAGGACCTAAACCAACCCATTTTTGTTGAGTTGATGCTTTAGGGTTTATTCGTGATCTACTATCTTTTATTCATGATCTACAACTTTAAAGTACACCATCTTCAGATTTCTCCTTCTAAATATATTTTTTAGTTGATATTTATGGTTTAGTTTATTTGGAGAAGGGTCTGATCGTTCAAGTACTAAAACTTTGGATAGTGGACCTTTCACTCACTGCATACGAAGTGCTTTATAAGTTAGGAGGTCAACTTTGGAGTTCGAAAGTCTTTCCCCCTAAATTTTCACCAGACACATAGCCTGCAGATTTGGAAGGCCCTGAAATGATCCACTCATGCACTTTATGAAACATGTTTCTCATTGTCGACAAAATGTTTTTGGTACATTTACTCAAAACACTCACACTTCTATTGAGAAGATTTGAAAATATATCACCCACGAATATCAGGACCGTGGGAAAACATAGATGCCCAAAGCCAATAAACTCCAATAGATTTGCATTACATAACTCAAGTTATGATATGTACGGGTTGGCACCAGGCTAATGGCTGCAAGCGGTGAATGTACTACCAAGGAAGAGATTCTCACTGCCTTGACTTTTCTAGACAAGGGTTACAGTTCAGTGTTAAAAAGTTTCACGGGCCTGCAAGCATACTAATTGCTTCTGCTGCAACCTAATACTTATTTCCTTAAGATCGGTATGGCAGAGAGCTGCCAGACAAAGCACTGAGAACGGTTTGTTGGTCACACGATAGAGTCGTTTCATTCCTGAGTATGAAAGGCCTGTATCCTGAGCACAATTGTAGGATATAACCACGAGCCTTCCTCAGTCTAGTCTATCGCCAGATGTAGAGCAACTCTCAGCTACATGACAAGAAGGATTTGGCATAAACCAAGGCAGAGCCCAGCTAACTAACCACCACAAACCTGGGCCTATTTAATACGGCTTTGATCCGCTTCAACAGACAGAGACTCAACTCCCTTGAGGGCGGCTTCATAAATCCTCAAGTTAGGCTGCGGATGGCGGCTAGGTACCGTCCGCTTGGGATCCGAGGAAGCAACTGGGGAGCTCCTTTGCATCCCTCCTGATGTCCGCAGGCTGGTGGGACCAATCTTACTGGTCATACCCGTAGTCCGCGAAGAGTCTACAACTTCTGCTGAGCCTGAGGTCCTGCTGCTGGAAAGAACAGCTCGCCTGGAGGAGGAACCCCCTCGAGTCGCATACGTGGATGTATGCATGCGCTCTGGTTCTGCCAGACCAGCAAGGGCCTGTACAAATTGCATACAGAGCTAAGATAAACAGTCTTTCCAATGCTATACTCTCCCAGGTGACTAGAATCACGTAACCAAAGGTCTCTTTCCTAGTTTTCAAGCCCAGAAACTCCGTAGCTTGCTATAGACCTGATAATCCACCCAAATACAAATGACTCATCCGACACCAAAAAGATCTAAAACAGAACCATATAATTCACCATTGTAAAAATTGCAGCATGTACGATAAGATGATATTTGGTGCGAACAGTATATGTCGAAATAATTCACTTTTATAAAGTTCATTATTTCAATGACATTTGAAATTTCTAAAATTTCGGAAAATTTTGCTACTTTCGGAGTTTTGAAAAGTAAAAAGTGAAATTTTTATAACATAGCATTTTCCTCATTTTTTAGACATTTAAAATGCATTTTCTACAAAATTTACAGGCATGATCCCGTATGTATGTATGTATATAGCAACTACGCCTTTCGTTTAACAGCCACAAAATAGTTTGTAATGCGTAAATTGAAGACTACTTGAAACTTACGGAATCCTTGGAAGTTTCATCTGGTCCAGGACTTTTGTGCTTAGATGATTCTAGCGCATTTGATCCGGAGCCAGTTGCACCTCCGACGAGTCTGCGCCGGGCAGCATCTTGTGGCTCAGTAGTCCGCTGTGTATCTCGGGGGTTTTGACCACCCGAAGCACGGTCAGCCCCGGCTCCTAATGCTCCGCTGGATTGCCCTCCAGAAGCACCCTAACAACGAGAAACAGCACGATAATGTCAGAGTAAGCCGTCGTATACCCATGAGTTTGACATTATCGAAGAAGTGCAACAAAAGAAAACCAGCCATCTAAAGCTTCCAGTATGTACAGGAGATGATAATGATAATGATTCTGTTCTGGTGTTGCATTGAGACCAAAGCACGATCCAGTAAACAGAACTACCCACGTAAAAAGGTCGAGAGTATATTATCAACCCAATGAGCTTCAAACATGTCATAGATGTCAGGCGTTTTTCAAATACAACATACTTCGGAGGCTAGATTCTTCTGTGAGGATAATCTAGTACATACCAATGAACGGGATGGAGCACCAGCGATTTGGGATTGCTGATACTTCAGAATTGTCCAGTCAAAAACATAGTCGAATTGGAAGCCTGTAGAAATCAGCATGTCAGTAACACAGCCCAAGTATAATCGATAAAGCGATGCCATGTGCCTGGTGACGGAACAGATAATTAGAGAACTATCCCAACCACAATGTTCTTAGGTGAAGGAATTAAGCAATACTTCTAAAATTTGCAGTAGCCAAACACGATGCAAATCATGCAGTGGCGAAGATCAAACATTCGAAGTTTGAATGCAGTAATGATCACAGGCAATAGTAATCTAGAAGTCAATATTGTCATACCCTCACGAATAAAGAGGTCACGGAAGATTCTTTTCAGGTATGCATAGTCAGGTTTGTCATCAAAACGCAAAGACCGGCAGTAGTGAAAGTACGAGGCAAATTCTGAGGGATAATTTTTACACAGAACCTGCACACATACAGAAGAGATTAAGACAAGAGTCGAGAGCTCGCAATGCAAGATGCTGCTAGAAACCACCAAACAGGCATCCTCTAATTCAAATATCTAAAACCACGCAACTAACTTCCAAGTCCATGTTCTCATTTATACAACTAGTACCTCGATGGGCGTGGACATTTTCTTCTCGCTGATCTTTTCATACTTTTGTTTCTTTGTTCCTGCTTTGAGCCCTTGCCACGGAAGACTAGAAACACAAACCAAACCAATTTTTAATGTGGTCAGCAACAGTAGATTCCAATCGCAAGAAGCAGATGATTCTGATCTTGGTGAGATAATCAGTGCTGGCAAGCAGGATAAAAGTATCGTATACGACTCACCTGCCCCGCAAGAAGTACATGAGGACATATCCAAGAGATTCCAAATCATCCCGTCTGCTTTGCTCTGTTCAAAACATACAAACAAAATCAGCAAGGCACCATACGAATCTAGTAGGCAAGTGCTTAACAGCGTCGGAAAAGGGAGAATCTATGGAAGCCTGGCTAACTTACCAATACCAAGATGAGTATTGATACTTGCATACCGAGCTGTCCCTGTCAGATTTTTGTTCTCCCTGGCGAAAAAATGTCAAACAAAAAGGGTCATCATATTGCACACATGGCACGTATCCCAAACTGGAAATCACATACAACAGTTCCAAGCACAGTGGCAGATGTTACACATAGCACGTCGATATAAATGAAATGAATTTATATATTACCTGTATGGAATGTGCTGATGGGTAGAAGGGTCACGGTACTTCTTGGCAAGACCAAAATCGATAATGTAAACCTATTAAGATTACCAACCCACCTAGTAAGACTCTAAAATGGACCCGTAAAATGAAATTATCCTGTTTATTATCCCGATTAATACCCCACAAAGCCTTCCAGATAGGAAACTTAAGAATGATCGCTAAAGAAGAGCAAACAACACATCAAAGTTTTGCTCATGCCAGCATGAAACACGCAACATGGAGCAAGAAATTAGCAAGGAGAAGTTAAAACCTAAAAGTACCTGATTTGCTCGCCTTCCAAGCCCCATAAGGAAATTATCAGGCTTGATGTCTCTGTGAAGAAAGCTTTTTGCGTGCACATACTCCACTCTGTTGATCTGCGCAAGAGAAAGAAAAAGACATCCTGAAAAATATTCACAGATAAACCGGCTTCACACATGACTTCAAAGACGCAACAAAGCACCGTCCTCGAAATGTCAAGGCAGTCCGAACCATATCGAATCTTATACGTACCAGCTGATCAGCAAGCATGAGAACAGTCTTCAACGAGAATTTCCGACTGCAGAAGTTGAAAAGGTCTTCAAGACTTGGTCCCAGCAAATCAAGAACCAACACACTGTAGTCTCCCTCTATCCCGAACCATCTGATGTTGGGGATCCCAGCTGAACCAGCACAAAAAACGCGGGTCAACCCAACGAAAATCCTCTCACTTGAAAAAATATGCGCAAAAAGACACCTAATAGAAGAATGCTAAGAGGCACGAGTCGACTCGTGAGGAATTTTCATTTGTTGCAAGAAAAGATAATGGAAAATTAGACACTACGCCTGGTAATTGCATCAAGACAAACCATGACCAACCAAGCCTTATTATTTTTGCTGGATTAAGGCTCCATGTAGGATTCTCAACTCTTTGGATTATTCAGTAAACAGTTTCTAAGAGAGCAGCTCATCCCGCATTGTCTTCCTAAACGTCGGAATACTTGCTAAGACTGCTTGTAAACAACGAAATGGTGATGATAAACGCGTTTCATGACAACCCGTTTACCCAGACTGGCAAGATTACAAAGCTCTGCATATAACTCCTAGACAGACAAGTAGCTCATGCAATGACAGCTTCATTTTCGAAAAACCTAAACTCCCGATATATTCACAAGTAATTCGCAGGAGATTCTTAGACGAGACTTTCAGTCAGATAATTTCATTTCTCGAAGATCTTCGGTGCCTCCACAGCAGACTGAACATCCTGGACAAGATTATCAGTCTAAGGATTCTTACTTCCTCCTTGGAGGATTCGGTACAGCTTTGACTCGTAAAGCAACTGTGGATGCTTTGTCCTGATGCTCTCCTGAAAAATGCAAAAAAGAACAACGCCATCCTGTGTCAGATACCAAAGCAATCGGGAAAAAGAGCAGCCTCCACATGAAGTCCATTCATTGCTACGACCTAAAGGTACAAACTTCAGCCGAATACAAATGAACCGATCGATCTTTAATCCATCTAAAAGCTTCTCATAGACATTCCAGGCGCGCTCCAAAACGCACAATCCTAACTCAAACATATGTTGTCCTAGCCAAGTCACCGATTTTGGAAAGGTAAATGTGTTGCAATAGAAGCTCGAAGATTCGATATTCCCGCAATATTAAAATACACATAGGTCAGAATGAGCTCTATGTACGCAGGCCTCTGCAAATCAAGAAATCCCGCAACACCCTTCCCTGACAGTCCACGCAAAACCCAAGCTCGCCATGGAAACGCAAAAATTTACACACGCAGACCGAGCTTACGTACCAGCTTAATTCCGACCTCCTCATTGGTCTGAACATTGGTCCCTGCAGTACAAACGAAAGGACGACAAGTCAACTAAACCGATACCCACAATTGTGCCGAATCATGCAACCAAAGACTCCTCCCAATGCAACCAAAGACTCCTCCCAATGCAAACAATCGCGCCCTATGATCTGCTCCCAAAATTCCACAACAAGGATCGCATCGACGAAAGCAATTCACAATCGCAAACAAATTCCGAATTCCCAAAAACGCGGGGGCGCTCAGATCTGGGTGAATGCGAATGCGATGCGCCTCACAACTGCCACCAATTCCCAACACACTCCCCTAGCGCTCCACCCTCCGATGCAAAAGACGCCATTGTTCACCACATACACACACCTACACCATCTACCCAATCGCAAGAATCATCATCACGAGATCACCTAGCCATCCCCTCCCAATCACCTCCCTCCCACCTCCCTACCACCTCCCTATCGCCTCTAATCGCCCCACACCCCATGCCCCGCACCACAACTTACCGAGGTAGATCTCGCCAAACGACCCGCTCCCAATTTTCCGACCCAGCCGGTACTTGTTGCCTACACGCGGTTCCATCGATGACGACGCCGTCGCTTCTCTCTGCTTATATACAAATCCCGCCTCTCCCAACCCCGCACCTCCGCGCAGCAATCACTCGCATGTACACACGCCCACCTCCAATACCCTAGCCACCCAATCACTCCATCCTCCGCAACCCCCACACCCCTCCTCAATCCACCCCCAAAAACCACACCACCACGGCACCCTCCCCGCCACCACCACCCCCTCCTCCACTCTCCTCCTCCTCCCCCGCGTCCCGATCTACATCACACCACGGCACCAAACCCCCTCCGATCAAACCCTACCTCCTCACCCTCGCCCCCACCCCGCCCGCCCGCCCTCTCCGCCAACGCGCATCGTTCTCCCACACGCTCTCAGCTTCCGGCAACACCGCCCTCCCCGTGCCGTCCCCCGCCGCGCCGTGCCGTGCCCTGCCGTGGCCCGCCCCGAGCTCCAGTCTCTCTCCTGGCGATGGCGTCGAGCTCCGCCCGAGCTCTGCGAGTTGGCAGCCCTATTCGGTCGAGTTCGAGTCGTCTCTCTCAAGGAGTCTGCGCTCTTGCCTTGGGCTTGGCCTTGGCCTCTGCCTTTGCCTTTGCCGTGGGCTGGCCTTGCCTTGCTCTGCTGGGCCTTGCTTCAGCGCGCAACTGTTGCCCACGGAATCAGGCGCCGGGGTAGATTCTGGGGGGCGGCATGTTGGCCCTGGGGTGATTTGGGGCGCACATGGAGGCATGCGTAGATGTAGGGCGGGCGTCTTTAATGTCAGAGGGGCCCCCTTTATGGAGTACCAATTATGGATAAGCGTTCAACTTGGCCCCATTTGGGTCCAGTGTCTGCGCCATCCTTCTCTTCTCTTCTCCTTCCTCTGTGCACTTGGGGCTCCCACTTGGAGCCTCCACTTGGGTTTTGGGTGAGTTGGGGGCATGTGTTTTGTGTGAGTTGAGGTGTGTTGTTGGAGTTTTGGTTTTGGAAGAAGAACTCCGATCCTTTTATAAAGGTCCGAGGTGGATATAGTGTTTGTTTGTCAAGTATCTTGTGTCGGAGTCCAACGGACAGAGAACATCAATCAAGTATCTTGTGCGAAGGTCGGACGTGAATTATGTGTTTGTCTGTCAGATATTTTGTGTCAATCAGAGTTTACTGGATAGAGAATAAGAGACAAGTACATTGTATTGGTGTCTACTAGATAGGAAATCAAAATATATTACTATTGCCATCTCATGAGAATGTAGACACCGAGCTTTAGTTTATGCATTGGGTCATAAGTTTATTGCAATGATGGTGACATTGGAAGTGGTGGTCATGTTGTTGTTGTTGAGAATCTTGTGGGTTGAAATTTCTATTGTTGTTTTTTTCTTATGGTCTGGTTGTTTTGAATTCGGTGGTTGAAATGATGTGAGAACAAATTAATTGAGTATTATTTTTGTGGAAATGTATAAAGTAGGAAAAAAGTTGGTAGGTTTTGGAACCAAAGATAGTAATCTTCTTAATAAAACGACATGTAGTGATGAAATGGAATGGAGTATAAGAAAGTTTAGTATCTATGTATGTTGCTAATGTTTATGGTTTCAAATTGCATCTTTTTGTCTTTTTGAAAATTTTATCTTTTGGAATATAGATGGAAACAATGTTCATTTTGAATCGATAAACAAAGATATATTAGTTTTAATTTTTTATTTGGTGGCATTCAAAACTCAAGCAACAAAGATGGCTACAGATGAAAAAAAAGTGGATATAATGTAGAGAAGTAAAATACAATGTAAAAAAGTGAATGAAGTTCTTTTCACCTTTCTATTATATTCAAATTCAATGTCGTACAATACATTGTATCATGTAAGTGAAATTTAAATGCCCTTTATTATTAGAAAGTATCCTTTATAAATGATAATGTAATATTGAATGTAGATTGAAGATTCTATAAAGATCAAAGTTCAGATGCAATTAAAAATTTATAAAGCATAGACTTTAAGTAAGCAATTACCACAATGTATGTGTCATCTTGAATGGAATACGATATTTTTTATTATCAAATGAACTAAAAATAATTGTTTAAAGATACTTAAATTCTAAATGTATTATGTAATAATGATATCTTTAAGTGTTTTCTATATTGATAATTTGAATCACTAAGTTTTGAAATTTCTCTAGGAAGATACTCCACGTGACACTTCTAAAACAAATTTTAGACGCTTTGTATAACATACACTTGTTACCCGCCACGGTAACAAGGCGGCCAGGGGATATCAAACTGAGGCCACGGTTACCAAACAGAAGGACTACGAGTAGAAGCAGTAGTAGCGGCAGAACTACGAGTAGAAGCAGAAATTTAGGAAGGATACTATAGTATAAAAGGCATAGCGAATAGCAGTTTTGGCTCTCTCTGAATGTTGTATGAAGGCTAGACTTAAGCTTACGAGCTGTCTCCCCGAACTCTCTGTTTTCTCCCTTTTATACATACCGAGGTCACTTGGTTCACACTCGGGCACGAGGCTAAGTCCTTGGCCTTCTGTACTCTTACTCTCTCCCTCTTGCACCTTGTCTTAGTCTTGAGAGCTCGCCTAATTTCCCTTTTGAATATTGCCTTGTCTGCCTACAATCCTTTAGCTGTTGCCTGCATGATATACTCTGTCTTCTTGAACTTCGTCGTCACCCTTGACTGTCCCTGGGTATTCTAGGAACCGACTCTTCTAAGTCTACAGTCACGGTCCAACCAAGGCACCACGGTCACCAACCTTCCACTGGTTCACGTCTCTATCTCTACTGCTAAATATCCAGGTCCCAAGGGCCTCACTAACTATCCGGTCTCATACCCGCTCGATCTCCTTACACCCTGGTTACCCCCTGCTGCCCTAATCTCACATCTCCATAGTTACAACCCAGCATAACATTTTGGCGACCATGCTGGGGATGGAATGTTGAGATAAAACTAAACCACTCTCTAAAAATCAGACACCATGCCTCCAAGGAAAGTCTCCACGGAAAGAAACACCGAGGCAGAAGAAATTGCACAACCAGACGACCCAGATGCCACGAAAGAATTCTTACAATGGATGAAACAACAAATGACGGATTTGGCGGCAAAAAATGATGCTACTAACGCCAAGCTCGAGATGCTTAGCATCCAATACCAGACTCTACAGGATAGCCGCACCCAGGAAGCAAACCAAGCAAACCAGGCTTCCGAGGCTCCAGTAGAACCATTACGATCGGCCACACTGCCTAGGGGGAATCTTACAGCTGCTACCAGCGGCCCCGACCCAGAAAGGCATGCCAAGCTTCCTAAGATTCCTTATCCTGTTTTTGACGAAACAGGAGACCCAGACTGGCACATCCGCCGCTTTAAGGTCATTGCACGCACAAATGGGATTAATAATCCCGCAGATTTGCAAAATATATTTGGTACAACCCTTCAAGGAAATCACATTAACTGGTACATAGATTTTGAAACCGAGCACTCCCATGCAACCTGGGAAGAAATGGAACGAAGTTTTTTACAGAAGTTCAGAAAACTTAAGACCAGTTCGGAAATATTACGGGCCTTAGGTAGCATTTCCCAAGAGAGAAATGAACCTGTCGACAAATTTTATGACAGATTCAAACAGTTAGCAGATAAATTGAGCCAACGACCGGAGGAAGACTACCTATGTGAATGGTTCAAAAAAGGATTACTACCATGGATTCAACAAGGAATTGTTATCCGAGGAGTCAAGACCCTCCATGAAATACTCTCAGCCGCAAATGATATCAGCCGGGAACTCGGGGCACTTCAAAAGACCCAGGCTCCATTGTTACCATTGCCCACCTTCCGTACCGAGGCCCGTCCAATCCTTGCACCATGTGCTACCTGTGGAAAAACACACAATGGCCGCTGCTGGTTTGCCCCAGGAAATAGTCGCCCAGAAGAAACTCGGCGACCCAGGGCAACTACGGCTTCCATGTTCCCTGAAGAAATTAATGTGGATGCATTCCAGCCCAGTAGGAACGATGCATGCTGGGAGTGTGGTTCCCTGCAGCATCGACAGGGCCAGTGTCCCGTACTCAGGCAACGATGGGGACAGACCCGGAGCACCATGGAAAACCATGGTCCCATGCCGGCCGAAGCTCAAAGAAACACTCCCCCGCCACGCCGTGGAGGAGTAACCTTAACAGAAGTCCATGGAGCCGAGACAAACGTGGCCACCATCAGTACTGCAGTCGTCACCACACGATCCAAAGCCACAGACACCGACCATGTGGTTGAGCATAGGAAACCGTTCTCAGAGCACCATTGGGAAAGGATGCATAATATACGCCGCGAAATACAACAAGGTCGACCTAGGCATGCAAAAACTCCTGGATGATACCAATGTCACTATTACCTTGGCTAAGTTGTTACAGCTGAGCCCAGAGCTACAAAAATACCTACAACAAGCGGCCATGCCAGAAATTTCGCCAGATCCTGCAGTCATCGAAGTTAATTCTACTACACTCGATCCAGACGCTGCTGTGATTCATCTGCAACTTGGGAACCATGAACTCAGTAATGTACTCGTCGATGGCGGATCCGGAGTAAACGTGATGAGTAACAATCTCCGAGAAACCTTAGGACTTCCAGTGCCCAAGCGAGCTCAGTTCATATTGCGTATGGCAAACGATGTTCCAGTGACTCCCATGGGTATTTTACCCGCAGTCGCCATCACAACCCATGGAGTTTCTACCCCTGCGACATTTGTGGTCATCGATATGCCAGAAAGTAGTAGTTTCCCCATTATACTTGGAAGACCATGGCTTCGAGACATGAATGCGATTCACGACTGGTCCAGAAATCAAATTCGTATACAACGCCAAGGTACTACGGTAGTAATTCCAGTCGATAGTTGCATCACCAGAGCTAGAGCCAACCAGATCAGACACAAAGCAGGGACAAGTTGGATTGAAGGATTATCACCAGAACAAGTAGCCTTGGTATTCCAAGCTAACCCTGACCTCATTCCTCTAGCGGAAATCCATTTGGCCAGCTTGGTTACGGAACACGAAAAGATGGACATTCCTGAACACTTCTCCAAAGAAGTCAGGGAAACCGTAACAGTAAACTCCACTCCAGCCAGTCATGCCCTACAAAAAGAGGTGATTACGGGATGGACCCATGGTGCCAAGGAACGAGTTGAGTTGGTTAACCTTGGCACGCCTGAGAAACCCCAATATATCAAAATCAACGCTGACGCCCCAGATAACATCAAGCAAGCTGCCATTGCCCTTTTCCAGGAATACCAAGATATTTTTGCCTGGGGACATGAAGACTTACAGGGTATTCCTAGGACAATTGCTGAGCACACCATCGACCTGGTACCTGGTGCCACCCCGGTGCAACAAAGGAGATATCGAATGAATCCAAATTATGCCATCCGAGTTAAAGCCGAATTAGACAAACTGTTAAAAGCCAAGTTTATATCCCCGGTCGACTCGGCACCATGGTTATCACCCATGGTTATCATACCAAAGAAAAACGGAACCTTGAGAATTTGCGTCGATTTCCGTAAATTAAACGCAGCTACCAAAAAGGACCATTACCCACTCCCATACATGGAAGAAATCATAGATGAGGTAGCTGGCCATGAAATGTATTCCTTCTTGGATTGTTTTTCAGGTTACTACCAGGTAGCCATGGCCGAGCAGGATAAAGGCAAAACAGCGTTCTCCACGGAATGGGGCCCATACCAATTTGAGAGGATGCCTGT
The DNA here is from genome assembly GCA_014871385.1 of Ceratodon purpureus. Classification (NCBI taxonomy): domain Eukaryota; kingdom Viridiplantae; phylum Streptophyta; class Bryopsida; order Pseudoditrichales; family Ditrichaceae; genus Ceratodon; species Ceratodon purpureus. The sequence continues at coordinate 1,618,720 of CM026421.1, read as the reverse complement.
TGGCGCCAAAAACGCCCCCATGACATTCCAAAGAGTCATGGAATTAATTTTCAGGCCCTACCTCAAACGTTTTTTTCGAATATATCTGGATGATGGAACGGTCTATGGCCGCATGGAAGACCATGTCACCCACTTGCGCCAAATCTTCCATGCCTGCAGAGCAAACGGAGTAAGTCTTAATGCAGAAAAATGTATGTTTCTGTTTTTTGCCGGGGTTATCCTAGGATACATCGTCTGCAAGCATGGCAAACTTCCAGACCCTGAGAAGATCCAAGACATCTTTAACATGACACCCCCAAAAAATCAAAAAGGTGTCCAAAGACTCCTAGGACTATCCCAGTTTAACAGAATATATATTGAAAAATTGGCCCATCTTACTGCACCCATTAGAGCTTTAAATCATGCCGGGTACACATATCCTCGGGATTGGACCCCCGCGGCCCAGACTGCCCTGGACAAAATAAAGGAAGCTTATTCCAAGGCACCCATCCTGATTGCCCCAGATTGGTCCAAGCCTTTCCATGTCCACACAGACGCTTCAAACATTGCCGTGGGAGTCATGTTGGCCCAGAACTTACAAGGAAAATATGATCAACCGGTTGCATACGCAAGCCGTCTCCTAAACCAAGCTGAGCGTAACTATTCGACTACAGAAAGAGAAGCTCTAGCAATGATTTATGCTGTCAAAAAATTCCGTCACTATTTATTGGGAAATAAGTTCAGGTTTATGGTGGATCATCACAGTCTTTCTTATCTGGTTAACCAACCGTTGGTCACATGACGAGTAGCAAGGTGGATTATGATACTTCTAGAATATGACTTTGAGGTAGTCTACGTCCCAGGGAAAAGACATGTAGTAGCCGATTACTTATCCAGGGATTCCCAGGCAACCGAGGAGGGTATCGACGACTCCTTCAACGAGCCATACTTACAAACGGCCAGTATCACCATGGACTACCAGGACGATTGGCGCAACAATATCATTCAGTACCTAACCATGGGCACCATACCAACAGGACTGACAGGCACCAGGAAGATCAGCTTTGTTCGCACAACGCTTCCCTACACCATGGTCCAAAATCACCTATACCGCCGTGGTCCAGACCAGGAACTTCGACTGTGTGTACCCACGTCACAACAGAATTCTATTATATCCACCCTACATAATGGCCCTGCAGGAGGTCACCAAGCGCCCGAGACTACCATCAAAAAAGTGCTCACTGCAAAATATTGGTGGCCCACACTGTACAAGGATGTGTACGCATACATTAAACACTGCCATGCATGCCAAATGGCCACAACAAATTTTCAACATCAGGGCCGTGTACCTCTCAAGTCCATTCCACCCCTGGGTCCGTTCCAGCGATGGGGCCTAGATTTCGTCGGACCTATACGCCCAGTCACTCGCCAAGGGTATAAATATATCCTTGCTCCCACGGATTACACGACCAAATGGGTAGAAGCCCGACCCCTCCGGAATAATACGGCTGTCGTCACTGCCACATTCATATACGAAAATATTATTACACGATTTGGTTGTCCCCTGGAAATCGTGTCTGACCAAGGGTCACATTTTGTAAATGCAGTCATCGAAGACCTCCTGGATAACCATGTTATCAAGCACAGGACTAGCACGGTTTATTACCCCCAGGGAAATGGCCAGGCCGAATCAACAAATAAAACACTCATCAATATGCTCCGCAAGTTTGTCCAAGCTAACCAGGCCGACTGGGATGATTGTCTGCCAGCAGCCCTATGGGCATATCGGGTTGCCACAAAAAGTGCCACACAGTTCAGCCCCTTTGAATTAGTTTACGGGACACAACCTCTTCTCCCTACAGAGTATATAGCCCCCACGTTTAGTACCCTGCAAGCCAAGGATTATACTCCCCATAGAGTCCTAGCTGCCCGGCTCCAAGACATTCATCATCTCGAAGAAGTCAGGACCTCCGCCACCAAAAATATAACAAGCAAACAGGAACTGACAGCTAAGTACTTCCAGGCCTCCAGACCCCCCCGTCTGTTTCAAAAAGGGGATCACGTGTTATGGTGCCCCAGGGACCCCAAGCTCAGAAAACAAAAGTTTGAATTCATTTGGAATGGGCCTTACAGAGTCCAATTAGTGTTACCCAACAACACGGTTCTGTTAGTTAATGACACGAATTATGATCCACAAGCAACTATCGTGAACACAACCAAGTTGAAACATTACCATTCAGTAACACCCATTACCTTTCCCGTACTCAGCCTAGGAGACATTCATAAAACCTTGGCAACCGAGGCACAAGAACTCCTCCAAGCTACCGACAGCTCAGCCTCTCCTCAGGAAGGGGAGCCCACTCTTCCAGCCCATTCGGATCCTGGACCCAACCCAACCCAAGTACATGTTAATTCCCTGACCCCACGATGCCAACGATTACATTCAAACCAGGTAGAAAAACAATCAGCGTATGTTACCTCCAAACATTTTGGAACCCATGGCAGCCAAAATTTTCCAAAAACTGCCCAGGATGTGACTCAAATCATCCCTGATTACCATGTAAACCACATTCGAGTAGATCTAGACTACCTGGACACAGAGGGACAGGCTAGGGATGGGACAACCAGACCCAACCGTAGACCCCGCACTCCTAGGACCCCGCCGCCACCATCCTCGCTAGGCAGTCATCCTCACCTACAGCCGCCCCAGCGCCGTTCTACCTGTCTATGTCTTCCCCATCCAGTCACACCATGCCCCAAACGTCTCCCATCATCTCCCTTGGGGCCCTTGCGCCAACCAAGGAAAGGCCTTGGTCACCCAGGCGTCTCTCCCAGTGCAGAAGCTCACCACGCTGCGTGCGCTCCACATTCCGCACACACCACGACCCTTCGCTCACCATTGTCTCTTCTCCTTCCTGCTCTCTTGCACCACGTTCAGCCCACGATAGAGCACCCAGGTAGTCAGGGTAGCAGTAGCACCATGGAGCGTAAGAAACCAGTCCCACCCTTTTTTGTGCCTCGCCAGATCATGGAGTGGAAGCGGAGGCCGGACCTCATCTGGACCACGAAGACAAGATTGGGACGTTACTACACGCTGTTGGAGGGCAAGGTTAACATTCGACATTGTCACGAATTCATTGCAACTAACCGGGATCGCCCAGAAGACGAGCAATTTCCATCTGGGATGGTCGAGGGAGTCTTGGTGCAATATTCAAGTCGGTACCTGCACAAGTTCTTCGGCTGGGACGGCCTTGGAGCGACCGAATGGAGCCCCGCATGTGCGCATCCTCAACCTGACCTCAGCACCCTCGACCACACCCTCCGAGAGGACGGCAGGTATGATATTTTTGCCCTGGGGAAGATTTACGAGGATCCCTGGTTTGCCAGGATGCGCGGCATTCTTAGCCAGATTTACTTTCAGAATGATTGTAATGCTATCACTGCTGAGCAACTCCATCTCCTGTTCGTGGCCGACAAGGGCGAGCCTATCAATTGGGGATTGCTGCTTGAGGAGCACTTCAAGATTGAGCTCCGAGGGTACCGTCGCAAGCCTGGATACTCTAGTCCCATAGGTCCGTTCCTGTCCGCGTACATCACGCATTATCTCTCCTTCCACCGGAGGAATAATCAGGGGCCTCTCATGGGGACGTTTTTAGATGTCCAGCGTGAGATTGCCACCACAGCCGCCCAAGGCAATGCAGCACCCGGTTCCAGCAAGAGGCCGCGGCTCACCGAGTCAACCCCGACCACGTCCATGGCCACAGCTCCTACGTGGGGACCGCATGCCACGGAGTTTCAGTCGAAGAAAGCCGCCCTCTCCACCTGCATGGAGGCAGTGTTTCAGTTTATCCATGCGGCCGAGCAAGAGCATTAGACGATCGACAGGACACACAAAGACTTCGAAGAACGCATCCGACGCAAGGCAACTCAGACAGTTCAAGCCGCACAGGCCTTGGCTCACAAACAGGTGGAGGCTGCAAGGACCGAATCCAAGCAGCAAATGGAAGAAACCACTCAGACACTCCACAACCTTCGGGAGCAGGTGTGCAATCTCGTATTAGAGCTCCGTGCCACACAGGACCATGTCGATACACTCACCAAGGAAAAGATGTTCCTCACCGAACGCATCAAGGCACTGGAAGCGCAGAGTGCCGAGACCCTTGCACGATGCAAAGCCTTGGTCACCGACAACAATGCCCTGAAGCAGCACCAAGGAAATCCGGTCCCTGCAGCAGCAATCCCAGAAGAAATCGAGCGCCTGCAGCAGGAACGCACAGCCATGGAACAGGTGAAGGAAACTTTTGAAGCAAACAAAGTAGGATGGGTCCATAACGCACCTAACCTGATTGCCCAGTATGCATACGATTACCTTCGCAGTCATCCTCCGGTCACCAATACCCCACCCTCAGAGTACGTGGATCAGTGTATCGATAACGCGCTGATGGTCTTGGAATTGGAGCAGTCGGAGCATGATTGGGAGACAACGGACATGGATATGGATCCCCTAGGAGATCTTCCCGAGGCATCCTTACCCATGTCCATTACCGCCCATACAGTCCCCGAAATCACCTCGCCCCCGGTGCTGCTTACGACTCCACGCCTCAACAAGGGCAAAGCACCTGCCGAGACCGCCATAGCTTCCAGCTCAACCCTGGTTGCCACCCAGCCAGACCTTGGAAACCCGGAAGAACGCGTGGACATCCCCGACCATCTAACCGATGTGGAGGATACGCCCCAGCCATCCCCGCGACTGCTCCAGCAGACCTAAGTTTCTCCCAGCCAGCCCACGGTACAATCTCGCCCTAAACCTTTTAAAATTCATAAAGACGCATTAAAAAAGATTGAAGAAGAACATAACCTAGAGGTACAAGCGAGTGATAAGAGCGAAGCAGAGGAGGAGCTGGAAGTAGCGATAAATGAAGTTCAGAACTATTTCACTAACCAAGCTGATTTAGTCGCAATCTACAGCAACCCCGAGTCTGACCGCGTCCAGTGCCCAGCATGCAACAAACTCTTGGGCAAGACGAACTACGACGTTTATCAGCATGCCCTGACCTCGCGCTCCAAGCACAACCTGCTGCATCGCGGAGTAGCTGCTGCCATCGCAACATTCTATGGTGGTCAAGCTCCTCCCCGTCGACAGATCCAATTACCACGTGAAGAGACTCGACCTGACAGAAGACCAGCCTATAGGCGTACCCGTGGCTGACCAAGCAATCCGAGGACGAAATGCACTCTCAAACGGAGGGCAAAATGTTACCCGCCAGGGTAACAAGGCGGCCAGGGGATATCAAACTGAGGCCACGGTTACCAAACAGAAGGACTACGAGTAGAAGCAGTAGTAGCGGCAGAACTACGAGTAGAAGCAGAAATTTAGGAAGGATACTATAGTATAAAAGGCATAGCGAATAGCAGTTTTGGCTCTCTCTGAATGTTGTATGAAGGCTAGACTTAAGCTTACGAGCTGTCTCCCCGAACTCTCTGTTTTCTCCCTTTTATACATACCGAGGTCACTTGGTTCACACTCGGGCACGAGGCTAAGTCCTTGGCCTTCTGTACTCTTACTCTCTCCCTCTTGCACCTTGTCTTAGTCTTGAGAGCTCGCCTAATTTCCCTTTTGAATATTGCCTTGTCTGCCTACAATCCTTTAGCTGTTGCCTGCATGATATACTCTGTCTTCTTGAACTTCGTCGTCACCCTTGACTGTCCCTGGGTATTCTAGGAACCGACTCTTCTAAGTCTACAGTCACGGTCCAACCAAGGCACCACGGTCACCAACCTTCCACTGGTTCACGTCTCTATCTCTACTGCTAAATATCCAGGTCCCAAGGGCCTCACTAACTATCCGGTCTCATACCCGCTCGATCTCCTTACACCCTGGTTACCCCCTGCTGCCCTAATCTCACATCTCCATAGTTACAACCCAGCATAACAACACTTCCATTTATTATCAAATGATATATCCTAAAAAAATTATTAGGATTTTTGTCTTCTTCTATTTTTGCGCACACTTTATCACATATAAAAAAATGATATTTTAGAATTATATGAACAACCAGCAACTGACACTACATTTTTATGGTATTTACTAGCATGCATACAATATTAATCAATTCTTTTAATTATTCTTGTCTTATTTTGTGTAGATGGTGATAAATTTAATCTTTCATCCCTCAAGTGCTTGGATCTATTGTACAATGGGCTACACATTATTTACGAATTCTACTAGCAGTGCTAAAAACAATGAAAATATTGGAAAACTTTAAAATGCAAGAATTTGCTCAAAAATTGATGGATTTTGGGATTTCAAATTGCGTTGGAATGCTTATGAAGTGTACTTTAATACCAAAAAATTATATGTATATAAACTTGAAAACCAAATAAGCATTTTTATTTTGATTATACACTATTTACCACCTAATATTTTCCCCTTTAGCTGAAATCAGTGTTTTTATACGATTGAGCATAGTTGAAATGAGGCGTTTCAATTGCTCTAAGGGAACTTCATCACATACTCTTTGAATGCTTTATATCAATTGTTGCTTATGTTTAGCGTAATGTGGTAACAAAGCCTTAAGGACAAAGAACTCTAACACGTCCTATATAAATACTAGTACGTATGATCTGTATTTTTAAAACACACAAAAGAAAAGGTGTCTATGTCTAGTCTTTTTGCTTTTTGATCCAAAACTTAGATCAAATTCACAATTTTTTTTACCCTTTACTCATATATCTAGAATAAACTTATCTCTTTATTATCTAAATACGTCGATTCCAATGCATTTTGTGAATTCCAATTCATTTCGTTAATTCCAATGCATTTTGATATATTTTGGCTTTTTTGCTCTCACAGGGGGGCTTTGAGCTCTCTCATTGGCCTGTAGTCATTTGAAATTCAATGAAAATTCACCCAAATGAATTCTATTAAGGATATAATTGTATGTTTATATTATTGGATCTTCTCCCAACCTCATAATAAACAATAATATATTTATATTGCTCTCACAGGGGGGCTTTGAAATATTTCATTCTTGAGCCATATATACAACCTGATTAATTAAATAAAATTTTAACAGAAGAAATCTAAGAAACATGAATTTGATTTTCAAATTATGAAGAGAGCTCACATTGAATCCATGCAACAATTGCTTTAAAGTCAATCCCTTTCTTATATGACATTTTGTGCCACAATGAAATAATGTTCTATATATTTCCTTTCATCTACAAATTTCATTGCCAACATCTTCAACCACTTGTTCTTATTTTTTAGCTTGTTTTTTTTTCCCTAAATTATTCTATAGTATGATTTTTAAAAAATATTTTCAAAAATATATTTAAATGTTCTTTGCCATTCTCTCAACTAATTTTTTTGATATCAGTTATTTTCCAATATTGATTGCAACTTTTATTTAAATTATATTTGCACAAATTTCATTCAAAATATTCAAGGTTTAATTTAGCGTTGCTGAGTGGTATTGGAATCTTTGTTAATAGTACATTCTTTCTGCAAACTATGGCATGATGATCAAAAATAAATTTCAAGAGGTAGAATTTATATCTTGGTACTCCCAACGCAAAGCACCGCAAATCCTTAACCTTTAAAGTTCCTTGACTGTGTTTCACCCGAATTATTCCAAATTTGCCATTTCTTATATAAAAAATAATAATGACTTAAACTAGATCTTCATTATTTTCCAATTCTATCTATAAGATCTTCAACTAGATTATTGTAGTAGATAGTTCAATTTTTTTTCATCATAATCAACCCTAAATATTAGAAGATAACAGCAATTGAAATTTGAAAACAAACTTTTTTGACATCATTTTAAACTAAGTTGACACACTCTAACTTTTTTTTTTCCTTAGGTTTTTTGCATTATGGATTTTGGGGGTTTTAGTGCATGACAAAAACGACTAAGTTAGCTAATTGTATTAAAAAGTTTACACACAAAAAACAAGTGTAGCATGTTGATTTTTTTATTTATTTTTTAATTAAGTTGAATACACAAGGATGTAAATTCTTGTTTTTATCATACAAATTCTATCATTTCCCAAAGTCCCAATCCAAACAGTCAAAGTCATAATTAATGTCCATCCTATAACCGGAAAAAAGAAAAAACCTAAAAGAACAAATTTTCTAACTTTTACAAAGGAAAGAAGAAGTTTTTTTTATACATTGCCTAAAACGGTGAGGAAATTTTGATCTTTTGTGGAATTAACATTTTGTACTATAAGTAGTTTATTTGGGAATCTCAAAGATGTCAACATCAAGTATTTAGAGGAAAAATCTCAAAGGTAATAGATGTATTTAGCATGGCTGCCCAATATTGCCAACCAAACACAAAATTCCACTTTGAGTACCATAACTATATTTTTTAAATGTCCAATTGAAAAAGACTAGATTCTTTTAAAGTTCTTATTATGGCAAACATTTATAATTATCCAAAATTGACATCAGATGTACGTATCCAAAATTTTAAAAGGTCCGAACGTGGGCAATTGTTTCTTAGAAATTAATCTATTTACAAATGAAAAAAATATTTAATGTCTTATCTAAAAGACTTTTAATTTCTAAGCATATTATAAAAAAACTATAAAATGAAGTACACATTTATCAACCTACATGGCATTCAATTTTAACCATAAACCTTGCCTTTGTCTTAACGACAAGGGCCTCCAACCAGGGCACCCATTGGAAAGGGCAGAAAGCCCTTTATAAATATTTTGTTAATGAAAAGTATAAACAAAATAAACCACCATAAATCAACTAAGTCGGTCCTCCTGTGAATTCTTGGTTCCATCAAAAATATCAAAATTACTAAATAAGGGCCCTAGGCCTTCTAAAATTAGAATCAAAGAAGAGAAGAGAGAGTCCGCCTTGTCAATGAACACATGTACTTATTCAAATTAAAATATTGAAACAAAATACAAAATATTGATTAAATGGAAATGATTGAATGATAAAATTCAAAAGAGTCAAAATTTATATTAAAAACGTCGACTTTTCATTTTTTCTTTTTAAAACAGACATAATATTATATGACATCAATAATCATAATAATAGATAAATGCACATCTAATAATCTAGAAGCTATAGTGGAGGAATGCTAGAAATAAATCTAATTTCCAAGACTAAAAGTAAATAATGAAGTACCCAAATAGGAGACCAAGAAAAATTTACTTAACCTCCAATTGGCCATGACAATTTCTCACCAAAAACACTCTAAAAGTTATAATTTTTGAAACAAAAGTGAACAAACCAAAATCAAAGACTTTTTTAAAAGAGTGTGTACAATTTTTTTTAATAATGTTGACCACACATGAGAAGATTATAGCATTTGAAGTAAGAGATATTGTTTTTCCATACTTTCAAAATAAAATCAGCAGACCTTGACTTTTCTTTTTGTAAATGTCTTGTATTATAAAAAATAAGGGTTTTATAATAAGATGATGTGCATGATGTTAGTTTCTTGTGCACCAAATCTTAGAGGTAACAAAAAGGTGTAGCTTTGAAAAAAAAGTTGTGAAAAGGACATAGATTCATGTTATTGCTAATACTCATTTTATCTTTTTGATAATTCATTTTTTTGGTTAGAATACAATTCCATGAGATCAAAACAAAGGTTTATATCTATTATTGAAGTAGAAAAAAAGAAAAAAAATCTTTATCAATGAAATCTTCTAGAATATTAGATTTTTTTAATAATCTGGAAGCCAATCATGTTAATAACTAGCATAAAAAATCCCAAAGTCGGTTGAAGACTATAGAATAAAATTTGGAGCTCCCAAAGGAGTAGGAAAAAACTGCTTTGGGCACTATAAATATTTTTCCCAATGTTTAATGCCAAAAAAAAAATTTATATTCCTGCAAAGTTCTTACATTTCACTACATGTACGAAAAAATTCAAAAACTCAAATTCAAAACTGACATCATAGGAACTTGTTCCAAATTTCCAAAAACCCATTCTAAGACTATGACCAATTAGGGGTCAAAATAAAAATAAAAACAAAAATAAAAATAAAAATAACCATGAGAATAAACCAAAAGTAAAAGTAAAATGTAAAAGAAAAGCCCACAACTTCAATATTTTCATACTTTATATTTATATACAGTACATACCCAATATATTTCAGAATTGTTTCTTTCATCTATCGTTGCCTTTCAAGCCAACATCTGCTTGGGAGAGAGTGAGCGAGGTGGAACCAGTCCAAAGGTTTGAAAAACACGGTCGTAGGGCGCGATGGTGCTCGCGGAGATGGGCGACCGGATCAAGGGCGCCCTGCAGCAGATGCGCAACGCGACTGTCGTCGACGAGCGAGTGTTCACGGAGTGCCTGAACGAGATTTCGAGAGCGCTCATGGCGGCCGACGTGCAGATCAGGATGATCGGCACCATGCAGGCGAACATCAGGAAGATTGTCAACCTGAAGGAGCGTGCAGCGGGGCACAACAAGCGGAAGATCATCCAGCAGGCGGTCTTCGATGAGCTCTGCTGCATGCTGGACCCGGGGAAGCCAGTGTTTGTGCCTCGGAAGGGACAGCCGACAGTGGTCATGTTCGTCGGACTGCAGGGTTCGGGGAAGACTACGACGTGTGCGAAGTATGCTTCTTACTATCAGCGGAAGGGGTGGAAGCCTGCTCTGGTTTGCGCCGATACGTTTCGGGCTGGTGCGTTCGATCAGCTGAAACAGAATGCAGAGAAGGTGAGAGTTCCTTTCTATGGAAGCTACACGGAGACGGACCCGGTGAAAGTTGCAGAGGAGGGGGTTGAGAGGTTTAAGAAGGAGAGGTGTGACATGATCGTTGTGGATACTAGTGGGCGGCATAAGCAGGAAGCGGCTTTGTTCGAGGAGATGCGTCAGGTTGCCGAGGTCACGAACCCGGATCTTGTGGTGTTTGTGATGGATAGTAGTATAGGACAGGCAGCTTTTGATCAGGCGCAAGCGTTTAAGCAAAGTGTAGCGGTTGGGGCGGTGGTTGTGACGAAGATGGATGGCCATGCGAAGGGAGGAGGTGCTCTCAGCGCGGTGGCGGCGACAAAGAGCCCTGTTATCTTTCTTGGTACAGGAGAGCACATGGATGAGTTTGAGGCTTTTGAGGCTAAGGGCTTCGTGAGTCGACTTCTAGGTGTGGGTGATTTGTCTGGATTGATGGACAGGATCCAGGAGGCTGTGCCATTGGATCAACAATTTGAGACCGGAAAGAAATTGCAGGAGGGCAATTTAACTTTGCGCTCATGGTGTGAGCTAAATCAAATTAGCATCCAAACTATGGGTCCTGTGTTGATGTCAAAAGGGGGAGAGAAGGAAGGGCAGGCGAAGTTCAAGAGATATATGACTATGATGGATTCCATGACAGCTGAAGAATTAGATAGCACGAACCCTTGTAAATTAATGAAAGATTCACGCATCAACAGAATTGCAAGAGGTTCTGGGCGTCACTTGCATGATGTTCATGAAATGCTCGAGGCGTTTAGAAAATTTAAGGAAATGGTTCCAGCTAAGATGTTGAAAGGACTTAAGAATTCCAAATCGGGTGGAATGAATGCGCAGCACTTGAGTAATGCACTTCCGCCTCAGATGTTGCAGCAAATCGGAGGTGTTTCGGGCCTTCAGAGGATGATGAAGGAATTTAGTGGCAGAAACTTCCCTGGGCTCAAATGAGATATAGGTCATTGCATTACTTTACTCAACTAGGACACTCCAAAGCATACTAGTAAGATAGTATCAGCATTCATATCACTACAGTAGAACCCATACAAAGCATATTCAATACAATGATGTTAGTCAAAATAAATTAAATACGGCCTTTTCTAAAAACACATAATTCAATGCTGCCCACTGAAAGGCACAAAATTGTTGAATCAAGGTTCAACGATCAGTCTGCTCTGAACTGGCTCCTCTCCAAAATACCATAGCACTGCCTCCGAGGAGCTACTAATTCAGGTTCTTCAAATACTTTTTGTACACAAGCTACAACAGGTGATTACCAAGTGTAATGAGGACCTGGGCCTGTACTAAATGTCTCAAACAGGCTACAAACTAAATTCACAGATGGCTACAACTAATTTCACAGATGGCTAGAACAGCTCAACAAGCACTTTAACAACAGTTCTTGTCATTTAGATCCAAGAGTACAAAATTTTTCTTCTCATTGACCACTGACGACTCGGAGAAACCTCGACACAGCTCCTCTTCGGCCAGGTCCGTAGATGCCACGGTGTTTCCCTTCAACATCGAGAATACCATAGGCTCCTTGGCAGCCGGCGGCTGTGGGCCTCCTTGAACCACTCCACTACCTTCATGGCTTAACTCTCTCGAGTGTGTGCAAGCTGGCATGCGAAGAATCTGCCGATTCGACATTTGCATAGGCATGGGCATGGCCAGCTCTTGTGCTAAGATAGCATCTGAACAATCGAAGCAACATAATTTGGATTAGCTGCCAGCAGTGCAAATGATCCCACCTTCAAAGCAACACAAGAGCAAACATATAAAGACGAAGATACATGACAAGAGAGAGTCAATTTCTAACCTTGCAACATTTCATCACTTGTGATGAGGTCCAACTGAAGGACGTCCAGCAGGCGACCAACATCAACCCCACTGGTCCAGTTCTCAGGCCCATGTTCCTCTTTCAGTTTCAGGCGGCCACGGTTGGCGGTGCCTCCCCAGATGAGCCCAACTGGGCGTGCTTTCTCAGACTTGTCCTTAGCTGTGTACAGGATCAAGCTGCCGCTATCGCCTTCCGTGTCAAAGGTCTGTTTGTTCTCACCAACGACCAGCAAGTCCGTAAAGAAACACACGCCCTTCTCATCATTGTACTCCACTGCGTATGCCGTGATCTTGCCCTTAGTGCACCCGGAACTCCGCCCCAACTTCACAACTTGCCTGCCGATCACACAGCCTATCTTTTGTTGCAGGTCCACTCGCTCCACCTCCCCTATCGGTCCTACTCCTCTCAGGAGCGTTGTGATGTAGGCTTTGTCAAACGAGTCAGCGAAGGGAACAAAGGCCCCATCAGCTCTCACGTAGGTTTCTGTTTAAAAAGAAAAAGCCACAGCAAAACAGAACGTTAATATGTAACTGCACAAAGTTTACAGGAAATTTTACAATAAACGTTGCAGTTGAACATTGGCAAGGGAACACAGACAGAGGCAGTACCTAGATTCATGCCCGCAAAGACACCATACCATAGGTCATCCTTGATGAAAGAGGTGGCTCTCTCCACAGCTCCCAAATACACTCCCTGGCCCAGATTAGGTGGCAAGGGATGGAACATTTTCTGGCTAGGATAGTCCAAATCCACAGCTACGTGACGATTAGTGAGAAACCCCACTTGACGTTTACCACTCTGGCTTCGAACTATAGCACCAAGCGTGCCGAACGTTTCTTGACTCGCAACCTTCACAAACAATTTGAAAGAGAATGTTATGTGCAAGTGACTATTACAGATGCAAGCCTATTACAGTCAAACGTTATATATATGACATGATAAACAGGAGCCAGACGACATCCAAAGTTATATATATATGAGAAGGCTTCGGAAGGTGTACCTGTGTGCCTGCCCCGATATGAGGGTCTATCCCTCGCAGCCCGTCCACAAGCTCGGTGTATGTTTGCTCCCGAGGAGGACCAGTTGGAATCCCATAGTACGTGAACTCCACCACGTCTATGTCACACCATAAGGCCCCGGGACCCTGAGAAAAAAACACAGGAGGAATAAGCCGAGTTCAAAAACAGAGAGATAGAGAGAAACATTCACTTAGAAGAACTAAAGCAAACAAAACTAAATGTATTGGCAGTTATCTAAGCAATGCCCATGAGGGGAGGCATTTCCTAGTCAGACATTCCACTTCGTATACAGATTAATTACGTTCCAAAATCCCAGCAAAGAAAAATGACAAGTAAACAAAGAGTAAGTACCTCCACGTGTTCGGGCAGAATCTGGTGATCCTCGAGCCACGCCGAACTCACTTTCCGCGCAACAAAGACTATGATGGCCGGGATGTTGGTCATTTCCCCTCCTCGGGTCCTAAACCCTAGTGCGGTTCCCAGACTGTAACGCCTCAGAGCCAAACTATGGAACGCTCTAATGGTCATAAGATCGAGCAAAGTGCTGGCCTGTTGGCCGCCAGGTTTGCCAGACGAGTATAACATTGTCTCACATGACTTCTGCAGGCCGTTGAAATAGGCAGCTCTCTCATCAGCAGTGCCGAATACCCGGTCACCCGGCCACAGAAGATAAGGAGCACCATGCGTGCACGGTTGGGCTGGGACTACTCCGTTGCTGGTCTCGTGCCCTTCAGGGCAGGCGTTCACGGAGCCCATCGGCTCAGTTCGGCTCTGCTTTGACCTCCGCCGTAAAGAAGTACCAGATCTTTTCGTACCAGGTGCTCTGCAAAGCCAGCAATTAGAATTGCACTAACCACATGCACTTAAACAAAAACAAATTAAAACAACATAAAAACCAATCAAGCATAATAGCGCTGCAGAAACTCGTTGGTCTTCACTTTGTCCCACGTAAAGTATCAGCCATTGAAACAGGAGAACCTGAAACGAAAGCTGAGCCTCCCAGACTCGTGCATGCAAATTAAATCAAAACCGAGTCCCGAACCGATCACTGAAATAGTTTTAATCACTCCAAATATTTAAGCGCAACATGAACGTCACCAGAAATTAAACTATCATCCCATTCTCGATCTCACCACGTAGTACAGAGCAGGTAGAATCAATCCTCACAACAGCATGGTGCTACTCATACCTTGGAAAAACGAATCCTTAGGAACTTAACTCCCCTGCCCCCAACCCAGTTGAGAGAAGACCATTGCAACCATAGCCCACAAGTGTACCCAGGGCTGTGCTACAAACGGAGGAACTCAGGCAAAGCAATGTGCAACTGTCACCAATGGTAGACTTTCAGTAGTACTCTGTTCCAAAGATCACCAAGTTACACCCACAACGTCACCAACCCAATGCAACGATCCTCTACAATCCACAATTCATCCCGATTCCTCACCGCAAACCAGAAAAAAAAAAAAAACACCATAACCCCCCATCCTACCCAGGTCCCAGCCATCCCACTTACCGAGCTCCATTCCCATCACCCGACGCACCCCCGTTGTTGACCATCGTGCACTCGTCCCCCATCGCAAACACTCACAAAACTTCAAACTTGCCAAAACTCCAAACTTCAAAAACTCATAAACCAAACGAAATTGACGAACAACAGCCCTGCAACTAAGGGAGGCTGATCACGCCCAATTGTGCGCTTGCAATCCAGCACTAAAAAAGTCTAGACTCAGCCTAGCTCCAAATGTTCACCTCAAACCCTACAGAAAACTCAGTCTCATGATCAGTCCACACAACATGTGCCTAGAGGAGGCTCTTATAGATTCTAGAGTGGGCTAGTGCCCGGCAGAACTCACCAGCGGGGAGACCTCCTCAGCTGCAATCCACTTGAGCAAGTGTAGCAACGTAGAAAAAGATCAGCAAAGATCAGCACACACTAAACCCAAGTGCTTCAAGCTCCGGTTTTTGTGTTGCCCCGGGAGCCGCGATCCCCCCGTTCCCTACACGTTCCCTTCCATGTTCCCTTCCCCCGTTCCCTAACATGTTCTCGTGACGTTCCCTTTGTGGTTCCCGGGGTGAGTACGGGTTCCTCGGCTCTAGGGGCGCCAGCGCGGTAATACATGTACGGGGATGTATGTAAGGAGCAGGCGTACTGATCTGGTGACGTCAGGCAATTTAGGGGGGATGTGGACTCGGTGACCGTGCTTATGGGGGCGTTGGGGGTGCGTTGGGGGCAGTGAGGGTGTCCTCCTGGGACGGTATGTTGGGACGGGTTTAGCGTGCTGTGAGTTTGGTTCTTGTGCGGGGGGACACGGTACATTAGGGTGATGCGGTAACTTAGTGCGGTACGTTGGGGTGATGCACTATCTTGGGTTCTGCATGTCATTCATCGAGGTGGGTTGGATGTCGTCGGGAGTGGAATTGCGGTTTGACGACTTGTGTTTTTGGGGGAGACTTAAAAGGGTTTATGCGGAATCTTGGAGTTGGGGGGCGGTGCAATATTTGTTTCTCCTTGTCATTGTGTTTTTTGGGTGGAAGCGGTGCTGCGTTTGATTCCCTCTTTCCTTGCAGTGGAGGTGGCTTTTATTGGCTTGGATATTGTGTTTATTAATAGGGGAGGAAGGGTGCAGATGGGTTCCTAGTTTTTTTGTCTCAAAAACTAAGAGAAACCTGATTGATTGTGGATGGACAGAGTAAAATGATTTGAATTGATCAATGTGTCCAGACATGGTGTCTCTGATGTTAGAAATTTTACAAAGCAGAAATAGTCAAAAATTAGATCCTTTTGTGCCATCTTTTGGCAACGTTTTCGATAATGTTTGAGGTTTTTACCACAAAACCTAGACTTGAATTGGAATCAAATCCAAGAAGTTTTGTTGTAAATAAATTCCATATAGAGGGGAAAGGGCTTCTTGGACTAAACTGTCCATACATTGGATGTTGCCGTTGTAATTAGGGGTCAAGTATATGATTTAGAGAAGATTGTGTTCAGATTCTAGAGAGTCCCAGATACATGATACAGATGTATATTGCTTTATTGTGACACTTGGATTAGCTTAAAGTTATGCAGAGCACTTGAGCTCGATTTTGAAATCTTCACATGGTGTGTGTAAGACTAAGTCCTGGATTCTGGGCCGTTACTGCAGCAGGATAATAATTAAAAAGGGCCATCATACAAAAATAGGACGTTCAGACAACAATACACCTCTGGTATATAGTACTGCCATTAACTTTTGTACAACACTGACTTTAGAATTGACATAATTACATGGTACAAGCAAGATCTAGATCTAGATTTTTATGGAAAATTTGTGGGTCTGGCTGTTCGTGCCATAAATCCACCGTCAAAATAATTCAAGCCCACCGTCAAAAATTTGGATTTGAAATTTGTTACAGAATGTTGGTACATTGAAGACCAGGTCTTCTACCACCACCACCAGTCAATAGTTATCCAAATTGCCATGGCATCCTGCAATGGGCGAGTGTGTACAACTGCCACATAATGGTTGGTCAAATCGTTGTCATATCTAGTACATTCTCTTATTGACCACACAATATTCATCTACTTTAGGATAATATAATATGTTTATCAATATAATTAAGGACAGGATATAATCAACGATTTTGTTATAGAAAAGAGGTGTATTATAGAAAGAAGGTGGAGAGCATCCCCAATCGTTCACCATCAAGCGGCCCCTCTAAGGGCGCTTGGCGAGCACCTCTAAGTGAGGCATGCCATTGTGGCGTGCGGAAGCCTCAATAACTCCGCGGTAAGACGTCCCAGGTTCAAACCCTAGTGCCGCTTTGTTGCTTGGAGGTGGGCCATGCCGGCCTCGAGCTTCGCGAGAGATCCGTGGGTCCTTTGGTGGTCCCTCGGTGTCAGGTGACGTGGCCTATGTGTGGGGAGAAGCAACCATTGACCAGTTTTGGAGTGTTGAAACTATCTTCCTCCATATTGAGAAAATTTGGCGAGAGCGGGGCATGTTTGCAGTGGCTTGAGAAGATAGCGAGGACAATGGAGAGACTATTGGAGCAACTTTTTTGGCAAAGGCCCGGTATTGCGCGTCAGCGTGGCTGGATGGCGCAAGATTGTGGATGCTCTTACAATGAAAAAAGGTGATGCAGAAATGGAAATAAGACTAAAGTATAAATAATTCTATATCATTTGAAAACAAAATGAAAACATGAAGATGGCATAATACAAAACTAATGACTTGTGTGCTTTGTATATAGATAGAGCATGAATGTGATGTATTTTATGATGTACAAAGTCTATAGTATTTGCTGATTGGTTGATTAATTATTTAATTTTACATATTATATATACAATATTCAAGATTTATATAATGGAATATTCTACATATTTATATTCACATATATTATACATTCTAATGTAGATTTCAATTTTATATTATTAATAAAAACATTCAAACTAATGTAGAACAATATCAATTCAAAACAAGGACCTGGAAATTCTAAAAATACCCAAGCAGTATTTTGTTTTTTATATTAAAAAAACAGTGTCTGAATTCTTCAAAATGAAAAATATTATAATTATTTTGTAAAATAAATGGTCACTTTTTTCTAAGAAAGCTAAAACAAAACAAAATAGTATATAACTTTGTTATTTGAAAAATTAAATTAAAGGCGATTTACTATTTTATGTTATTCAACCCCTATGGAAACCAAGGCTTTGTAGATACTAAATCATAAACATGCAACACAATTGTCCACTTTAAACGTCATTGGCTCTAGGCGCGATCAAAATTATTGCAATGAATAAAAAATGATGCCAAGTTGTGTTGCTCAAGTGATCTTTTGAATGTCAAGAGAAACAACAATAACTTGAAGATTGATCAAAGCATAAGCGTTGCAAAGAAGGTGGTGTAAACTCTTTGGTTGTAAGAGTTTTGTATGTATCATGCTAAATTAAAAGTACTGTGATGAGAAAAATTGTCTTTGTACAATGACACTTATGGTTGCCATTGAAGAACATTCAATGACAAGAAGATGGAAGAATATATTCAATTTTATAGCCAATGAGCGGTTTAAGTAGTGATTGATATAAGGCGGTTTGCTAATGTAGGTTAAGTTGAAACACTTGAATACTATGACTTCATTACAACAGATTGCAATCTCAATAATAAAAAGTCTTGAATTCAATGTACATGGTTGATGGCCTTCATAATACCAAAAATAGATATTAAAATTGAATTTATAAAATCTTGTATTCAAAATTGATCTTGACAAAAACTAGGACTTCTAAAGAGCACTTTATAATCACTTTATATTCAACTTAGCAATGAACACTTGTTTTAGTTTGAGCAAATGGAAAAAAGAAATTCCAAATTGAGATGACATCTTCATTGAAGTTATAGTTAGATAATAAGCTAGTCCAACAACATTGCAAAGGATGTTGCCTTGGTTTGAAATTCGTCGCTCATCTCTAAATTAACCCCTAAAGACCATTGGTGTTTTTGGAGCCAAAACCTGCCAAAAACCTACCCCTACTGATAGAAATCTACTTCTTTCTAAATTAAGACATAAAATTGAATATTTGACCCTAGGATCTTGTAACTACCTTATTAAAAAAGGTGTATACCAATTTTGAGGACAATCCGCCGTAGAGATTGCGAGATTATAATATTTGAAGTCACTGCCAAAGTTTTTTTTGACACTGCCCCGTGAGTATACCAAAGTTTTGATGCCCAAAAACTATACTCTGCATACATATTTGATCCATGGAAGATCATCAATTCCTTTAGTTATGGAAGTTAGGTATAAGCTCAATAAGTTTGAGCCTCATACAAGCTTAGAAAGGCAAAAAAATCCTTGATTTTGTGAAAGAGGGTGTGCTAAAATTGCCTTACATTCTCCACATTAAAACTACTTAAAGGGTAGTCTAAAAATGTCCAATTGGAAATCCAAACGATATGTATGTTGGAGTCAATGGAGAAAAGAACCACCAAAAATTTCAATGCAATCAAAGTAGATCTCAAGTTTCTAATAAATTTTTGAAGTATAGATTGTATATTTTCCTTATATTTCAACAGTGCAGTTTTAGTGAAAGGAGGTCTTCTGGATGGACCCCTGCCAAGTCATAGATACTGGATGGAATTTATTAAGTTTGGATGAAAAATGATTATATGATGAAATAGTTTATATGAATTAAAAATATATTTTGGATCAAAATTAAGCTTTGGATGATAATTATCATAATGATGAAGAAAATCACTAACATTTTTAGATTAAAATGCTTGGTTAGATGAAAATTTCTATTGGATGATAAGCGTCATAAATGTGTATGGATGAAAATATATTGGGCCGTTATTTTGCAAGTGCCGACCTTTTGAAATTTTGTCTTGTCACTTTTTGCCATATTGAATGACGGGCAACTTGGGCAGAAAATGGGAGATTTTCATTGGTTGTTGGCTGCCTAGGATTAGAGCAGATTCTTCTAAAATTCATAACTTTTGCATCATAACTCCAAATGCTTTGAAGTTTGCGCCACTGAAAAAATAAGGTTGAGAGCTACATGGAGTAAAAATTTCAGAAAGTAATAAAATTCAAAAACCTTAGAATAGTTTGCGCAGTAGTGCTGCGATTCGAATTGGGTCTCAAGGGCCTTTAGGGGCTAATGTTGTTGTTGGCAGATATATACACCTCCACGATTAGCACATCATGCACAAAAACACCATGATTTTATTCCACATACAATGTAAGTTGCTCAATTAGACAAATGCCTCCAATACTAGTGAATATCCCAACACACTATGCTTTGAATTTCAACCTAAATGTTGTTATAGTCATCTAAATGGTGCAATGAAGAATCTACACAATGTGTAATTGCACAATTGCACCATTATAAGTGTGCGCTTGTAGAATGCATTGGAATTCTTTCAACTCACTATTAACAACAATTTAAGGATGTTGCAATTCCTCCCACTTCCTTGGACAATATAAGTTTTGACTTTAATTTCTGAAAGTCCCTTGTATGTCAAATATATGGAAAAAAATAATTGATTGTAAGAAGCATGTCATGAATATATACATCTCCTGCAATATTTCATTAGAACCATAATCCAAAATCTCACAAGTTTACAAGTTTTTACAGTTCAATCAAGATTAAAAACATCAAAGGAGCTCAGAATATTTTGGAACTTGTATTAACCCCTAAAATTAAAAGGCCTCAACATTGCCAAAAAGCCTCAAAACTAGACTATTTTAATATAAGATGAAAATTTTCAAGCTCTTAGAGTCTTATGTACTTTGGGGGATTAACTATAGGATCTAGTACCTTACTTGTTAATATAAATGTACCTCAAATCTTAGATTCAAAATTCTTACCATTTGTGAAATCATAATGTTCACAGTTGAAAAAAAAGTTATTTTCCCATATTGCAAAATGGGTTTCAACTGTTTCGTGAGCCCAAATAACCAAGTTCAAATGTAAATTTGATAAGAGGCTCTTCAAATTCTTGTTCTTAGATGGGTTAGGAATATATCCATGCACTTTTTTCCTTCATACAACCTATAGAACCTAAAGAAATGCTTGATTTTTCACATGAAGGTATGTTGAAATTACAAAAGGGAAGGTTGGTCTATGATAGTAAGAAATGCATATGGAGAAATATTGAATTAAAAATCCAAGCGGTGAGATCATACCTTCAAATCTTACTTACATGTACAAAAACAAAACTTGGATATAAGTAAAATCTCAATTTTTGGTGATTTTTTGAAGTTTTTGTGATCTAATTAATTTTGAGCATATTTTGAGCATATACTGTAGTTTTGTAGATTTAAGTATGCCTTAATCATGTTCTCAAACTTTGATTGCGAACATCTTGTAAAATATGAGGAATTTTGAAGCATGAGTGTTTTTGTTAAAAAGATATGATAATTGTTCATACTATGCCAAAATTACAACTTCATTCTTTAAAATTTGACTTATAGAGAGCTTGATCGGATCTTAAATCAATCGGTTTTTGTTGTTAGAGGTTAAATGGCTACAATGACCACACTAAACTTTCAAGAATTAAGATTTATAAATTATGAACTTTTTAACATTGTTCTTATATCTTTAGTATTCTTAAATTAAGTGTACTAGTATATAAAATAGAGATAACCCATCTTTACATGAGATCCTAAAGTTGTGACTTCTTTCTACCTTTCTTTACTCATTTTCAGCTTCTTTATGTTTTGGGATTAAGAACCAAACGACATTAACCTTCTACGTGAAATAACTTTCTTATGAACCTGAAAATAGGCTCCGTTGCCTTGTTTAAAATAAACAAGTAGTCTTTATGAAGAACAATGTCAATCTAATAAATAAAAATATTATAAAGCAAAAAAGATTTTTCTTATTTGTTGTGGTTTACATTCCATTGGTTAATAATCAATCCTTACAAGACTATCAATTTTTTTAAATCTGATTACTACTTTTAGTTTCATTTAATGTTTGCGTAATAATTTCTTAACATTACTCTATTAGTCACCTTTTTTTTGCCATAAATAAGAATATTGACCATCCTTATTGTTGTATTTTTTTTGTATCATCAAGTCTTGATTTATCAATGATTGAAATTTTCTCCAACTTATAATATATGTTTATATTTATTAGTAGTAACAAAGTTAAAATGCTTGAAAGTTGAAGTTGTAAATTACAAAATTGACATTTATTGAACTTAGCTCTCATGGTCAACTCTCATATATACATTAGAAACATTTTTCCAAGCCACTAATTGCAAAATATCAACTACCAAAATTTGTATTGCAGAAATTCTCCATGATCATAAAGGCACAAGGCAAGACCTTTTACATTAGCCTCTAAACATCTAAACGACTAGAAATTGGTCGATTTCATCCTTTCAAGCTCCATAATTCTCATCCAAATGATCATATTTCATCATTTTTCTAATCCCTAAAGTTTCTTAATGTTTTTGGAGCCAAAATTGCCAAAAACAGACCATTACTACCAACAACCTATTGATTTCTAAAATTAGACATAGCGTAGAGTTTGTATTAATAGGATCTTATATCTAGTTTGTATAAAAATGGTTTTACTCTCTTCGTTGCACTAAAAGACCTTGGTTTGGTAAAATAATCTATCTCAAAATAAGAGAGTAGTTTCTAAATTTGGCATAATTATTTCTAAATTTTATTAACTTGTTTCTAAATTTAGAATTTCCCTTAAATATGATATTATTAGCAAACAATGGTCTTTTAGTGAGATGGAGGGAGTACTAAATTGGACTACAATCCATAGTACAAATTGGAAGATTACAAGGTTCAAAGTTAGTGTAAAAGTTTTTTTTTGACACTACTCGAGTAAAACACCTAAATTTTGATGCTCAAAAAGTATACTTTTCAAAAATATTTGATGTATATGAGTCCATAAATTCTTGCAGGTATGGAAGTTAAGTTTACCCTCACCAACTTTGAGCCCCATACTTGCTTGGCAAGGCCAAAGAATCTTTGTTTTAGTCATTGAAGATGTTTAGACAATGCCTTACATTTTCCAATATAAAACAACCAAAAAGATAACTTAATCACGTCCAATGAAAAATCCGAACGGTAAATATGTTTTTTTCAATAAGATAAAAAATCTCAAACAATTTCAATGAAACTAAAGTAAAACTCAAATTTATGCTAATTATTGATATACAATCAATATAATTTCTTGTAATTTCAAAGTGGCAACTCTAGAATAGTCGATCTTGTGGATGGACCTATTGCAACATCACAAAAACATAATAATGTATGATAGTGGCGGATGAAAATTGAAGGTTGAATGTAAATTTTTGTGGATGAAAAACATGTGTTGGATAAAAATAAACCTTTGTATGGTAACTCTCGGCATGATGAAATTTTTTTAGGGTTGAAGACAACCCTTTTATATGGAATTTTTTTTTTTAGGGTTGAAGACAACCCTTTTATATGAAAACCATCAATTAGATTAAAAATGTCCTCTGTATGAAAAATATAAATAATGTGTATGGATGAAAATACATTGGGCCCATTACATTACAAGTGCCTACTCTTTGAAATTTAATCTTATCATTTTCTGCTCTAGAGAATGACGGACAACTTGGTCGGAAATGGGAGATTGTGATTGATTACTGGTTGCCTAGATTTAAGGCAAATTCTTCTAAAATCCATAACTTTTGCATCGTAACTTCAAATGCTTTGAAAATTGTGCCATTGAAAAGTTACTAGTGAAAGCTATCTGTAGTAAAAATATTAAAAGGTTCCAAAAATAAAGGAGTTTAAAATAGCTTGCTCAAAAGTACTTACGGCCACAATGTAGTTGCAAAGAATTTTAAGGGTTAATATTATGTAACTGTAAAGAATCTATCAAAGCTCATTAATGAACTCTTTTAATAATAATTTCATAAATTTTGGTATCTCCTTAAAGGCCTATACATCAATATTGAGTAGTTTATTCAAAATACATCAATTCCGAGTAATATATGCAAAATTTTCTAACTAGAGAAAACCAAAACACAATTTTAATTTTTGACTATCATGATGATTTTCTTACACTAATGAAATGTAGCTTAACAAATATTTTTTCCAAATTTGTATAAATTTTTGGAAAATTCCTAAAATTGAGTAATTTATAGCTGATATAACTTGAAGGGGAAATACCATGGCTACTATTTGATTTTCCAAAGTTTTAGGTTTTTCATCATATTTTTGAATTAAAAAAATATTTTTGAGCAACGTAATTAATATAAGATTCTTGATTGTCATATACATCTAGGGTGAATAATTCATATGTTTTTAGTATAAATTACATTTGGCATGTATTTTCTTTGTTTGTTTTAATATGAAAATTTATATTAATTACATATAGAAATCGTTCATTTTAATAAAATTTATAATTGTAGATAATGTGTGAATTCATCTAGGAAAAATCGAAAACTCGTATTTTTCATTAATTATAGTAGCCAAGTAGAGCATCTCTAATGGATGCCTATTTCTATGGTCATAGGCTGAGGCATTTGGAGATTATAATTTTTGAAAAGGTTTTCAGAAGGTACCACCACCATAAAATAGATTAAATTGCTTCTGTAGTAGGTTTAATTCAATCAACCCCTCTTTACATTATAAGCAAGAAGAACAGTTTCAGCCAATGGAAGACTTAGGAATTGATAACACCAAAGAATGTGACTTTACACCTGAAATTTTTGATCCAGAAAAATACAAGGTGGAGAAAATGACATGGGTTATCCCTTTGTTCTTCTTCCCAAAAAAACACACATTTCTCAAGCCTAAAGTTGTGGGCCTAACACTAATTCCTAGGGCCATTTGGCCGAAATTCTCACAATTACTCACCAACATGCACATTTAAAAAACATAAAAAAAGTACAGCATTTTATTTTGTAGCCTCTTCTGACTTCACACTATATCCACACAGGCCACCAAGTTACAAGCTTGGCTTCTCAAGGATAAGCCATGGCCCATGTGAGCTTTTCTCCATGGCTTCTCAACAGTGGTGTAAAGAGGGACTCAACTTCTCATACATGAAATGTAAAACCGTTCCGCAAAATACATAACTTGAACTGGCAAAAGCAGTAGGATTTGCTAGATTTCTTGCAGCATAGGCTTGAGTCTGAAGACCATGTGTCACTGAATAAACTGGGCAGTGGGCACCGATATCTGAGCCTGTTCCATGCTGTTCCGTTAGAGGCAGGCTGTTCCCTGAAGTACATCATGCAGATATTAAGCTCCTCAAAATTAACATAACTTGTCTGGAACTCTGCCAGAAACTTTTAGGTAATCATACTTAGGTCCAGAAGAAAAGGATTTTTCTGACTTCAACTGCGTATGCTTCTTGGATTCCGAGAGCGGTGCAAGGATTTTCCTAAAAGGTTGCATGGAACAGAAGTTCCAAGCATATTTGTGGCCGAGAATGGTATGTCAGCATGCAGATGAAAACTTCTGGGTGACTAAGGATATCGAATGAAAATGAAAAACTTCTAAGTCATGCCAATCTTTTTAATTAGTACGTAGTACCACAATCTACAGTAAACGTTTGCCAACAATAATAGCAGCTGACTTCAGTAATTGGATTGAGTCATCACCGGGCCCTCGTTCGCCCAAGTGGAGATCAAATGGTGGGCTATGGCGTAAGGCCCAGGCACAAATCCCAGAGTACTCGTGCCAGTAGTACTCTCCTTCTTAGAATCAGACGAAGTTCTTCCTTGCACCTGAGCTTCGCCGTTACCACTTGCTGCCTTCTGGATCTTCTGAATAGCTTCCTGCTGGTCACTTTTATATCTGGTATTCTGTAATATTCTTCTAATATCCTCACGCCGATGCCATTGAGCGTCTGGACGAGCCATCAAATTCGTGTTAACTTATACTATTCAGAGTTGCAATGAAGAATCTCACAGCATGCAAGTTTTCACAATGAATGCTAGCTCATCACAAGGAAGGGGTCATTACCTTCAAGCTCTTTCTTGTCTACTCGAATATCAAAACTTTTCGCATATGCAAAGAATCCAACCATCAGCTGACATGACATTGAGCTGGGCCCCACTGCAATTCCAAACAAAGAAGAAGATAGCGTTTAGAGCAAATACTGTAATGAGATAAGATTCATATTCAATCAAGTTGGAGACTGATTCTAGCCATTACTTGAGAGCCAAAACATGGAAACAGGACTTGTGAGCAAGAAATGGAAGCCATAAGATTAACACAAGAGGAATGATGGAGGGATGAGGGGAACCTGGCCAAGGCTGTGAACTATGATAAACTATTTCTCCAACTTCAAGACCTACTTCCTCCCGGGTTTCTCGACGGACTGCTTCCTCTAAACTTTCGCCCGGCTGCCAATCATTCAGAAGATTAGAAAAGGTGATGAACATCTTGACATGATCTTTGACATCTCGACACCACAGTATGAACAATAATTCGCCCTCCGCAAAGTGAGCACACAATAACGCAGCTCTGATGGTCACATATTGATTCTTAGCATAATAAACCACTTCAGAGCGACAAAGCTGAACACGAGATTACCTCGATAAAGCCTGCTATGCAGCTCCACATACGCGGAATAAATCGCGATTGTCGACCTAAAATTGCACAGTCACGCTCCTTGTCAATGACCAGCATTATGACAACCTGCAGGACAATCCATACACCATAACCCTTAGTCCAACGAAGATCATGCATCCATATCTACTGAAAAGCATTTTGTTTTTTTTGCATAAACCCAAAATCTGAAGCAACCGGTGTTGCGCACTCCCGAAGAGCTTCAACTACATGATCGATGCTAGCGTAAATCAACACAACTGAACCAAGAAGCACATGTACAAATGATGCATCACCTGACATAGAAATATAATTTAACTCAAGCCCAAATCCAATGAAGCAAGTGATAACTTACCGGATCTATTCTCGGGTACAATTTGTTGTTGCACTTGGCATTGGTGCACTGCCTCCTCTGTCCACACAAGATGGGCCGAGTGCTAGTCCCACAGCGTCCACAATATTTTGCTTGCTTGTGCCACTCCATCATAGCCCTTGCCTGCACTTTCAAACCTCCCCACATGAATGGATAGTTCTCAATTCGATTCTAGTCAAAACAAGAGACGAGTTAAATTAGCCCAAAGGAATCCGGAATCGAATCAGGAACACGCACATGACCAGCAATCGAGAGCTCGCCCATGATGTCGTGGTTGCCGAAATCCGCAGCCTGCATAAGAGACCTCAAATCATAGAACGTGAGCCCCTCCTTTCCAAAACCATCCGCCAAGCTCTTGAGCTCCTGCCTATCGCCGAAGTCCTTCGCTGGCACAGCGATGGCAAAATACGAGAACCCATCGCCATCTCCAACGTACACCAACTGAATGTTCCGCTCCTCAGCAGAACCATAGTACTGGATGTCGTCAAGCTCTTGCCACGCCAGGCGCCATGGAACCAAGCCCTGACTCTGAGCTTCAACTAAAGGCTTGCCATCGCACATAGGCAGCACCTTCACCTTCGAAGCGGCTTCAGGAGAGCGCAACACCTCCTCCACCTCCTCTGCCTCCCGCTTCCCTCCCACAATAGGGTTACCCGCGAACGCATTCACAGTTTCCCTCCCACTCATCATCCCTCCCTCCCAACTCCACCCCAACCCAAACCCAATTCTCAAAACAGAAACTAAAGCTCCAACCAAAACCCGCAACGAACCCCAAAACCTCACAACGGACCTCCAAGCCCACAAACCCAAAGCTCAAAAATTGGCAATCTTAGCATCAGAAAGGAAAATTGACGAAGCTCAAGCACTCAAAAGGCCTTGTCCTTTGGGACCCGCCAAGCCCAGCTGATATCACATGACGACTGGCAAGGCCAAATGGCAACCAAGGCGTCAGGCAACGCCGCTGCCGACCAGTCCGCCCCTTCAACCACCATTTGTCATCCCACTCGGAAGCCCCAAGAGCCTCTGAACCAGTTGGCACAGTTCACATTCGGATCTCGTGTCGTCGTGCATCCAGCAGCGCGAGAATCATGACATAACTGAGTCATGACCGTCTTTTCGGTCCGACCTGAGTGACGATGCGAGTCCACCTTCCGAATCTACTGAACCTTTCGCGAAGGCGCTCCAGCACCTTCCTTCGTGTTCGTTTGGAAGCTCTCATGTTCGATCTAAGGTGGTGATTCACAAGTGAATGTCTCGTGCCATGTGATCCAGATGCCTCAGGATTGTAAGCTATGGTAAGAAAGCTAATCCATGGCTTACATTAGCCATGACATTGTTATTACCGCAGTTAATCTACTTGCTTTGCGAAGATTTCCTTCGCTTCTGGCAGTTTCCCGAATGATCTTCCGCAACGAGTTGCAGCTTTTCTAGACAGCGTCCTTTGCGTGCCACTCTGGAGTAAGGTCACAGGCTGGTTCCTCACTTTGAGGTGGCTTGGCGAACTTCCGAATTTGTACTGTATTATGCTCTCTGGTCGGCTACGTCTCGCAGATATAAATGCTCGAGTCTGCTGGGTTTGCAGTTAACTCACTCTGTTGCTGAACTTTGCGGCTCTAGTGGTTGAAGAGAGTAGTACTACATTGGTTTTTGAGATTAGGGTTGGGTGTTTGTTGAGATTTTAGCAGCTATGGTGTTCGAGGTGCCTGAGGGCTACAAGTGGGTGCTCGTTCCGCTCGTTGTCAACATCTTGGTCACTCAATGGATGGGGTTTATGGTGAGTTAATCTTTCTCGCTTTCA
Source organism: Ceratodon purpureus (assembly GCA_014871385.1). Lineage (NCBI taxonomy): Eukaryota > Viridiplantae > Streptophyta > Bryopsida > Pseudoditrichales > Ditrichaceae > Ceratodon > Ceratodon purpureus. Next base: position 1,589,964 of record CM026421.1, on the reverse strand, counting down.
GATTGATTCTAATTGTTTGAAGCATGTGGAGATGATGTTGTGGGAGCTCATGATTCGTGATGGTTGCGCAGGTTGGGGGGGCTCGCAGGCGGTACAATGTGCCTTACCCCACCATGTACGCTAGCGAGAAGGAGGGTCACAAGGATGCCAAGGCGTTCAACTGTGTGCAGAGAGCTCACCAGAACACGCTCGAGTTTCTTCCTTCCTTCATGGTGGGGCTTCTCCTGGGCGGTCTCCAGTACCCTCTCGTTGCAGCGGTTCTGGGCGGCGTCTACACCTTGGCCCGCATTCAGTACTTCAGGGGCTACTCCGGCGGCGTCGCGAACAACCGATTCTCCGGAGGCGGGGTTCTCATCTTCCCGGCCTACTTCGGCCTCTTGATCTGTACCATCTGCCTCACTCTTCACCAGTTCTTCCCTGATGTCGTGTAAGGATTTCGCAGGGATGATTAGTTCGAAGTCATCGTTCATGTGATTCTAGATCGGTGGCATAATATTTTTGCGCTTTGTAATGCTCGTATGTCGGACAGAATACACCTCGTAATCTTGTAAAGTCGAATTGATACTGGAAATATAGACGGCAATTTTTGAACGACTGATGTCAGTGAATGAAGATCGAATCCTTGATTACGAAGTGTTTGCAATCTGCATGAGTTGAGCGAGTTAGTCGGTGCTGGGTTTTTAGTACGAATATGTGCATTCCACTATCTGTTATATGCCGGCATTCCACTATCTGTTATATGCCGGCATTCCACTATCTGTTACTGTGAGCTCGAAGTTGATGTAGCTTGCTTTGTGATTGATTTTCTGATTCACTACATGCACCAACATTGTCTACACTTCGTTTTGATTGTAACTCTGTGCATTGAGACACGTAGCAGAGCATTCCAATGCCCTTGATTCATGTAGGTTCGATTAGTGATGCTCTGCTCTTTCTGAAGTTAGCATTGTTAATTCGTTGTTTTACCCGTTGAAGTTTTGGGCAGCCGTATACCTGTCGCATCGCCGTATGTTCTCCACTCACTTAAATTCTTTCTCGAATCTGCTCATGGGAAGATTGTGGAATCTGTCGGACGTCATTGTCATCCCGTGGTTACCTACTCATCTATACTTGTGCACGATGGTACACCCTGTTTCGTCACATGCCTCCATGCGCGTCGACGTTCATCTCGACCAAGGCCGAATCACCTAGAGGAGATTGTATTATCTGCTTTCTTTCAATAAACCACAAGCGGGAATTTTGATTTCACCATCCTTGCAAAACATGTCTCTCAACATCGCCACAACGTAGTATCAATCAGAGAATATCCCCACATGGTAATAAAGAAAATACATCAAACTTGTAAACAAGCTCAGAACTTGAATGCTGTACAACTAAAAATTTGAGTATCACCATAGTCTACAACAAGCAAGCAGCGAAAAATTCCCGGCACACACACTTGCATGTCACAAAAATTTGCGCAGGTGTCCACTCTCATAAACAGGACACTAAAAAAGATGATATCAAAAATCATAATCACCAAATAAAGGAAATGAAAAACTCTAAAACGAACTGGGACCTGCGAGAGTGGAGTGACTATTTCTTGACGAGAGATTTTCAAAGAAAGGTTCGGGTTAAAACCTCTTAACATGAACAAGAGGCTCATGGATTTATATCAACAGGGTCTCATGGGATACAATCTCCTCAAGGAACTCAAATTCCACTGTCCCAAGGCGGATCCGTGATACTCTTCAACAACCTAGAGAATACAATCTAGAACTGACCTATGAACATAAATATCAAATTTTGTAAGCTACACCGATCCTTTGGGTGTCGATCGATCACAACAAATCGAATAGCCCTGGAAATGCAAGAATTCTTATCAGCTGTTGGCAACAGACTCGCTCACTCAAAGAATGGTACACCCACAAGTCAAGCACTGCCGGCACGCTATCCTGGTTGCAATCCTCGCCAGCGGCACTCCGATGCCGTGAACACAAGCCATGCACTTGGCGTTCGGCACTGCCTGCTGAATCTGCTTACCCTCGGCGTCGTACACCTCCATGGCCCCGGCCTGATACGCACCCGCCTCGGGCTCATTGGAGGGAAGCAGAGGCGTCTTAGCATACGGCCGCCGTTGCACTGGTTGATACAGAGGCTTGTCCCCGGCAGATGCGTACTGGTTGTTGTCGCCCCTGGGTTGATACTGAGGCCGATCCACCGTCTCCACCACAGGCGGCAGCCTCGTGGACTGCTTCTTCGGCAACGGAGCCCCGAACAACTGCGTTTCCAGCTCCTCCTTGTTGTCATGATCAGGCATGACGATCAAGCTCTCCTGCTGGTTGAAGTTGTTTCCCCCGTTGAGCTCACTCTGTTTCTTCAAATACTCATCGAGGGCAGAAGTTGGAGCTGCCTCGAGAGAATCCTTCGGTCGATCAGGCTTGGAGTTTTTCACATCGATGAGAGTGCGGTCACTCGGGTCATCGAACACCACCATGCTCATGTCGTTGTACGCAGGCTTCGGTTTAGACTGCGCAGCCGTCTTGCGCATGTGCTCGTTCAGAGGGTTCAGATTCGGGTTTGCTTTCACAGATTTCCCTTGGCTTTCTTTATTTTCCTTGCTCCTAGAGCTACGTTGTTCCGGGTTACTGCGGCCACTTCCATCTCTGCCGACTGGATCTGGATTTGGATTTGGATTTAGACGTGGGGTACCACCTTGGGTTAACCCTTCGCTGCTACTTCTCGTTTCGATTTCAGCCCTGGCGGGACCGCATCCGCTAACGCTGCCGTCACGGTGTGGCTTGGCACGACTGCTGCCACTTCCCTCACGGTCTGAGGATTTCGAGCGACCTGGTGCAGGTCCTTGGCTCCCCTCCTGGCTCGTCCGAGACCGTGGACTCCCTGAATCGCCATCGTGCTCCACTCGAACGCGGCCGATTGCTCTGGAAGGCAGTGCGCTTTCCGCATACGGTGTTCCCTCTGCCGGCACTGGAAAATCTTCATACTGACTCTCTTTGTTCTTTTTTCTTCCTTTCGGATTGTTTCCTGCTTGCGGAACCATGCCATTGTCGTAGTTAACCCCATAGCTCGGCTCGCCATGTGCACCATTGCCTGGATCTACATATGCACCATCGCCACTGTTTCCTTTGTCAAGCGACTTATCTCTCGACGGCTTACGGCTCTTTGAAGGATCTCGTTTACGAGCTTTTGGATCTGGAGCAGCATTGTACTGTTCAGGATAAGCATAACCATCCTGTACTGGTTGGCCATACTCATCTACTCGATGAAGGCTTCCATGACTCCCTTCATGGTTGCCCTGCACTGGTTGTCCGTAGCCATATTCACCCTGGTGCTGGTTTTCATAACTCCCTTGATGTTCTACTGGTTGCACACCGTCAGCCACTGGTTTAGGCTTCCTGTGTTTTTTGGGTTTCTTTTCGGCAGTGTGTTGGGTGGGAGCTACGTATCCCTGAGCTTCATCTCCTTGTGCATCCCCGTAGCCATATCCTTGATATCCCTGACCTGCATTCCCATAGCCATATCCCTGACCTGCATCTCCATAGCCATATCCCTGACCTGCGTCACCGTAGCCATATCCCTGACCTGCATCAGCATAGCCATATTGCTGACCTGCATCAGCATAACCATAACCCTGACTTGCATCGCCATATCCGTACCCCTGATGAGCGTCCGCTTGTGCACCGCCATAGGCATATCCATGAGCATCCACATATTGTTCGTCACCATAACCGTAGTGCTCTGGGTAGGCCTGAGCTGGACCTGCATTTGCATATCCATCCCAATTCGCTACTTCTGGCGCCGGCTGCTGCTGCTGCGCCGCACGGGTGCTTTTGCGGATAGGGGGTTGTTGGCCATGTGCTCCTCCTTGAGATCCTCGGTTGACGTCTACTGCGGGATCGCGTGTCTTAGGTTTCCTGGTCCTGACTTTCGGAGGCTCACTACCCGGCATGTGTTGGCCCTCCATGCTTCTGTAATGCAAATAATTTTCTGGTCACTGCCAGGAACGACGATCTGCATAATTAGTGAAGTGAAAATAACGTGACATTGGCATGTATTCGAATAAGATTCAAAAGCAGAACACTTAAATGCGCTGATAGTCTTCCTATTGCTTCAGCAACTGGATTTCTGTGGAGTGCATCCTATGTAATAATAGTTGAACCGGCCACACATGACTCACAATCCTGGAAAGGAACTTACCTTCTCAAGGTTATGGTTGTCTTCAAAGATCCTGTCTAACTGCCATTTCCACAGCTTGCTCAACGGCATCCGGAGTAGCAGAACAAATTCTCCTGCTGAACAGGCAATACCAGTCAAGTTTTTGTAATCAACGATTCATCGGCTCTGTTAAACCATCCCAAGAACTTGAGAAAATGCATACTCTCGTCACAACCTGGACATTGTATTCGTAAGGGCGTACACTTTGTAGCAGGCGGAAGCTTTCGACATGTCTAGAATTAGATTAAAAAACATCATAGAAATCTTCTTCACGTTACCAGTAATTTAGACCTAAATGATGTACATCAAATTGTTGCGCCCAATCTCACTGCCAACTAGGTGGCGCAGCTTCAACATACGCATAGCGGAAAAGACCAAGACTTCAACCTTAAACCCTAAAGTCTCTCACTTGTACTCATGATCAATGAAGAAAGCGTAATGCAAGTGCACGTAATCCAAAGATACCTTCCAAACCTCGAGATTCTTCAATAAAAAAGGGCACATGACACGCACAAGTTGCTCACATGCTGATCCCCCAGAAGTCGCTCCGACTGGATACTGTCCACTCTGCCTCCTGCTACAACAAACGTCACTATTCGATCATGAACGAATGGGACTTAGAAGATAGGTCAACTGCTGCAACGCAGAAACTCTGTGCTCCCTCACCGAAAGATGCCAGAAACTACGAGATTGAAATCCCACCGACAATACTATATGCTCTAGGAATTCGGACCACAACCTGGGCTTTGCATCAAAACCACCGAATCATGCTTCAAATGACAAGAATCCCAACCCAGTTCTCCCGACATTATGTTCCAGGAAAACCCAGTTTCAACACGGCGACTTAGACGAAGAAGCTCACCACACAAGAGTACCACCAGTAAAAGGCGGTTGTGTCGAAGCGCTACCGATGAAGCAACATCGCCAACGAGATGTGCGGCGCCATTGTAGCATCTATACCGACGATCCGAAGACGTGGGACGTGGACCAGTCCCAGCTTATCCCATCCTGGCATCCGTGAGCGGCGCCCGGGGCCAAGTTGCAACACCGGAGCGCCTGAAATCAGCACAGTGGTATCAAGTAGCACATTACAAAAGGATTTCGATTCTCGTCAACAACCTCATCACCCTCAGTACTGAGCATGTCAAACAAACAACCGGCGCAGAAGTCAAACAGTAGAATTAATCGTTGCAGATCAAAGTTGCGCATCCTGAGTTGCTCGCACTCTGATGCTTGACATAAGAGTTCATGAAAGTCAACTTGGCAATCTGCACAGACACTGCAAAGCGATCACATGCAGGCCAACTTGACCAACTTGTAGACAACACAATTATTTGATGGTAACTGATATGAGCAAATTCTCATCATTTATTCTGCGCAAGGACGAGTTTACAGATCACATGGAACGGTGGTCAACTGGATGATATTTGAGGCTGTTGTACTATGTAATTTCTTCATGAAATGATCTAGTTTTAGTTGAGCGAAAAGAAATTTAATTTTTATGAACTGTTAAATCTAAACAATTCGAGTCACTGGAGCAGATACTTTTAAAGTTAAAGCAACTAGGGCTGACTGTTCTCGGAATTTGTGTGCTACAGTGGTCTCAGTTGAAGGGTTGGTCAGTCAGTCGGTATGATAATAACAAGTCGGATATAATGCTGAAAGCATGGGATTTTGTGACACAGGTCACGTGAAGCTTCGGGGCTTGCTTCTTCGCAATGGGTGCTTGCTTCGGTAGTATTATACTGTATGTTACACGTACAGCCGCCGGTATGTCATCTCATCACTTATTGCTTAGTCTTGCACTCTTTACTTGGAGGTAAATCTATGAGTGTTCCGAGGTTTGCTTAGTCTTGCACGCTTTACTTGGAGGTAGATCTGTGAGTGTTCCGAGGTTTGCTTCCTTGTGGCGTCACGGTGAGGAAGCAAGTCACTTCCGCACCCACTTCGGAGCACTTTCGGTGTATCTGCTTCGTGTGCTTGGCTTATAAAGTATGCTGAACTCTGTCTGCTTCTGTATCCCGCTTTTCCTGCTTCCCTGCAATATTCTTATGGTGTAATCGTTGAGTGTAGAAACTAAGCTTGTGTGAGGTGGTTTGTGAGAGTCGGCCAGCATGGCGGTGGAAATGGTTAAGGGCTATGAGTGGGTGTTGATGGCGCTCATAGCAAACGTGCTTGTAACAAACGTCTGGATGATGTTCAAGGTATGTATTTGCAGCTGCTCAGCTGACCTGGTTAATCTTTTTTGACACGATCTGATGGCTATGGTACCCTCTTTAGTTGTGTGTGCTGCTGGAAACGATCTAGAAATGCCCCTTTAAATGCACCTGTAATTAATTCTAGGTTTTGGGCTCCTGTTGGCTTTGAATGCTAGAGTCTCTTCTGCCGCATAGTTTGCGACTAGTGAATGTTGAATGGTTTAGTTTGCGTTGAAACTACTGTTAAAATTAGTTAGAATTTTCACTCAGGTCCTTTTCTTGGCCCTCTAACTTCCAGTCACTGTGCTTCATCAAATCATCCTAGTGTGAAAAAAACTGAAAGTTAGTCAAAAACTGGAGCGATGAATTAGGCACCAGTGATTGACTCTCCTCCTTGTCATGTGCAGGTCGGAATGGCTCGCACGAAATACAAAGTGTCTTACCCAGCAATGTACGCTGTGGAGAGCGAGAACAAGGAAGCCAAGCTCTTCAACTGTATACAAAGAGGGCACCAGAACACTCTGGAGTTCATGCCTACTTTCCTGGCGCTGCTTCTTCTGGGTGGTCTTCAATACCCCCTGGTTGCTGCAGGCTTTGGCGCTCTCTACACTCTTGCACGGATCCAGTACTTCAGAGGATACTCCACTGGTGTTGCCTTAGCACGATATTCCGGTGGGGCAAGAGCTCAGTGGATTGGTTTGCTTGGGCTCCTCTGCTGCACCTTTGCTCTTGCTCTTCACCAGGTTTTCCCAACTATTGTGTAAAATACTAGTCCAAATTGCTATGACTAAGCTTGGCGATCTTTTATAATAAAGTGGTTCTATCTTTTCTTCCTACTCTTCATTTCGTCCATGATAGGATTGGTTGTCTCCAACTCAAAATAAAGCATACTGATATGTTAATCCGAGTGATCTACATCGCAACAGTTTTATGATCGGTAGAAAACCGCTAAGTTAAGTAAAACTGTAATTATAGTTATGACTTTCTCAATCGAGTTCACTCTTGCAAAGAAGAGTAAAGCTGCGATTCCATCACATACAACATCAGTGCAAGCTGAATCAAATATGGCATGGTAAAATGGTATTTCACAAAAGAGACAGCTTCCTTCAACAAATACAGAAGGCAATAAATTGTCCTACCTCACAAGACTCTCAATATTACCGTTCAAGACGAGATCATCTTGTAACTGCCGCTGGAAGTGACACCAAGACACTGAGTAGTGTAACGTAGGTTCCTCCGTAATTTATGACGAGTCCTCTTCTGATACTTTTATTTTTTATAGGCAGTCCTATTAATTAGCTATTGAAGGATGGAGGATAGACCACAGGTAATTCTGCGGACATGGGAAGTTCGAAAATAGATAAGAAGCCGACGGCTTTTGTAGGTTGATATAGAAATAAATGTGTTATCTGAGAATCATTTATGTATTCTGTTACGCTGTAAAAAGGTTATTATGCACCATGCACCAATTGGTTAGCAGCTATTTGTCCCCGGTAAGATGCATGATCTTATGCTGGAATCTCGTTAAGCTTTTATCTGGTGGGGCTGTGTAGTTCGCTATTCGTTTGCACGCTGCTTCCGGAAGTAGTATTAGAGACGACACTATTGCAGAGGTGCACAAGTTCACAGAAGTCAAAAACATGTCGTGGTTTTCTGTTAGTCTTCTCGTATTATAATTGTGAGACTTCTGTTTGTCTGAAAGACGCATAGGAAACGATCCAAGATTATTTCCAAACGTTCCTTTACATGGCATCCATTAATTTTAGTCTAAGTGAAAGAAGTGGTTAAGAAACGATACCTGCAAAGAAAAACTTTGCTACTGTCATCACAAGAGAGCTTGGAGTCCACCACAGATAGACCCAAATGCAAGCCTTCACAATCCAACCAAAAGTGATCCAATTAATGCCGCTAAAAAATAATCAACTAGGATAGATAAAGGAAGTCAACTCTGGTTACAAAAATTAAGGCTGTGCAGCCGTATGGACATTCATAGAGGTAAATAGAAGAAACACGACTAAATTGGCTTCAGAATAACTCCACAGCTATCTGAAATGAACAATCTTACAGAGTAAAATGACCTCATTTCAAAAAACTAACGGTTATGTTCTTGAAGATCATACCTGAATAAAGTAAATTGCTCCATTTGTGATGAGAAATGTTGGGCGCAGGCTATCGGTGGGGAAGCTTCGAGCCTGAGATTTCAACAAAAATCTCATTAACAACCTTTCTCTTGTCCCTTGAACAGATAAACATAGCCATAGAAATTATACCACTTTAAAGCCTTGTGGAAACATGCGTATCAGCTAGGACAAATTAGGAATCTCATTAAATACCTGGTGGTAAATTTCAGCCCAGAACAACACTAGAAGGTAATATGTGGTGAAGAACAATATTCCGGGAAAATCCAAAAGTACATGTTGTAATATCTGCATCAAAAAGATATCACACGCCGTCCAGAGATGAGTATGAGCTACATATCTACCTTCATAATGTCAATAATCATATCAAGCTTGTCTAATAGAAGGAATTCTGGAAGGCCCAAAAATAAAGTTCAACTCTTTATAAGACATACCTCAGGTTGTAATGCCTGGACATCCTCACGGAAGCAGAAGACCGCAGCCCGAACTGCAATTCAACATAACAGAAATGAACTGCGCTTGGACCGCTGAGAAGATGCTACAAACCATCTGGGCTGGCGCCATCGACTATGGCAGAGTCGAATGGGAGCGCGTGAAGACCCGGAGGAAGACCAACCCGACTGCTGCGATTACAGGCACTCTCGCCTTCATCAGTAGGCGGACTAGGCACGATATCTTTGCTACCCTCGTGGGTGATAAGCCTCAGTGGCAGGCGAAAGGTCCGATGGCCGGCTTCGTCTTCGACCCCCATTGATTTCTTTTCCTTCTAGTCTGGGTTGTTTGAGGGGGCGTTTCCTTGGATGCCTGTGCCGGCCCGCGGACTTGCTGCGGTGCTGGCCGGCCCTTGGGTTTTCGTTTTGACCCCCAGGCCACCTGTGGCTGGGTGGCTTTTGGTTTCTCTCTTTTGCAATGGAATTCTGTTTCATTTGTTTCAAAAAAAAAAAAAAAAAAAAACATAACAGAAATGCGAAGATGATTAGCATCAGCTAAAAAAGGAATAGAGGAGAGACTAAAGAAGACTTGCAATCCAGTGACAGAATACGCACCTCCATTCACAATAAAATTCAACAGATGGAAAACTTTTTGTGTAGTCCATCCATATTCGGGAACTCGGAGCTCTATCCGTATCAGTTGCAACTGTTCATTGTCGTCCCACTAATGTCAATATATCTTTGATGAAAGAAATTCTGAAAATATAGTAGTGGCAGATAACAAATTACACACAAATCCAATTTATGATAACCGTCGTCCACGCAATGCAAGATATCATCACCAGGCTAGAGATCTCGTTCGAAGATGTCCAAGAATTCAAAAGCAATCTTAGGGTTTACAGTGTCACAAGAATAGGAAAGGATGATACATGAATATTGGAGTCGTGAATTCTATTCCTCGCACTGTGAAAAGAGAAACCAAATCCTTTAAATACTACTGCTGATAAATCCCTGTCTATCCCATTTGCTAAGGCTGTGGGGTACAGAGAAGCATACAAGTCCAACCAGAGATGATACAGGCAAAACGCTCAGTTACCACAAATAGATAAATTTCAAAATCATGGGTTCCTACTCTTTAACTGGGCCTTTTACAGATCAGACACGCATTTCTAGTTTATATTTCCATCTTTCTTCATTTCAAGTTAGAATGATGCTTTGAAATCAACTATCCTAAATTAGGCACCCTGAGTGCTGGTACTTACCGTTGATTGTAAATGACACTCAGTGCAGTCCAGTGCTTTATTTCTTCTCAGTAATTTAAGATTCTGTCTACATTAAATTCAATTCAGACGACATTTTGTTTGCGAGTAGATGACGAAAAGTTTACGTAATTGGCATAAATACCTTTGAATGGAATCAACCATTCCATCATACTACCGCTATGAATATCCTAAATCTCTTGGGACTAAACTGATTAATGAGAGCCTCGAATTTTCATACAGAAGCTCATCAATACTACTGATCACTCTTATGGCGCTTCAGCCCTATCTCTTATTTATGTTCAAGGCACCGAAAGGAAACTAGTTTATCCATGGGAAAAAACTGGAGTGTATCAAAACAAGTCTAATCACCACTCTCAATTGAATTGATCATTATCAGAGCAATTTCTCGAACTCCAGCGAAGCCCTCCTCACGCGAAATCTTCGTCTTCATCATATCAAGACTTGACCCATCAAGGGGGTGTGCAAATGATACCCTTCTCCGTTGCCAGTCGCGGCACGTTGACCATTGGTTTACAAGAGTATTCATAGGAACATTAACTCCAAACGAGCTGAAAAACCGTTGAAGGGCTTTAAGAAGAGCCTGCTTCTCCTTCTTCCGAATGAACTGATTTTCCGACCGATTAATAGCCTGCGAAACATGGTCAACCCGGCCCACACCTTCCTCCACCAGATACCGATTCAACTTCCTCGTAAGAGTATAATCAGCATTGTACATAAGATCAGCTATTATTAACATTTCTTCTGAAAATCCGGGGACAGATCTGGTAATACTATCCCATCGAACCGCCTTGTTGACAAGACCTGGTACGTCACTATCTGCGACGGTATTTTGCCCATGGTAGACTAAGACATGATCCCTATCAGTCTTCACGTCCTCTCCCTTCACTTCCTCATAGATAGTTTTCCCATCCTCAAGAGTTAGCAATTTCTTCTGAATTGAATTTTTCGTACCCTTGATGTAATCACCCTTTGTATGACGGTATTGCCAAATGTCAGACAACTTAGCCCACGCCCCGTCCATCTTACCTACATGTGCAAAAAGATATTTAGAACAGATTAAATAATAGTAACCTATAATTACACTAGTCTCACGCAACCTGTTGTTTGAATGCTAAAACTAATTTCAACAATGAAATGCTAAACTGATTAATGAGAGCCTCGAATTTTCATACAGAAGCTCATCAATACTACTGATCACTCTTATGGCGCTTCAGCCCTATCTCTTATTTATGTTCAAGGCACCGAAAGGAAACTAGTTTATCCATGGGAAAAAACTGGAGTGTATCAAAACAAGTCTAATCACCACTCTCAATTGAATTGATCATTATCAGAGCAATTTCTCGAACTCCAGCGAAGCCCTCCTCACGCGAAATCTTCGTCTTCATCATATCAAGACTTGACCCATCAAGGGGGTGTGCAAATGATACCCTTCTCCGTTGCCAGTCGCGGCACGTTGACCATTGGTTTACAAGAGTATTCATAGGAACATTAACTCCAAACGAGCTGAAAAACCGTTGAAGGGCTTTAAGAAGAGCCTGCTTCTCCTTCTTCCGAATGAACTGATTTTCCGACCGATTAATAGCCTGCGAAACATGGTCAACCCGGCCCACACCTTCCTCCACCAGATACCGATTCAACTTCCTCGTAAGAGTATAATCAGCATTGTACATAAGATCAGCTATTATTAACATTTCTTCTGAAAATCCGGGGACAGATCTGGTAATACTATCCCATCGAACCGCCTTGTTGACAAGACCTGGTACGTCACTATCTGCGACGGTATTTTGCCCATGGTAGACTAAGACATGATCCCTATCAGTCTTCACGTCCTCTCCCTTCACTTCCTCATAGATAGTTTTCCCATCCTCAAGAGTTAGCAATTTCTTCTGAATTGAATTTTTCGTACCCTTGATGTAATCACCCTTTGTATGACGGTATTGCCAAATGTCAGACAACTTAGCCCACGCCCCGTCCATCTTACCTACATGTGCAAAAAGATATTTAGAACAGATTAAATAATAGTAACCTATAATTACACTAGTCTCACGCAACCTGTTGTTTGAATGCTAAAACTAATTTCAACAATGAAATGCTAAACTGATTAATGAGAGCCTCGAATTTTCATACAGAAGCTCATCAATACTACTGATCACTCTTATGGCGCTTCAGCCCTATCTCTTATTTATGTTCAAGGCACCGAAAGGAAACTAGTTTATCCATGGGAAAAAACTGGAGTGTATCAAAACAAGTCTAATCACCACTCTCAATTGAATTGATCATTATCAGAGCAATTTCTCGAACTCCAGCGAAGCCCTCCTCACGCGAAATCTTCGTCTTCATCATATCAAGACTTGACCCATCAAGGGGGTGTGCAAATGATACCCTTCTCCGTTGCCAGTCGCGGCACGTTGACCATTGGTTTACAAGAGTATTCATAGGAACATTAACTCCAAACGAGCTGAAAAACCGTTGAAGGGCTTTAAGAAGAGCCTGCTTCTCCTTCTTCCGAATGAACTGATTTTCCGACCGATTAATAGCCTGCGAAACATGGTCAACCCGGCCCACACCTTCCTCCACCAGATACCGATTCAACTTCCTCGTAAGAGTATAATCAGCATTGTACATAAGATCAGCTATTATTAACATTTCTTCTGAAAATCCGGGGACAGATCTGGTAATACTATCCCATCGAACCGCCTTGTTGACAAGACCTGGTACGTCACTATCTGCGACGGTATTTTGCCCATGGTAGACTAAGACATGATCCCTATCAGTCTTCACGTCCTCTCCCTTCACTTCCTCATAGATAGTTTTCCCATCCTCAAGAGTTAGCAATTTCTTCTGAATTGAATTTTTCGTACCCTTGATGTAATCACCCTTTGTATGACGGTATTGCCAAATGTCAGACAACTTAGCCCACGCCCCGTCCATCTTACCTACATGTGCAAAAAGATATTTAGAACAGATTAAATAATAGTAACCTATAATTACACTAGTCTCACGCAACCTGTTGTTTGAATGCTAAAACTAATTTCAACAATGAAATGCTAAACTGATTAATGAGAGCCTCGAATTTTCATACAGAAGCTCATCAATACTACTGATCACTCTTATGGCGCTTCAGCCCTATCTCTTATTTATGTTCAAGGCACCGAAAGGAAACTAGTTTATCCATGGGAAAAAACTGGAGTGTATCAAAACAAGTCTAATCACCACTCTCAATTGAATTGATCATTATCAGAGCAATTTCTCGAACTCCAGCGAAGCCCTCCTCACGCGAAATCTTCGTCTTCATCATATCAAGATTTGACCCATCAAGGGGGTGTGCAAATGATACCCTTCTCCGTTGCCAGCCGCGGCACGTTGACCATTGGTTTACAAGAGTATTCATAGGAACATTAACTCCAAACGAGCTGAAAAACCGTTGAAGGGCTTTAAGAAGAGCCTGCTTCTCCTTCTTCCGAATGAACTGATTTTCCGACCGATTAATAGCCTGCGAAACATGGTCAACCCGGCCCACACCTTCCTCCACCAGATACCGATTCAACTTCCTCGTAAGAGTATAATCAGCATTGTACATAAGATCAGCTATTATTAACATTTCTTCTGAAAATCCGGGGACAGATCTGGTAATACTATCCCATCGAACCGCCTTGTTGACAAGACCTGGTACGTCACTATCTGCGACGGTATTTTGCCCATGGTAGACTAAGACATGATCCCTATCAGTCTTCACGTCCTCTCCCTTCACTTCCTCATAGATAGTTTTCCCATCCTCAAGAGTTAGCAATTTCTTCTGAATTGAATTTTTCGTACCCTTGATGTAATCACCCTTTGTATGACGGTATTGCCAAATGTCAGACAACTTAGCCCACGCCCCGTCCATCTTACCTACATGTGCAAAAAGATATTTAGAACAGATTAAATAATAGTAACCTATAATTACACTAGTCTCACGCAACCTGTTGTTTGAATGCTAAAACTAATTTCAACAATGAAATGCTAAACTGATTAATGAGAGCCTCGAATTTTCATACAGAAGCTCATCAATACTACTGATCACTCTTATGGCGCTTCAGCCCTATCTCTTATTTATGTTCAAGGCACCGAAAGGAAACTAGTTTATCCATGGGAAAAAACTGGAGTGTATCAAAACAAGTCTAATCACCACTCTCAATTGAATTGATCATTATCAGAGCAATTTCTCGAACTCCAGCGAAGCCCTCCTCACGCGAAATCTTCGTCTTCATCATATCAAGACTTGACCCATCAAGGGGGTGTGCAAATGATACCCTTCTCCGTTGCCAGTCGCGGCACGTTGACCATTGGTTTACAAGAGTATTCATAGGAACATTAACTCCAAACGAGCTGAAAAACCGTTGAAGGGCTTTAAGAAGAGCCTGCTTCTCCTTCTTCCGAATGAACTGATTTTCCGACCGATTAATAGCCTGCGAAACATGGTCAACCCGGCCCACACCTTCCTCCACCAGATACCGATTCAACTTCCTCGTAAGAGTATAATCAGCATTGTACATAAGATCAGCTATTATTAACATTTCTTCTGAAAATCCGGGGACAGATATGGTAATACTATCCCATCGAACCGCCTTGTTGACAAGACCTGGTACGTCACTATCTGCGACGGTATTTTGCCCATGGTAGACTAAGACATGATCCCTATCAGTCTTCACGTCCTCTCCCTTCACTTCCTCATAGATAGTTTTCCCATCCTCAAGAGTTAGCAATTTCTTCTGAATTGAATTTTTCGTACCCTTGATGTAATCACCCTTTGTATGACGGTATTGCCAAATGTCAGACAACTTAGCCCACGCCCCGTCCATCTTACCTACATGTGCAAAAAGATATTTAGAACAGATTAAATAATAGTAACCTATAATTACACTAGTCTCACTCAACCTGTTGTTTGAATGCTAAAACTAATTTCAACAATGAAATGCTAATAGCCGCGGTAGCCTCTACCACTTCCGTGGTGTAATAAGTAGGGAAAAGTACGTACTGAATACAACAGCTAGTGATCACCAAGAGTAACTAGCAAACCCTTTCAAATCTTATCCGGTAAGATCAAAACGAGAAATATACCGATAGTGCTAGAGAAGATTTTTTATCATTACGTCGAACTATATGCACTTCCGGTTCAGTTTCTTTCCCAGCCTGAGCAGAATCAATCCTCACTACGATTTAACGTTAACTGAAGATTGTCAACCAGATCAGATCCAGCTTCTTTTATGCCTTAACCTGATTCTATATATGTAATGAAACCTTAGAAGCTTAACAACTCCTTGACTTACAATGGAACAATGCGGTTATCCCGTTGCTACAATTTCACGTCCCAAAGTTCAAAATATCAAAAAGTGTTAACCAATATCAGCATAACTAAGAATGAGATTCAAAATTTAAATTATATTTAAAAAATCAGAAGACGACCGCGTAAGTAAGAAAACTTCAAAGTGCAAAATCCCTGCCTACTACACTTCTTGACCTGAGACAATAAATTCCTAGGGTTTCTCGATATTTCAGAAACCGTCGAATTCCTCTCTCTAAAATAATACCCACAACGTATTAACAACACACAAGCGTAGACTCTTCTGCAACCTCTAAATATACTTTTTCATGAACCCAACATACCGGAAACCCAGGAGCGCTCCTAACAATACATCGAATATGTCATGCTCTTGTCCACCTCCGCCAGCTTGGATCCCTCTCCTCTCCTTACCGGAACATCAGATTAGAGGCTGCAAAACATAACGAGAGCTACGATATTAAACAAAAGTTACATAGCAAACACATGAACCGTGCCATCATCGGAAAGACATGAGACGGTACTCCAACTTCGTGATCCTCGCTCTGACGCTCTATCTGTAAAAGCGGCCACCCCGCAGCCGATCATACCACAATAAGACTACTCCTCGAATTTCGTTCAACGAGAAAGATTCTTTCATCCGAATAACATATACATTCATCTACACACTTTTCATTCATCACTTCACACGGTTCCAAAATATAAAATCTCCACTCTGTTACATCGTATTGGATAGCATTTTACCATATCATTAAAGCGAATTCTGTCGAAGTAATACAAGAACAGAAAGCATACATCTTATGATGTTTGCTTTTTGACCAGCCACCATGAACTTTTTGAACAATTCCGTAAAATCAGCACTGGACTAGTGTATATGGCACATACCAAGAACAACACCGAGAGGGCCCTCTGTCTACTAGTCAAGGGCCTGGGTCCCGGTGAACCTGCTTCTTGTTGTGGAAGACCATCAGTTACTGCTGTGTCTGTCGCAACCCATACAGCGATTCAGGAAAAGAAGCGTCTGCAACCAAAATTCAACATAAACTTTAATCACCAGCTTTGCTCAAATAAACCCAAGCAACATCCCTTGAACACAAAAGAACAGACAATGTAAGAAAGACAAACCTAATGTTTTCAAGCTGTGCAATTCGAGAAGAAGCATCAGGGCTGCGTACCCTTCGTCACTGTAATCCAACACTCGGTGTAGTACAGGCCTTCTCTGGGCCATAACCTAATTACATTGCACCAAAACCCCGCAATCATCAAGTTGGACATCTTGAATTCAGAGACAGGAGCCCCAAAAACTCACCACCCTCTCCTCTTTCGAAAACGCTCAATTCAATATTTTCAAATCTTGCAACATTTATACGGCACTTAAGCATGTGTCAAACTGCCCATACATCATAAGCTACGTTTATCCATACTACAAACCTCAAATTCAACATATCACAACTTGCTTCAGTCGCCTATCATTCATGTAATTCAAAGCTCCAGCTCAAAGGTTCAATAAATCCCAATTCACACGAAAAAACTGAAATCAAATCTGGTCACCGGCTGTAAGAAATGCCTCAACTCAAAGCGAAAAATCCAACAGCAACAGTAAAAATCAGATAAACCTCGACAAAAGACAGCAACATACCCCGAGGAAATAAAGAAGAGCGTCCCGCAAACTCGTCGGCAGATGCTCCGTCGCCGACATCTCAAAGAAAGTCGGGCGGGTGCCCTCGCCTCCCACCTGCATCAACATCTTGGCCTCCCCTTAAACCCAAACCAACGAACGCTACCCAGACTCAAACCCTCCCCTCTCCCAATCCTCCATCAAACCCTAACGCGCAACACTTGCTCACAAACCTCGCCTCCTCATCCTAATCTTGGCGAATCCGTTCCTCCATTCCTAACTTCAACTCCCCAGCACCCTTCAGACTCAAGTCCCCTTTCACCAACAAAAATTTAGAGGAAAACAGTCCCGAATTGCAACATGAATTCCACAGCATTGAGCTACCTCATGAGATCTGTGGATTGCTCCACAGACATCCTGAACCCAGAACGAAATAAAAAAGAGCGGCCCGCAAACTCCCAATGGCTGCAAATTTTGCAAACTGTGACATTCGATTGCTCACGTTAACAAAACGCAGGGATGTTAAGAGGAAAAGGAGGAGCCTGCATAAACATCCGGAACTAAACGTGAGTCCAACCCGGCCAAACCCTACTATGATATGTAAAAACTCTAAGCTACACTGAGAACTTGGCGAGGATCGCAGGGTTGGTGATTGACGGGAGTTGGTGAGGAAGGTATGGGAGTCTCCTCCCTTATACTTGTCTTTCAATCGACAAAAATGGATCGGGGTGCGAAGAAAATGGATCGGGGTGTGACGAGCCTCGAAATCGAGGACTAGCTAGGGCGATCGGGACCGTCGATCTCAAGAGAGCCATCTCCTCCGTCCGTTCCTATGCCGATGGTGGGGGCCCGCGATGAGGAAGATGGAACCTGTTCACTGTATTTCTTAATCACATGTGACAGAATGGCATGCCACGGTATGGGTATGCATGCGGATGGGCCATTGGGCTTGGGGCTTGGGGCTTGGGGCTTGGGGCTTAGGGCTTGGGGCTTGGGGCTTGGGGCTGGGCTCTTGGGGCTGGGGTCTTGGGGCTTGGGGCTTGGGGCTGGGGGCTTGATGTAAGGGCTTGGGGTAGGGGCTGGGGTAGCTTTGTGGGGAAAGGGTTGGGGTTGGTTAATGAACAAGGACATGGGTTTCAAAGTAATTTTATTATGCTTATAGTTATGTAAATGTGTTATTTATTTTCATGAGTCTTTATTAAAATATTTGATGATGTTTATTTTTGAATGTAATCAAACCTAAGATGGTGTATTATTTAAAATTTAATCATTTGAAGCTTTATGCTCACTTTCATATTAAAAAAAATAGAAATAATGATGTTTGTGTAATAATTGAAATTTATTTAAATTAAAATAAATTTGTAACTTTTTTGTTTTCCTATTACTACAAGTGCATGAATAAATTTACTATCATACAAAATCAACTCCATTATGAATTAAAGATTTTCAAAGATGATAGTTTCAATGTATCTAATGTGATTAATCGATAGTATTGGTGTTAGAGACATTGAAACTATCATTTTTGAAAATATATTACTTCTTTATGGAATATCTAGTTAAGACAAATAGACATGCATTTGAATTGTCTTAAAAAAATTATATACAATGCATAATTAGAAAAAGTGTAAAACTTGGAATTACATTCAATGAATAATTTAGAAAGTTACAATAACCATAGTAGGATGGTAGTAAAAACCACCACCATAAAGAGTTTTATTATATAAAATAATAAATGACAAAGCATTAAGTGTATCATATATCAATCTTCTATATGAAGTTGCATTGCTTTACTTTTATATGTTCAATAAATATTCAACTCCTTGAAAAACAACTCCAAACCTTGCTCACCTTTGCAATCATCTTTTTCTAGTGCACCACTATCACGACCTTTTGCAATAACATATTGGCAAATGTGACCACTCAAGGAATGTCCTACCGTCAAAGAATATGTTTAGTCCTTCACATTCAGGACATTCTTCTCGGCATAACTTTGGCAATTTCACCCTTGTACGTTTCTTTTGCACTAATTGTCTTCGTCGTAGTACTTTGATTCCACCACCTGGTCTTGGCAATTGAATTATTTGTAATTCAATTTTTTTTTCTTCTTCTTGTAGCTTCCATGTCCAAGTCTTGTATTTGTAACGTGAGCTTGCATATGAGTAATACTTCCATCCTCTCTTGGCAAAAAGATTCTATTTGGCTTTGGTACTAAACCCATGTTCTCTTGGAATACCGCCAATTTTTTTTCTCCTGCACTCTTAATTGCTTCACGTTGCTCCATTGTTAAAGCATCATATTTTTCCCTTGGATAGTTTTGTGTTGCGGTCACGTTTGAGATCTTCATGACCAACTCCCTTAGAAAATCAAGTCCATCGTGATCAAAATCACCGTGGGTCAAAATCAACTCCATTAGATTATGAATTAATCAACTTCATCAAAATCAACTCCATAAGATTATGGATTAATACATTAGATACATTGAAACTATCATCTTTGAAAATCTTTAATTCATAATGGAGTTGATTTTGTATGATAGTAAATTTATTCATGCACTTGTAGTAATAGGGAAACAAAAAAGTTACAAATTTATTTTAATTTAAATAAATTTCAATTATTACACAAACAACATTATTTCTATTTTTTTTAATATGAAAGTGAGCATAAAGCTTCAAATGATTAAATTCTAAATAATATACCATCTTAGGTTTGATTACATTCAAAAATAAACATCATCAAATATAAGGTTTCCGGTATAAGGTTCCGGTATACAAATATTCTGTACAACGAACATTGTGTTCCGTAGAGCTTGTGGTCCTGAACAAGTACACTAGGAAAAAAATGGAAGTTATTTGTTCAGCTCAAACCTCCTCCAAGCATTTATTCATTGTTGGAGACCCAGATTGTTAAGTTATTAATGGACCAGGTCAATGTGCTGGCTAAGATCTCTCTCACTATGCACAGCCATACCACAAATTGGACATGACACGGTTAGACTTCGGAGCGAGTTGCTTGGTGCGGGTATGATCGGTGCAGGTATGATCGGCTCAGACATGGCTGGTGCAGTTGAAGGCAAACTATCGAGATCCATCGCCGTTGGAAGTTGAGTCGAGAAGTGTTCGTCGTCTAAATGCGTATTGAGTTGTTGCTCGCGATCAGCTCCTCCAAACTTCACCAAACAAATGGGACATTCCACTTGGACGTCAATTGTTGCCGCACTGACGGGGCTCTCACTGACATTCTCATTTGAAAAAGCCCCGACTGGTCTATTTGCAGGTAAAGGTTGCTGCTCCTGAGCTAACATCCCTTGCCTAGCGAACGAGGGATCGGGTCCTCTGTTCATAGACTGCCCCCCTTCATGAGCTGCAGCTCTGTGAATGTCCATCTCTTTTAACATTATCGCACGGCCACACACATCACAATCTGCGGTTCGAGCGCCACATTCACTTTCATGCTGGGTGAGACCTTTTAGTTTGTCACGGACGTTGTCGGCGGGAGCACCGGCTTGAACCATGTCTCCACAGAATCGACAGCTAACCAATCGCTTCGGGCAAGTAGTAGCACGATGCTCAACCTTCAATTACGAACGGAAAAACAGTGATTAACACATGATATTTTAACTGCAGTACTTTCTCCAGAACCAGATGCGAAGACCCAAGCTAAATGAAAAACACCAAGGCCAAGACAAGTAAACTTGGTGAAAACAAAACATTAGGGTCACTGAAAACCATGTCGGCTACTAATTATACCAGTTTTACGGGATGATTTAACAGAAAAGTAAAGTCATTTAAATTTGACGCTCCAAAAGAACATGAAAACATTGAAAAACTTACCATAGCTTCCATCTCAAGCTCTACTCCACATTCACACTTCAATCGCTCATGAAACACCTTCATGTGCTTGGGCAATTCGTCCCCAGTCAATCCTAGCCCACACTTCGGGCAATGCGCATGTTTGTCCTTGTCTCCTTTCCGTAATACCACACCGCACCCTGGGTGCTGACACGCAAAGTTATGACGTCTGGAAACACAGAGAATTTACCAGTTAATAAAAAAAACATCCTCGCAGTAAATTGACTCAAAAGATGTGCACAGGAACTTAACCTCATGCAGAGGTTTTGCAGAGTTGCTGTTCAGAAGTCACATTGTCCAAATGATATGGATGGAACTAGCACACTTTCAAAAGAATATACAATCGAAGGGTAATGATTGTGTCCAGTCATGTCTCACCTACAATACGCCTCATGGAGCATGAAGGTCCTCGCAGGAATCAACTGTTTACAGTTTTGACAGAGACTGAATCCATCATCTGGTTGAACAGACTGAGATGAACTACCCACGGCCTCTTTGTCACCTGCACTTGAACCCAGTCTCTGGCCCTGGATGCCTCTGGATTCAATAGCCTTCGCTTCAACCCACAATCTGAAACTGGTATTCCCTTGAAAACCAAAAACTCCAACACTATATCCACCAGCGTTCACTGCATTTGTCACCGTTCCTGTACTCGGTGAGGCTGTCATGCATATAACCTTAGAACCCATGTCATGAGATGACCATTGATGCTGATGTTTCGTTGGAAAAAGAAGCGGATGTGCAGACACATACAGGTCTGCATCAGCATCGCTGCCTCCTTTGTTCTCAACCTCTAGATGTACTAAGACATCTAAGGTGCCAGCCTCAATACCTTTCTCAGCTTGCGAATCAATGGTGAAACGGTAGTAGGTGTATTTGCCTTCTTCTACCAGACCAGATTCCGCTTTTCCCAAAATAAGAGGTGTCAATCTGCTCTGAGGACTTGCTCCTGTTTCGCCAGGTCCTACAACATCAACCTCCAAGTCTGTTTCCAGTACAGAGATATTGCTCTGAGGTTTGAGTTCCAGAACTCGCAAACCATAATCAATGCCCCCGTGCTGAACTGTAAGTAGATCACCCTGTGTCAACGATGCATGTTGCCTAAGTTCTGTCTCCAAGACTGCCTTATGGTTAATCACATCAGCAAAATCACGCCCTTCTGGCTGCAATTTTGCATATGTGCCCTTTGGAAGCCTCACATAACGTACTCTAGCCTCAGGTGTCCCTGTATGACTGCTACTCGATAGATATTCTGGGTCTGTAAATCCGGCATTGCGCCATACATGGGGAGGAAGCTCAACAAAACCCTCCTCTGCTGTGAATTCTAGCACACCGGCATGCGTTAACCTTGTTTTTGAACTTTCTCCATTCTGTACGAGTACAATAGGCAAATGTAAACACAATGACAGATTTTAGACCACCACTGAAACGTGACAATGTGAATAGACAACCCTAATCAGATTCAGATGCTAATGATAGAAAACATGACTTCTCAAAGCTCAATGCAAGACCTGCATATGCATGTCACAAATTGTTACGTCTTCAAATCCAATATGTAATCGGATCATACACGTATATTGCTTCGATCAGTACTTTACCTCTTCCAGGTTAGTTGAAGATGAGCTCGCTGGGCTTGAACGGCTCGGTTGATATACCGCAGACACTTCAAAAAACATCGGACCTTTGTCTATCGCACTCTGAGAGGACAGTTGTTCAAAGGACGAAGGCGGCAGCCGAATTTTATCACCTTTTCCTACGATAGATAATGCCTTGAATACCCTATGATAAATAATCCCATCTCCAGCTTCCAGATCCTCCTGTTCTTGCTCTGCTGCCTGAACATGTCAAGGAAAAACATCAGTTGCTGGACAGATCTAGGGGAAGACTTAAACAATGAACCCCATAAACAGACAAGCTGATGAAGTTAAAGAAAGCAAATAGCAATCCAATATAAGGCGGCAGTGGACGGGAAACCCAAACCCAGTCTAAATGATTACTAACTTCAAAAATCATCTTCAGACAACCACATTTCTAGAAAGCGTGCAGCAGCATCCGAACCCTCTTCTAAAACATAATTAAAAACGCTATATTCATGAAAAATGAGCGAGATTCACGACCCAATCATCCAGCACTTGGATATTACAGATGACAGCAGAACCACCTCAAACATAAATTTCAGCAGCAGCTCCCGCTAACAAGCAGAGCTCTAAATGGAGAAATAGTGCACAAGTTGAGTTAATTCCTAAATCCAGGAGCTCCTGCTGACAGACCTCGGTAGAAAGCAAACTCTTGATCTCAAAAATGATTACAATCTCACCTTCGTCACATGCTTCAGCTAATCAGACCTCATAAACGCGTAGCAAGCTTCGAGCTGCTTCTCTCAAAACCCTAACTATGGACGAACAGTGTATATCGATGAATCACAATACTAGCGCATTCCAAAGCATTATTTGCTCAGTTTCAACATTCAGTGCAGAGATCGAATACATACGGCAAGAGCTGCAGCGGATTCTTCCATTCGGCGAATCCGTTGTGCGGCTTCGAGCGCTTCTTGTCGCTTCGCAGCTTCTTCTCTGGCTTTTTTCTCTTGCTCCAACCGCTTCCTCGCCCTCTCCTTCTTCTCCTTCTGCTCCTTCTCCCATTTTGCTTTTGCAGCTCGCAACTCAAAATCCATTGTCAAATCCTGCAGACTTTTGCTCAGCAGCTTTCGAAGTCCTCTGTAGCTTCCACCCTATTCCCAACTTCGAACCAAAGGCAGTCCCTGCGATCATCAACCAAGTGCAGACCACAATGTGAATACACAACCCTAACCAGACACAGACAATGTTGATTAGCACCCTACAGCTCACCGATTGCTGAGCAACGCGAAGAATCGATGATCTTAGAACAGGTGACGATCCTGACGAACTGTAGCAAGCAGACCGTGTTCCAATCACCTTCATAAAGCTCCAATGATTGGAGATCACTGGCCTGAGAATCGAAAACGAAAAGTGCCATTTTAATCTACGACTTCATCTCGTTTTTATTTTAACACGTTAGCAATCAAGTCTCTGCGCTACGAGAATCGAAAACAGGAAATGTAAACCCAAGGAACGCACAGTTTACAAAGATACCAACTCAATCGTGCATTTTAGGTCAAAATTGTAAAAACACCACAAGCAATCGCCAACGGACGGCAGACGACAAGAGGTCATCTGCACATCACAACACCCAATTGCGCTGATACTCGCAACAACCACCAGTCTATGAACCGCAAAATCACTAACTTAGGGTTTACTACAGCTCCTCCTCACGAAACACTCGACCCTGCCCATCCCTGCGAATCCCTCGCCACTTCAAGCTAAACTCAGAGAGACGAAAACCCCTGAAGTTCAATTCCAAAACGCACCTCAAGCAAGCAAAATCCCGAATCCCGTCCCTGCCTTCACCTTCCCAAATGAGCAATTCAAACTGTGGCACTAAGTGCGAAGAAATACCGATCAAACTAACTGCGCTCAATTCCAACAAGAGAACAGCACCCAGATGAAGACCCAAGTGATCATAATCCTACACACTCAGTGTAGCGAGAAGCTAATTGACAACGAGAACCACAGCAGTTCATGCAATCGGCAGGGAAGCCGGTGGTCACTAACCTTGGCCTGTGAGGCCGGTATGCGTGCGTGAAGCTTCGTCCTCTGCTGGTGAGGAAAGACGAGGCGCCCCAACTTAGCCACCACACTGGCTTACTATAGCTTGAAGCTCACTTCATCCAAGTTGGGTCTTGCCAGAAACATCGGCAGTGGGCCTCAAGACATGGACAAGTTCTTATACGTCGCCGACTACATGTACAGAGAGAGAACTTTCTAGCACCTCGCCCCAGTTTCACGCGCAATTGTCCGCCTCCGCGACCGCCTTTTACTTTTCTGGAGGTTTTGTTTCGGGATGGTTTTGTGGAATTAGCAAAAGTGTTGCCTCGCTTCTAACTTGGTTCAGCTGAAACTGGTGCTAAACTGCCAACGCACCCCTTCGTCCCTGATTTCGGCTGAACGTTCCTCTACTTGCATCATATCTCTCCACTGACACAAGATAGACTTTCTGCACATCTGGGTTTCAATTGTTGGAAGCCACAGTGGATGGTTTAGGATGTTGCAGTCATGTCACACATGCAGGGACGATGTCAATCCATGTCTGTGTTGTGTTTCATGTGTTTTCAACTTGTAGATTAGTGATGATGTAGTGCGAAGGTGGAGGCAGCGCAGGGTAGGGCGTCGTCTTTCTCGTGTTGGGAGAATTTGGAGAGTAGGGGGTGGTCATGACAGGAACCCACGAGCACAGCAGCGAGTACGAGAATGAGACGTGCAGGAAGTGCAAGAAGAACCAGAAGTTCACGGCCATGCAATGCGGGCCCGAGCGCCACAGCAGCTTTCACGACGAGCTCATTGGGATCCTGCCCACGCGGCCGAAGCCCAAGGGGGATAAGCCCGAGGTGCGGCACCGCCTGGAATGTAAGGGCAAGCCGCGCCATGAGCCGCCCAACATGGAGTTCGAGGTCGACAGCGCCAACAACTACTTGGACGAGTTTCCGGCCCCGGAACAGCCCAAGGCTGCTCAACCCAAACCTACCGGAGACATCAAAATGTCCAACTTCAAGTCGAAGGCGGTCTACTGCGAGGTAGGACTTCATAACCTCACATCAGTCTTGACCTGCATCTCCCGTTACCAACTTGCGAGTGAGTTTGTTGAATGGGTGTGGAGCAGGTGAAGCTGGCGGATCTGCTAGGGAGGGCGGGGCCGCGAGCGCGGCCCTTCACGCCGGGCAAGTACGAGAATGCTCCGGATAGCTACAGAGCTAGCAGTTGTTGCCTCGTAAGCAGACATGGTTGCCTTACTCCTTGTGTTGTCTTACTCCTCCCATCTCCTTGTGGTTCGACACCAAGTTGGGAGGCATCGGAGTGTGGGCATCAGTTGTTGCATGGGAATTAGGGTTAGAGGAGGAAGGGATGTGACCAGCTCCGATCGGGATGATGACTTGTCCATGGCCCTCTGCGTAGGGTGCAGATGCTGGGCGAGATAAGCGACATAAACACGCCATACTCACGCGTGCTGCGCACCATTCTCCAGAATTTAGAGCAGGCGATCTACAGCAACTACGTCACTCCCCACACTGAGGGCACGTTTGACCAGGTGCGTTGCTCGAAACCTCGATTGCTTCCAAGCTCCTACTCTCCATCACCTGTTGATTCTTCACCTGTGAATCTCGTCATGTGCCTCCGATTTGCAGTAGTTGTGAAATTCTGGTTCAAGGTTGGTTTTACAGCTCATATCTTGAGCCATTTCTGAGCTTATGAACATCATGCTTTCACTCATTTTGTAAGTCTTCGAACTATCATGTTAGTCCCAAGCCTTGCTCCGAAAGGGTGTTTGTTTCTGTGCATCGGGGATGAATTAATTCCAATAGTGCATTCCAATTGTGCGGATTGTTTCTGTGAGGTTCAAGTGATTGGTATCAAACTGGGTGGATTGCGCCAGGTTCCCTATTTTGAGCTCGTGGACAAACTGGAGGCTCAAAATCAAAAGATGCTGGAAGAGCAACAGCGGTGGAAAGTTATAGTGAAAGAGCATAAAAGCGCTGCTGATGGCATCCAGGAACACATGGAGGTTCGTCATTGTACAAATACACGACCGTAAGTGGCCTCTAATCAGCGATTAGTTATCCTGGTGCAAAATCAGCGAGAGTGAGCACGGTAGCTTTGATGATTAGTGTGGTCTTCTCTTCTCAACAACGATGGAAGTGTGTTTGGACCTGATTTGCTGACTAAGTCGACATGATTATTTAACCTTGGTGAGATGGTTTCATTTGACTCAGGATTTGAATGATCTCCTTCTGAAGGAGAAGGCCAAAGTGGCAGAACTCCAGCATGACTTACTGATCGCGCAAAAGTCATTGAGGAAAGTCACGGAGAAGGTACTGTTTGTAGACCTCGTCTTAAGCGGAAAGAGTTCGAAATCAGCTCATCTCTTCGACTGGTACAGATTTATTTCGGACCGATCCAGGGTCCTTGGCTAACCTTGTGGCAGCGTTTACACCAGTGCAGGCGAAGGATCTCGATCACAAAGTTGAACAATCGAGGGCTCTAGTTTTTGATGCGTCCAACATCAAACAGAAATATGTAAGTGAATCGTTATTCAAAGCAACTCCAACTCATTCATGTAACAGTTTGAGTACTGTGATAGCTCTTGCTCAACAATTATGTCACTTTTCTCTACTGCCATACTCTCTGCAATATTACCTTCTCGCATGCTATCTTTTCTGAATACATAGGTTTATACGAAATCTCCATTTTACCTTGCCACCATGGTAGAAAATAATCGAAATGTGAGTTCCTAGAATTCTATTGTTTATCCATCTCCTGACATGTACCTCTTAGATGTGAACGGCAGGAAGAGATGGTGGAAAAGCATGATAACGTCCAGGCTCGTTATATCGAGCTCACTAAGGAGGTTCAGCGTCTCCAACAAAATCTCGCTGCGGCTCGCCAAGAAGCAGCTGATGGGTGCCAATCCACTGGATCCTTGATCCCAGCTCACTGAAATAATTCTAAATTGCTTGAGAATTACAACAAATGAAGCTGTCCTCCCACAATCTGTACTGATTCCTTCTTTTCTTCCCATGGGTTGTGAGCTTGGCAGAGTACGCAAATCGAAGTACAACGCCCTCCACGACGAACTTATGAACACACAGTCACTACTCCAAAAGGCGCAGAAATATGAGCGCCAGGCACAGACCTACACCCCTCGTCCCAACTGGCCTCAAATACGTGGAGGCCCTTTCATTGGCTTCCCCACTACCCAGCAAGCTGCCGAGATTGTGAACGAGAACAAGGAATTGATGGAGAGGAACCTCAGATTGGAAGCTGAGGCTGCTACTCTCGCCGTTGCTCTCGCTGAGGTATGTGTTTATTTTTTCAGAATGATCACATTTCCAGTAACCTCAGAATGTAATCTTCTCTTCCATTTGATTCCATCTCTTCCAAATTGTGGTTCTCTGTTGTGATTTGCAGGCTCAACAACCCAAGGCACCTCCTGAGAAAAAAGGAAAGGGTAAAGGAGGGAAAGGCAAGGGTAAAAAGAAATGAATCTGCTTAGTATTCTACATTTCTTTGCAACACAAGCTGGCTGAAAGGCGACCCAACCTCGTTACACAACAACTTTGTGAATGTTTTGTTGTTTAGGTGAATAGACTGTGGCAACAAATGTGCCCCATTGGTCTAGTACATGAGCAAAACATGAACATGGTAAGAGAATGGACATGCAATTAACCTCCAAATAAAGTATTCTAACATAAACAGATATGATGTGCTTAACCCCATTGTGGCATGTGATGACGCAAATGAAATGCAACTTCTTCTCCTCCAATTAACACGATGTTTTAAATTCCATGATGAATCAAGGAATCTGAAATTGAAGTGGTTTGAATTAAATATGTAAGTAGTGACTTAATGTCCGATGGAGTAAGAAAACATCGTTTATAATGTTATGTTCAGTCTTGGAGATCAAAGAGAGATACGGTAGCTAATTTTAATAAAGCGGCCAGAAGGAGGTTACTGCTACTTTCCTTCATCTGACTAATTGAAGCTACTGTATCAAAAAGTTGGAGAAATTTCTCAAAGATCACCCTACTGTCATTGAGATCGCTGCTGAACTTATGTTTGTGTTCTGGTAAAAACATGCCCTCTGCCGTTCACCTAAGGGCCAGTTTATACTCAGGGCCGGATTGAGGGCTGGCCCAAACTATTCAAATTTCATCGTTTGATTTTTTCAAATCAGGCCCATGGGTTTTATTCTAGGGCCGAATCGGAACTTCAATTTGTCTTATGTGGCATCCTACATGGCACTGTTTTGATGCCAAAATATTTTGGCCTTACTGATGTAATTGGGACAAGATTTTCTTTGACTCAGACTCCCAACTTGAGCCAAAACTGAAGCTCAGATAAGAGGCTGAATTAGTGTGCAATCCGACCTACCTTCCGGTGAGCCCTAGATGGTGTATAAAGTGGGCCTAAGTTTTCAATCCGGCTATTGCCTGAAGTTGGCCCACCACAAGTTTAACAAGCCTTGCCTAGGAAGTGGAAGTGGCAGCACAGTTATGATGTTGTCATACATCTTCGCATTTTGCATGGCCTGACATTTCAGAACATGTACGGTCCTGTTTTGTGCAATTCAAAAAATGCCTACAGATCCATCATTATGTCCTCTTTGGAGAAAACTGAGATGCCTAGCACCATTTGATAATTTTGATTGTTTGCAGAATTGAAGGATGCGAAGTCAGTCTTTGGCTGCTTGAATTCATCTGCTGATGTGGAATGATGCATCTTGCTGTTTATTGCGGCTGGATTTCTAAAACTTGAATTCAGTTAAAGACTGAATAATTGAGTGACTGTTTCCCATTGTCACTGGATTGAACCAATCTGTTATCCCACATTGAAGCTGATACAGTGGCTGATGTGAACAGCTTGCGAAGGCCTCATTGCCTCCTCAATACTGCTAAGGAGTTCCTTACAGTATGGGCATTTCAGACTAGGCCAGGGCCAAGGGCTGAGCAATTCTAGCTATTTTATTGGTCTAGAGCTGAAAATTGACCCTTCACACTAGGGACCAAAGGCCTTGAAAATGCCTACATGGTAGCATTTTTTAAGAGTTTTGGTGTCAAGAGTTTAGCCTTTGAAAAAATAAAAATAAAATGGTTCAATAAGAATAAAAACCCAAACTCCTTCTCATGAAAATATTCAAAAATCACTAATTTAATATTTTAATAATTTTCTACAATTCCAAAACTTGGCCCGTCAGTATAATTTGGTCTTCAACAAAGGTTCGACCCTTGTGCTCTGTGTGGAACGTCCCTTATACTGTATGGAATGCCCATCCATGAATATTGACAAGTTTGTTTACACCAACGACTAGTCTCATAACTTAGGGATAGAACCGTGCAGCAGTGAAGGACATTCCTCATCATCTACTCCCGTGCTACATTATTCTCAAATGTCCGATCTGCTGATTCCCAGTGTCAGCACACAGCTACAGACAACAAAAGAGCAGACTGTCAGAGCGGTAAACAAACAACTTCAATTCGAACATCCATACAACCCCAAAGCCCGGTCAAGCCAAATCCCACGCATCACCTATGACGCCATACCGAACCCGACCCTCACTTTCCCCTCCCCGAACCTTCCCAATCAACCCCAAACCAAATCCCGAACCATCCCGAGCCTCACCCGAGCCAACGAGGCGGGGCCCATAAACCCTAATTCCATCCCCCTGATTCTCCCGCCACAACGTAGCAACATCCAATACCTAAAACCGCGTAAGTGTACCCGAGAAGGACATTTGGATGATTGGACTCTAAGAATAGGGTAGATGGTGTAATGGGAGTGAGCTTGAGCATCAGTGCGACAGTGATGCTGTGTATTTTGTGCCTTTTTTCTGTGAGTGTTGTGTTGGGAGGGTCTTCCGGTGATTGTTGTGTCGTGGATTATGTAGCTCTGGGAGGTTCGCGGGAGGAGTAGCAGTAGCAGCGGCGGCCGAGGAGCGTCATCGCCGTCGCCATGACGACCATTACCTCGCAGGAGATGAACTTCCTCATCTTCCGCTACTTGCACGAGTCCGGTACAGCTCTGTCTGCTCTTGTTCTTGTTCGTTGTATTTTGCTACAGTGCTCCACTTCAATTTCTGTTGTTTTCAGCATTTCGATTTTTGGTTGTTTGTTTTTGTGACGGTTTTTTGAAAATTTAGTGTAGTTTTTTTGTGGTGAGAGGGCTGGTTTTGAATTTTAGTTCTGGTGGAGGTGCCTGGGAATTACGGGAGTTTCGAATGGAGGGATTGATTTGGAAAATGTGTAGTGAGGTGTGTAGTGCGGGATCGGCGTTTGAAGGGAGTGGATAGTTTTGCGTTTTGTGTTTGGCTGATGTTTAGGGTTTAGAGCAGGTGTTTTCAGCTGTGGGAGTGTTATTGACGAGTAGGTAGAGTGCTAGGGTTTTGTTCGGATTTGTTTAGGTGATGAGGGAAGAGAGAATGGCCGAGAGTTTCAGCCGACTAAGGTGTTCTTTCTCTTTGTGCTTGTTATTGGTCAGGTTTCACGCACTCAGCCTTTGTGCTAGGTTATGAAGCTGGCTTGTATAAAAGCAGCATTGACGGGAATAGTGTGCCTACCGGTGCACTTATTTCGTTTGTTCAGAAGGGATTGCAGTACCTTGAGATGGAGGCAAACTTGAATGATGTGAGTTGATAAACTATCCCTTTTGTTCTAGCTACTACCAGAAGTCGCTATTTCAGAAAGCGCTGATCGTTTCTTTTGGTCTACAGTTGTGTCGTAGCGAAGCTACCGCCTAATACCTGGCAAAGTTCTTTAGAACTGAGAATGATCAGCTGCTGTTTTATGACTCAGTCTAGCTAGTAGGAGTGGAATTGCTTCGTTCAGCAGCCGCTTTAGTATTGAAAATACCTCAGTGTTTGTCAAAATACTGTGTAGTGATTGCTTCTAAAATTATCTGGAATTTTTCAAGGAGTTCTCTTGACCTTGTTCTGTCCGATATAAATTTTAGCATTTGCTCTTAACAGGATGGAACAGAGGTCGATGGCGACTTTTCCCTTCTCCAACCCGTGGACCTTCTGACCAAAGACATGATGGAGCTGCGGATGATGATCAAGGAGAAGCGATCGAAGGTTGAAAGAGAGAAAGAAAAGGAAAAAGAGAAGGAGAGAGAGAAGGAACGGGAAAAGGAACGTGAACGAGAAAAAGAGAGGGAGAGGGAAAGGGAGCGTCAAGAGCGTGAGAAGGAGCGAGAGCGAGAAAGAGAGCGGGTGGAACGGGAGAGAGACCGTGAGAGAGAGAAGGAAAAGGAGAGAGAGAAAGAGAGAGAGCGAGACCGGTCTGAGCGAGAGAAGGAACGTGATGAGAAGATCAAAGTTAAG
The DNA here is from genome assembly GCA_014871385.1 of Ceratodon purpureus. NCBI lineage: Eukaryota > Viridiplantae > Streptophyta > Bryopsida > Pseudoditrichales > Ditrichaceae > Ceratodon > Ceratodon purpureus. The sequence continues at coordinate 1,557,966 of CM026421.1, read as the reverse complement.
GCGGAAGAGCCTCGAGGAGCTCCTAGTGGAGGTAAACATTTAACTTATCGTTCGTCATTTTCTATTTAAGTTTGTATCCTGCGACGCTGATTAAAGGCATGATAGATTGTGAACAACTACAGCTTATTGTTATATCAAAACCAGAACTCATTCTTTAACTACAGCTTTAACTTGTTGTTGAAGATAAACTACACCTCATTGTTAAATGCTCGGTCCCTTCCCGAACACGTTATAAATGTAGCAGCTATTGACATGTCATAAGATGATCACAAGTGCCAGGCCATGGGGCATTTATAGTCAGCCCAGACGTGTTTAGATCATCATCTCCAGTCTTTTACTAGTATCGTTGCAATTTTTGCTGATTAACATGTCGAGCTCAAGTACAAGCACGCTAACTAGCTTACCCAGCTTAACAGAAGGTCATATCTCATGCAGCTAGTCTTTGTTTGCATTATCCTTGAACCGTTGACTACGGTAATTGACTTGTTTGCTGTACACGTTGTTAAAGAAGTAGCTACTGTATTTGGTCGAAAGTTCAGAAGTCTAACCTCTTTGAATTGGCGATAACGTGGCTCCTTTGTTGATTGCAGATCAAATGGAGGTTGCAAGTGGGGTGCCGCTCCAAGGCAATGAAATATCACATGCTGACGTCACTATCTTAGAAGGGCACACTTCGGAGGTATACACTACGTTATTTTCTCGACATAGAGTTGTCTGCATCTCGGCAATATGTTCTGTATTCAGATTTTTAGGTGATGAGAAGAAGATTGAGTTTAATCGTCGATTCCAAGTTACAAATAGGCATTGCATGACCGCCATTTGCATGGAGTGTTCTTGCAGTGTAGTCGCTACCATTTCTCTTATGTCCAGACTATTTTAATGTGTTTGTGTGTGACTTTGTTGCGAACGCAGGTTTTTATTTGTGCATGGAGCCCATCAGGATCTCTCCTTGCCTCGGGGTAAGTCCATGATCTTTTGTCTAGAGAACTGATTTATGCAACAGAACTTGCACTCTCGGAATGTTAGTACCCTCATTTCTATAGGAAAGATCTTTGTTGCATCTTTAGCTTTCAAGCTCTGTGTCATGTCAAAAAACCGTTGAGAGAATTGGCTTTTATCGTAGTAAGGGGTGTTGTCAACGCATCTTTCTGACCTACTACTCACCGCTTTATCTTCTCTATTCAACTAATCTGATAATTATAATGCAGATCTGGGGATTCAACTGCGAGAATATGGACCATTGGTGATGTCCTTCCCGGAAATTCTGCATCGGCTCCCAAGCCTCTTGTGCTGAAACATTTTAAGGGCAAGACTAACGAGAAGAGCAAAGATGTGACTACCCTGGACTGGAACGTAAGCTAGTTGATGTAACATCTCACATTTCTTTGCTACTTTATGTGGAAGTTGTTTCATTACTTGAGTGCTATGTGGAATCTCAGATATTCGGTTCAGTGAAGCGATTGATGTGAACATCAGGCTGCTTATCAATTGACTGTTTGTAAAATGGCTGCTGCTGCTGCAGGGGGAGGGTACACTTCTTGCTACTGGATCATATGATGGGCAAGCTCGAATTTGGAGTAAAGATGGTACGATTATGGTAGTTTTTGGTGTAAGGAGTAACTAAAAAGTCGCGATTAAATTTCCTGTTTTTCTAATATCGTTCAAACCGTTCTTATATGTTACGAGACTGTTTTCTATTGGTGCCTTCTGCTATTGGAGAAGATTCCTATTCTCGTGAGGCCTTCAGCTAGTTTTCAAACTGCTATACGTACTCGAGCTGAATCATTCCCTTCTGTTGATCCAGGAGAATTGAAGAACACCCTCAATAAACATAAGGGTCCAATATTTTCTCTGAAATGGAACAAGAAGGGAGACTGCTTGCTTAGTGGCAGTGTGGATAAGACTGCCATTATTTGGGATGCTAAGACTGGTGATGTGAAGCAACAGTTTGAGTACCATACTGGTAGGTATTTGTACGCTTTTGAAATTGTGCAGTGCTGCCATTTTATAATTGCTTATTGTTTTAGTATTATTTTCAGATGCATGTTTAGACTAGATCTGTTACGTTTGGTTTTGACATTATCGTAAAGTTACCCAGTTTGAAAGTTTCTATCTTCTGTAGTTGTCTTACGATAGTATTTAGAAATTATTACTTGCTTGGGCTGTTATCCTCGCTATTTTAAAGTACACTATTTTATAGCTCAAATCGTAAGCCCATTTCTAATGTTTGTAATCTTGCAGCACCTACATTGGATGTTGATTGGCGCAACAATCTCTCATTTGCAACATGCTCGACTGACAAGATGATTTATGTCTGCAAGCTTGGAGATACGCGTCCAGTGAAAGTTTTCCAAGGTCATCAGGTATGTGCAGTCTTCTGTAGATACAAGTGACAATGATCGTAGTCCCTTTTTCTGCAACTCTACACTATGTTTTCAAATTGTGTTTTAACTCTTCAGAGACCTATTTTGGCTCACTAGCTCTTGGCGTGATGGAGATGTTCGCTTTCTTTCTTCGAGGATCTGATTCTTTGATATATGTGTATTTGGTCTAGGACGAGGTGAACGCTATTAAGTGGGACCCCACCGGTACTCTTTTGGCCTCATGCTCCGATGATTATACAGCTAAGGTATGTTCGCACTTCTGTCTAGTTGTTTAACAATTGCAATATTTTGAAGCGCCTGTGCCCTATACCATAACTTTGCTCAAGTTTTTCGCATCATCCAAACTGATAAAGAAGTGTTTTGCAGATTTGGAGTTTGAAGCAAGATAGGTGTCTTCATGATCTCAAGGAACATACGAAGGTAAGTGGTGCATTTCTAAAAGATGCTATAAACATGTTAATTTTTTGGTCGACCACCTCCATAAAGCTTGATGTTGACATTGACTTACAATTTATTTACCTATCTGCAGGAGATTTATACCATTAAGTGGAGTCCTACAGGACCAGGATCAGCAAATCCAAACCGAGATCTGGTATTGGCAAGGTAATGTGTTCATTGGTAATCTAAGTTCAATTTCAGTCTAATTTTTTATGCATTTTCCTTTTGCCCTATCATTACAATATTTTTCTTGCCATTGTTCTGATTTTGGAAGTTCTTCATGCAGTGCTTCTTTTGATGCTACAATCAAGCTTTGGGATGTTGAACAAGGGTCGCAGCTCTTCAGTCTTACACATCACAGGTAATTGACAGGACAATTGTTCCTTTTTGGTTTGTATTCTGAATCTAGTTCTTGTTTGCCCTCATATTTTTGGGTAGTAAAGCATGGCCTCTTAGTAACCACTCTTCCTTCGGCGTGGTTGCAGTGAACCTGTGTATTCTGTGGCCTTTAGTCCGAATGGGGAGTATCTCGCAAGTGGGTCATTCGACAAGTGTCTTCACATCTGGTCGGTTAAAGATGGCAGCTTGGTGAAGACCTACCGTGGAAGTGGCGGTATATTTGAGGTTTGCTGGAATCGCGAGGGGGATAAGGTGGCTGCTTGCTTTTCTAACAACACTGTTTGTGTGTTGGATTTCCGGTTGTAGATGTACACATACTGGCTTCTGTTGGTTTCCATCCGTATTTAAGTGTCCAGTTGTCCCATGTACAGTTAGGTTATTTACATTATCAATTTTATCCATGACGAACATTTTTCCCGCGCTAGGAAATAGGGACTTGCATTGTTTGATGTAGTGACACCTTGCAATCATGTTGTGACCTCAGCTACACTTTTGATTCTATCTAGTGTGGGTTGTTGAATAATGTGATGCACAGATAGAAGAACCCACATTAAATGAGCTTACAATCTCAAATAATGTTGGTTTGTGATTTGCACTGTGATTTATGATTTACATGGATATGTTTTAATTTAAGTTATACAAGAATGTACATTTACAAAAACCCTCACTTAATGAAGAAACATACATAATGAACCACTTCCTCTACTCTCCTACATTACCATTTACTTGTGAGAGCTTTACAAAAATTGATTTTGAATTGGAGATGTGTTATCGGTTGTGCTTATTTTTCTAAGCAGTAGAGATTGTATGCTTTCTACATACGATAGTGGTAATTGGCATGTACGGAAAGTCTATTGGTGAAGTGCAAATTCAAAAAAACATAATTCCCTTGTCTTTACTAATTGAATGTAGTTTTCTATGGTTACCTTCCAATAAATCATGACAGAAAGAGTTAGCTTTGATTCACCCTGGCGCTCACGAGTTGGCTCTTCATCTTCATCACCACCTCCATATACAGCTCTAATTTTTCAACAATATGCGCCAAAATCGTTTACATACTTTGATTTCAAATCCTCGGAACAGCATACTCTAATCTGTCACTTCCAAGGCATCTTAAGTATATATTGACAGGGTACGAGGACATTTAGGGTTTAACATTTATCAGTTTTTTTACAATTTGAATGATGATTGTACCACAAGTATTTTCAAATCTCTACAATATATTGAAAAAATCTATTTTTTTGAAGTTGATTTTGCTCTGTTCTGATTTTGTTCTCTTCATCTAACGTTCGATTTGTGTGTACTTAAGAAATTTTTTGTGTGTAATTAAAAGTAAGAAATTCCATTCAACAGTACAGACAAGCACCAATCTGATGCTAACTTTGAAACTACAACACTTCTCTGCAAATTCAACCTAACGAAGCTACAAATCAATGTCAAAGAGACTACTTCTTCATTCTAACAGTCATGCACAATCTCTCACAATAAAATCAGATTGAAAACCAATCCATCAAGGTGCAATTCTACATTTCCAGGCAGCAGAATGGAACAGGAACCTAATAACTTCGAAAGCTGATTGAGGCGGATGCATAAATACATTCAAAACTGAGCTTTATTACAGATCTGAAAAAGGTTTGCACAATTCGGTCACAAGCCAATGATTCAAAGCTGAAGCAGAACTCTGGAGGTCTGCTTCATGGACACCCGGGTGCCTGGAATTGCACATGTTTACAAAACTAAAGACTCGCCTGACTCAGCTTAAGCAGAGTGGCTGTGGCCGTGCAGCGAGGTCGCCAGGCTCCACACGAAGCCGAAGGGGTCGATAACCTTGCCGTAGCGCTGGCCCCATGGCTGGTCCGCCACCTCCTCCGACACCTTGGCTCCCGCTTCCACTGCCCTCTTGAACGCCCCGTCCACGTCGTTGGTGTCCAAGTGCAGGATGACGGGCGTTCCGTGAAGTGTTGACACCGTGTGGACACTGCCATTGCATAAAATTTTCATTCCCAGAGTTATGTTTGGACTGATAAAAACAGTTGCATGAAAAAAGAAAGTCGCTACTTAGGCAATGACTACTGGTGCTGGCTGACTGGTTCGCGTTCGTTAACAATGCAATGCAGCTAAGCCAACATGCAATGTAAAGAAAATGAAGGTGGAGAAATTTGTAGCAAGATACAACTCAGGTGTTACTATCAGGTGTTCCTCCCGAACCTACGCATCATACTTGCAATCATTCAAAAACCTCGTTTCGAAGATCAAACTCAGTTTTCATTCTACTGATGCTTTACGACAACACGAGATTGATTTAGGAATTTAGCACCATCGGACATTCACAGAGATCGTGACGACATTAGACTGGGAGCAGCGTGAAAGAACATCGGCTGCAAGATGACTCCTGTTATTACCTGGACCCAAGCTCCTCGGTTTCTTCCACGAGCAGGATATCAGCCTGCCCGAAACGCAGATGCGCATGGTCGACGCTCTTGTCCGACCCCGTGGGGTGCAGCTTCTTCACCGTCTGCTTCTTCACGATCTCCGCCCCGAACGCCTTCTTGTAAAACGCGATCGCGTCGCCCACCTGGTTTGGCTTCACCACCAAGTGCGGCTTCACCTCGTCATAAGTAATCTCCGCCATGGTATCGTAACAACAAAGATCCTCCTCACACAATGTCACACAACCCCGAACCTCTTCACCAAATCCCAACTCAGAACTTTTTCCTCTACACCGAAAAAATCAGTTCTTCAACGCTGTCTCTACAGACACAGAGCAGTCCTGACTGTGGATTGTGATGAGGGAGATGGGAGAAGACGGAGGCTTTTATGAGGCATGGGCAGGCATGCAGCGCCAAAGTGGACAGAGCAGGCAAGTGGCGCGTGTCGTCGATCACCTTCAGTGCTCAGTCTTGCGGTGTCATTCGGATCGATGTCGACGAGTCAGCTGCCGGCCCCTGCCCCATGAAACACTTGCCTTCATTTTTCATGGCGTTTCATAATGCTCAGATTCTGGATGTTCGGATATTATTAGGATTCCAAAACTCATGTGCCTTGGAGTATCTGCTCAATTGGACACGATGTCTGTTTCTGTGTGCAACGTGCAGAATTTCATGTCAGTTTGCAAGAAACTAATTGCTACAAATTGCTGCCAGGAAAAATGAAATGGATTGTTGTTGCACCAGGTAAATAATTACCATACAAATAAGTTATGTTATTTCTTCACAACAACATGCAACAACATGCAATAACATGCAATATTAACATTCGAGTGGAGGGATAAATAACATTGATTGAAGTCTGGTGTATAACTTAAATCCTAAATTTTTGCGGTATGAAGTGATCACCAAAATGATTTACGAAATCTAGATGTGGTTTTAAATTATTTAACATGATGTTGGAGTTGTTTGTGAAGAAGCTTGAGTATTAGACGAGGTCATAATCAAATCATGGGAAACGTTTTTAGTATTACTGTGCGTTACTGTTGAGACTGTGACGGTATTTGACAGGACTACAGTTTTGATGTAACGTTATCCACAACAGTCAGGGCGTGAATTGCGTGTTATTGTGAAGTGGTTTGGGCATGAAACACTTGTTGTGTTGGGGTGCATTCTTGGATCAGTTGTGGACTTATGCTTTCACCTAAAACCTGGGACTCCAGGAGCATCTTCACAATCTTCACCGTACTATACTATATATGGAAAGATGAGTTGGGTCCAAATCAGTGTGGAGAATAAGGGTTGCTTCGCATTGTGGCCAAGTCAAGAGGCCGACCGTCAAAAATTCATACTGAACTAAGTCGAGAGTTCTAACTTTAGGGATGAAAAAATATATTAACCCTTTAACGTCCCGATTCATCACTGTTTTCAAAGATTTGTTATAAAATGGTTGATGAAAATGGAAAATGGATTTGTTGTACAAAACAAAGTTGTAGATGTCAATGTGAAGATAACATCCGTACGGTTAGATTCATCATATTTATTAATAATATTTTTAAAGTAATTTTGCAAGGTTTCCTTTTGTAATTCAATTAAAAATCCAAAATTAACACTAAATTTTTTAAAAATATTGTAATGAGATTGGAATAACATGCATTACAAGATGGTAGAGTTTCCATTATTTGATTCTACTTATTATGAAAAATCATGTTTAAGGTCTCTCTTTTTGAACTAAGATTGAAACTTGATATAAATCACTTTTGTAATTTTTCAAAAATTCACATTATCTTATTCTGAAAATCCAAACCGTACAAATAGTATAAAACTAGCACAAGAATTGGAAAAATAAAGAAATGGATGAAAAACATCCTGCAAGACAGAAAACGAGCTGCTGAAATTCATCTGGCGTCCAGATTCTGGACGCCGGCGCGTTAAAGGGTTAATCCCTAAAGTAGATTACCCTCAAAATTGCCAAAAAGTCTCAAAACTGCCTTCTTTTAATGTAAGGTGAAAATTTTCAATTTTTGACAAATTTTCAGGTATGTAATCATAAGATCTCGTACCCAATTTATGTGTATATGTGTATCAAATCTTATATTCCAATTCCTCACCAATTGTGACATTGTAATGTTCAAAGTTGAAAAAAACTTTTTTTTCCTTGTTGTAGAAAGGTTAAGTAGTGTTTTGAGAGCCAAAACGACCATTTTCGGAAGTAAATACTTGTTCCTAGGTGAGTTAGGAATATGTCTATACTCTTATAGGACCTATACAAATTAAAGAAATGCTTAATTATCCACATGGAGGTATGCTAAAATTTAACCCCTAGTGTCGAAATCGACCCGATCACTATTTATCTGCCTAAAACAATCCTTTCTGAAATTGTTGCACAATTTTTTTTAAAACTTGATTTTGAAAAATCCAACCATAGGATCTTGTTTAGAGCCATCCAATTAGTCAACATACCAAGTTTCATCAATTTTGATCGTACAGATCTTGAGATATCAAGAGTCAAAGTTCTAAGATTTATAAAAACTTTTAGGCAGATGAACAGCAATTGGGTCGATTTCGACAGTAGGGGTTAAATACGGCTAGACTTTAGCATTTTGGACCTCCGCCTCTAGACCTGACGGAGTCGGGGGTTAGGGCAAGACGATCCGACACCGAGAAACAGGTAGCCCCGTTGTTGGGGCTCCTTATCTATCATTTTTTATTTATTTTATTTATTGAGACAAATGGTCTCGTAAAATTATATAAGTAACATAAGGCTTTTCAAACCCATTGAGCGCAGCAAGAAGGGTTTGAATAAGGGCGATGGGTCCGATAGGACACGTTGCCCGTTTCGTTTTAGAATTCATTTAAAACAACAATTGCAGTGTAGCTCGGGTTGATCTCATTGGATTTTGGTTTTTATAGCCCTTACATTGTTCCAAATAATTTTTAAAATATATATTTTATTTTTATTTTATTTTTATTTTATTTTTATTTTATTTTTATTTTATTTTTCAAATTCACTAGAAGTTGCCAATCCCATGGGGTCCTGTGCCCCAACCTTCCCTTCTCAACAAGAGTCATAGCCAAAGGTCCCAAGTGCTACAGGTGACCCTTCAAATACAAAGGCCGCTCTTTGGCAATAAAAAATACATGTGAAAAATTATCGGATTGAAAATCCAAACTATTATGACAAGGTTTTGCCCTCTTGTTTCAAAAAAATTAAAAAATAAATAAAATCCAAACTATGAGAATATGCCTTGGTACCTCTTCTACATGTAAAAAAAAACAAAACTATAAAAAAATAAAAAATAAAAATCTCAATTTCTGAGGAAATTTCTAAGTTTGTGCAATCTAATTGATTTTGGGCAGATTTTGAGAATAAATGAGCATATACCGCACTTTTGGACAAATTTCAGCATGCCATGTTAGTGTTTTAAAACTTTGACCGTGAATGTCTTCTAAAGTATGAATAATTTTGAAGCATGAATGGTCTTTTCAAAGAGGTGTAGAAAAATTCTACAATCTGCAATAGGTTTCAACTTCATAAAATCTAAATTTAGTAAATTAGAGGCGGACCAAACCCAAATCAACCTCAATCTAATCAATTTTGACTTTAGAAGTTAAAATAGTCCATTTCAAGCCTTTGGCCAGTTATAGTGTGAAGTTCCAAAGTCCAAGTCCAAATGTTCATACCCATGATCCGAACATCTAAACATTTACAGAAAATTGGAAAGAAAAGTAAAAAATTATGAAAAAATCAAAAAAGGTGTAAGAACTAATGAAGAATGTGTGCAAAAAAATTCAGCAATATAATCATTGTTATTACAAAGTTATGACTAATAGAAATTTAGCTTATTTTTGGATTAGCCTAGGTATACTCCCAATGATTGTGAAAAGATTCATTAATAGAGCATGTCAAGGCTTGTGGAGCATGACCAGCCATGTCTTGTGCATATTTTAACAAAAAAATCCACGGCCTCTCGAAAGAGGTTTGACTCAAGCACTTTTTTTTACACAAGTTTTGATTAAAAGGTCATGCCTTGGCACCAAAACTTCCAAAAATTGTTGCCATGTAGACTCTTTAAAAGGCGACAGCCTTTTGACCTTTGGTCATAGTATAAAAGCATTTTTTAGAGACTTGGGGTATTCTAGCAATCTCATTGGTGCAAGCGGACATTGAACACTTGACTAATAGTTATAGTGTGAAGCACCCCTAAAGAATTTAGAAGAATTTTTACCTTTGCCATTGTAGTATATTAAACCGAAACTCCCCCACTCAGTCCCGAGGTTATCTCCCCTTTCTATCTTCGGAGTGAAAATATCTTGATCTATTACTCTGATTGCCTGAGAGCTCCAAGAGAGGTGGAGAGGCCTCATAGGAATAGGGTTTCAAATGGTGAGGGTCTCTCCCCGCTTTATATACCCGGAAACCCGGTTTAAGAGTGAGTGGAGAATGGGTAGAATATAGAAATACTTGTAAGTGACATTTTAAAGAACTTTATTTCTTCCTCTAATTATGACTATTATATCAAATGTTTTTTGCCTTAATAATATTAAAATTATCCTAAATTTTAAAAGAATTGTTTGTCAAGGGTTTGAAAGGGAGAAATGCTTTATACTAAAATTTTCAAAAACATTCATTGTTCAAGTTTGTTTTAAAAGAGCGCTTCTAAACTAGAGGTCATAATAATTCAAATCTATTACTCCCTCCGTCTCACTAAAAGAGCATGGTTTGATAAAATAATTTGTCTCAAAAAAAAAAAATGCTTCTAAATTTGGCCAAATTATTTCTATATTTGGAAACTTATTTATAAATTTGTCCAATTTGTTTCTAAATTGTCCAAATTTTTTCTAAATTTAGAATTGTCCTTAAATCTGCTATTATTAGCAAATCATGCTCTTTTAGTGAGACGAAGGGAGTACTATAGAAAGAAATCATGTTTATCCAAAAATAACTCTATATTATTCATTTTTAAAAGTCTAATGATAGATGAATAAAGATAGGATAAGTCATTATTAGTGATAGTTAATTAATTTAAAGTCATATGAAGGTATTTTTACTGAATTTTTTGATAGTATATAAAAAATTAATAAGTTAACTTAAAAAAAATAAAAATCTCTTAGAGACGTGCACAAGCCACAAATATTGTTAAAGTGTCGAATCTCTCACATTTCAATAGCCTTTAGTAAAAAATCCTTGTAGCTAAATTTATAAAAGAACTGAACAACATTATAAATACATCTCTATTTGTTTGACAAAGATTCAAACTTATTATGCAATTGTAATATAATCATGATAATTTTCTATAATTATGATAAAACAAACTTGATAAATTATAAATTCAAGTAAATTTATTTAGGAATATCAATTCAAATTCTTGAAAAGCTTTTGGAGTTTTATACCTAATAATGCGAGGAATATATGTTTAGAGATTTAATTGATTTAAAATTCAAAAATTTTTGTTTAATTTTTTGAAATTATTTTGTGTAGCCAAGGATTGGTCATAGATACAAAGAATGCAACAATGAATGTTCACAAAACTAATAGAAGCGGCAAAATTAATAATTGAAATAAATGACTTTCTTAATTCAAATGACAAAAAATCAAATTTGGTCATAAATTAAATGTCAATAAATTTTTTGTCAACACTAACATCATTACTAGAAACCTTGTCCATACTTACAATTATTCACTTTGCACATATGGCATGACAAGTTCTATTGAAGAAAATGATCCTAGATTAGGGGTAAATATGTTTTTTGTCTTTTGTATTCCTAAATTCCATGTCAATAAATAATAAGATGGTCAAATGGATAATATAAATCCTATATTTTGCGTGGCAATTGGGTACAATATTTTAAAAACTATCATTTTTAACCAAGTCTTCATGAGCTTTATACTAGCTTTGCATCTGTTTTTCTATTAATTTAATAAAATTTATCCTTCATAGAGAAATGGTAATTTGGAAAACACCAATGTAAAAAAATCATTTTAATTTTTTCTCTTTAACCAAAATCTTTTGTTGAGCAGAAAATTATGTAAAGATACAAATTTCCTTCACTTTGAATAAAGAATATAAATTTGTCTCACTTAATAAAAGATTTTAACACAAAATAATATAATGGAATATTTACTAAAAAATAATATTTTTAACCAAATTATTTTTTATAATATAAACTATAAATATAAAAATAGAAATGTATTTATAATATTTCTACTTACAAAAATGAGATAATTTGAGTATTTTTTAAAATTTCAAAAAATATACACAAACATTGAATATTTTATATAAATATATAAAAATCTTTAACCCCGAAGTTGAAAGGCCTCAAAATTGCCAAAAACCCTCAAAACTAGACTCTCTCAATACAAGGTGTATTTTTTTCAAGTTTTGATGTAGTTTGAGGGGAAATAACTATAGGATCTAGTACCTTAATTGTTAATAAATATGTACCTCCAATCTTAGATTCCGACTCCTTACTGTATGTGAAATTATAATGTTTAAAGTTGGAAAAAAAGTTTTTTCCCTTATTGCAAAATAGGTCGGAAGTGTTTCATGAGCCAAATAAACCAATTTCAAAAATTAGTTTGATGTGAGACTCTTCAAATTCTTCTTCTTAGGTAGATTAGGAATTCGTCTATGCATTTTTTTCCCCTAATGCAACCTATAAATCCTAAAGAAATGCTTGATTTTTCACATTTAGGTATGCTTAAATTCAAATACAAAGGCGAGTTTGATAGTAAAAAAGATATATCAAGAAATATTGGATTGAAAATCCAAGTGGTGAGATCATGCCTTCAAATTTCATTTCCATCTAGAAAAATAAATTTAAAAAAGTAAAATCTCAATTTTTGGTGAACTTTTGAAGTTTCACTAATCTAATTAATTTTGGGCAGATTTTGAGCATATATTGCAATTTAGGGTTGCAATTTTGGATAGATTCCAGCATGCCTTAGTAGTGTTTTCAAACTTTGACTGCAAATATCTTCTAAATTATGAAGAATTTTGAAGCACCAATGGTCCTATTAGAAATATATGATAATTTTCTATGATGTGCCAAAATTATAGCTTCATCCCGTAAAAACTAACTTGTGGGGAATCTAAATCAACCCATTTTTGTTAAATTGATGCTTTAGGATTAAATATAATTTAGTAAAAAGCTAGCATGACAAAGCGAGTCTAATTTAAAAAGTAGTGTCAAGTTTGTTGATTTATGCTTATCTTCTAGTTGTCGGATCATAACAAGTAATTGAAACCTTAAAATGACATTTATTGATAAATTTGCAATAACATCAATTTTATGGATTTTTACTCTACAAAACTTGACATGTATGTTATAGATTTAAAAAAGAATATATAATCCAAATATGTTGGATATGAAACAACTTATATGGCTTTAAGATCTTTTTAAAATCATGAACTTAAATAAATTAGATTTTTAAAGTGAAAAAATGCCAAATATTATTTTAATCAACTATGTCAATCGATCCCAACTTGATATTGCTCTCATGGAATACCAAATTGGGTTTATGATTCTAGTTTCAACATGTAGTATTCATAAAATTGAAAGAAATTTTGTTCCAAGATGAACTTGTACCCATTATGCACTCTTCATATTGGATAACGTTGATATGTTGGAATTGACAATTTTGAAAGATATATAATTAAAAATGGTGATTAATGGAAGTAATGCAGCTCTAGCTAGAGTCTTTAAGGGGAATTCAAGATCACAAAGGTGGCAATCCAATTGGTCTTAAATTTGTGTGAAGCGGAAGGGATGAAACTACAACCATAGTCAATGCCTCTATACTACCTTCCATCATCTAGGATACTCTTACATTTTCAAACCATCATCTAGGCTCTCTTGCATTTACAAACCATCATGTAGGCTCTCTTGATTATTTTGCAGAGGAAAACCAGTGTTTATTGTGCGCCCGGGTTACAAATCATAGATGTATTGACAAACAAAGACAAAAAAGTATTACCCTAAATCTTCTACTCTACCAAATAATAATTAAAATACTGATTTTCATTCTATAGACTATTACATTTTTATAGTGACTCTTAGAATAACTTTCTCTACTAAGGTGTCCACACAAGAGCTTCAACCGAATAACAATGGCAATGGATTCCATAGAAAAAGCGGTTGTGTCAATTTTTCCTAGTAACTTCATAAATACAATTGATGAATTATTTTTTACTTTTCTTCATTTTCAATATAGAGGTGAACAATCCATATTTAACCAATTATAAAAAATTATAAGTCCAAAATTATAATACAGAGCATTTGTTGGATTTATTGCCTAATAATGGCTAAAATAATGGTTTCAAAGCAATAATTTGGTCTATAGAACATTGTTTGACCAAAAAACTTTCTTATGAAAGAAATTTTAATCCCTTGCCATATTGGTTGGCAACCCGTCTATAAAAGAATTTGAAGTCCAAATCAAACATTTTGTCCAATATTAGTTAAATATGGATTCTAAACGACTCGCACTGAATAATCAGAATTGAATAAAAATGTTGTAAAATAAATAAAAAAATCCAATATTTTTTAATAAAGTTTATTTTTATTGCCTTTGTTCTAAAAATCTTTTATTATGTAGATTTAAGTGTACACTTGGATATTCTATATTTATAAAATTATCACATTTAAGTATCTAAAATCTATCAATTATTTATATCTAAATTTCTACCAAAGTATACATTAAGTACTTGATATCTACATATTTCAAGGTCTAAGATGTAGGAAAATTGATGAAGGATAACTTAGATTTCTATTTTAATTAATCAATTTAATGATTAAAGCTATTAATATGTAATACTATAGTTTCATAAAAATTCAGAATAAATGGTTGTAGTTTTGTTATATAGTTGTTCATTGTATGAATTTACTAGTAACTCATTTTTTTGAGGCAGTGATCCAAGATGCTTGTATTGAAATACATGCTCCAATTTAGTAGTTGAGACATTAATCCCTAAAGGACAAATAGTCCACTAGGGGGCTATTTTAGAACTTAGGCAGGTACATGTGACTTCAATTTAAATTGAGATTTTTGAAATTTTTTGTGAATGTTTGTCGTAATAAGGACTTTGAAGGATTTATTTTTTATTTTTTAATTTTTCATTTAGACATTTTTAAAATTAGTTATGATATCCGAAGTGAAATGTGCTGTTCAGGCAGCCATGCTAAATACATTTGTTACCTCTAAGATTATTTTTTATAAATACTTAATATTGTCATCTTTGGGATTTTCCAAAAAAAACTTCTTCCAGTACAAAGTGTTCACTCCACAAATCATCAAAGTTTTCTCAGAGTTTCGGGTAGTGTACTAAACAACTTCCTATTTTTTTTCTTACAAGTTAGAAAATTTATTTTTTAAGGAGTTTTCTTTTTTTCACTAAAAGGATGGTAATCAATCTTTACTTTGACTGTTTATATAGGGACTTTATGAAATAATGAAATTTCTAGGAAAGAAATATGAATTAGCATTCTTTTACATCAAGTCCATAAAAATATTGTTTTCAACATTCTACACTTGTTTTTGAAATTTTTTTTTGTAATTTTTTTAATACAATTAGCTAGCTTAGTTTTCTTTGTTTTTGCACCAAAAACTCCAGAAATCCATGATGCAGAAACTTAAGGGAAAAAAAGTCAGAGCGTGTTGACCTAGTCAAAAAACGTCTTAAAAAAGTTTGTATTTGAATTTTAACCGCTTTAATCTTATAATCTTTAAAGTTGATTATGATGAAATTTATTGTGCTATCTAATTTAATAATATATTTGAAGATCTTACGTTTAAAATCAGAAAATAATACTTTTTTGGTCATTCATGCTTTTTACATTTGAAATGGCAATTTTGAAGCGCTTTTTGTGAAACATAGTCAAGGCACTTTAGGGGTTAAAGATATAAGTGTTTTTTTTTTTTTTTTTTTTTTTTTTTTTTTTTTTTGGATTGAACAATTCTAAAATGTTAGTATTGAAATTCAATATATTTGCATTGAGATTTATGCTCTTATAGAGTGGATGAGATATATTGACATTGAATTAAATTATGTGATTTGCTCAATATTAGAAATGTACAAAGAGGTGATTACAAGTGACATATTAGATGAGAGAGCAATTGTTTTTTTAAATAACCCTACTATGGCACCTTGAAATTGGGGATTTTTTTTTAAAAAAAAAAAAAAAAAAAAAAAAAAAAAACTTGATTTATAATTTCTTAAAAATAGTTATTGTTTATTTTTGTTATCCTGGATAGTGTGATTTAGTGTTGAGCACCTTTTAAAGAGCAAGTAGTTGTGTATGTTTGGTCTTTGTCATAAACATCATGTTAATTCAAGATTTTCAATAAATAGGTCACATTTAATTTTCACTCGCCTTGAAAAGAAACTTTTACACAAAGGTTTTCCATGACAATTGTAGATATGTTTAGTTGCCTTTGAAATATTTGGAGAATGGATACTTTATGTCTATAATGTGGTAACTCATATATATCAACATAAACTACTATTTACCAAAAAATGAGTCATAAGTAAAAAAAAATAACAAAGCTTTGCCTTATTTGTATGGACATATTATGTTTGAATATTTGGTAGATAGTTGAGATGTGGTGAGTATGAAGATTGGTAATGATTTATATACTCATAGAATTAAGAAGTCCCAAGTGAAGCTTTTTAAAAGTTAATATTTAAAAGCTCTTGACTAAAGGCTTCAAGAACCTCTATGAATCTTTTGAAGTTGAAATGTTAAAACTATTACTGTACTTGGATAGCAAATTTGTTCTTCTTTGAATAAACATTTTATTTTATTTTTGAAAATAAGGATCATCAGCCAAAAAAATAAATATATATTATTTTAGTTTAAAAAAAAAAATCACTAAATATAGTGCAAAATGGCTTAAATAGTCAAATATCACTAAAAATAATTGATTTGATTGTTGTTCATCCATTCTTAAAAAAATAAAAATAATCTTATTTTAGAATTAATTATGAACAAACTTGCAACCTAAATACGGTAGTGAAATATTATGGAATATGGAATGTTTAGGGTTATGACATGAGAGTACTTGTCATATGTAGGCCTTTGGCTATGAGTGTTTTAAATAAAAAGCGAGAGCTATTTTATGCTATCAAGGCATATCACCCATAAATTGGCACGATGTTGATATACTTTCTTCCAGATTAAACTCCACAACATGCCTAGAGCTTGTCTTTCTTTCGTACTCAAATGTAAGTTGTAACCATAAACATGAATGAGGCAAAAGGCAAAGTACCGGCCCATGTTAATGCAACATCCCAAGTGACATGTAGGATGAGAAAGTGGGTGATTCTACAAATGAACTCTGATTGTTCCAAATTCAGTCCAGATCCATTGCACTACAGAAGTCAGAAGAGAATAGTGATTGATCTTGTCCTTCACTTTTATGACATGACCATCCCAAGGTCACTTTAAAGTCACCTTCAACGCCACAGCAACTCATGAACAGACTGCTTGGATTAATATTGCAATCCACAACCTGATCATTTACCGTACTGTACAGATTCTCGCACAAGGAAAATGCACTTGTAATTGCCCCCAACCTGAAGCATATTCCCATTACCTTTCCTGAAAACGGAATTGAATGTTCAATACAAATCAAAAAATTCAGACAGACAACATTCCATCAAAACTGGAATGTTGGAGATGCAAACTAAGAACTTATTTCAGCAGCTGTCTGCATATAAGCTGCCGTGATCAAGGATCAGGAAGAGCACCAGAGAGTAAGTTACCCAAAGGGTTTATGCTGTGTTTGTGACGATTAGAGAGTGAGAAAAGCATAATTTTTCTAGCTAGTTCAGGGGATAAGTTACTGGAAATGGGTTCAATCCTGTGGCTGAATATTTGTGCTGTGTTGATGTGAATGTTAGAAGTGGGAGAAGGTTGATAAGGAAGAAGTGGTGCCATGGATTGTTACTGGACTTACCACAACCGGATCTGCTCCAAGGAGAGCGGGGAAGATGAGAAGCATGAGAGGATGCCCTTGGGCACACCTTACAAGCTGGGACGCTTCCAGCTCCATCACAGGTACTACTATCCCGCAATTATTTGATTCACTCACTGTCAGATTTCCAGTTGTTTCACCATCAAGCGATGCTGATTTTTGAACTGGATATGTCGTAGCGATGAGAAAGAGGTTATGTTCTAATTACACTTGAAGATGAAGATTTTCGTTTCTAATTTTCCTTCTTAGTGAGATCGCAGAGCTAGATATCATGGCAATTTCGTGTTCAATTCTAGCTGAAGTATTTCAAGTAGAAGAGCGTTTTCTGGTTGAGCAGTAGTTTCGACTGCTAGATTTGATGAGCAGCAGCATTCGGTGCGAATTTAGTTTTAGGAAGGGTGGGATTCATTTCTATGTTTTTGATGGGGTGAGTAGTGATGTGGAATAATCTGCGCAGAGTTGCACTTGCGCCGCTCACAAGATGCCGCTCTTACAACCACCTTCCGCAGCCACACGCTGTTCTTTACTACTCGCAGCGCACGACGCCTGGTGGGTTGCTCATCAGCGAAGCGACGGGCATTTCTGACGATTGCCACGGATATCCGCACACTCCCGGGATCCAAACTGACGAGGAAGTGGAGGCGTGGAAGCCCATCGTGAAGGCTGTGCACGACAAGGGTGGCATCTTCATCTGCCAGATCTGGCATACTGGCCGTGTCTCTCACACCTGTACGTCTCAAGCTTCGATCAACAATAAGATGTAACTGTAGGAATTGATGTGCTAGAGTCTATCAGCTTCATTCCCATCACTTTGTCAGAGGATATGAAGGTTTAAGGTTTGAAAGTGAAAATGTTTCAGCTTACCAGCCAGGCGGAGCTCCACCCGTCTCTTCGACCAACAGGGCTATCGCCAAAGGCGAAGTTACACTCCCAACGGGCGTCGGCACGGCACCTTTTTCAACACCGCGAGCGTTGAAGACTGAAGAGATTCCTACGTATGTGGAGATGTTCCGTGTGGCAGCTCGGAGGTCCATTGAAGCAGGTATGCAGTAACCATGTCCAAGCTCATATTTAAGGTCTCGTGAATTATTGCACGATGGAGAGATGACTCGGCTCTGATTCCGAATGTGGTGCGCATGCAGGTTTCGATGGCGTCGAGCTTCATGGTGCACATGGGTACTTGATCGAGCAATTCCTCAAGAGCTCCGTGAACGACCGAACCGACAAGTATGGCGGCTCTCTGGAGAATCGGCTGCGGTTCCTGCTCGAAATCGTGGAAGCCGTCTCTGAGGAGATCGGCGCGGACCGCCTGGGCGTCCGCATCTCCCCTTTCACGGACTACGCCG
The DNA here is from genome assembly GCA_014871385.1 of Ceratodon purpureus. Lineage (NCBI taxonomy): Eukaryota > Viridiplantae > Streptophyta > Bryopsida > Pseudoditrichales > Ditrichaceae > Ceratodon > Ceratodon purpureus. The sequence continues at coordinate 1,538,996 of CM026421.1, read as the reverse complement.
AATCCGAGGACGCCGACGCGGTGGCTCTCGGCGTTGCCATAGCGGAGGCCCTCAACAAGTTCAACCTGCTCTACTTGCACTGCGTGGAGCCGCGAGTGGCGAAGAACGACACCCACTTCATCGAGACGGACCGAACTCTGTGGCCCGTCCGAAACGCCTTCAAGGGCAGCTTCCTGAGCGCCGGCGGGTTCAACCGCGCCGAGGGCAACGACGCCATCCGCACTGGCCGCGCGGACGTCGTGGTCTTCGGGCGCCACTTCCTGGCCAACCCCGACCTGCCGAAGCGCCTCGCAATGTGCGCTCCATTCAACAAATACGACCGCTCCACATTCTACACCCAGGACCCGGTCGTCGGATACACGGATTACCCATTCCTGGAAGAAATCTCTGCCCAAAGCTGAGAATTCTGAGACGTCCCAACTGTTCCTCACATCAACCCTTACATCTTCGTATTGTTTATACAGAAGAGAATATATAATTGTGCTCGTTTCTTCACGGTACACGATTAGGAGCCTAGAATCTAGTTCTCGTCTCTATTCAGGAAAACAAATTGCGTTAGAATCACAGGCGTATCAACTTAGTAGGTGTATATAAAAACAAGTGATGCAATGTGAACTCCTGATCCGACATCTCCAACATGACATGCATGCCTGGACAATCTCCATAATTTGCACACCGTTAGTGGTGCCAGGATTGATGTTGCCAAGAAAACTGAGGTGTATCAGAGCCATGATTCATGCCATGGTCGAAGAGAGCAAATTATTTTGGTCTTGTATTGACGTATCTATATACACAGCAAGAACAGAGTGTCGATTTCCAGACAGAAAGTCGACCCATGCGCTCATGAGCTTTTGATGTGCAGTCCGACTCTTTGAGGGTGCCCACTTTTGCACCTCAAATGAAGAGTGTGCATCGGACATAGCAATCCTCGACGTGTGGAATTACCGAACGGAAACTCTGCTTTGTAATTTTGCCTCTCTGCACAAGCTGGATGGAGGTGCTCTCTCACATATGTCACCTGAAGTCACCTGAAGTCATGGCCTTTGTTTCACTCACTTAAAATAAATTGGAACACTGAAGGATCGCAGAATTATTACACTACCTCAAGATTACCAAGTAAAATTCGAGGTGACGAGTCAGCTGTTAATTCAGGGATCAATTGCGATTCTGATCTTTGCATTGTTTCAGGCATTACGTTCTACAGTGCTTCAGTACTGGTTTTCCATTTGCTTCTGGAAGTTCAATTCTATGAGGAAGTCAAGGAAATGAGTGAAAATTCATCTGTGAGAAATGTCTAGGATTCGAGACAGAATTGGTGTAACTTGGATTACACAATCAAAACCCGAACTCTCGCATATCATAGATTTTTAAGGATCATGTCAACCCAAGTGGGTTGATAGATTTTCCAAAAGAATTCTCCCAGATTACCAGATTTTGTCAGAAAATGGACTGGAAAAGAAGAACTCATCTAAGTTATAATTTCTCATTGCAAAGGAAGGAAAGAAAATGATGAACTTACCGTATCAGTGAAGAAAGACCTGAACTTGCGGCGTTGGTCTCCACTTTGGGTATTTTTCTCTGGAGCTCATGTGCTTCCCTTTCCTGCTGTGTACCGGTTGTTAGTTTTAATTTATTGGATGTCTGGTTGGAATTGCAAGTAAACACAAAAGATTGTTGCATAACTGTCTTGTTTGGATTAGACTGGCATAGGACATGTCTGACCAAAATTGAGTTGCAGTATTGTCTGGTGCCAGCCATGCCCACCTGGTGATGGCCATGTGACCTGTGAGGGGTCACTCCATGTGACCTGGAATTCATTGACAAACATATGCATTATGTAAGGTAGCAGCAAAATGTAGCCAAAGCTGACAAAATTGGATTGCTCCTGCTGGTCAAATGGCACAAGGAGTATGATAAAAATACACAGAGACAGGGTAAATATAGAGAATATGAACCTGAAGATACTCCAATTTTTTTGGAATTGTATTGAATTTTTTGTGAATTTTTTAAGGTCCAAAAACTAAGATTTCTAATCCCTAGACGGTCATTATCCTAGAATAGGCGTTTTTGGACTTTTAGCAGGTTCCTAAAAAATCAAATTTACTTGAAATTTTTGAATTTGTTTGTGGAAAAAGTTCTTTTCAAGAGGTTTATGGGGATTTTTTATTTATTTTTTGAATAAAGGGAGGAAAAGTTATGGGATTTTAAAGATTTCAGCCAATCTTTGGGCAGGCTCTCAGCCACTCTGAATGCAGCAATTTCTGCCCAAAACTGCCCAAAGACGAAACTTTGAAATTTCACCAAAAATTGAGATTTTGGTGTTTTTCAAAAATAAAAATTCATGTATATAGAAGAGGCACTAAAGCATTTTGGATTTTCAATCCAAGAATGATTCATATGCTATTTTTTTTTTGTAAAAAACGGCCTTTGAATGTGAATTTCAGTATACCTCCTTCTGGAAATTGATGATTTTCTCAAGGTTCCACACCTTGCATGGGCATGAGAAATTTGTGGACATGTACCTAACTCACCTAGGAACAAGAATCTGAATAGGCTCATTCTCAATCTACTCAAAAAAATGGTTTTTTGGGACCCCAAATGACTGTTGTCCCCCTTTTGCCGGATAAAAAATATCTTCAACTTTGAATGTTATGATCTCTCAAATGGTAAGGAGTAAGAGTATTTGATTTGGTAAGCATATGAACATAGAAGTCAGATACAAGATTTTATGGTTGGAAATACCAAAATTGGTTCCAATTTTGCACTATCCGGCTTGCTTTCAAAAAGGACTATTTGGAGGCAATTTTGAGCAAAAACACCCTTGGCCGTTTAGGGGTTAATGATGAACAGTAATTGCATATGAGAATTGTCACTAGCAAACCACAAAAAGGATGAGTGTTCAAATTAGTTTGGCTCATGAAGAGTCTTTGACATTGACAATGAATGATGGGAAATTTATGCCACTATGAACAATTAATGGGAGATCTAAAATATAGAGTTGGTGGTCATATTCAATTATGCTAAATAATTGGCACTTTTGCCTTACTTACTAAGGAAGGAGCACCAATAATTATAAAGTACCAATAACTAGAAGTAGCATAAATCAACAAATACGAGCATAAAGAAGGTGAGATCAAGAACAACCATTCTTGATTTTTGGTTCACTTGCTTATGGTTTTGATGGCCTCTTACTTTTGCTTGCTAGTCCTTCTCAAAATTAATCTTTGAACATTCATATAAAAACAAATACAAGTGGGGACAATGTATTTATCCACCTACATTATGCACAATCCAATCAAAGACAACAGTCCATCAACTCTTAGTTGAAAAAAGTAGGGAAATTCCAAGCAATTCAATCAAGACTCTAGTAGAATAATACTATTTAATAGACCATTAAAATCTAGACATCATATATCACCTTCAATGGCTTTTTTTATGGCTAAAATTCTTTTAAACATCAACTTTAAAATGCTTATTTTCTTCGAAAAATCTCAGTTTCGTGTTTTTTTCATGTACCATATCACTATATAGGATAATTCAAGTTCAATCACTTGAAGAATGCATTATAGAATATTATCAACCTTTGGTCAAAACAATATTATTACTTACTCTTAGGGTGTCTACAATCTACACTACATTCTTAATTCTACTTAGTATAGACCACATTACATGACGCAATTAAGAGAAGTAATATTTACATTATTTTGAAAATCCTTTTATTCATATGAATCACATTATTTAAATCATATTATTATCTACAATACTTAATAATTTGATTAAGAATATATATATTTATAAGTTCTAAAATACTATACAAACAAGGACCAAAATAGTTTTAGCATATGATGTGGGATCTTCCAATTGAGCATCACATTTTTTTAAGACATTGTAGATGAAAAGTGTGGTGCATAGTGATTTGAGATTAGATGATGATAGAACCAATTTTATGGTTCTTCCTAAGTAACATTGATAGGCTCTATGGGCAACTTTCATCCAATCTATCTTACAATTGAGCATGGTTTGTCTCACTCAACGGTTCCAAGGTGGAATCCGTCGAGGAGACATAAAAGATGCGGTCAATGTGCTCAACGGCACAGGTCTCACTAGTTACCATATAACGGGTGTATCTTACAACTCAAGGCCGAACTTTGTTGAAGACCAAACTATATCAAAGGGCCAAATTTTGGAATTGTAGAAAAATATTAAAATTTTGATTGGAGATTTTCTAAATATTTTAGTGAAGAAGAGTTTGGCCCATCGGCAAAAGTTTGGATTTCTATTTTCATTCATCCCAAATTCTCTTTGAGGTGCCAAACTTTTGGCATTAAAATTGTCAAAAAATACTATCATATAAAGTCAATCTGCTTATTCTCGAGACCTATCCTATTTCTGAACCCTACTAACCCATATTAAATCAAGCATAATTTCACCCATATGGAGCTCATGATTACTTGCCTTCTATACACTTCCTATTGTGTTTTTTTCTCATTGGATGATTCTTGTTCATAAATGGGTGGGCATGTGATGAAGAATAATAAAGAAAAGTGAGCAATTTCATGTCCCCCTATGTTCCATAATAGGCATCTACTTGTCCCCCACTTTGGAAATTCACAACAAATGGATGAATATTTAGAAAATTATAATTCAAGTTGGAATAATTTTCCATTGCATTTGCTAATGTAAGGAAAAAAGTTCATGTTGCCCATTTGCGAAGAACCTCTTAAATGCTTGAGAAGAGGTAGGCTGACCTTAGGTTTTTTCAAGGCTTTTGGTTGTTTGCCCTTGGCGGCTAGTGTAAAACCCCACGAGCTGACTTTTAGCTCTAGACCAATGAAATTGTTGGAATCACTCAGCCCTTGGCCCTTGGCCCCTAGCCTGAAACACCCCGAACATGCTGCCAAGTGATTTGGGACTGGTGCTTTCTCCAGACTGTAATGGAAACCATGTGTACTGTACCTGATGTATGCTTAGGTGCACAGGGTATAGGCTGTTAGCCATGGGAAGAGAGGCAGTTTGTTTGGTGATATATTCAAATCCTATGCCATGTTGGAGTTCAGTTCATAATCTTGCAAGTCATGCAAATGGAGATAAATATGGTAAGCCTTCAAGATATCAAGTTACAACATTGATTAGGCCTCCTCAGGCTAGGTAGGTGTTGATCTAAACAAAATGAGGATTGCATTGAAAATCAGGCCTTCCCAATTTGATGAAATTAAGTCACACCATAACTGCTTTTAGGTGACAAGTTGTCATGCTCTTATGATCAATTTAGTGTTCATTGTACTTTTGTGTTGATATAATTACGATTTTCTCTGAGAATATTCTTTCTTTTATTCGAATTTGTGTTAAGGGTCAATTTACACTCAAAAAACATTGGTTCAGAATCCCAACAAATGAAGTGTTTTCATTGGTAGATAGCATTGGTATCTAGTTTTATTATTTACACCAAGGTAATATTAAAGTGAAGTTTGTGTTTTTTAGTGGATAAGAAATCTAGATGGAATTATATATGGATAAAGAGCATTATAGAGCTTTCTACAACTTTTTAAGGAATTCTTTGAATTTAAAAGTATAGCATTTTCAAATTCAATTTATACAACCAAAATTTCAAATTTTTCTTTTTTATAAATGTTTTTCTGGACTTTAATGCTCTTTTATTATCATTGTTGGGCTATGAAATCTAACTCTTTTTGGAAGGTTATCATTAAAAATCTTGGCTACAATTCACATATAAGTCCCTAATTTCCAAAGATGTACCTTGCTTAGAATATAAGGGTAGATGGTTCATGCATCTCTTGAACAAATAATTTTTATTATTTTTTAAATAAAGCTTTGTCAATTATATATATAAAAATCAAAATATTATCAAGTGGCTTAGAAATAGCCAAATATCACTAAAACTAAATTAGCCTATTTTCAATTTTATATTCCCAAAAAATATACAAATTTCTTTCTTATTTTTTTCACACGTGAGAAATCAGGCTACAATAACAATTGAATCTTCGAATTAGAGCCCAAGTTTTTGAATGTAAAGGAGGTCTAAAATAAAGTTTATAATCAAGTGAAGGTCTTATATCATGGTATGATGTTTTCTCTCTAAATGGAATTGAATTTTTGGAATGTAATTGAAAGGCATTTTAATAACAACTCTACCGTAACACCAAAGAATGTTTGTTCATACATAATTTTCCAAAAAATAAACAAACAAATTAGAAAATTATGAAGACAAAAATAAAAAATAGAATGAATTGTTTTTTGTGATATTTTGTTATATGTAAGTTATTTGAGGTTTTTTTTAGTGATATTTTACTAAAAAAACAAAAATCAAGAAAATCAATTTTTGAGGGACAAACCTTGATTTTTCAAAAACTAAAAATAAAATTGTTTCATAGGGAACAAACCTGCAATGGTGTTATAGCATCCTCAATCCTGAGAACTTGGCTCCATCCAACGGTGACTAGCGGACGCGTGATCCCGTGGCGCGGGCCAATACCCTCGTTATCCTTTCCGTTACTACACGGCTCTCGCCATGCAACTTCTCGCTCTCGGCAAATTTTCTTCGTTTACGGTAAGCAACAATCGTTCCGCTAGCAGCCTTGACAAAGTCATTGAGGTTTTGAAAGCCAACTAGATTCTATCCGTGCTCCACCTCGTTGCCCACGTAGCACGATTTCATCTTTGCCTAGGCCGTTGACAGCTCCTGCTCCTTTGCAGCGCTCTCTACAAAAGTTCAATGTTGGGAACTATGGAAAGAGACAATTGAGGATGCCCTTAGGTTATTAGTGATACGGACAAATTATAACAACCAATGACTTGCACCAATCTTGAGGTTAAAGTAGAAGTTTGAGGTGACAAGGTGGAACTACTTTATTTTCTATGTCAAAAGTGATTTAAGTGACATGTGATTTGAGAGAGAAGAAGTGAGGGAACCTAGAGAAATGATACGGAGTCAAAAACAATCCTTTAGCTTTGGGATTTTGTATGAGGATTCCTTAGGTCATTATATACATGTTGCTCAAAATCTGGGCAGCCAATAACCAATCAAAATCTTCCATTTTCTGCCCAAGTTGCCCCTCATTTACAAGGGCTGAAAGTGACATGACAAGATTTCAAAGGGTCGGCACTTGCAAAATGATAGGCACAATCATTTTTCATCCATTTGCATTCATGACAACTTTCATCCATTTTTTTATTTTTCATCTAACTGACCATTCCTATAAAAAGATGTTGCTGATTTTTTTCATTCAAATAATAATTATCATTTAGAGCTTAGTTTTCATCTACACATAATATTTCATCCAATCATCCATTTTCATCCAAACTTAATAAATTTCATCTAGTCTCTATGATGTGGAAAGGGGTCCATCTACAACACATCTTTTTACCAAAAATGCCCTTTGAAATAAAAGGAAAATATATAATTTACACTTCAAAATATTTTAGAAATTTGAGATCCACTCCAATTACATTGAAATTTTTTGGGGGTTCTTTTCCTTATTGATCACAATATATCTATTGTTCGGATTTCCAATTGGACATTTTTAGATCACTCATTAAGTAGTTTTAATTTTGGAGAATGTAGGGCAATTTCAGCACATCTCCCTTTCACAAAATCAAGGATCTTTTCTCCTTTCCAAGCCCGTACGAGGTTCAAACTTTGTGAGCTCACACCTAACTTCCATAGCTAAGGAATTGATGATCCTCGTAGACCAAATGTATTTGCAAAGTATAGTGTTTGGGCATCAAACTTTGATACTCTTGAGGCACTGTCCAAAAAATTATGTACAGTGACTTCAAACATTATAATCTCGCAATCTGTACAGTCAATTGTCATCAAAATTGGTATACATTTTTTTGAATTAAGTAAGTACAAGATCTTACGGTTAAATATTCAATTTCATGTCTTAATTAAATAAACGGTAGATTTTTATTAGTGGGGTATGTTTTTGGCAGTTTTGGCTCCGAAAACACCAAGGGCCTTGAGGGGTTAACTTCATTGTAGTTTTTGTAATGCTTTGAAATTTGTATAAATATGCTGCTTCAAAAACACTAGGTCATAGCATGCCCATAGAAGCACTTACTTATAGCAAAGATACTTTCAGGATAACTTGAATACCTTGCGCGCCAATTTGGAATCTTCGCAAGTTTCATGTTAATTTATTATGCTTTGTTAGCAATATTTCAGCATAGACATCCAATGGGGCATGAGTGGAATCAGATTTCCACATTCAACTTGGAATAAAATGCTGAAAAGTTGGAATGGACGATGTGACATATATTGATAGTATTTCTACCAAATGACCAACTGTTGTTGCAGAGATTCCTTCACTGATATCATCCTTGGTTTCTGCGCCTTGTTGTAATCCAAGAAATCATTTTCAATGGTGCATTGGTGCTATAATTTACAGGGCATAGGAATTTGACAAACTAGGAAGCAACCACATGAAGGTAGGAATCTGGAAGTTTGTGATCAAGGTTGATTCATTTAGGCACGTCAATTTCTTTGCAATGGAGGGTTGGTTGTAACCTTTTTCCTTGCATTGAATTTCTTCATTTGCTCCAAAAATTAAAAAAATTAAAATAAAAAATCTTTGCAATGAACCTCGTTACTTGTGCATTTTCTTCAGAAAAAAAAAAAAGGAAAAAAAGAGAGAAAAAAGGAAATGGCATGTCAATGGAAATGAGCGTCCCTGGAACTGAATCATATCGAGAATAAGACCAGATGATGCAACTAAGACATCCTGCATGCAGAGGTAACTGTTTTTGGTATTCTTTGCATGTGGATAAAGGTACAAGCTCATCAATATTGGGTCCTACTGGAATGGTTTAGGGTTCCAAGCCTCTATGGTTCTGTGCATCTTTTTCAGTTGGTTTGTAGGTAGCAGCACCAGAAACCGCCACTTTTGGAGCCTTGTTGGGTATATGATACAGTATAGTGTCCACCTTCGAAAGGAGGCATCAAGGTTAGCAAGAACTTTGTAGGTCCTGGTGGCATACTTAGTATCACTATCCCCAACGGACGCTTCATTCACGTGGGCCTTCGGCCCGAGTTACTCTATCTATATGATACAGTTCATGTGAAAAAATTCACAAAGTTTTGGCAATCATAGATAATGTGGACCAAAGAAAATTCAAAAAATTTGGAGATGTATTGAACTTTCTTTGAATTTCCAAAGTTCTAAAAGCTAAAGTGACTATAGAAACAAGGACTTAGAGGCTTGCGAAACCATGTGCAATTGCCCAAAACCCAAGAAAGAATCTTAATGGTTTGCGCTACTTCAATGATGCCACTTGTTGATTTATACAACTCTTAGTTATTGGTATATTTAGGTTCAACAATTGGTCTTGCATAGTTATAGGTGCTTCTAGCTTACTACGTCATATGGGCTGAAATTGGTGTCCATAGATTCTTGACTTTGCAAACCATTACCGTTCCATGCATTCATTTTGTTTATCATTGGTTTGACTCCTATTTGCCTCTTTTTATATGTATTCTCCATCCATGTCTTTTAGCTTCAACAAAGTCAAATCTCTTTCTCTAATGAGAATGGGCATTCCTACTTTCACAACTAACTACTTAACACTGTCTTGAAAATATAAGATTTTATAAAACTATTTTAAATTGTTACTTTGACAAACAATTTAGAGATAATTTAAAGATGAAAATATAAAGTTAAAATTTTAGATTCTATTTGTACAATTAGGTTCAATAATGTTATGACCAATATTTATTGTAATGTTTATTATAGTTAAGAGTTCCTTCTAAATCAGATCACAAACGTAATATTGATTTTTATTTTTTTAACTTTTTTTGTTGGAATGCATTTTAAATGATAACTTTATAACAAGAGGACTTTTATGTTATGTTATTTTTCAAATGCTTAAATCTATGACCTTGTTTTTAAAGACCATTTTTAAAAGCTTTTGAAAGCTTTGTCAAAGTTTCAAAAACTTTAGGGTTTGTGATTATTATAAAAATGTACCATATCAATACGAGACCAAATTGTTGGATAGGGTAATAACTTTATGAACTATTTGCTACAAATCTTTGATGGTTAAAAGCTTAAAGGAAAAAAATATTTGAATTATCCAATGGTCCAAATTTTGTATTAATCATAATGTTGAAGTATTTCATACTTTCCACTTGGTTTTTGAATGTGTTTTATGTCAAATTATTTTGTCATTATAACCAATGTTTACTTTTATATAAAATAAGAACAATAAAATCGATGATCCCGTTGATCATATTATCAAAATATACTTAAATACATTCACTATAGAAATAATTAAAGTAATCTGTGACTTTTGGTACTATCAGAAATTTTATAAGATCCTTTTCTATCCATTGATATCTTCTTTCTTTGGAATAAAAAACATTTTTATTACAAACTTCTATAAGATAAAATAAAGATGTATTTTAATTATATCTTTTATGTATTTATTCTTATAATTATAATGCATTTAAAATAATTTAAAATATTGCACCTCTTATATCTTCTATATACATATTTAAAAGAATTTTCTTACACATTAGAAAAGTCTACTTATTCTTATATCGTAATATTTTATTTTATTTATTTTTAGTAAATAAGTTGATAGTTTTATTATACTAAATTAATGATTTGAATTACTTCATGATCTTTTTTAACTCTATAATACTTTCAAATGATATAGCTACTAAAGGCTAGTCTTTGGTCTTGATGCAAAGACCTAAACAATCTAAACAATTAGCCTTTATATTTGCTCTAAAACATAAAGAGGGTCTTCCACCATTTCCAACTCATTTCTCCAAGTTTTTACTAATGTTAACCCCTAAAGGACAATCTGCCACATTTAGGCTTTTTTGGAATTTGTCATGTACCTATAAATGCAATTTATATCAGGATTTTATGAAATTTTTATTGAAGGTGGGCCGTTTGGAGATCTTCATGTGGGTATTTTTATTTTTCAATTCCGACATCGGGATCAAAAGTTATGAAGGTTTAAGTGTCAAACGCTGCTCGTTGGGCAGCTGATGAATTTTTCTAAGCCACTGTGAATGCAGCAAATTCTGCCCAAAACTGCCCAAAGACGAAACTTTGAAATTCCACCCAAAAATGAGATTTTGATATTTTTCAAAAATAAAAATTTCTAGGTATAGAGAAGGCAGTAGAGCATGTTCTCACCGTTCGGATTTTTAATCCAATTTTTTTTCATATGCTATTTTTATTGTCCAAAAAACGGCCTTTGTTTGCAAATTTCAGTATACCACCTAGCGGAAAATGATTTTTTTGGCAACTTTCCACAATTTTTTTGAATATAATTTTCTTAGTACAATTAGATAACTTAGTCTTCTTTGACGTGCATCATAACCCTCAAAATCCATAATGCAAAAAAATGGTTTTTTAGGCCTTCAAAACTATGTTGTTTCTTTTTTTTGGCAGGGAAAAAAAACTTGTTACGATCTTGCAATTGGTGAAGAATGAGTGTGTGAGATTTGGTGGACATGTAGACATAGAAGTTAGCTACAAGATCTTACGGTTAGATGTACTAAAAAAAACCCCAAGTTTGCAAAATCCACCTTGCTTTGAAGAGGGGCTGTTTTGAGGCAGTTTTGATGAAAAATACCCTCAAAACTTTAGGGGTTAACCTACATCTTCATGGCCCTTTAAAAGATTCTCATATTTGCACAAGTATGTAATTTTAATTTTTTTTTCCCCCTTCATTTTGCCAATAAGAAGCAAAAGGTTGAGAAACTTTCATATATCATTTAAACATAACATATTACTCTATAAAATATCAAAATTTAAATCAACAGACTTCTAGGATTAAACCTGATTTTATCTAAAATTGGGCTTGAACTTTGACTCAATTAGCCCATTTTCATTGGTGGGTAAACTAATATACCCAGAAACCTTCAATATACAGTGGCTAGCCAAGGGATGATTCTATGATTATACATAGGGACCTGAATTGGGTAGGGTAGGGGATAGTCATAGGAATTGAACAGCACATCACATGAATGAGTAGCATTGTGATATCTTCTTCTTCCTCACCATAAGTTAGCAGCTGAATGCAATGAATCTAGAATTCTACACAACTGGAGACAGATGGACAAAGCATTGCAAGTGGACGAGAGTCAGTTGACTGAACATGAGTATAAGTGAATTGCACCACACTGTACAGGACATATTTGAATATGATATATCTTTCCATGATGAAAACACTATTGCAGCACATGACAGATTACACTACATAACCCAATCACCTCTACCCGGTAATGATCTGATCATGATGTCATTCACAAGCTCAGCTACAAAAACACTGCCACTCACCGTAACCAGAATTCAAAGAAGTTAAAAACACAGCATACACAGAACCAACACTGCCCCATACCTACATGCAATGGGCTGGTTCCACCACAGCTGCCCCATTCTGCACTCACAGCTAAGTTACAACAACACAACAACGCTACAGCAATCAGCAAATTTTCCAAAACCCAATAACTCATGCCGTGAATACATAACGCCCCCCGTGCCACCAATGGCAGCCCCCCAACGCACCCACCAAATATCGAACACATACCGGCGAATCGCGCCATGCAACCCCGAAAACCGCGCCCGAGCGCCCGGACCCCATCGCCGTGCCCGGCCACCCGTGCTAAATTCAAATCCCATGGCGCGGTTGTCGGACATCCCCCGTGGCGCACCCGAGCTGCCAGGCTGGCGCACGCCGCTAGCCCACGGGGATGGATCCCCGGGGCACCCCGGGGCCTGCACCTTTTCCGACGCAGATAGAAGTGCCCACGCCGCGGCTGTCAGGCGCCATTATGCCCCCCCCGCATCCACTCCGCTTCTGCCTCCGCTCCGCACGTGGACCTACCCGTCCCCCATCGCCGCTAATCACCCCAGATCTTTCTCTTAGTAACCCAGTTAGTTACTTTCCGCGAGGTTTAGTTACTTCGTGACCCGAGTTAGTTGGTACTGGCGAGGGATTAGTTACTTTGCGTCTGGCTCTGTGCCCGTTTCGTTATATTAGGCGCCGGGAGCGTGTGCGATGCTGTCTTGTAGCGCCGAGGAGGTGCCTTTTGCGCGTTGGGAGCTCTGCCGAGTTCTGGTTCGGGGACTTTTTAACAGGGAAGGGGTCAATGGTGGTAGTCGGCCGGGGAGCGAGCTCGCTGAGCGGATGCCGTGTTGAGATGAGCTTCGGACTGCGGTTTCTGGAGTGGAGTTCGTGGTAGCTCGGGCCACTTGCACGGGACGAATCTCGGCGGATTTGCGTTTAATTTTCGAGTGGATTGGACGCGGTGCTAGATCTTAAACTTCGGGGATGGAGGATTTTTTCTCTTGTGTTTGAGGTTGCGCGATTCGGAGGTGGAGAGTGTGCAATGCACCGTGATGTTTTGGTTTGCAGGTGACGGATTGGAGTGATTGAGTGGGGCTGCGGATGCGCAGCGGGGGTGTGGAGTTTCGATGACTTCGCGCGGCGGGGGAGAGCGGGGGTTGGTGGCGTCGATCGGGGTTTGATTGGGGAGCTGGTGGCAGTGGTAGTGTGTATATTTGTTTCGGTTTGTATAGTTTGGATTCGATGGGGCTCACTCCGTTCGCGTGCATTCCGCTTCCGGATTGCACGCGAGTTGTGTACCCTGATGGTCATGTTGATAGTCTTCACCGCCCTTGCAGCGCCAGCGAGGTGCTTCGCGGCAACAAGAACTACTACGTTTGCGCTAATCATCCCCACAACTTTCACAGCCGCTTGCCACCGGATGAGGTGCTGGAGATTGGCGTGACCTACTTCGTGTGCGTCAGACCGGAGGCGAATGGCCCCCCGTTTACGGAGCATCTGAAGAAATCGTCATTGCACCGCGGCTCCCGGATCTTGCCTCGATTCTCTAGAGGGCACTGGATCCAAGGACGGGAGATTCGCAGCCCCACGCACGGGAGCACCGGGTCGCGCACCAAGGTTTTCGACTTCCACTCGGCCACGATGCAGCAGCTGGAGTCTTTGCGGCAGAACGCCAGCGAACGGCCGCCGAGGCATCTTAGGCTTGTCTTCATTCGGCATTGTTTGCAAGCGCTTCGTCTTCCCCGATCGTCCCTTGAGCAGCTCATTTCCGAGCCTGTGCTTTCGAGCGTCGACGAGGTTCCGGCTCCCGCACCGACCGCGGTTGACAGCGACCTCCTGCCTATTTTGAAAAGTGCGGCCAGATGTGAATTAGGGTTGTATGTTTCTAGGAGGCAGGAGTTCTACCTTCGGCGAGCGAGGAGACGGCGAAAGGTCATATGGAAGCCGGTGTTGCAGAGCATCTCGGAGATGTCCCCCATTTTAGAATTCCAAGCCCCAGTGGCGCAACAAGATAATGGCGATTCTAGTGGTTCCAGGAGATTATCGCCACCTCGACCGGACAGTGCAGTTCCACGGAAGAATATCTCCCCTCCTAGGCAGCAAGTGTTTGCAGCTGCGGCGAAGAGCAACGAGCAGCCTCCTCCTCCTCCGGAACCATTAGTTAGTGCAACGAAACTCTCCAATGTACCGATCCAGCAACAACGGAGTCGAAGTACCAACGGAAGTTACGCCAGATCTCTATACATGGCATAGGATAGTTTACCCCCTTTTTAGCACTGAGGATTTTGAATCCTTCCCCCTCGAAGCGCAGCTCGTCCATGGTCAGCAAAATATTCATCATTGATGCACACATCTTCAACAACACCGAATCGTTCTAAACAGAGGAGGTTCTGCTAACTGAAGCGGAGGTTTTCTGAAGCTGAAGCGTGTGGATGTGAATTACAAAAAAGAGTTCTACGAGGAATTTTTATTCTTGAACGTAGAACATCAATTGAATTGCGACATTGATCCGGCCATTTTGTGAGAATAATGGTGGTTTAGCGATGACGCACCTTTACTTGCTGGATGGCTACAAGCTCAGCTGCCATCGTTTAGTGTCATCTTGGCTGTGAAGAAAATTTTCCAGTTTTATGGAGCCTTAGAGATGATAGATGTCATTTGTACAACAGAGTAGCAACTTTTATAAATATTGCAGCCTT
Organism: Ceratodon purpureus; assembly: GCA_014871385.1. Lineage (NCBI taxonomy): Eukaryota > Viridiplantae > Streptophyta > Bryopsida > Pseudoditrichales > Ditrichaceae > Ceratodon > Ceratodon purpureus. The sequence continues at coordinate 1,523,973 of CM026421.1, read as the reverse complement.
GAGTTTACGAAGGCTTCGCTACCGTGTACTGTTTCCTTACTCCTGAAAGATGTAATTATATGGGCGAATGACAATGTCATTTGGATCTGTCTTGGAGCAATGCCAGCCCTCTTTGGACTTATTGGATGAAGAGATAGCCGTGAAGTCGTGCCTTCTCGGAGAGATCTCTATTTCGAAGTGCTTTTTCCCATCACAGTGTTACATTTCGTTTTGGGTTGAACTACTTCAGAGACTTTCTCTATGTCTACTGCGTACGATGAAGAAAATAATATGTTCATTTGCTCAATTTAGAGGGGCCGACTGACATTGTTGCGAAGAGCCGTTCAGTGACGATGCCCAACTCTTCACATAGGAAAGGTTTAGTTTCACCGAGGTAGATGTGCTGCACTTTTGAGTGAGACTTAATAATTCCTTTTCACATTCCGCATTGAGAGAAGCTGTTGCCCAAACGGTTGTGTTGTACATTACAAAGATTATGTGTAAATGAAAACCACATGTCAAGTTTTAAATTTTGTGCACAAGTTACTCGCAATTTTCCAACCTTCTGTGACGAAAAAAAAGTCGCATGTCATTGATACTTGACCTATTGGCGTGGCGAAAGACAGCAAAAGCCAGGATCAACCTTCTAGTTGGCTCACTGGAGAGAGCTTCTAAGCATTTCCAAATTTCGCTCCTAATGTGGAAACTGTCTACTACTTATATTGTACAAAGAAGACTCACCACCATCCTAGAACCTGTAATTGCAGCATCAGAGAAACAGAGCACCTGCCCTATAACTGTGAGGCTCCAGAATGGTAGTGACTTCTAGATTGTTCATGCATATCAATCAGCGATCCTGCTCTTCAACATATTGCAATCATAGTTGGAACTCCCGCTGTTGCACTATTCCATTCGATCTCAGCGTCTGCCATTATCCTGCACATTGGTTAATTTTTTTTGGTCAATAAGTGTCTCTTGAGCTAATTTGCTATGTCGACAGCACATCTGAACAGATCGACCAAATAATGCAATGGAAGTGGTCACACGAAAAGAGAGAGGAAGTGGGGAAGGAAAAAAAAAAAGCATTTACCTTGCAGACTTTGAAGGCTTCAGCTGAGGTGGAGGAGGCTTTGCAAACGTCTTTGCAGGACCAGCGGACTCCCTCCTGCGCATGAATCCGTAATACCTGAGCTCCTCCAACGCGAGCTCCAAGTCGTCTTCCTCGCTGATGCACCCCAGCCGTGGACGCCATGGGCAGTTTCTCCAGAGCGGCCTCGGCGCTGCAGCAGCTTCCATTCTACCAGCGCTATACAAATTCGATTCCGGCAGCACCTTGCTCTTGGAGCCTTTGAGCATTTGTCGCAGCGATCTTCCTCTCGGCGACCTAAACGGCGACCCCAGGCCCCCGATTCTTTGAGGGGAGCTGTACACCCTCAATGGCGACCGACATGGGACCGTTCTAGTATCCGAGCTGGGCTGTTGCACCGACTCCTCGTCTGCTGGCGCCGTCGATGCGTTGCTAGCGTAGCATCGACATTGGGATGGTGGCGATGGCGCGGCAGGGAACAGGCGTGGCACTGGGAGGAGGAAGTAGATGCAGCCGCTTTGAAGCTCCGCGTCCAAAGACAGCATTTGATTGCTGCGGCCTCCGGAGTCGCTGCTCAGCCCTGGTTGGCAGACGAAATGGTGCGGGTAAGATTGAAGGACTTCCTCTACTGTCGTGTATGGCGGCAGGTACAGCACCTCGCCATCGCCGTAAACAACTCTCACCGGCTGTACTCCGCACACAAGGTTAAACAACCCCTTCATCGTTGATCGATACTGGCAAACCTTTGGCTGAGACCAAACTCCGGCCGAAATCACAGTAATTCAATTGTGGACTTCAGACGAAATCTAGACTCATCTAATTGTTGGCTGATCTCAGGCACATGAAGAAATGCCCATCAAGCCGAACTCTATATTCCAGAAAGCTAATCCCACGTTCATGAAGAAATGCCCACTAAGCCCAGCTCCATGGCCGGTCCCGCCATCCCACGATTGCAAAGAGACTCAACTCCTGACTAATGTGCACTGTGCCAGAAGCCAAATCACAACTGAAAACACTGTTGCTATTTCCAATACGCAACAAAGCAGCTAGCACACGCCGACGACGTTGGGAGTCAAAACAGGGAATTCTGCAATCGAGTACAGTACTAGCAACAACGGGCGAGGAACGCACACTACAAGTAGACGTTGTGGCCCTGCAAGTTAAGGAATACGCTTTCCGGAGGAAGAAGAAACGAAAAAGGCGAACGTCCGAGTCACTACACAGACATCTCGTGAGCGAGCCTGAACTATGCTAACATCGACACATGAACACACTTTCAAAAGCACACAGACTCAGGAAGATAGTTTCGCCAGGCACCACTAGGAGCTGAGTACATGTATGCGCAATCAAGAAGGTGGTGCCCAAAATCAATCAATGCGCTTCACGAGGCAGCCCTCAGCACTGGAGGCACTGCAACAGTCAGCACTGCAAGCTGCAAGCATGCTCCGCACTGCTGCGATCGCCCTCTACAGTGCCACCCCCACCACTTGCTCCTAACCCCCAGTCGACCCTTTTCTTTTCCACCTCGATCAGGGCCCCACTAGCACCCGCAAATGCTCTCAACGCCCACACTTGACTCGAAACCAAAGCACGCAATCTGTCAACTGGGCTTAATAAAATACTAAAATATATGCAACTTTGGATCAGTTCACCGACTGCTAGCTTGAAAGTTAGACTCCTGGATAAAAAAATGGAGCGACGTGAGCAAGTAGCTGCATGTTATGGAGAGAGGTCGCCGCTGATTGTGTTATCGATGAGGGAGGAAGTTATTAAGTGATCTGTGCATGGGCAGATCGGGCGATCAGGCGCCTCTGCCGTGAATTCAATTAAGCGAGATCGACGTGGTTGATGAAGCGGGGCTCAGTGATCGCGGTGGACGGAAGAGTTTGGGATAGGTGATCCCATGACCGTTTTATGACATTTAGGGGAGGATGGTACCTCCCACATAAATGTTAGGTACTTTTGGTACCAGATGTTGATACTAGGTTTGTTCACGAATAATTCTAAAAACAGAAACCAATTATTTTAAAAAAAATTAAAGATGGAAAAATGAAAATATTATAAATTATTTTACATGATATTTTTCTATTTTTAATCCATCTAAGGTTATTTTTTGAAACAACAAAAATTTACAATTTAAAATTTTGAAAGACAAACTTTATTTTTTTCAAAAAGAAGTTTATATTCGCAATTATGTTGAGTCAGTGATCACACATGGTGGTTTCATTTGTATATTAGAATAGTATTGGAGGGTTAATCCTTTTGAAAGTGGATTTAAAGAATGTTTTTCTGGTGATATTTGTTTTTTGAACCTATAAGAAATGCAACCTTCAGTTGGAGGAAATCTCAAATTACTAGAAGCTATCACCAATTTTATTTACCACTATCCACTTTTGTTGATCATGATAATAGTTATTTTGATTTATTGTAATATATTGTACACTCCTACCATGAAAGTTTGAAAATTCTCTTATCAACATGGTAAAATTATAGGAGCCTTTAGGTTTCATATCATCAATTTTAATTTTAATTTTATTTATTTATTATAAATTTGATTGAAAAAACATTTATTACATATATCTTTATCTATTTTTTTGTAAATATTCAGAGGAAGGATTTTAGATTTTGTTTTTAATTTGCTTACTGAAGTTTGAAAATGGCAGATGTTTTGTCCTTCTACTAGACACTAGCAACACATAGTTGCATATTTTGGGTGACTATTGAAATTATTTTGAAATGATTAAATTAAATTTCATAATTTTTTATAAATCACATTTTTTCTCCCATTTATATGAGGCATTCTAATCAAATGGTGAAGGAAGAAGATCACAAATTCTGATATTCATTATACTATTTGTCTTGGTCATATTTTGGATCTTCGGCATCTCAATCAACTTAGTCCTTTGTTGGTTCTCCTCGTGAGGTTGTGGCCTCTTCAGTGGCTCATGAGCAAGGTTGGGTACATACTTCCATGCTTCGTAGATAGGTAAGCCCGTGACAATATAAGGTAATTGTTCCACGAATGTTTGGAACAAGTGAGAAGTGTTACTATGTGCAATTTTGTTTTCTGTTTTTTCATAGATAGATAGACCCATGATGCCAACAAGAAAATAATGGTAAGTGATGCAAGATGAAGGATACAACAGATTGAATAGAGAAGATGTTTGAAAGCTCAAAAATCTAGAAATGAAGAAGTGAGTAAGGAATTTTTAAGCTATGTATTGTTGAAATTGAATGACTCTTTAGCCTCCACCCTTATATATATCCAATCTATCCAATTCAAAGTAAAATGAAGTTCTAAAGTAAAAAAAATGTAAAAAAAAGTTTTAAAGTAAAAGGATTTTTTTATTTTTTTAATTTATTTTTTGAAAAATTGAAGTTTACCTTTCAATTTTGATTTTTTGTTTTAGAAAAAATACCTCATATAATTTAAAATAGAAAAATATCACTAAAAAATAATCTCTTCTAGAAATTTAGATATTTTTTCTTCTTATTTCAACAACTTTAGTAAACGAACTTGCTACCCTACTACGGTTTAAAAGGCTAACCTTACAATATCCTACAATATTTTTGAAATTTTAAAGTGATACCATGATGATACCCATAGAAATCTTATCTTGAAGTTGCTCCATAATCATAGCATGATGGAAATTTTGGTTAAAATTCATTCAATATCCTTTTGTAGATCTGTTAGCCCCATTATTTTGGTAGCAATCGAGCAAAAACTTAACCAGTTTTGGGATTGCTGGGACTCTGGAGATGTTAGTGTTGGGAAATAGTGTGGGATGTGGGTTGCGTGGATTGCAGAGGTGAATGATGGGATGCAGGGTGCTGTGAGCTTGGGACAGGATGCAACTACTTTCTCTGTTTCTGATTTGTTTTTGTTTGCAGGAGGAGTGGGCGTTGGGTTGCTGGCTGGCCTGGGCGTTGGTTCAGATCATGATGCATGTTGCAGGAGCAGCTGCTGCCAGCGGTTTTGTTGTATTGTTTATCTGCTCGACGGAGTTTTTCTCCAACGGTATTGGGGGTTATCATGTAGCTTCCGCACATTTGGAACCTTGTTCAAGCTGGCTGGTGCAGCTTTGTGTGCAAATCAAATCAGACTTGTGTACCGTTTGGGTGGACACTCCCATTTCTGCACACTTTTGGTGTTGAGCTTATCAACAATCATTTATATGAATGAATGATCATTTCTCCCCTTGTTAGGTGTTCTGAAAAGAGTCAGTGCCTCTGGATTGGAATTGTGTGTTTTCAAAATGTTGTCTTGTAATGATTCATCAAATTTTCAACTTATTGAAAAAGAAAATCTACACAAATTGAGCATGTTCATTGCAAAACAGTTAAGAAGGCACTCAAAGGACAGACAAGTGTCCCACATTTTGAAACCAAATTACTTTACTGCAGTCTATTATAAAATATCAAATACTAGTGATCTATTCTCTACATAATATGAGATTGCAATGTCATTTTGGCCTACACACATAAATGTGTGAGTAGTGACAGAGTAACCATGATGTCTGTCACCTGTGCGTATTTAAGAAATTCTCCAATCACAAATTATCATATGTGAAAATATCACATGACGAGTTCAGACCGAGCATGTTGTCTCTCTTTGACAGCCCAATTCCCAGATACCGTTGTGAGACATGCCATGAGTAAACTTCTGGGTGATCCAATTAACTGTTCATAAAAATCTAGCAAAAGTGTGGTTCCATACATGTATATTTAGAATGTGTGGAAGTTAGGTCACTCAAAAGAAAGGGCTCTTTTCCCATGGAGCTATACATAACCTAAAATCAAAGTGAATCAAAGTGGAGCATTGTCTAATATCTCAAAGAATTTTCGTAGCCTTGGTTCTAGGTGAATCTGGAATGAGTTATTTTTAGTTGAATGGTTGGCAATTAAATTATGTAATTATTTCAGATAAACTTGAGAATTCACCATATTTTAGAATTCCTGTTATATTTTACTGAAAATTCTCAAGAAGGTGTATGTGCCAGTATGGTGAATGAAAAATGTTTGAAGTCCAACTTAGATAATTGACTCCTGTCCCTGGAGGATTTAAAACTCAGTACTCTCACCCTCAATTGCTTTAATTTATCTGATATCTCTGTTGAAGGGTACTTTTGATTACTTGAAAAGATACAATTCAAGTCCTTTGCAATGTCATTTTCAGCGTGGAGCTCTCTCATGAATTCATCACATGGAGTCCCTGCAGAGGACCACTTTGATTGATGGAGCTTTTTGTCTTGGTTTGGAAAAGGGTTGCACTTTGTTCATTTATGTTACTGATTAGAGTAACAAGAACAAGAAGTAGCATGAAGTTGTCACTATTCTTCTTTCATTTCTTTTTTGAATTTTTAAAGCTTTCAGCCAAGAAATCAATAGGTTGCAGAGAGATAGGTACCGGGTATTCACTGTCACAAGTACTAACCCAGCTTGGCTGAGCGGTGGACAATCAAAACTCAAGAACTTAGTTAGGAAAAACTTCTGAGTAATTGTCACAGGTTTGTACTCAATAATCACATGGATTTTCAAAAGGATCATTTGAAGCAGTAGCAGGTACCAAACTCCAATTCGTTACTTCGAATTTGTACCAAGTTATCCATAATCACCACACTGAGAAAATGCAGACTCCAGAATCCAGACAAATACAGTACCTCACCAAACTGTTTCAGGGTTGAGAAAATAAGAATTCCAAATCAAATGTAGAAGAGATAAATGCATGAAGTGCCAGAACAAAAGTTGTGTGAAATGCTACATGTCATGTAAGGTAATGCGCTCAGAAACCGTCCGAATTTCAGGTTTGCTCATTTGGAATAGTGGTGGAATTTTTTTATAATTTTTGGATGAAGTGCAAAGCTAGTGCAAAGCCATCCCAAAAAAAAAATCATTTTTTGAGTAAGTCTACAATTTCCTATGAATTTTTGAATGTTCAGCCCTAGGTGCTCCACTAACCGTCCCTAGAGTCATGGTTAATATGACCACTTGGATTCTGTGAATAGGACGTTTCTGCACCAATCACAAGCACTCAATTTCTGCAGCCATAGACGGAATTAGAATGATTTTGCACAGTTTCAGGAACAGCCTATGTCAAAGCCTATGGGACGGTTTTTGGGCCGGGACGGTTTTTGAGCGCATTACCTTATTTGTTCACATAATCTGCAAAAAAATTGCAATCAGGTCTAAACTCTCAAGGAGGAAATGGGTTTAGGGCTTACAACTCTACAATGTACTATCATATTCAGATTTACTGTATGGTGATAGCAAGTTCTTTTACCCTTGAACAAATATATATATATTTTTTGGAAAAATAAGTTTCTTCTTCCACAAATTTAATTTTTCACTTTTCATTTTTTCAAGAAGTTATCAAAAAATAATTTTAGATGAATTAAAGATAGATAAGTATAACATAATATAATTTCTCATATTTTCGTTTTTGTGTTCTTAAAATTTCCAGTTCTTTTTTATTCTTTTTTTTGGAAATATTTAATATGAACAAACCTGCTATCATCAAACGGTAGTTGAACTCAATTTCCTCTCTAAGATCACTCTCCTTTCTCTATTCAGATGCTCCCGGGTATCTGATGTTTTGTAGAGTTGCCTAAAAGTTCTTTTCCTTTAGTGCTGCTCATCTATGAACAAAAGCTCTGCCCTGAGCTTGCAGCCTTGTTGACGTTTTGAACCAAAATATGTGCAAAGCTTGTTGTTAAGTTACATGCAGCTGCTCAAAGTTGTTATGTGGACTCACGTCTATTTGTGGTCCAATGCTGTGAGTGCAAAAGCTCCTTGTGATAACTCAATGGAATGGTCAAGGTGAACCACTTCAGGAATTGAACTGTTTGACTCTGCAAAAGAAGAGCTCTACTGCTGAACTACATGAATAAACTTGCTACAATAATGTCTGGTTGTTCCACCTTTGGTTATGTACATAGCAGTATAATTTCACGAATCACAATCAGCTCACCATACTTGTGATCAGTTCTTCTCAGAAAATCTTCAGAATTTCCTATTCTTTTTTTTTTTTTTTTTTTCAAAACTTCATCTGGACGAACAACTATGGTGCCTGTAACCAAAAAATGTGAGGAGCTTTATTAGTCAAAGTAGCAGCTACTCCCAGTAAGTTAGCTTGATTTCTTCCAAGACCAAATCCGCGCAGACTGAAGTTGACTAATCTACATAATTAGCAGCATGAGTATTTCACACAATTTATATTAGTTTCTTTACAAAACCAATTTTCTAGTCTTTGGGACAATCGTTGTCTGTGAGTTTTAATCCTCCCTGAACAAAGTCAACACTTGCCCTGAATCTGCCACCTTCTGTTTAGCTGATGTTTGCATTGTTGAAGAATGATGAAAATTAATGTGATAATTCCCATGCTTTTTTCTTCATTCAGATTGGATACTTCATAATATTTGTTACCCAACAAGTTCCATACAATGGCCCAGCCTGTGAACATTATACTTATTGTTGATCCCACATGAAATGAATTTCTCTCTTGTGACATGGCTTCCAATTTTCAAGGGGCTGCTTGGAGAATATGTCTTCTTCTGACTCTTAGTATTCATTTCGTACAGAGCTGACTTTGATAATTGAATAACATCATTAACCACCTCGATTTTGGAGTTCAAAAACCCACTTAATTGTGCAATCAAATTATTTACTGTTGTGCTATTACTAAGGTTCTGTTCAGCAGTAATTAGATTTAAATTTTAAGAGTAACTACACACTCCCCCATTGCCCTGAATGCAAGTTAAGTCTGCAATTTGAATGCAACAGTAACATAATCAAAACCTTGCAGGACTCAGGAGGGTTTTGAAGTTCAAAGAGTGAACCGGTTAATGAAAGATCACCAATCTACTCTGAAGTTTTAACACTTCGATTAAATCTACAAATCTTTGTAAGTTGATTGCTGAGGTCTCGAAGTCAATTCACAGTCTGAGAAATTTCAAGTTCAGGTAGTGTCAGTTTTCAAGAGTGACCCCTTTTGTGCAACTTCAATGCACCTTGTGTACACAAATTGGAAAGAAGAGAAATAACACCAGGCTGCCTTCTAACGTTCAACAAACTGTGCATTGGAAGACCCGCTTGATTTGTCCTTCAAACAGCATCAATGTTATCTTTCAATACCAGAAATTAGGTGAAAGACAAAGATCCTTTGACGCATCTGAAACTTGGGATTTGGTGCTGATCAATCCTCTTCAAGTTAATTCAATATTCTCCATATCACCAGAAAGTTTAACAGCATTCTCTTGAAGAAGTTTCAAGGTGATCTGGATTCACATAATGCCGGAGAGGTGGCCAATTCATTGACTATGGCAGAATCTTTAACGTCTTCCTGGAATTTTCTCATAATCTCATAATCTCATGTAATGCATGCGTGATTACAAGATCTTGGTAAGTGTATAGGATTCTTCCTACATTAGTAATCGTGCTTCTGTTTAACAGTTACAACTTAACTCAGAGGAGTGGTCTTGGTTGCTGAAGAGATACTTTAGATCCAGTTTGCATAACATCTCATGAGCTTGACTGTTTTCAACTTCATTACTAAGACTAGCAGAAATTACGAATCCAGTCTCAGGACTGTCCTCTTTGTTCATTCTTCAAGCCCAAGTGAAAAACCCTTTTTCTCATTTCTGTTCATTTAAGAACATGGGGGTGGAGTAAAGGACGATGTGCATTTACATTGAAGCTACACCTTCAAATACAAAAAGATTTAGCTCCCAGAAGAAGCACGATTGCCACACTTGGACAAGGTATTCCAGTGAATGGAGGTCTATGCTTAGTACAATGCTATGTAGACATCTGCTTGCAGAGGATAATTGCTTCCACATTTATGCAACAAACTTAAAGCTATATCAACAACGTCGCAGCCGCAATTTGCTATCGGATTACAATTTTAGTTTAGCAAGGGGAAATGGAAGCTCGTCAGTTCTAGAGATGATAGTTTCTGCGGTTGAAGATCATGAAACTGTGACTCCTCTGAGCAGTTCATCATATAGGCTTGATTGCGAGACTCATGCAGAGAAACTGGAATTTTAGAAAGTTCTTCGTTGAGGCATTTAGATTATCGTGTAACTTCATAATTGTAAAATTCTCATATTTTATACCAATTAACAGAAAAAGAAAGTGGTCCAGGAATCTGAGGCTGGTGATAAATCTCATTGAAACCCGTATCTAAACAGATGACCTAAATTTATATAAATTCCAGAGTTAAGATTTACAGTGAACAGGGAAGAAGCACAGACTAAACGGCTATTGAGGATAGGAGATAATTAGACTTGGAATGTTGTAAAGTGCGTTCAAACTGTTATGTATGTATAAATGTTTATTGGCCTCTTGTGTACATAATCCAGCTGAGCTCATATCACCTGAATCCTTCAATTCATTCCGCAAAATTGATGAGTCAGGTGAAACATGAAGACTCATTCACCAGAAAACTCAATCCCTTGTCACCTTGGTCATGACAAGGGTGCGGACAAAGCATGCATGATAACATGCATCAACACTCAAAGCTCCCATTACAGGAACAAGGGATCATCTACTTGTACAAACACTTACAGACGCGGCTAACTGAATATCAATGTGTACAAAGTTCCTAGTAGTCACTATTGCCACTGATTTCCAAAACCTTAAAGATTTAATTGATGCCTATGATCATCTATATTCACCGACCTCGACAGAGTCACGAAGCAACCCGGTGAGCAAATCGACCTCCGAAATGCACTCTAATCCTGGTCTCCACCGGTTCCTTGAGCAATATTGCACCGACTTTCCAACAACGGAAGAAGACGTAGATCCCTTGGAAAAATCCTCCAGTTTCTGAAACGATAGCCGAAGCCTCAACCTGTCTGGAAGCATCCTTTTGCTCATGCGTACCAACGACCTCACGAGCTTCGACTTGACCACCCTGTGCCTAAACTTCCTCATAGTGCTGGCCGCTACCAGGAACTGGTCCTGATTCCTTGCAAGCCAGCTCTTCAGCCGAGAATGCTCTTCGCTGAAACTCTTGGAGTCATACTTTTGGGCTGAGTTGGAGTGCATAGTTTCTCGGTGGGAGAAGCATGGGCAGCAAGGGGGGTTGGGGAAGGTGCTGGCGAGGTGGGGGAGTAACCTCGGGAGTGGGAGGAGGAGGTATATCCTGCCTTCTTCAAGCTCCATATCCAAGGGTAACATGCCGCTATGATAGAGAGGTCCATTGGAGGTGGGCTCACAGACGAAGTGATGAGGGTGGTGTTTCAGCAACTCTCCCACTGTGACAGGCCGAGTTAAGCTTCGAATATGGCCGTCGCCATGGACCACTCGGACTGGCTGCCATGAGCAGATGCAGTTGCAAAACAGCATCCCTTGACCCTTCGTGGCCATCGATTGTGGAGTCTTCATCTTACAGCTTTCACGTCATTGGTACTCTGAGCATTCTGGTCCTCTTTCAACACAACTTGTTATCATTCTTGTTGCAGCAACGTTCTGGAGATTATGGCCTCGCATCCTCAGGCGCCACACCTAAGTTTTCTCCTTGAGCTATCATTATATTCCACAACTCCAGTTTAGTCCTGGTAATGAAATCCTCTCTGTCGACCCGTTAATAAAACAGTTCAAGCTTTTTGAAACACTTATTAGGAAAGAAGCAGTTGTTTGAGGAATTTTGTTCATAATTTCAACAATGTCGAAAATTTTGCAACGGAAGCACCAGGTTGTGAATTTACACCGAAATAAAAAAGCAGATGTATCATGTCTCCTACAATAGTAATCAGTATATAAGCTGCCAATGCCCTTCACACCTGAGCTAAAGAATCAGAAAAGCAACATACGGCATTCTTCAAAGCAACAGTTCGCAAACGTGTATCTGTAGCTGGTTCTACAGATAGTGCTTCGTGTCCGAGCGCTCCTCTGAAGTTTCCCTTCTAGCTACATATCTACTCCTTAGAATAAATCAAATATTTAAGTTTGTGATGCGTACAAGCCATTCTAAACTAGCCGTGATCTTCCCGAAGTGTTGCCAAATCCAATGCCCACACAAACATCAAGCGTCTGAAGTAGGCAATGGGTCAGATCACCAAGTTCAGAAGCTATTAAATGTTCTTCCTAAAATTCTTGCCTGCTCGCCAAAACTAACAGATAAGTACGTCCCGAATACCGCCCTGGAACTAAGATCAACATTGATCAAGCGTAATTTCCTTCGAAACAGGCTACAGCTATGGCACCTTCACTCGCAAACATCACATTATTGGTCGACCCAGTAGAGCTCTTGAACATGCACTAAAATGGTGAGAGCGGAAGGAAAAAAGATTCAGCTGCTCTAGTTCCACTCTAAGGAAAGCCCACGAAACAAAAAGAAGAGGACAACGTAACAAAAAGCTGTAATCTTTGTGACAAACAAACATCTTAGAGGCACCTAGACATTACCCATTCAGCATGTCTGGAAAGAAGACCCATACTAACCCACTACGATTGCTGGCAATGTGGAAGACAAAGACAAGAGAAGCGAATTTCACAATGCATTCACAGCCATATAAATTCCAAAACATAAACCTCTAGCAGCTCACAGAAAGCAAGCGGAACGTACCACAATGTGACCTGCACCTAAATGCTTCATAGCCAGCTCCACCGACGCTTCACCAAGCCCCACTGGAACACACAGAAACTCTGGAAAACAGCACCAAGATTCCAAATGCCATATGCAAAAGGGATACTCTCAGCTGCTCAGTGTAAGCACCAATTCCTCAAATGTGTATGGAATAGGGAAGAACCAAAGCACACATGGATGGTGTTGTTGTCCTGCATTTTTGCATCTAAACGTCGACCTAGGCACTTTATGATGGAACTAGTTGCAAGCCATGTGCGACCTCTGGAGGATGATATTCCTAAGCTATGTTTGCAGAGTGGGCCTCTGCAACCAGGCCACTGTCAGCTGGGAGGTGAAGCAAGGAGTGTAGTGTAGGCAGAGGGAGGGGAGAAGTGGGGAAGAAAAAGAAGTGGGAACTGAGCTTCATACACTTGAGGAGACTGCAAGTGTCTCAAGTGGAGTACTGGCATACAGTTGAGTGCAGCAGCCCAGGTATCAATCAAAACTGTGACTACTGGCTATGTATGATCATACGATGTCTGCCTGCGCGCTCACCCGCTGTGTGTGAAATTTACACATGGTGGGTGAGGGTACATGTGACATGACCAGTTGATCAGACCGATTGTGTAACCTCACTTGATGAGTTCTCATATTCTGGTGCGTGAACGGTCATCTCGGACAACTCATGGCCAGCTTGGTCAGGCAGCAAGCTGCCTTGGCATTCTTGCATGCGAAGGGAATCATGGCATGGTGAGGCAACATAAAGAGGCTATGGTGTAGGACACCTCTCTCTTGTGGGATGTGATAAATGTTGACCAGTGGCCAGGGGGAGGGCTGCAAGCTATGGAAAGACTGCGCGGTCAGATGCCACAGTTTGCAGAAGTGCAGACACTCTTGGATGTCAGGGCTTATGATACTTGCAGACTTTCTGCATGCCATAGGATATATGACAATGAGCAAGCGAAAACATGGAACAAGTTAGATGAACTCTGACCCAAAATGATGCTCTCTTGCTTTGCCTCTGAAGGGTGGAGAAGAAGCTGGAGAGCCAAACAAGAAACTGGGGCACCTGCTGCAGTCGGTATCTTTCCAGACTACCTATTGGACGGGTTATTAGCTTCAAGGCTATGGAGATGGATGCCCCATCTGAACGTTTATTGCTCACTTGCTTGGACATGCAAAGAAACACTCTTTGTTTGTGTGAGCTGAAATACTTTAAAGTTCTGCGTGAGATGAAAGACACTGGATTCCTTGCAAGGACAAATTTCTCATGAGAGCAAAGAAACTGTGATTGATTAAAAAGATTGCACAGATACTGAAAGAGCTTTTAAAGTGTATGGTAAAACTTGTAAGACTCTTGTTACTAAACAGTACAGGAATACTCATATCACATGATAATGTACCATTTGGATTGTAGGAAATACTTGCCATATGTACAATACAGTGCTTAGGCCAATTGCAAAACCATGCTGACAAGAAAAGTACTGGTGAATGTTTCTAGTATCGTCTGTACATTGTAGGTACTTAGCAGACAAGAGACACGTCAAAAGTACTACCAAGTTACTTGTACTTACAGTAGTATAAGTTCCCAGTGTAAAAACTGAAATCATCCAACAACCCAGGGTTTCTGGAGAACAAGACAGTGATCCCCATCAAATCAATCAATTTCCACGCTTCAATTGTCCTCTGAAATTAACCCTCCACCAACAACCGTAATCAAGTACTAGGCTTTTACACATGTTGGCACGAATAGCTAGTCCCACTTGTGAGGAGGGTCCTAAGTTCCAACCAAAAACTGATGAATTATAAGACAATTTCCTGGTGTCAGTTTATGGAAGAATTTTAAAGTTTCAAATTGCCATTAAAAAACAGAACAGCTGATGCCATCACTACAACAGAACCTCACATAGTTCACTTGCAACGATAATTTGAAGTACTAGCAACACACTGGACTGTTATATAGCAACACTGTTTGCAACCTTTCAGCGTTCAGAAGCCACGAGTATGATTTTTTACAACCTCGTCGACTGCTGTTAAGATCCCAAAGCTGCCGGAGATACCAACTACATATATCTACAAAATTTTACAAAACTCTTTACATCTAGTACTTGGCTACAAAATTTTGATCGAGCAGAGAGATTTGCATACGAGATCTGGACCTATTGTCACCTTAAGTATACCTGGTAATAACCACATGAACGAGACAGTATCAATGTGCACACAACCGGCCTAGCTGCTGCTCACGAGCACCAATGTAAGTCACGATGATAGTATAGATGCTGTGTAGGAAAGAGCTACTGAGAAGACGTTAAACGCACACAAATCAGAACCTACGCAATCTCATGGATGAAGAGCCTTTGATACGAAGTAGGACGTCACACACAACCCAAGGAAAACTTAGGAGGTAAACTTGAGTCCTACTCACAGCAGAATATTGATGATCTTGATGAAGGTAGTCAGGATGATACGTAACATGATACCAAGCCGAAGCTTTAGCAAACTGATCATCTTTACCATAATATTCGTCGTCCTCATAATATTCGTCTTCTTCGTTCTCATTGTCAATGCCTTCCCGAAACCACTTTTGTGCTTCTCGTATCAAAGCCTTCACTGCCAGACGAATTCTTTGCCTTGCTTCCCCAGCATGCTTTCGGAAATGTCTGGAGAGACGCAAGATATTGCCGCTCATCACTTCAGCCTCGGTCTCTATGCCATACTGGTTCATGAGACCCATCAGCTTCGTGTCATAAAGGTGCCTGTGATACTCCGCGTCAAACAGATAATTCTCGAAGCCTGGTACCTGCACAGTGCATGATTCTTGTGAGTCCAATTCATATTCTCTAGACCACCATATGATATAAGCAAGCTAAAACTTTGGCTGAGGATATATTACCTGTAATTGGAGGTCATAGTTCTGCAGCATACTCTGTCTCGTTAACTCCAAGCTAAAGAATTGCTCCTTGGCAGCCTCTTTCACCGATCTGAACAGCGTTCCAATTACACGCTCGGACTTGTACGTCGTTTTGTCCTCCTTCTCCATGAAGTCCGGGTAATCTCTTGGACGAAGGTGATATGGTATAATCGCTGGCACACCAGTTTTTGGAAAATCCACAGCAACAGAGAAAAGTCTTGCAAGTTCGATGCAATTAGGACTTCTGGCTTTGAGTGGCTCACTGTCGCAGAATACAACATGTGCATTTGATATCTGACCCAAGTTGTCGTTAACGATGTAGTCCACAAAAAACTCATGCAACTCCTGCTCAAAAGCAATTGAAGGAGGTAAAAATCTTCTCAAGACATAACCAGATATGGACAGTGATAAAATCAACCAGTCATGCTATCATCTCCAAATGCAAGAAAACAAAATAGGCAGAAAATATGAGGTGCGCTCATGAGAAAAGGAAGATAATGTTAGACAAGGAGAAACTTACTTCCACGGTAACAGGGTGATCAAGTATCACCTTTGGGGCAGGAGTGTAATCCATTGGATCCTCTACGGAAGTGGGGATGAGTGATTCATCCCAACTTACAAAGTAGAGATCTCCATCCAGATCACTTCCTGAGCATTCATTCGGATGTGGCCTGCACATTCAGCATTTCAAAATTAGCTGATAAGCTTGCTTTCATTGCAAAATAATTAAGCACGAGTGCATATTGTCAAGAAAGAGAAGATTCACGCACCTGTGGCCTTCCTGAGGAAACACTAGGCAATTGACCATATGTCGCAAGCTTGGGATGTCAACCGCTTTCAGAACACGAACATCACCAGGATGAACACACGGATTCTTTGCTATCACCACTGTCCCTGTGACAACTCTAGCCATTATGTCTCCATGGTGATATCTTTGGAAACTGCTTAGCCCATCGTTGAAACGCTGCCGACTCCCTGAAGATGAAGATGGTGTGAGTTGAAGAAACACTTCCCCGTAATTGAGGTATGCAGACTCATCTAAGCAACCCATCAGCAATGCACCTTTCGGAACAAAGATCTTCGTTTTTGTCCGCAAGTTGAGTAGCTGAAAGGCCCGGAAGGCCTCCAGGATGCTTTTCAAGTATGGCTCTCTGTTTGGAAGGTAACCAGCCTCCAACATCAGTGTTGCCGTTTTGTGTGTTTCCCCGGAGAATGTTGCCTGTGGTAGACATGGACCACAAAAGTCAATAGCTGTTTCTGTAATAATTATATTACCTCACTACTAAGGAGTAATTAGCATAAATAGATGGGCTCCTTGTAAGTTTGACCTAGGATACTTCCACTGGAAGTCAGCCATACCTGCAAGATCTCAATAGCTGCTACAGGATCATCCAGCATGGCATCCAATTGCGTCAAGACGGATGCTTGCATACGCTCAAACACCAAGTCTGGAACGCCCAGTGTGGATAAAAGTGAAATAACCTGCCGGTTCAAATAGCAGGGCAAGTATTTGCTCCAGCTTAGGATCTCGAGACCTATATGCGTGGACGAAAATTTGTTCATGCTGGGCCGTAAGGACAGCTTTTTCTCTGAGTAGGGATCAACAGCCACGACACCTTTGAACCCTCCATAACGTATCTGGAACGCAGACGGAGTTAACCCAACTCCCATCCTTCGGAAACCGCATTTGCGAGTCACCTTATCTGCAAGTTCCTTTGAAATCTTCCCTATGCCATCAGAGAAGTTGTACTCAATATCTGTTTCTGGATCCACCCTCACCACGTCAGAAATATCTTCTACTTCGTCCCTGTGAACTTCAAGTGTAGCAGTAGATGTTGAGAAGCACTGGCCCATACGAGCAGCACACAGTGCTACATTTCGGATGTCCAGGAAATCGCCCATCCACGCTCTGATACCATGGGCCGTGATGTCGTCATTCGAAGCGAACATCCAGAAGGACTGTTCTCGCAGCTGGCTGGACGAGAATGCCAAAAACTCATATTTTTTCCCTGCTAGCATCACCCCTTCTCGCATCACTGATAGTATTCGGTCATATACAGGGGAACGTTCCTTACCAACTCCTGAGTAGAGAGCCCCAGCCGAGATGCTGTCCCAGTCCTCATCGACAAAAGAGACCCGAAGGAAGCTGTCGATCTTGTCCGCATGGTATCGTGTAACTCGGTTTGACATATCAATTTCCGGCCCATGGCAGTAAACTTTGGTGGGAGTAATGTACAGCCGGTGTACATAGAACAAACCCGCTGCCGGCTTGATAGAGCCTGCATTGAATATCTGCCTCCCCGGCTTGCGGTACTTCTGATCGACTCTACGGATCCAATCCGCTGGGTCGTAACACATACTATTGGCGCTCCAGATCTCACGGAGTGCCAGTTTTACATGTTCGACTGGTGTCGCATACAATAAGTACCAAAATGCTCCCGTGAGGGTGGCAGGGATAATGTAACCCGACTGAACCAGCAAATTCAGTAGAAACATGGCATCGAAAGAAATGTTTGAGCCCAAGGGTGCGTCAACTATGGGTACAAGTGTCTGGGATCTCACATTTGAATTTGCTTCAGTATGAAGTACCAGCCTGCGGGGAGTGCTCGGATATGAAGTCAATCTGTATCCTGCCAGTTTTGATAGAATCTCGTTCTTTGTCTTGGTGCTGACACCGCTGGGACACCTGAGAAGATACGCCCACGATTGACCAATGGAACCATCTGGAGTAAAATCTGTGGTTCTAACCCATGGCTCCTCCTTTACTCCCTTGTAATATGACCAATAATTATCGAAGATTTCAGTGAGATCCTCTGAGCAGGTGGATGAGTCCATAAGTTTTCGGAAGTACAACCGTGGAGGATTTCGAAGCTGCAATAAGAAATTCGGGTGAAATTGATGAGAAGATGGGAAAACAGAGTATTAAGCACACAAACTGAAGTAGGAAACAAAAAAAGAGTATTAAGCACACCTGAAGTAAGAAGGCATCAAATCCAGCTCGAGGTAGGTTGGCACCCTCAATTGAGACAAGATCCTTGAAGTGGAATTCGAGTTTGTACTCGAAATTCCCCCTCGAGGTTTCCATTGTCAAAACATGTCTCAACCTCTTGCTGTTGAAGTCAAATTCCGTAGATGCATTCGGCTGCGACGACCAAAGCACTTGCATGGTGTCCTCTTGAGTCATGCATCCCATTGTCAGCGTGCAATCTTTAAGGCTGATGAGGTTGTGCTTGGGCTTAAGCACAATGTGATTGTTGTGGACGTTCAACCTCAGAATCCGAGAACCAAACCGCAGGGTTTCACGCTTGGCCAATTCTGCGGCTTTGTGGGCTGCATCTTGATCCTCGAAATGAACTATGCCTTTCCCCAAAGACCTCAGAGTGTTTTTGTTATACTGGATCTCCACTGAGGAGATGGTGCCTTCGCCAACATGTCTCTCCAAGAATGTGACCAGATCTCCAGGTCGGGCTTCCCAGGGAATATTGCTCACAAAAGTCTTTACTTTCTCCATCCCCAACTTTTGGAGACCTCAGCTGATGAACGGTCAAAGCTGCTTAGGTAGATAAATTCGATCAGTAAATTAGCAGTTTGGCATTTTGAAGCTCTGCCGCAGACACATCCAAGCTTACAATCTAAAGCATGACAAATGTGGAACAACGACAAGATTGATGAGATAGAATACAAATGCAGCAGAATTGCAATTTTGAACAGCAGTGCGGAAGCAATACATGAACAGGACATAATCAGAAATCCATTCAAATAGAATCCCCTGCCTGTTGTGCAAAACAGACAGTGTCATAAAATACCAACCCCCTCTCGGTCTAAATGCAGCTGAAGAGAAAAGAAACAGACAAGTAAATAAGCACCATCATCTAAAACACAGGAACAAGAACACACATATGAGAGGAATAAACAATTTCCTCATGCAAATTCACAGACAAGTAATGCTTTACACTTACCGACAACCTTTGCTTCAGATGCCTTAAGCTGCTTTATTCCCTGTCCTTAGGCATTGTCGATGTTTTGCAGCAGGTACTAAGCTACACACCAAAAATCCAACGTCAGTTCACTTGTTATTCTTAGTTTTCATCAATTGGTGATGGCTGAAATCATTTAGGATCTGTCGCCATCTGCATAAACTACATGTGATGCTTGTCTCGAAGAAATCAAGTTGCTACCAATTTTGCTTCTAGTGCAGGAGTGAGTCGTTTCAAGGAGTTGCTCATCACCCTTCCAAAAAGAACTGATGAAGTGCAGCGGCGACTCTGCTTCACAAATCAATGCCTTAGCGGTCTCAGCAGTCCCGGAACCACAGTTGCGATCGTAACATCACTCTAAATGGCGTACAGATCTCCCGCAAACTAAAATCAGAGTAACAACACAAGAGAGCGCCTCTGAGGAACCAGCTGAGATTCCAGGCAGCCTCGCTAACATCGATCTCAAGAACGGCGTTAAATAGCAAAAGAAATGAGAACAGAAAAGCAGAGAAAACCCCAATTGAAGTCCAGCCCACCTTCAAGAGTAACTCAGCAAATGGAACCTCACTCCAAACAATGACCACAACACCACACTGCGGTTCTGTCAAAGCCGCTACTTATTCCGCTCTGCGACTCTACCAGGTGCTACAATTCCACTTATTCAACGGAGCTTGGAAGTAGGGGTCACCTAAGACCAAACAAAACTCCATCGGTCAGGCAGAACATTCAAGCTAACGTACAGAGAAACACATGTAGTGATGAGTGTTTCAGAATATCCACAGCACCTCCAACAAACGCAAACTCTGAGCTGGTATCAGATAAATGGCAAACCTAGTTGCAAGTGTTTGGGGAATGCTGCAAAATGGTAGCCGTACTTTCATAAAATATGGCTAAAGCCGACACTCACCACTCGGAACCCAATTGAGAGATCGTGAGAGAAACGTAACGAATATGAATTTTGAAAAAAGAAATCATGAAACGGAGCCCCAGGTACTCAGCCCAGAAATCAAGCGTTTCATAGTGGCCGGTACAGCGACTTATTTATTGTTATCTGATTAAACCTTCATGCAGAACGTACTGATACACGAATAGAGTGCCGCACAACCCCCCAAGTGTCTGTAGAGATTAGTGTCTGTAATCATTAAAATTTCATTTGAAAAACCGCTACCTCACCATCTCCTACAAACAGAAATTCTCACACAGGCCTTCAAGGACTTAGAATTGCACTGACATCCACATCAACAAACACCCTGCCAAAGCCCCACCAACAACAAACCATGATGCACAATCCCGTAACACAAACCCTGCTAAAAGAAAAGTAGTAACCCTGATGTCTCAAATGTGAGCTTCTTTGAATTCATCCCACAGATAATATGATACACAACTAGAAAACCATCATCGCAAGCACCAGCAAGTGCTGCCATTCCTACCACCATCGCAGCCTAGACCTAAACCTACACCACCAGCAAGTCTACCCAGATTAAACAAGTCGAAGAAAACGTCGCAAGCGCTCTACAGACAGTCCTAGTGGTGGTCCACATCCTAACCCACCCCATGCAAGGATTCGAACTGAAAGAATTCCCCCCTCGCCTACCTAGCTACGGCGAGAAACTAAAATAATCCTCCGAAAGAACACACAACCCATGTTGTCGACCTAACCCACATGCCACCACATCGATAACCCTGCACTAAACTATGTCATATGGAACCTGCAATCCTCTTCAAGAGAAAACCACATGTGGAGAAACGATTTAGTCATCGAGGAATGGTTCGAGGAATGGTTCCTGCACATGATGACTGAGCTCACAGACAGCATGATACCTGCACAAGGCTAAGCTCATCTCAAAGGGCAGGGCAGGGAGAAGAACTCCATTGACCAGATCGGCAATAGTAGAAAGATTTCCGCGAGGTGGGGAAGTCCGGAACGCGACAACAGTCTCGGATTCTCGGGCTTCGAGCCGCCAAGATTGGCGTGGTGGTGAGTCTGGTGACGGGGTGGAGCCGGTTCTGGGAGGGCCGTTGTGGCGGCGATAGGGGCCAGTGACGGGGTGTAGCCCGTGCGGGAGAGGTCCGTTGTTGCCTGCAGGGCCGCAGGCTATGGTGGATTCCTCCCCTGTTGCTAGTTTTCGCTTCATTCTGCTCACTTCTGTGCCATCTTTGGAATCTGTTTTGGTGGCCAGGTGACCCTGTTTTGAGGTTTTTGACGAGGAGGGAGGTTTTGGAGCGTTCCTGGGTTTTCCGGAGATGGGGAGGCTGTTGAGGGGCGGGGCGGTTGCTGATCTGTGCTCGTGGGGAGTTTCCTGCGCGTTGGAGGAGCCGGTTTTGTGGTTCGGTTAGCGCTTCGGGGATCGGATGCGGCAGGTGGGTGGCCTTACCTTTGTGTGTGTGTTTGTTGTAGGTTTTTTCGTTTTTGATTCTCTTTGCGCGAGTGGTGGAAGCACGTTTGGCGGGTTTTGAGAGGAATTGTCTTCGTTTTCCGGGTTTTTAAGCTCTTGAGGGTTGTTGCTCTTTTGAGGCATCAGTTCAGCTGAATTGGGCTTTGTTGGAGTGGGTTTTTTGCTACTGGGAACTGTTTGGCGGGGTGTGTGATGGTCTCTGTTTTGTTCTGGTGGTTGTTGTTAGCTGGAGGGAGCCATTTGGTTCCAAGTTTTGGTTGACAAGAAGGTTAGCCGCATTGCAAGAAGGTTAACCGTCGGCAGGATGTGTTTCGAGTGAGAGATTGTGTACGGATAGTGGCGTTCTTGGATTGTTTGCGGTGCTCGTGGCTCTTTAGAGCTGCTGCTCGCATTTGGGAGCTTTGTTATGACGATGCTGCGCATTTATGCAGGTTTTGGTGACCTTGGGATTTTCTGATTGTGTGTAGTTTTGCCTTTTCAGGTGTAGGAATTTAGTGCGAGGTTGATCAAAATGGGCCGCGATTCCGGTTCTTTGATTGGCGGGAAACGGTCTCGGCCAGCGGATGATGAAGCTTATTTCGACAATTTTCATAATCACAAACGTTATCTCACGGAGGTGAGGAATTTATGTTGGTTCTATTCTGTGTTGATTGTAGAAATGCTGGTTGAATCTGTATTAAAATGTGAGGGCTCTGATGATGGAGGATAAAGCTTTGCCTTGTGGAAAAGAATGGTTTTCCTCTGCAAGGCATTTCTTGTATGAAAATCGCATGATCTCGAGATTTCAGTTCACATGGCTGGTGATTCGTGCAGGTGATGGCAACAAGTTTAAATGGGCTGCGAGTGGGTGAATCAACGCCTCAGTCACAGAGATCGTCACCACCTATGGACATGGTGTCTCCTGCCCATACAGAGACTGCAGGACTTTCACGATCTGCCTCCTCTTTCCCCACGAGTCACGGGTATGTTTTAAGAACCTCAATCTTCTGATGTGTCTAAATTCAACTGTCACGGGAGTGATTTTTCTTCTTTTCCTAGTGCTCCCGTGTCTACTTGGTTTGAAAACACCTTCAAATTTTAGCACCTACCTTGGGATGCAGGAACATCTTAAAGTTGTAGAATTAGCACAGCGACATAGACCGAGTAATGTAGCTCTGAGTATCTGCTCTGCCTTATGGAAGATGAAGAATCGTTTCACATGCTCAAGTTCTCAACGAGTTTCTCCCTGTTCAGATCCACGTCTATTGAATGGGAACCTAAACTGTGTGGTCGATGAACCGTATACTCATGCTGCTCGTATTTGTCGAACTTTGGCCCCGTCTTTTTGTAACCTCTATGTGATTGGAACATACACTGACCGTCCAATCTGCGCAGGGATGACTTATCAACATTAGACTCTCCAATGTCCGATGACAGTGATGAGAGTGTCGGTTTTCGTATGGGCCGTGCGTCAGAAAATCCTGTCTTCTTGCCTGTTTCTACCCTCGAATCAGTCTCCGTAACTCCTACCAGCCCTGTGTCTCCGCGTCGGAAGGAGTATTTCCCTCCATATATTCCTAATTATTCTAGTACCCTGTCTTCACGCCAGCAGACTCCCCCTCCCTACACCCCTTCGCTTCCTTTGCCCTGCGCTCAAACTCGTGTCAAAGGGACAGATGCCGACGGCCGCTTACCCCCCTCCCCTAGTGACCCTTGCCAATCTGCTGACTTGAGAAGAGCAGCTCTTCTACGTTCTCTACAGATGAGGTCCCAGTCCCCCATCAGACCCGCGTCCTCCACGGTAGCACCAGAGAAAGGTGCAGAGAAGGGAGTGGTTCTAGAGGGTCTGGAAGAAGGTGGGGATCAATCTTCACCAGGCCCTTCAGCGTACCCTTCTGAGCACACAGGCTGCAACTGCGAGGATATATCAGTGGCGACCACGACACTATTTCCTCCGATCAGCACCAGAGCAGCAACTCGTGTTCGAAGCCTGCTTCTCGATGAGCCTGTAGTGGCTGCTACGATGGCACTATCGAGCACATTGCCACAAAGTATTCAGGATGCGGATAGTGATACCGGTGCTCAAGAATCTCGGTTTGAGCACAAGTCCAGCCAACCGAAAAGCCTATTAAGAAGTTGTTCGAAGCTTGCCAGATCAATGACCAGTGACGTCATTGTATCGGACGCCGAGTCAAAACCGCTTCGCAGGCCCTCAGGTATCATCGACAAGACTTCCTGTAAGAGGGCAAAGCCGCTTTGATGTCAAAGATGATCAGTTATTGCAGTGTGATATAAAATGGGAGCTATCTCATGATAATATCGATTCAATCAGAAGGAGTTGGCTCAAGCAACCTCGAAGAGTTCTGCTTTTTTCCAGAGGCAGGATAAGTGCCCAAGATTGATCACTTCGAGTGCAACTCAAACGAGTACATAGCTGGAAGCTGGGGCTCGCGTATTCCAAGATGCTATCCTGACCCATTTCGAAGTCCTTTAGCTGCAGAGGAGTTTCTCGAACTTCAGGCAAGCTGTGAGGTTGGCTATCCTTTTGTCTAAGAATCTAAATCATATAGGATAATTGCTTTCCATGTTGGCGCTTGCAGTTTTGCCGAAGTCGCCTTCTGATAAAACCGTGAAAGTGACACTTGTT
Source organism: Ceratodon purpureus (assembly GCA_014871385.1). NCBI lineage: Eukaryota > Viridiplantae > Streptophyta > Bryopsida > Pseudoditrichales > Ditrichaceae > Ceratodon > Ceratodon purpureus. Next base: position 1,499,431 of record CM026421.1, on the reverse strand, counting down.
TTCTGTTATACAGAAAGTCTCGAAGACGGTCTTTGATCTAGCGAAGATAATGTAGTCCCTGCTATGTAATACTAGTGTGTATTTTGTACATTCATAAACCATTATTTTGTAGCCGAAAGGGCATGCGAACAAGTAACGTCCGTAAGCTTAGTATATTGTATTCCCAATGGATCAATACCATTCTTTCACTTCTGTGTAGCGTTAGAACTTCATAATGTGAAGGAAATTGCATGGTTTTGAGTATTTCATATTTCGATAATTGCAAACTGACTGATGTTTTTTCTTTTTTGTGTTGTAATTCTTTAATGGGCATTGGTGCTCGTCTTTGCTTTCGTTTTCTTCAGCCATTGTCATTTCTCATTTATGTCCGTGTAAAAAGTTGGATTCTCTTGTGATGACATTAGTGAGTATATTTCTTCCCTGTACTAATTGTGGCAAAGGGGATTTGGTCCTTTTATACCACAATGAATGGAACCTTGAAACCTTTGAACAGATTTCAATTCTTTCCACCTAACAGACGTCTGTGCTATGTATTGGATCACTTACCAGTTGTCGGGCTTGCAGTCTGGACTATCCATCATTTTGTTTCAGTCTACATGTCTATCTAGTTGATTTGTATGAAAATACCAAAGATTTCGGAAGCTGACTGTGATTGACTATCGCACTAACACGTGGATGCTCTCAACGCTTACCTTAGGAGAAACGCTTTTTAGAGACTGATCACTCTTGTACACAATTGGGATAAGTTAGCTTCTGATTTGGAACAAAAATATCTCAAGATGTCCTTGTAAATCCTGTGGAGTAAAATAGAGATTCATCTACTTGACAACTTTAGCATTCTGACTCATGTCACGGATCCCGCATTAGTGAAGTTCCTCACCTTTCCTGTCTCTAAAAAGAGTATCTCAAATGAAATACTCCGTACGACATAATCAAAGCTTTTGTATCATAAGCTATCAACTATCAATTTATAGAGGGCTGACTAGAATTTCTACTAGTACTGATTACGAAATGGCTATTGTAGTATTATGTAACCATCACAACATGGAGCTTGCTGGTAAATGAACAAGTTAATTATAACACCATCCACACCGCACAGATCGTATATCATCACCAGAGAGATGTAAATCATAAACGTTGATACCACTCTTATTTCTTTGTAACAGAAAGTTTACAGATTTGTTCAAGACTAATAACATGGGAAGGAACTCGTATTTGCAAATGAGAATCTACTCTGCAAATGAATTATGAGCAGCGCTACGAACTATGAACATAGAATGGTGCTGTGCGCAGCGAATTTGAAGACCTAGGCAGCAGACAAGTTCTTCTGGGTGGGCAGGCTGCCTTCGTAAGGGCACGATGGGCAGTCACCTCGGGTGATCAGGCGTGGCCCAACAGGAGGTCCTCCCTTCTTGGGACGAATGTCCTGCACCGAAACCACCACATTCAAGACCATCAACTTCAGCAGCAGAACAAATTCCAACCAGCAACGACATCAATCCATGATTTCAATGCTTCATCAACTCTTCATGCATATCTAATCTGCTTCAAAGCCTCCTTCAGATTCCAATGAAAGAACGATCAAACCCTTTTAAACATCAGATATTCAAAGCATACCTGGTCGAAGATGGAAACAGGAATTGCAAGAGTGGCACAAGCGTTGGGCACATCCACAATGCCAGAAATGCGACCCTCACATGGGCAGCAAGAGAGGAGCAGGTAAATCTGAAAGCAAACAGAAGATGCACCCATTTCAGTAAACTCCGAAGCTGATAAACATGAAACGCAAGGCTGTTTAGAGGGGGATGCTTATATTGATCAGAGTGATCATAACTGGTCTCGAATCTTCTCCAATGACACCCACCTGTTCCTTGGTGTAACCGAACTTGGACAGGTAGTCGATGCAGTTGAGCACAGCGCGTTTGTAAGCAATGCTGGCGTCAAGGTAGTGCTGCTTGCCGTTCTCGTCAACGCTCAAGCCCTCAAACACCAACCACTCGGAGAAGCGTGGCTCCAGGGGGCCGATCTCGAAGATGGGGTTCACATTGAGCTTGCTTGGGCCCATGGGGGTCAAGTACTGCTCCATTCCTCCGCGCATGATCGAGCACCTGATTCACATACACACCAGTCATTGGATCAGCTCACATTCCGATCCCGATCTCACAATGGTGAAAAATTCGAAGAGAAATTTAAAAAAAGCTTGGGCGAGAAGAAAAGGCGCCATACTTGAGCTCAAGGAACCCGCTCATCTCAATGGCACCACAGAAGGAGACCTCCCCATCACCCTGAGAGAAATGCATGTCACCCATGGAAAGGTTGGCTCCCTCAACGAAGACCGGGAAGTACACCTTGCAACCCCTGCTCAAGTTCTTGATGTCGCAGTTGCCTCCGTTCTCTCGCCCGGGAATGGTTCGGCATGCTTCCGCTGCGATTCTCTCCCAATCCTTGCTTCCTTTCTCCACCTGCGTAACAACTCGCCGCCATATCCAGATCAGAACCTGAGCAAACCTAAAATTGCAGATCGCTGCTACAAGCAATTTTCATCTGAAGCTATGCATTACAGCAGATCCTAATGCATGATATAAAGGGTTAAGACTTTACCTTCCCGAGGAGAGCTCCCGTGGTTTCGGGAAGAAGCGCAAGAGGGCGGGTGTGCAAGTGCTTGCCCAAAGTGAGAGCATCCTCTCCCTCGTCCACAAGAGCCTTCTCACGCTCGTTCCAGATGTTGAGAAGCTCATGGGATGGGGCAGTGCCGATAAGCCCAGGGTGAATTAGACCTGGGAAACGCACCCCTGCAATCACCACCGAGCTCTGTCAGTTCAAGTAGATGGTCAAGAGAACAATTTCAAAATCACATTGAGAATTCGACCATTATGGAATGTAACCTCAGGTTGTAAATAAGTGTTAGTACCGGGGATGTGACGAGATGACGCCCAGATGCCCTCGAAGTCCCAGATGGCCTTGCAAGCCTTCGGGAAGTGGTCGGTGAGGAAGCCTCCACCGTTTTCACGGTCGAAGATTCCAGTGAAGCCCCACTCGTCACCTGGAAGTGGACCAAGGTTCAGAATCTCGACCACGAGCAAGTCTCCGGGCATCGCAGCCTTGCCTTCCGTGTCCGTTACACGGATTGGCCCACTCAAGTTGTGCACCTGCCAATCGACGAAGAATGCACAAATTTAGAAAATTCAGTACAGATCAAAACCTTGCATCCATGAATTGCAACCACGTCATAACTAATGGTACGTGAAGAATTGGAGCAGGTGTGGCATGTACCGAGGTGAGGTCAATGTTCTTCATGTCCTCGGCGCTGTCATCGTTCTGAATCTGCCTGCCGGTCCAGTCCACCGTCTCCACGCGGAACACCTCGCCTTCCTGAACCTCCCCGACGGCGGGAATCTCCGGGTGCCATCGGTTGTGCAGCGGCACTGTCTGCTCCCACGGCCGCTTGTTAGGGTCCACGGTCACGATCGCCCTCGGAGTCTTGATGAGTGGTGCCATTCTTCTTCACACACGAAGTTATCGACTCAGGACCACCTGCAAAATGCCATCACAACCAAATGTTCAGTTCTGACGGCATCATCCAACTGCAACTCATGAACCCAGTTTTTTCTAGAAACAGAGCAACACCAACAATTCAGATACGTTTCTACGAGAATCATATTCACTCTAAACATGCGAAGAGCATTTCAAACGAAGTATCAGGCTCTTACGAGAGCTGGAAGCGGTCGACGAGATTGAAACAGTTGCTACAAGAGAATGCGTTGCCAAAGTAGTGTGCGTCTCAGAGATGGCGAGGGCGGGGTTTTATACATGCAGAGAAGTGGAAGGGAGCAGAATTACCGTGTCGATGCGACTCCGCGACTCGATAGATGAGGCTGATCGGTCACGCGACTTCTCTTGTTGCAAACGCGAATTGGCAAACCACAACTGCCCCTTCCAGCGAGAAACCAGGCCCGCAACTGCACTTCGAGTCTTCAACGACTGTCTCATGAGCACGCCAATTCCCACCTCAACTACCATTTACCCAGTGCTTGCCAAACGTGAAGGAGATTCCTCATCTGGACAAGTGGGAGCTGCACGACCTTCAAACTCCATCTGTGAATGTTTGAATCACATACATGTAGCTGCTCTAGATTTTCGAAGCAAGAGTTATACTGATGGCCGGCTAACTAGTTTGGTCTGAGTTCACGAGCACTGGTGTCGAGATTTCGAATGCGATTGCGAGGTGTGCGTACCTGGTGGACGAGGAAGGCATGCCAAAGTGGGAGTTTAATGCCAAGAATCCGGGACAAAGTCACAAGAGTTGGGATTATTCCACGGTCCAATTCTTTCGGACGATGCTTGAATGCTTTGATCTTGCTCTCAGATTGGTTTCGAATCTCCACAGCTTGCCACTTTGCAACCCTTCCGATAAAAGTATCTGTGTACGGTACTACTTTCACCAGAACCATGATTTTTCTCAAATACTTGAATGCATGTGGATGGCCAGGTAGTCCCTGGGATTAATATATTCAAAGTGGAGCACTGGGATATATACTGCCGTAGTATATTGTCACTTTTTACAGTTCGAAATAATCCAATGTAGAATATCATTCTAACCAGTGCACCAGTTGCCGAGTCCTGAGTCATTGATAGAGCGAATTTGCAGCAATTGGGTGTATGACATATTACTGCATTTTTTTGCTAACATACTCTCGGCAGTACTTTGGGTGAAAAGCTAGAAAGATGTGTTTCTAGAAAACAGCACTGATTCGGCAGATACTTAATTTTTTTACTTGAAATTCGATCTTGAAACTGCGAGTACATCGCTGAACTGCACCACAGCGATGTACACTACTCAGAAATGTCATCAGGTTGTACATGTTGCATAGTTCACTCCAGCTTAGCTCATAATTTTTCATTTTAGCCTAATTTTTCACATGACATTCATGCCACAGAATATCCAACTTCCTAATTTCACAAACGCCTCCTACTGTTAATTACAAGTGGCAAGTAACTAATTTGCAATTCTCCAGATGCAGATGCAGTAAGTTAGGAACATTCGCCTAGTGCACGATATATTTAACTCCTAATCGTCAACAATGTAGCATGTTCATGAGAAGTTGGGCAGGCATTGACTAGGTACTGTAGTACACTAGCACCTTACAAAGCGGTGACCATCTTCTAAGAAGATAACATTGGATAACTCTTATATCTGTGCCAAGGTGCCGACTCACAGTACGTCTCCCTTACGTTGGATCAGCCTCACTGCAGTTTGCCTGTTATTCATGGCAACTGGCAAGCCTTCACTGCAATGGCCCAAGTTGTGTGCAATGAGGGAGATGGCTCTCTCATACTCCCTCTGTTTCTGAAAGAAACCATGGTTTCCACAAAGTCTTTGTTTCACAAAGAAACCATGGTTTCATTATTACCAAGAAGTCCACCGTCAAGAATTCAAAGGAGGAAACTGTGTTCAGCCAAATGGCACTTGAAAACCGTGTTAAGCCAAATGGCATTATGGCACTTGAAATCCGTGTTAAGGCAAATGGCACTTTCAATTAAAATTAACAAAATTCAAGGCGGCGTCACTGTGCTTAATACTGGCCTGAAATAGAAACCACGGTTTCTTTCAGAAACAGAGGGAGTAATTAGGAACTAGAGAGTTGGAGCACTGGTAGAAACAGGGGAGGATTCGAGGGTGCTGGCTACGGAGTAAACGACTGTGTGCGCGTCGAACGAGGCGCCTCGTGGCAACGGCGGGTTCACGTCGAAGTGGTCGCTGTCAGTTCCGGTTGTTCCTGAGGACGGTTCCCGTTGTAGAGTGTGGGTCCCCGATCGAGTGTGCCCGGGCAAGGGCTCGAAAAAGATTTCAGCGGGCTGTTCGAAATTGGGCTGGATGATCGGTTCATTTAGATTCTCATCGTCGTGCTGTAAAGTTCTAGACTGCGTCAATTTTTTTCTACCGTGCTGTCGTCTGATTACCCGGGTTGATATACCTTCGTCTGTCATAACAGGGTAAAGCATGGTCAGGGTCTTTGCTTGGAATATATCCGGGGTAACGATATATCCGTAACCGGTGATATACATAACAGTGTTCGCAATTGAGGACCTCTTCTTTTGTAATTCATGTCCGGACACGGGCCGGATATATGCATAATGGAAATCCGGATCCTGACTCGGCATGTATTCATAGCGGGTGGCTATTTTGGAATGGCGGTGCATTTTGGACCATGTTGTCTCGTATCGGTTTATATATGGGTTCTTAATATAGATTACATCCACATTTAGGCAATTCCACACATCCAGGGATCCACTATGTGGACTCGTATTAGGTCTGAGCAAGTATTAGGGGATGGCCATTCTCCGAACTCTCACCGACTTAGATTGTGGTAAAAAAAAACGGCACATAGCGTTTTATTTAAATCATGCTCAGAATTAACTTCCAAGCAGTAGTTACATTTTAAAATTCCGTGAAATAGATCAGGTCTATCTCGATACCACTCTCTGTCTACAATGATTTCTCACCCACTATACCGTAGCAAAGGTAGGTCATGTCGAAGTGCATGTGGACTCCTCGATCTTGTATGGAATTAAGAATTTGGAGTCCCACATCAATAAAGCGTGGCGTCCCCGTTTCGGAGGAAGTGCACAGTCTAGGGAGTGACGTTCGTCTGTTGAGGAAGGGTACAATACTTTCACAGATTGCTTGAAAACTCTTAGGACGTGCACCCATTGAGCACCGTCTGGACAGGGCGGACCATCCTTCATTGCTTTGGACTTCGGCCCGGGTCCGGTTTTCCCAGCTGCAACTACTACCTCCCCGTGGTCTGGATGAACAATCCAGACGGGCTTCTTGGCTGGAACGACTGCGTCTGAATCCTTTGCAGGTTGAAACGCCGGAGGCACCTTACAACATACGCCTGTCTTGCGACCCCTAGCCCCGCGAGTCTGAATGCCGTCATTCGAATTGATCACACCTGTAGCTGGTGATTCAGCGCATTTTGAAACATTGTCAACTAGGCCCGTTGCAGTAGTCGCAGGGTTCTCCACGATTTCCGTCAAAAACGGTGCCCTGTTAGGAAAGGAATTGGTACCGCGGCTGGACTCGGGTGAGGCATGCGTAGGTGCACACTCTGAGATGGCGTGCTCTTCATGTGCTGGAGGGTCTGCGCGCAATATAATGGTGTCCCCGCTTACAGGTGACAAAGCGGTTGGGGAATCTCTGATCACTGTCCCTAACAGAGGAGTGGGCAATCCTGCAGAATGGTACAAAAAACTATTCTTTAGACGACTACGCATATACTGCAAGCTAAGGGGTAGTCAGTTTGTGAAAAGAGTGGCGATGAAATCGATGGGATACAATGGAAGTTACATACCTTGCACTGTATGCGGTATACGATCTTCTATGACTCCCACGCTAATAGAAGGAGATTGAGGTTCTGGGCAAGGAATAGTGTGCGTTTGATCAGAGCTCCCAGAATTCGGAATGTTTCCTGTGATGTCGGGTAGAGGTGGTTTAGGTATGGTTGCGGTCCCTTGCTTGAACAGTTGCAGAAGTTCCGTCAGATTAGTCTGGAGGAAATCCATACGCGACTCCATGCCTTCTTTCCACGAGTCTGATATTTTCTCACGGGGAATGGAGTTGTTGTGACTGGTGGTACCCTGTGATGATGTTCACTATATGAAATCAGATTACATACAAGTTCCAGTCGGTCACGAAATAAATATCAGACTCGTTGGGTATGTAATTGAGGGGGACATCGTACCTGACGCAAAGAAGTGGAGTTCACTACCTCGGGGGAGTGTGCATGAGATCCGTATGTCTCTGTTGCAGCATACTCCGTTGGAGCGTCCATTATCCAGTCTGAACACATGGGTGTTTCGTAGAGGTTTGCGTACTGAAAAGGGGTCCAACCTTACTGTTTAGTATTCGCCTGGATTAACTGATGGGAAAGAAATATATCGACTGTACCAAAACATGTCCAATTCAGAATGAGGTTGGGTTCCAACGTACCTTCACTTGATCGTTGCAAGGAGTGTGCAATCCATCAGGGACAGAGTTGCTCCTAATGGGGCGACTTGGGGTTTGCTTGGGCCCTTGGTCACTGCATATTGAAACACTTTTCCCCACCTTAGATCGAATTCTGGACATGGTTTCTCTTTTTGCTTTCCCTTCTGGACTCTCCCAGAATTGTTTAAGTGTTCTGAAGGCGTCATCGGGGCAGTCTTCGTGTTGTCCACCTAAGGTAAACACATAGTGCTTGTGCCACTTATATCTGTCGTTGCTCAATATCATTGACAGATATGACGATAATTCCTCTGGTTTAACTGGATACACAAAAGAGAAACGAAGATCGAGCTCCCGTTGGATAGTTTTTAGCAACCATTTCCATTCCTGTGGCGACTTGCGATATTCTCGAATTGAGTGATCTACAGTCAGTTCTGCAATAGACCTAACGGCAGCCTGCCATTTTCCACGATGCCCAATAATCTCACCATCAGGGTTTGTGAGTATGGGGTACCTGATCTGTCGGCCTTCTGCGTGAGCAATTCTTTGCATAGCATAAGCTTCCTTCTGTAAGTTCCGTGCACTGCGTTTTGCCATTGCCTCGCGTTCTTTGGTAGCCGGACTACGAGGTCGTCTCTTGTTTTGTTGCACATAAGGTCCAGGGACCGGTGATATCTCAACGTGGTTGCTCACTGTGGGTGGGGCAGTGTGAGCAGGTCGTGGAGCAATATAAGGGATTCGTCTGTGAAATGGGGACGAACCTGGATTATTTGAGTTGCTTGGTTGAGGAGAGTTAACAAAGTCGACTGAAGGCTGGTGAGTGAGTTCTGGTGCCCATCTGGGAGAAGGTGTGTCTTGCTGCGATCCATGTTGCAGAAATGTTCGACGCCATGGTGAACCAATCCACTCTGAATCATCCATAGAGCATACACTTCAAGCATTACCCTCCGGACATATTGTAACACATAGGGCGAGATAAACATTCTGACACTCATGTGCAGCATCGACATATCTGACCATAGACACCAGGTGCATGTCACAAGTAGACATATTTTATAGGGCTAATACGCTAACATCGTTACAGGATTCCGGATTTAGGGTTCAAAAGAACTTGGGCCGGATCCAAATTACAATTCTACAAGAAAATCTCTTTCGATACTGTAACTATACCAATAATCAAACCCAAAGCATGTTATCACGTCCCCGCCGGAACGACTACATCTATACAACATGCTGCAGACACCATTTTCCAAGGTTTAGCGCTTCAACCCTAATTATGCAATTGTTGTCCAGAAAAGGTTTTGGGATCAGTACCTGAGTGGCGACTGGCGTTGTCGCTCGGTGTTGCGCTCCACTTGAGGTAGGAATACTGGACGCCATCACCGAGTTCCGGAGCACCTTGAAGCAAGGACGTGAGGCACGCAGTAGGAGTCGGGCAGGAAAGTCTGGAGACGGCGATAAGTGATCATCATCATCTGAACCGCTGGAGCAGCTGCCGCATTTGGAGAAGGAGGACGCCATGACGTTCACTTCGTTGTCACAGAAAAATCCACTACATTAGTCACTGACCTACGTCGAGGCATGCCTTAGAATAGAATATGGCTGGAATTGGAGAGCAAAATGCGATTCATGCAGTGACATTTAGCCTATGCAACAAGTTGAGGCGAAAAAGTAAGCTCGGCACGGAGGCGAGGGAGCCGGTTTTGTCACCTTTAGGACTATTCAACGAACCTATCCCTGCGTAGGCCTCCATATCTAACTCTGTCCATTCGTCCGATACCCTCCTCGGAGCGCCGTGAAAAAATGAGGGGTTCCGAAATGGGAGCGAGTGCAAAAGGCCATAACCAGAGTTGTTCCATGTAGAGCGATCTCGTACCCGCAGCAGATAGAGATGGAACACAGCAGTAGTGAAACGTATGAGCAAGTGTTGTGTGAAGATAGAGATGTAGAGGACAGATGGTGGTTTCTTGGAGGGGGAGACGCAGAAGTTGCATCCCATGGCGTGGACAGCTCTCATTGTCACGCAACAGAACTAGAAATCGATCCGCCCGAGACGACCATTGAAACTAACAAGCCATTTGTAGAGTCTATCGCGGAACCTAGGCCTCGATGTTTTGGAGAAACTGAGCTAGCGATGTTGGACTCATTCTGTGTTAAGTATGGAGATGCACCTCAATTTAGGGCAGATCTGGTGAAACTTGTACTGTTTTTGTTTTCTGTACAGGAGGTACCCGGAGCGAATGCACACGTCCAAAGTCTGGAAGTTACTGACGGTTTTGGGACGGCGTATTGCTATTTAGCTTTGATCCTCACGGTCGTGATAACGTTCACAGTGGCGAAACTTATTGCTCACATATATCGGACTTCGTCGCGGCAGATAATTCATACAGTGGGAGCGACTGGTTTAGGGCGTGTCGTTAATTTGGATGCCAGTGTCTACTCTTCAGATGTAAACCAAATCCATTTGGACGATCTGCCAGACCGAGGATTCGAAGGGCTGAATTCAGAGGATGTTACTTACGGGGAACGGTTCGATGCTGTGGAATATGAGAGGTCTTGTGAAGAGGAGACGAAGGGAGCTTGGTCTGATTGGTACGAAAGCATGACTGAGGAAGTTGAGCACAACTTAGAATGTTGGTCTCCTAAGTAGCGTTCGTGAAGTGCTTGATGGTGAGCTAACATTTACCAACTGTTCAGAGTGCCGGGGGAAATGGCTTTGTAACGGTGCAGAATCTGCTGAATATGAGAGCTCTACTCCTACGATTCATTTATCTACTCCTACGATTCACTGGAGTTCCTACTTAGTTCTTTACTGACAATGGTAGATTAAGTCGTAAGTGGCCAAACATTTCTATGGATACTTCTGAGATCGTTTAGGTCCGTCATCCAAGTTACAGGAGTGGCTATTAGGATATCCATAGCCGGGGAATTGAATTGTCATCTGCCTTAGTTCAGGTAGTGCATCAGTCCTTCATTGTAACACATGGGTTTGCTCCCAAGCTACAAAGTGCAATCAAGGTACGGACGAGTGCATCTTTACATCATTAGAATCCCCTTTGCCTTCCTCTGCAAATTGCGTCACCTGGTTGGACTAGTCCAGAAATTGAGCAGAGATTCTACAACTCCTTCCGAGTGAAATGGAGACCCCGCTTATCGGCATGGGAACAAAATTCACAATTAATACGTAATACAAAAATATGCATAAAGAACTCCCCGACGTCAAAAGGATTAACAACCATGCACACGGTTCTCAGAATGTACTGTCAAATGTAATTGCCTCTTACATGTCCAGAATTTACGACGTCTCTGCATGCCCAGATCTAACTGTATTCACTGTTTAATGCACTGAACTGAATCTACGATGAAGCTGCGTGTTGCATTGATAACCGTATAGTAGTCAAACACCTCGCCTTCCCAGAAGGTGCTTAAAGCATGAAACACATTGCGGCACAAATTAAACCACGACAAGTGTCTACCTTCTCCTGAGAGTTGGCTGCGTTTACTGACGTGGCTAATTCAGTCGTCGGTTTCCCTTCTGCATGAATTCCGTGACGACGTCCATCAAGCGAAGCTCCTCGTGGACTGCGGTCGATGCCCGATTACGCTGGCAAATGAGGTCCTCGTATACTCTCACGTGTTCTTCTACCCGTTGTCTTGCACTCTTCAAATTGTCCCCTACAAGAGTCGTCTTCCTTGTGACCCTCTCCATCTCGAGCCTGGTTGACCTGAGAACCGCTTGGCAGAGATTTGCGAGACTTCGTACGTTTTTCACACAGTCAGTACGATTCTCGGTGGATTCTGAGTACTCATGGAACTGGATCGAAGCAGCTTTAGATAAATCGGCGGCGATGTTGTGGTTCTCTTCTGCGCGGCGTTCATGCCTTTGCATTTCCCCGAATTTTTCTTTCAGAGCAGTTACCCTGTCCTGCGCATGTAAGAGCGTCTTCTTAGCTGAGGCCAGGTCTGCGGCGGAAGAGTCAATGTCATCTTGAATCTTCCTTTTCTTTATACGTGCAGCTGTAACAATTTCTTCAGTAATCACAGACAGTCCCATGACGATGGGCGATTCTTCCTGGCAAAAGCAACAGAGCTGCTGAGCATTGCGTGATCTTCTCGGATTCGTGTCGTTCCTTACGCGACGGTTTCGGTTGTCAACGCCCTCCTCCTGTTCTTCAGTGGGTGTGGCCACCTGCGCAATACGGGTGTCCAGCAGTCCAGTTTACATTGAGTCCGAATTCGTTCCATAGATTTGAAGCTACGTGAACTAACAGAGACTTCGTTCTTATCACTGTAATATTGGGGAATTTAGATGCATTACTGTTAGGTACAACAACAGTTGCTGCTTCAAATTAAAATACCTTGATTTCTGGAGCCACTAATACGGCAGCAGAGTCCTCGATGGCGGGAAGGATCTTCTTGTGTATCCATGGGACCGGTCCATCGACTGCGGCGTACTCGGTTAGGGGAACAAAAGCACTCCTCTTGTGCTGTGGGAAGCATCTGCTCATGGCAAACGCAATCCAGTTCACTGGCCGACCCGATGCCTCGACTGCCAGCCCCCGCGCAAAGTGATAGGGAAGCACACGACGTAGAAGCTTGCGTTGGTGCACTCTTTGGAATAACTCAATCACATACAAGTGGTATTGTTCACCATCCTCTTCACGGAACTCATATCCTCTACAAGGCGCTCCTATTCCCTCCGTGATCTCCACCGCGGGGCCCCACCTGCGGAGCACCTCACTCCGACCACATATTTCCCGTGTCTCTGGATTTCCGGGGACAAAGCCATGGCCATTTAGTTGCATAGAAACTCTGAACCAGTCGCGCCATTGATCCTTTGATCGTTCCATGTCGAGAGAAATGGGACGGAGCTCGGCGTTGCCCTTCGCTCTTACTCAATCACGACCGTGAATGCTCGCGCTTACAAAACAAAGACCTGAACAAAACCACAGTGGCTTCAAAGAAAAACAGAGCTTCCCATCTGAGCTAGAACGGTGAGATAAGTGCGATATTTTGGTGCTCATATCGCTTGGGAGTTGCCTGAAATTAATGCCGTCTTCATAGATGGATCCGGGGTAGTAATGCGAGATCGATTTTGGTGTACAGATTAATTGCTCATTTGCGACCTCGTCATTACTCAAAGAGGGGCATTAATCCGCGACACTCATGAACCGTCGGAATTCAAACCCGTTTAACCGGGTATGGGATTCTATGGAAAACACAGCCCTCATGGGGTTTGTAATTTCTTCTCCAAAACAGATACAAAGATGCAATGACAGACTCAGTAACCATGAATTTCCGAATTTCCCCTACGCTGATCTCATACTAACTACTCTTCATCATAGTCGCCGCTGCCGCCGTCATCTGGGTATGCAGATGCGCCAGAGTCCTCGACATCTTCTTCACTGCTGGAGTATACCTCGCGTTCTTCGATGTAGGACGTGCTATCCGAACCCTCCTCGGATTCATCGCTTGTAGTGAGCCCACGCTGGATACGTTCTTTGAGGTTGTCCAACACCGAATCCGAGATTTCCCGCTTTCGAATACAAGGACCAGTCGCCGTCATCTCACAGATCTCTGTGCACCTATGGCAGAACCACGCACCCCAATCCACCTTCTTCGCAGGGTTGCATCTACATCTCCTCCGACGAGTACGTATTTGGTCGTCTAAGCCCAGGTACCGTGCTTTTCTCCAATCTGTACATTGGCAGTGTTGCGGTCTCCTTAACCAAGTGAGTTGGTAGCACCTTCCGCATGTACACTCACACATGTCGTGAATCCCGTGGAGGTTGTCTTCAAACTCTAGGGTTAGGCAATCCAGTAACCAAGGGGAGATACGGGATCGATTGTTTATCCATTCGGACCTCCAATGATCTGCCATAGCTCTCCGTGGACCAGCTTCGCCATGCTCGTATGTTTGAGACTGATTGGTGTGTTATTTTATTGCAGTGACGGGTACGTCTTTGGGTCTCGCACGCTGTTATTTTCTCCCCGATCGTGATCGTGCAGTCAGCACGATAAGCATCTCTAAAAAAGCGGTGAGTCTATTCTGGACCACGTAAGACATGGGCTCAACCAGATGGTTACCCTCTGCCTTTTATATTCCGCCGCCATTAACGAGTTCTTGCCATCTTATTTGGATCTCGCTTGCTATTCAGAGTGTGGCATTACCTTTCTCGAAAGGGGTCATTCCTTGGCGAATTTTCTAAACTTGGTTTTCTTGGAATCGGATGCTTGCCTTCCTGCGGTTCATTCCAGATAAGCATAAAGAATATTAATTTCTCAAAATAGCTCGGATCCATTCCAGGAGAGTTTCGTTAGAAAAGAGGTCTCTTTTTGCGAAATGCACGTCAGAAGTTTCCGTTGATGCCATGAAATGTTAGAGGAGTGGCATGATGCATCGCCACTCTAAGGGAACGACGACGTTCTCGCACTGTTACGAGCCGCGGAGCATGCAAATCGGCTTGCTCTGGGTTTAGGCAGTTTCGTCCGAAGAGAGACTAGGATTTGTCGTAGAGCTGACAACGGATTCCAAAGACCGTTTATCTCTTTAAAGGGGGCATTAGGATCGTGTTACTTACTACTTGCGATGCGTTAACTGGGACGAATGTGCCATACATGTCGTCTTATGGCGTAATGCACGGTTGGTGAGTGGAATTTCTCTTATGAGAGAGGTTGTGCCGCATTGATTTAGAAGAGTCGATCCCTGTTAGGTTCTGCTTAGGTTATTTCAGTGTATGACGTCTGAGGTGTTTGGTGTGCACGTTCGGTCCCGGCTCAATTCACTTAGCTGTGAAACGACCTCCCTCCTGGGTCAAACAAGATGGCCGTCTTTGAAAATGTCTATATGTTGTATATTATGCGTTCTGAATTCAATGCTCCTCCACTGCCTTAGGTAAAGGATTAACAGTACTCGTTGTTTTTTTTTCCCTGTAAATACAGGTACTCTCTGTCGGGATCATAGTGCGAAGCGTTATCATTGCCATGTTAAATCAGCTTGAAATTCCTAAAAGTCGGAGGGAGAAATACTTGTACATTACTGGAGAAAGCCGGTCGACATTTCATCTTAAGGTACGGTATGCGTCAACTTCACAGTTCATCAGGAAACTCTCTCTGTCGTTGATCACAATTTCCTCACAGACGAAACTACATTTGTAGTTTAACACGTAATAACATGAATATCTTAACTAAATCCTCGTGTCGCTAATCGTTAATCGCATGTAAAATTATGATATCCGGGTTAGCACTTGAATTTGTAAGGAACTAGACACGTTCTGTACATGATTCTCACGTGGGGATGTGTGCATGCAGAGCATAACCTCCGATCTTCAGCAACCGCATTTCGTGACATGTGCTAGGCAGAGACTCGGAAAATCGAGGTCTGCGGAAGCGAATCTGTGCCCGTAAGTCCGCCTTCAAATTAAATGTAGCTTTGCCACTGTTTGCGACTGAATTCTGTATTCAGTATCGAAGTCAAATTTTATTTCTCGCTTTGACATGGTTGCTTCTCTAGAATTTTTAGGACTGACATGCCATGTTACCCTTTCCATACACAGGTATTTTCTTCCGGCTACATGTCTCGCAGTACGAGGTTACCCTTGAACGATGCATTGCGAATAGCAGAACGCGATGCTAAGCTCACTATCCGCGAGATGGCATGGGCAGACACCAACAATTACTATCTTGTTAAGTGCAAGTGTAACATCTGCGTGGGCTCTCCTTCCTCAAAACGGCCTCCACAGATGTGTAAAAAACATCTAATTGATTTCGGCAGACACCCTTACTATAGGGGTCGCACTCAGGTAACTCTCATCCCAATCCTAACTACGTAACTCTTCAAATGGGGAAAGAATGATCTTCTTATCGTCAGACTCCAACGTCTACCATTGTGTACATTTGTTACCATTGAATGTTGTCATTGGCCGCATATACATAGCAGTCTCGAACTACTGGACGTCAAGAGGTGGCCATTTCCTAATTAGTCCGAAACAACTTGTACACTCTGACTGTCTCAAGAGAGGATTATACAGAGGGATAAATTAATTTCAGAGCACTATCACTAACGCATGTGTTGGGATGGATAAACAGGGGATACCTCCAGATTCCTCAGATGAAGAGTGGGACAACCACATTCAACAGGAGTACGGGAGATTTGGTAGAGCACGTCTGCTTCGGGAGGCCGCAGCGAATACAGATGCCAATATGGACTTGACAGGCCTCGTACAAAGTGCCTTCAATCAGTATGAGGAGTTATCACGGGTAGCGGAAGACCATGCAACACCAAACGAGGCAAGGGCGGACCCGGACCCGCAACCACTGAGGCCGGACATGGGGGATTCTGGTGATGACGAGGGCAGCGTGCCCAACTCCATGCCAACTGGAGATCCTATAACAGATGCGCAGCGGATGTTGGAGGAGAGTTCACAGACTCTCTTGTATGCTGGTGCACGAATGAGCTGCCTGAGCGCCACCATGATTCTTCTCCAAGCATGCAGGACACACAAGTGCACGAGCGCATTCATTACAGAACTCTTGACAATTCTGAAGAACGCAATACTGCCCGAAATCAACACCATTCCTTCCAGCGAATACGCGGCTACAAAATTATTGAGGAAGCTTGGATTGCAGCACGAGGACATAGACGTCTGCCCCAATAACTGTATGCTCTATCGTGGTGTAGATCAACACAGGGAAACTTGCAGCAAACCCGGTTGCAGGGCCGCGAGGTACAAGCGAGCTGGAGTATCGAAGGTGCCTTGTAAAGTGCTACGCTTCTTCCCTGTAATCCCCCGCCTGAAGAGAATTTACAGTACACCGAAGCTTGCAGCACTTCAAACATGGCATGCCTCTAACAGAAGCCAGGACGGCAAAATGAGACACGCCGCAGATAGCCCTCAGTGGCAGTTCATAGACAGATTGGATCAATCATTCACAACAGAGCACTGGAATGTCCGATTGGGACTTGCTACAGACGGGCTCAATCCGTTTTCTGTTAAGAGGTCCACGTGGTCCACATGGCCCGTGATCCTAATTAATTATAATGTGCCCCCATGGCTGATCATGAAGAAGGGTTTTATCATTCTCAGCATGATAATACCGGGACCTGATTCAGTCACAGGATCTTGCTTCGACATTTTCTTACAACCACTCCTGGAAGAGCTTCAATCGCTTTGGGAACCAGCAGGGATCCCTACTATCGACGCTGCAGAATACCAAGGTCAGTCATCATTCAACTTGAGAGCTGTCCTCATGTGGACGCTACATGACTTTCCGGCATATGGAGTAGTTTCGGGGACTGTCACTAAGGGATACGTGGACTGTCCATGCTGTGGTGAGCATACCATGTCACGGCGTTCAAGTGCTCTCAGAAAAAACATATATTTGTGTTACCAGTAGAGAAAATGGCTTTCAGTGGATCACCCGCTCAGAGGAGATGTTCTGAACTTTGGTGGGCGTGCCGAACATAGTCCAGCCCCTACTCGCCCGACGGGAGATCGCACCATTCGCCACGGGAGATTTAGAGAGACATTCTTATATAATGGGGGCACTCCTAAAAGTTCGGACCCGGCAAGGACATATGGAGTAAACAGGGTCTCCACGCTTTTCCAATTACCTTATTGGAAGGTAAGAGACTGCACCCCACTTTCAATTAAATCATTGTTCTTGAGCACGGTTCAGCCTATGGCTTTTTCAGTCAGAGTCACCTTGTTTGATCACACCTGAGTCGGGACACTATCCACGTCCACGGTGCTGACTACAGTTTTGGTTCCTGCGCTCAGGAACTCCCCATGCGTCACCTGGTTGACGTTATGCATACAGAGAGGAATATTTCCGCGAATATATTCAAACACATTTTTGGTGAAAATGACAATGAGGAGGTTAGAAAGGATATGGAGCAGGCTGGTGTTATGCCTCACCTCTGGCTCCAACCCCGTGAGAACTCTGACACCTACATTCTCCCGAGGGCCCCTTACGTACTCTCCGAATCCGAACGAAGATCATTTTTACGAGTAGTGTCCTCGACTAGCACACCCTCGGGATTCTCAAGCACGCTTCAGAAGCATGCAGGAAAGGACCGCCTCGCAGGTATGAAATCCCACGACCATCACGTGTTACTTCAGCAGATAATGCCTGCAGCATTACGAGGTAGTCTACAAGCTGGACCGAGAAGTGCTGTGATTAGGATGGGCATATTGTTTCAGAGGATTTGTTCAAAAGTTGTGGACCCATTAGACATCCCTGATCTCATGGATTATGCAGCCGAAACACTTTGCATTTTCGAGCTACATTTCCCACCCAGTTTTTTTGATATTATGACGCACCTCACTGTACACCTAGTGGAGGAGTTAGCGCAGTGTGGCCCGGTACATTCCAGGTGGTGTTACCCTGTCGAACGTTACATGGGTGTACTAGCAGATTACGTGAGGAACATGGCCCGCCCAGAAGCAAGTATGGCGTCAGGATACAGGGATGACGAAGCTCTTGGATTTGCAACCGAATACTTTGCTGATTTTCCCCATTCTAGACGTCGGATTTGGGACTCCGAGGAGGAGCTGCAAGACTCAGGGGAACTTGTAATGGGGAAAGCGAAGTCTGTATGCTTATCTCAGGAGGACTTACAGCAGATTCATGAATATGCGATTCACCACTCAGAGTACACAGCGGAACTCCTACAGTAAGTGAATTAAGCCTCGTGTTCTTTTCAATATTTTTTTTTTCCATGCAGATAGCCTCGTTCAGAAAACAAAACACAGTGTATGTTGTCATGCATATAGTCTAACCAGTGCATGATTTTAAGCAGGGAGTACGAATCATTGAAGGACGTTAGAACTACAGACCGGCAGGCTTTCCGAACTCAGCACCAGCGCAGGCATCCCGGGCGTAGCGTGTCATACCCAAGCCATCTCGAACTATTGCCAGCATTCTCACAGTGGCTTTCGCAGCACATTCAATGTTTACGTGAGAGTGAGTTTCCAATGGACGAGAAACTGGTCCAATTGTCGACACCTCCTTCCGCGGTGGCGGAATCCTATAAGTATATGTGGTCCTACGGTGCTCTCTTGAGATGCTTGGAAGATGAAGGAACAAGCGCGTACGCAACTTTTGACTCGGGAATTTGCACATCAGTGAGTGAACGCGCAGTGGACCGAATTGAAGTTGGCATTTTAAAGGGGATATTTCTAGTATCATTTGCGGGCTGGAACGTCGTCATTCTCAAAGTGGATTGGGTGAAGCAGGATATGATCAGGAAAGATCGATACGGTTTCTGGACCTGCAAGCTAAATAGCAGAGAGAATCGAAGGCGCATGAACCCTTTCCTTCTGCCAGTGAATGCCGAGCAGGTATATTTCGTGGAAGACGTGATGTCTCCCGATTGGAAGATTGTGTTGAGACACGAACCGAGAGCGAGGCGTATTGTCGGTAATTCGGAAGTTCCTTTTGGGCAAATTCCTACAGAATTCGGATTGGACCATAAGGGAGGCACTACGGTGGACCCTCGCATCATCAGCAGTTCCCTAAATGAACAGGATGAAGTGAGACAAGTTCCTGTATCACGCGTCCACGAGCTTGATGTTACTCTTACCAGGGAGGAGGACGATTCTCATTTCGATGACAATGAGTATGAAGATGATCCAGAGCAGGAACTACAAGGTTTGTAGTTGTGTCTATTCGCTGCCCATGATAGTGTCTATTCCGCCATAGCTTAAGAAGGTTTTTATGCAATGCCGCCAGTGTCAGTGCAGAGGAGGAAAGCCGTCGTACGATAGTGCAGGAGGAATAGAATACGGAATAAGTGTTCGCCGAATGACATGCAACAGTGAGATTGTGAAGTAGTCGAAATTGTTCGGTTGCGCAATTAGCAGCAAAATCAACAGACATTGGGATTGTGATTTTACATCTGTATTCTCATGCATAATGCGTGCATTCTAACACGGAATGATCCTTAGTAATCATTTTTTCCGAAGATTGCGAACCAATGAACTGGAGCGTCAATCACTATCACACCTATCGGACGCTGTGCATATTGTGTTATGTACATCACTTAGATGACCCCCTGAATACTTTCATTCGGTGCGACGGAAATCATCTTCAACCCTTTAGTTACTACGACGTCGAACATGTGAATCCCAAAATTTATCTACAAACCTCCTTTTAGGTGAAATGGAACAACTAAGACGAACAGAATCCCCCATCTAACGATATATGTTTAATCATCATATATTCTGTTAACAGAGTGTCTTTGGTCCTGACGGGCAGAAAGGCGCCAAATGGGCAGCACGGGAGACGGGTCTCGCACGGGGCAGAAACCCGGGAGTCGTGATGGAAATAACCCCTCGGTCTCCCAAACTCTGCGACCCCTTCCAGATGCACCTGGAACCAGACATTGAACGGCTGCGATTGCTCAGAGACACTGATTGGCTGTTGGGAATTCAGAAGGCGACGGAGAGGGATCTGAGCGTCGTAGCTCTCAAGTCGTCTGAGACACATTTCTACCAGTGGAGGAGGAATCAGGATGCCAGGGTTGGTTTGAAGAAGTCTGGATTTAGCCTGGCTGCTGCACTTGCTCGCTGTGGCAGTTGCCAGTGGGCATCTATCTGCAGACTGGTGAAAGTTGGCTCTAAATTGTGGGACGAGGTGTGTCATCGCCAAGAGGGGAAGAGAGATTTAAGGTATCCTAAATCCTAAGCTCTAATTCCTAAGCCTTAAGCCTTAAACCTTAGCTTTGCAAGCAACAACATTGTATAATTGGATGAACCTTTCAACACCAGAGCATTATCCATAGAAAGATTTATGTATTTTGGTGGACTACTTGTGATAATATACGCAACTATAATTTACTAGAGTGAGCCATATATCTTTTGAGGTAAAGAATATTCTTATTGTTGCTTATCATATTATTAAATGGAGTATTAGATATATCATATATGGGGCAACAGGTTCAACATGGATAAGTTTAAGTTAACCTTCTTATTGAAGATAAGGTACATTAAATAGAGGCATTGGATGAATTATGGTGAAGTATATTACATTCAATCATGCAATAGATGCACCAGTCTTTTGGGCATTGGTTTATGATTTTTTAGAGCATAAAAAGTGGTTTTTATATGGAGTTGTGAAAGACCACATTTTTTCAAGATTGATGTTGATGGCTAATGATAATAAAAAATATTTATTGGAAACCAATATTTCTATATATATTGGGTTGGCACAACTTGGCACTATATTCTAGGTAATGATACCTACTACCACTAATAAAGACTTGGAAAATTTATTGATGAAGCTAAAATTTTCCACAAATTAGAGTTACATGGATGTCTTGAAAATTGTTCAATATGTTTATTTAAACATTTTCACTTAATGTATCCTCCTCATTTTTGGCATTTTCAATTCCACCATTATTTACAAAACAATCTACAAGTTTTCAAATTATAACATATAAATAATTAACCTATTTCTTTATACTTGACCTTTATAGCTAGTCTACCAAGTGCTTGATTATTGTGATGTGAGTATTTGCTTATTAAGAAGGTTTAGTACTTCATAATACATATATGAATTTTATTTTTTTAGTTTATCTGTATTTCATATTTCAAATCCATTCTTTATATGTTTGAAGGACAATAGTAGTCATCAAGAAATATTAACCCCTAAATGTTTTTAGTCCATTACACAAACCATTGGGATTTTGAACAAGTTTCTACGCTGTCAATTTTCAATGTGATTTTTTTAATAATTTTTTTAGCATTACTTCTACATTGAGTAAGTAAAGAGAATCTACTATACATGAAAGCATTTATTTACTCTTCACAGGCCATATGTGATTATCTACAATGATTTACTTCATTTTAAAAAGGATGACCTCTTCTACGGAATTAGGATGCTTAGAGTCTAGATCATGTACCAAATCCGATCACTCTCAGCACAAATCATGCTCAGAAGGGTTTATCTTGTTCAACATTACAACCGTGCCCACGCCTAGGTTTTTGGGCAAAAGATATGGGGCTGCTTCCAAAACGCCTCTAGAGTCACTCCTGCACCGTCTGAGTTAAAATGCTTCAAAATTGAACATTGTGAGCTTACGTAACTTCACAGGAAAGAATGTCACTGTACTGTACTGTACAGTACATCCTCCACATCAAAACAGACATATAACTATTCAGGATATTTTACACAATACACACAAACAGTCATTTGAAGCAGCCTCAAAAGTTAACTGCCGCTCCTCGATGACGGCAACCGAGGAGGATTTCGTTAACACCTCAAGATCAAATTTCAAAAGTGCTCAGTACTGTTGCTTGAATAGGAAGATTTACATGAATAGGAGCAAAAAGGAACTCCAATCTGAAAAATGGGACCTGCATAATAGGACCTGCATAATAGAAGACGTTTCTCTAAGCCCAAGGACCTATCAAAACGTGCTAAACCACCTTGTGCGGATGAAATAAAGACGCGACAGAAGGTGGAAGTGAGTAGAGGTAGCTGTACTTGTATTGAATATCTTTCTACCAGATAACTATGATAAACAAGATGTATGATGCCACAATGAAAATATTCTCCCTTGTAGGATCACCTGCAGCAAGACCAGACATATTAGTCAGCTCAACATTTCCCGTCCTTGGCTAATTGCCAAAATATGGCCACAAACATATTAAGGGCCACCTCTACATGGGTTCAATTCATTGCGGACAGAGCAGTTTGTACTATGTTCAGTTATTATTTGAAAGGTTCAGGTGGTAAATAAAAAGTTCTAGACTTCCTTTTTGTTAGTCTGGATGCTGTAATCGTGTGGTAGTAATTAAGTTTATAATATAGAACCGTAGTAGAAGTTGAAGATTATGCTATTGCAATGAACACGGCAATGCAACCATGAACGGCGATCAAAATGACAAAGTGGTCAATGAGAAGGGATAACAGATGCAGTTGTAAAGCTTACTGATGATCTAACTGAGCTTACCAATAAACAGGGAAGCCCCCGACGTTTCTGGCAGTGCAGGCAGAGCTACTGGGGCTGCACAAAGATCACAATTCAAATTTTCAGAGATTTGAACTCCATATTTGATATCTGGTCAACTAGTACCTGATCGAGTCACAAGTTCTTCTATAAAGTATTCTAATTTAACATGCCCAGGACAGCCATGTTCAATTCCACAACCTGCAGAGCCTAAACATGTGTGAACACTGGATGCCACCAAATGCAACGTCACTAGTCCGCTTAAACTACGTCCTCACAGATCATATTCGATCGGATCAATCGGCATGCTGGTGGTGCATATTTACAAAGAGCGTGCTTACAAAGGACAAGACTTACGTTGACCACAGACAGAATAAGCTGCTGCATTGGTGTCGAGTGAGCGTGACCACGGAGCCGCAATGTTGTCATTCAAATCGCAAGTGAAGTCTATACCTGTCACGTTGCTTACAATGTCGGAAGGTAAACTCGAAAGTAAACAACCTGCAGGCATCACTTGCATATTATTCATCTGGCTGCACATTCACCTAGATTAATGTGATGGAGCGACTACCCCATAATTTACATAACGGAATATGGCCACCCTGCTATGGTGCTACGGTACATGGAATTGCTTATTACATACTTCTACAAGTAAATCAACCAGTAAGATAAACGACGTGTAAAGTTGAAGCTTTACCTTGTCCACCAACTCCTGCTTGGCGAGGCATAAGCACAATGACACGAACAGAAGGGGTGATAAATTCGTTAGAATTGATACAATACTGTCTTAACTCTTCAGTTCTCTGCTTTGACCTCAAGTTCTCAACATGATGTCTCAATAAGAATTAGGTATCTCAACCGACAATGGATGTAGAATCTACAACAAACCATTTGCTACATCACGTAGAAAACCCTCCTAAAAATTTGATGTCGAAAAGATGTTTTCATGTAAATGCAAGAGCCAAAATCATGTAACTGTCAGGGTTAAGACTGAGTCTGAGGTGTCACTCGGGACGTGAATTAACAGGCATTGATGTCCAGCGTATAAAACATCTAGAAATCACACTTCAGGTGTTAACTGCGGAGTATCAAGCAGCTAATCGGCAAGACGCTTGCTGAGTTAATCATAATAAACAACAACCCTCAAAATCAGCTATTTCTCAATTACCTATTTACTTCTAAAACCAATTGGATCTCCATGGTAGCCAAAATTAAGACATTCACCAAACAGACTGACCTTGCAGAGAGAAATCCTTGAGGTCGATTCCACAGAGGGAGTAAATATCTGCAGAGACAGACATGTTCTGAAGCATTGAAGCCAAGGAGGTCACACAGCGAAGCGCCTGCAAATTAGTTATTAGCATCTGCTGCTGAACTTCCAATAAGTAACTATCAAGGGCTTTGCAGCAAGTCATATTGGACGGTGCAGTTGAGCAGCCACATGTTTTGGCAACGGGCATGGCATCACCAAACTCCAGAGGACACTCTGCAAGGAAAGGCTGGTTGTTGTGAGTTCAGAGCACACTTGATGAAGTGGCAGTCATCAGCCCAATTCATTCAAACCAACCTGAAAAACATTACGCGGCCTGCAGTGCCTATGTGCCTGCTCTGTAATCTGGATGAAATCAGAAAGCTTTAGTGTATTGAAACATCGCTTTGGAGACTTGCTCTTATGAATAAAATTAGGAAGACAAACCGGACAGCCTTTCTGTTTCTTACTGCCAAATTATTAGAGCACTTCAAGACCCGCAACTATTTCATGCTGTCTCAAATGAAGGTTTTCATGTACGAAAGCACCATTGATATGCTTGTAAATATAGTGAGGTAAATCGCTATAGCAGCACTTATCTTCTCCTTCGAAACCGTAAAATTGCTTCAACTACATTCGAGCACATGGGATTATCTATATGATCACAATGGCTTAGCAGGAATTGATACGACTGTTTCAAAGTCTACAGGTTTCTGCTGAGCTGAACACCCTCACTTACCTCTGTTGACACGGCAACTGATTAGATTACGTAACATGTTGTTTGCAGCCTTCGGACCTAGCTGACTGGCCAACCATGTAAGGACCATATTTTGGCAATCAACCACCACCTGCTGTTCACCTAGTGGATCATAAACTCAAGATTTTCAGTGAGATCGGAAAAAGCGTTTTTTACGGAAATGAGCATACTATAGACCAGATAAAGTATAACTAATCAGACGGAGATACGATGCATGAGAAAGAAAAACTTGAATTCGAAGAAAGAAATAGTGAAATCATGACGGAGTTCTAATTTCCCCCTAGTATACTTCATCCGTGCAATATTTTCTACTTAGATAGGGTCAGTTCCAATCTACTGAGCAACCTCCCAGACTGTTGGTGGACTGTTGACATGGTGGAACATCACAAGGGCGGGAGGTGAAGGAGGAGACTTAGAACCTGGTTGCACTTTGCTTCCATTCAAACGGCCTGAACTGTCCACAAGCGTCTCAGCCATCTGAGCGGCTACGTATGTGACTTGCGATTGACAAGTGGGTTCTTCGGTACATTCTTTTAAAGGATCCACCGATTTGCATGCTTCCAACAGCTTTGTAGTGTTTAGAATCTCTTCAAGTTGGCTGACCTTGGTGATTGGACATAAACCGCTGGTAAGATTGCCAGGTTGAGCAGCGCAAAGATCTCCTACAGATGTGTTGGCTCCCAAACTCGCCATAAGATTTTCAGTGTCAGTGAAGCAGTGTGCTGCTTCTGAGGTGTTCAGCCCAAGATTGCCTGAATCTAGGCTGTACTGACCCAGAGAGACCTGGAAAAGGCTCTCGAGTTGCGGGCAGCAGATAACACTTCCAACATAGAGGGCCAAAGGGGCCGGACAATCCCCAGCAGTTCGAATAAGTACATCCTCTAAAGCTGTAAAATTAAACGGACATAAACCTACGCCACAAATAGAATAGGCGTTGTAAGTAATTAGATGAAAATGTTCATTTCAAACACATTGATCTGCAAAAGCAGTATCAAGCTACAATGAGAGGAGCAGTACTAGGTCAACTCATGCTCATTATGGACAGCAACCACAGGAATCGATCAATGTGCGTAAATTACAGTGCCTACCTGATAATTCTGGTATAGTTGGATTCGTGATGACTGGGATCTCCAGCGGCGACGGGGCCAGGATTGGCAAAAACCCTGATGGAGCCTCGCTGGGTTCATAACTGGGAGAAAACGCAGTCGGAGGAGCGGTTGGAATACTGAAACTTGGAGCAGGAGAACTGGCCAACTGAGAGGGAGAAAGGAAGGAAGCCTGTATGATCTGATGGCCGGGCTGGCTCCTGTGACCATGATGACCCTTCGAAAATATACCCTGCAACTGGCATAGTAGCCCTGCGTACGCAAACGGCTTCGCACGTTAAAATGACACATTTCAGAGTCTAACACTCACTACAAAGTCTCAACTATTTGCTAGGAGACAGAGTAAATCTGTGTTTTAATTATCAGCTAGGCTACTGAAACCTAACCCACATTCGTTGAAAACACCTAAAATTTCAAAAGGCGTGATATTATCCTAAATTTCCGGAAGTAGAACATCGAGTAATCAAGTAAACGTCAAGGACTCAGATGGACATTTAGAGCAAGAAAAACTTACAGAAGATCAGAAATAAGACCGACCTCGAGAGTCTGCTATATCCACAACACAAGCCCTTCATCCTCCTGATCTCCCGCCTACTTTTTTTCTCCAGAATCATCACCGCCGCGAAAGTATTTCTTCTGACATCCTGTGAACCCGTTTACAAACTCTTGCGGTTGTTCCCATCTTCACAGCTCCCCAAGCTCGAATTTGTTCATGGATTGACTCTGAAAATCTACTAGCATCTCACTGCATACATTGCAAAGAAAGCCATTTGGACATTGATTCAGATTGCTTGAAGAAAATATAAGTTCAGCAGGAAATTCACACATGCTGTTCTCGACAGAGACATGGATCACCATCTGAAAGACAAAATACCAGGAGTCAATTGCTCTCGTCAAGCAACAATGATCACTGTATCGACCCGAGAATTAGGGTATAAGCAAGCAAAAAGGTGAAACAAAACACATCATGATCAACTAGAACCAACACACAACTTCTTTAGCATTAATCTCGCTCTAACCCTGTTTCTGCAAGCCTTGCCGATCTGCTTCACCACTGAGACCTTGTGATCAGTGACGACGGCTCTCTATCATATCGTAAACATTAAGCTCAAAATATGGAAAGAAGCAGTACCCCACATTTCCAAAGCGGAGACACGACATTCACTAGCGGGCAAACAACTAGGTCACTTAGTACAAGTCGCAAATGGGGCAGACATGGTGGACATAGCAAACTGCTGTAGCAAAACAAATTGTACATAGCACCAAGAGGTAAGCTCAAGTTACATTACTCATAAGGCTCCCCTAGTCAAAGAACAGCACAGCGAAGGAAGACGACCGCGGCCACATTGCACCGCAAACCCACCCACTGCAGCATGCGCGAGATGACCGAGCGGATGCGCGCCGTAGTGTCAAGCGCAATGCAGAATACCGTAGTAACCCTGTACGTTGGCCACTGCAGATGACATGAGCGTAACGAAAATGTTCAACAAGGCTAGCCTAAGTAGATCAAAGAAAACAAGCAAGAGAACGAGAGGGAGCCATGCTAGCAACGAAATGGGTTGTAAGATGCTGTGAAGGAAACGAAGCGGAGTAGAGGCACGGCATGATTGGAGCTGTGGGAAAGCCACGCCATGGCTATGGCAATGCGGCAAGCAGAGAGAGAGAGAGAGAGTGCGAGTGGGGTGAAGCAGACATACAGCGTCGTCCGGCACAAGTTGCAACCCAGTTGAAGTGCAAACTACAGCCTGCTGCTGTCAGCGCGTGTGGTGCCCAGTCCACTCTGCCAGGCACTGTAGCTCTGGAGTATGTCACTGCAATCTTGCTGCTGCCCGTCTACACTAGGGCACGTACAGCATTGCCGTCTGTAGGCTCTCATCCCCTTCCGCGACCTTCACCAACACATCACATACATGTTACCACCACCTCTGACATGGCCCACTGATTAATTGTCGCACTAACTCAACTGCTCGGTTGGTGACTGGCCTCCGCCCTCAATCGTAACCGCCGTAATCCCTCACCCCCGGGCCATGTATGTATTCAGGTCCGCTTGCATACATATGCATCGATTCAATTGAATCCGCCACCCACTTGCACAAATATACCGGTCTATGTATGGCGCTGTCTGTCTCGTCGGAATATACGATTATTCTTGTCCCTCGATCCGACCAACCCAACTCAACTTCACTTCACTTCACTTCGCTTCCTATCGTCAGTTTGAGCTTCCATGTATGAACTTGCACTCGCACATCCACCAGCATCGTCTGTTCTTCCTCTTCAAAGTGTTGTCTGTCTCCCATGCTGGATTCTTCAATTAACATGCTCGCATGAACGGAGCAGCTAGCTCGTCGTGGGTCTCTTCCGTTTGCGCTCTGCAGCAGGTGCATGTGGGTATATGTTTATATGTATGTGTAGGCTTTACTGAGAGGTAGTCTGGTCCTCTTTTTGTGTCTGTAGCACCCTAGACGATCGGTGCCATCCATGGCGTTCGCCGAAGCCTTTGAGGCTCTCTTTCTCATCGCAGACGCGGACCGCGACGGTTACATCAGTGGGGGCGAGGCTATCAATTTCTTCCGAAGTGCTGATTTGCCTCAGCCTACTCTCGCTAAGGTTCTTCACCATTCCGAGTTCTGTGCTGCATCTTTTTTAAATTCCTTCTCGTTGATATTTGACTTCAATGTATCCAGATGGGCCCTTAAATCATAATGCATGTTTTGTTTGAATGAGTTTTATTTGCAATTTGGAGAGTCATAAGGAAATACAGATCCAGAATGAATTTGCACAATCGATTTTGATTTCCTCATGGCTGAAGGAGAGAATTGATTAAATGCAGTAAGGGTTGTCCATGACTTCTGTCTAAGCTGAAGTGTTTGACCTGCAATGGCTTGGTAGCTTTGAAACCCTAATTTGTGTTGAACAATAATTCAGAAATGAGTGTCATTTGGAAACGCTTCCAAGCTTCAATAGATTCCTGAATGTATTTTCGTAGTTATGATATGACTTCACATGATCTGGGGTTATGACCAGTTCAACGTCATTCCGCAGGTTAGAGGGTTTGGAAAGTACTTTTGAGTTTTGGCACCTTAATGTGGAATATTTTCATATTCTCAAACCACACACAGACACTACAATTCTTATCAATGATAATGTCTGAAAAAAATTCATAAGAAAAGTTTTTCTGTTATTGGCAATTCATGTTCAATGAAGTATCAAAATAGGCCAAAAACCAAGCCAATTAGTTGTTTAAGGGTCAATTAATTGTTGTTGAGCTGCTCTTGAAAATATGATTTCGGGCACTGTAATCGTAGTGTCGGGTTCTTCTCTCAGATGTGGGAATTCGCCAACAAAGACCAGACAGGATTTTTGTCACGAAAGGAGTTCTTCGATGCTCTGAAGCTGGCAACAGTAGCACAGATGGGAAGGGAGCTCACCCCGGAGCTCGTCAAGGCTGCCTTAACAGGGCCAGCTGCTGCACAGATCCCCCCTCCACGCATGACACTCAGACCGCCTTCTGCAAGCCTTGAAGAAACAGGTGCGCCGCCGCAGAACTCTCAGCCAACACCGATGCAAGCAAATTACGGTCAACATTTCTCGAGTCCCCAAAGTGGTACAGCACCTGATCATTTTGGTCTTCAAGGTTCAGCACGCCGAGTACCTTCCAACGCGAGTCTATCAACGGCAAATGCTTCTCTGAATGCTTCAGATTCAGCTTCTAACGAGCCACGCGCCGTGAACCCCCCGAACTTCCAAGGAGGTATGCGAAGAGTACTGTTCGAAGTTAATTCTGTGAGTATAGGTATGCGATAATTGATTCCAGTTGCTGTTGGACATGCAAGGAGACCATCATTGCAGGTGGAGTTTCATGAAGATCATAATTTATTTCCTGTTTGGAACAACCTTGAATGCATAGTGGCTCAATACTGTGAAAGTTTTTCTCTGCAGTTCCATATTGAGATTGAGTGCGTTTCTTAACCAGGCGTATGCAATGTATTCGACAAGGTGGAAACTGGCTCATTTCAGTACTGTTGGTGACTATTTGCTCTAGGTACCCAACTCACAAGGCTCGTGGATGCTGGTCCTCTCAAAACAAGTGCTAGCCGTGAACCGCATGGCTTAGGAGAGTTCTCCAGGTCTACTTTTAATCTGCAGCTCGATCTTGCGAATTCATCGCTTTCCCAAGTTGTATATTATAGCCTTGGATATTAAAGGAGCTTTGTTGCTCGAATTGGAAGAGATTTTCGAAATTGAAAGTATGCATGATAACATTGTCTGATAGGCCAGCTGACTGTGCTCATCTATACTTCTCTTCCTCCTTCCATTAGTACCTGATTAAGTTGCCGTTCACCTGACTACTAGATGTATAGGTTCCTGCTGCAAATGAGTTAGCTTTACTTGTGCCAACTTTGGTCTTGCAGGCCGAATTCTTCAATCGGAGATATGGCTACGAATTGCAGCCCACGCCCTCTTTCTGCAGGCCCCACCGGATCATTAGGACTTACACAGGCTCCTCCGTCTGTCAATGTAACTTCGAACCCTGGAACCTGGGGATACGATGGGCGTCAGCTAGGAGCAGCAGCATCTCCGCATTGGCCAAAAATGACCCCATCTGATATGCAACGTTTCGTCCAAGTATTCAGCCAGATGGATACCGATCACGATGGAAAGATTACAGGAGAACAAGCTCGTCAGCTGTTTCTAAGTTGGCAACTTCCAAGAGGTATATTGACAATACCTTCGGCCTCAAGTTTGGCACTACTTTGAAAAACTTCTCTCATGTTGCAATATGCCTCCTCGATGGTACACTTCCTTCCATACGAGAATGACATAGAAACGCTTAGTTGTGGAAACATCCTAACATGCAAATCGCACCTACTACAGAGCGTTTCGTAGACTCTGTTGACCTATCGTTTTACTTTGAATCACCCTCTCAACTCAATACTTCTACAACATGATAATGTCTGAATTTCTCATGTGCTGCAGTTGACTTAAAAAGCTAGGAGCAAGTATCCAATCCATTGTGGTCTCAGTAAGAAATTATGTGGAAATTTTGTCCAGAGGTGCTGAGGCATGTATGGAATCTTTCGGATGAAGATGGTGACAGCATGTTATCGATACGCGAGTTCTGCACAGCCGTTTATCTCCTGGAGAAGTTTACGGAGGGTTGGCCCTTACCTTCAAGACTGCCGACAGGCATTCACCTTGATGAAACCCCCACTTCTGCGAAGAACGTGTTTGCTCCTGAGTCTGTGCTTGGCTCCGGTGGAAGTAATTGGCGACCACCACAAGGTTCCATATATCGATCCGATGTAATATTTGGGCGCACACATGCATACGGATTTTAACTGATCACAAAATTATTGCCCTGCAGTAAATCTTGGAAAAGCACATGTAGGGAGGTGTGAACCACTAATTGGCATGTTTAAATTTAAGTACATGTAACGTGTTTGTTAGTTCGCTTGAATAGATTTGCTATGTATTCGAGGTCTACCTCCCTGTCAGCGTCTCTTGAATACGTGCCTGTGGTATTATAGCTGTGAGTCTAGCAGTTGCCTCTCCTATTAGTTCATCTGTAATTAAATGTCAAGTTTGCATATCATTCTCTGTAGTTATTATTTCTGATACTTGCTATCAGAGTCTTTCATTTTACAGGAAGTGTACCACCAACGGATTTCGTGCTCGAACCTGGACCTGAGTTCGGTGCTCTCTCTACCAGTTCAGCAAGGCATGTCCAAAATCCACTATCAACTGGAGACGTGTCCCTTGAGCGCGCTAATTGCGTGCCTCAAAACTCCCAAACTTCTCATACAAAGTCCCATTTTATAAAGCAGAACAGGGAACCCGAAAGAACTTTGACACCGACGCCAGCAGAGCCCATCAAAATTGTCCCTACTCAGGTCTGTTCTTACTCTCTGTGGTCTGCTAAGAGCAAGTGTGTCACCATTTGCATTGTGGTTGCTTTACCAGCTCAATTTATTTTCTGCTGCATGAAGTATTTCAATTCTCAGCCCTTCAATTGATCAAGGCAATCTCCAAATCTGAGGCAATCCTTAGACTGGCTAGCCCACATCACATTGAATCACATTTGTTAGCTATGGAATCAAATGCTAGAAGTATTTAGAAGTGTTGAAGTCACTTCTCACAAAAAAGGACGTCTTGTCGGCAGGTAGCTGGTTTAAATAGGCACGGTATGTCACAGAAGGAGAAGGCTGAGTATTATCGTTCAAAGCTGCAAGAAATCGTAAGAGTTTGTTAGGAGTCGCTCTATTTGAAGATACTACGCGTCGTATATCCTAATTAATATCCTCTGTTTTCGGTTTCATTGTCTCCATGAACGACTTACCGTTAATGTAATTTTCACCAAGACAGGTGCTCTTCAAAAGCCAGTGTGACAGCAAACAGGCTGATTTGAGGGAGAAGATCGTCGTATTTATGCATGAGGTCAGAATTGCTTCTTCTTGATAAATTACTAAATGTTTATGGTTGACCATTAGCTGTACCACAGCTCACCGAAATTTGGTGGATAAATGGTTCTGCTTTCTGTTAGCTTTCTTGGAAAATCGTTTTAAAACCATCTTGATTCCGACGTGGCTAAAAAATTTTGAGTTGAATTCAAGATCATTCAACTTAAGATTTCTCTTCGTTATTACATTTCCGGGATGATCAAGTGCTATTCTTTCGATACTCATGACAACCCAGGTAAATACGTTGAACCTGCAATATAACGAGAAGGTCAATTCTGCTTCAGATGTGGAGACCGAAATAGCTGCAGAAGTTTCTACGCTTAAACACATTCAGGTAATGAACATTCTGCTTTGATGCTCCGGTGACGATTGAACCTCATTGAATCTATTTAAATCTTGAACATTAGTGAGATCACTAAGATGTATAGTCTAATGAATTTTTATTAGAACAAGTAGTGAAGAATTTCATCTGAAGCTGCAGATCACTGTGTACATTTTCTTACAGGAAAGGAAGAGAGAGCTCTCTCGTGCACTTCTCAGGCTGGACGATGAAAACAGAGCGTCAGAGTCACATTTGCAGGTAACGGTTGCCATTTAAACAGCTAGTGCTTTCCAGGAATCGTTTCAATTATTCACAAGTGGAGATGTCATCTTTAGTATACCTTGCTAATTTTAGATGTATATGGTATACGGTCTGTGATTTTCTTCCATTTATCTGCTCGAACGTATCAAAGCTCGTTCCTGCAGTTTCTGCATTAGCATTACAGCAGAAGTCCAAGCTGTTTCCCAGATCCAAATCTACAGCTGCTTTGAACAAGCTAGTTTTATTAAATGAGCATGAACATACCTTTCGTTGAGATGATATATGAGACACTGGACCCAAACGGTTCAAATCTTTACTACAGGAGCTATTGATGCTAGAGCTAAGAGAACATGTTGGAATTATAGTTACTTTCAGCAATCAGTGTATTGGCAACATGTTTGCTGGCATACAGCTCCGATTTGCATTAGAAATGATATATCGTCTACTACAATGAAGCTGATTAACTAAACGAAAAGAAGTACTCTCATGATCATGCAGACCCAGTTAGACCACATTGCGGTGGACCTACACAAGTTAAGGAAGTTGCTTCTTGTTAAAGCAAAATCCCTAGGTGTCGAGATCAAGCAGGCCGATTTGACCAAAAAGATACCTTTTGGTGCGTTTGGATTAAATTTCATGAGTGCAGATGCTTTCATCCTTGGGATGTCAACACTTGACCTTTAATGCCATTCTCTAGCTGTACTAACAGCATGTGCTCATGTATGCACAAGGTTGGCAACCAAACATTCAGAAGAAAGCAGCGGAGTGGAAAAAAGGCTGGGACACTTTTGACGATGAAGGTCTGGCCATAACTACAACCAACTCCTCAACTAATTATTGCCCCAGATTTCAGTCTCTGGTTCGTTGGTATCGTTTTTAATATCAATGTGGTGGGAAGAGCTTTTATATATACACGACCGACGACATTATATACTAGAATCATGAACTCTGATTTATATAATGATACATAAAACCTGGGTGATTGGACATGATCTGGCAATGCTAACGATGGTTTGAATGTCCCGATGTGTTGCATTGTTCCTTCGTAGTGCTTACATCTTGCAAAACCTATGGTATAATAAATGGGTGTAGTTAGTGGTGTTAATGGTGGTATCAGGGTTCACTGAGGTTCCAGAGTTACACATCTGCCCACCTTCTGAAGTGCCTCCTATGGCCATCTCTACTGGAGAAGTGTCTGCTGCAGCTGGTGACAATGTGGAGGGGGAGGACGCTCTCGTGTTGGACATCGACGACCAGTGTGGGCTTCACCGTCCATCAGCTCAGGCACAGTCCTCGGTTTTGGAGTCCTTTGCTGCTTCTTCTGGTTCTGTTGCGATTACCGGAGTATCAACGGAAAAACCGATGCGTATGCCTGTTCATATTGACAAGCCACGATCTACAAATGAAACTATGACCGGAAATGCAGTGCATAATAATTCTAGTACGGCATCCGGGACGTCGACAGTTGCTGCTGAGACTCTAACTAGAGACGCTCCAGACATCCATCCCGGAATTGCAAGGGAAACTGCCACTGAGACCTCGACAACACCAGAAGTAAAGACTTTTGTGATCAATACACCATCTTCAAGATCTTACCCAGTGGCAGACAGCAGGTGAGTTTCATATTTTCGTACTTGTAACAACATGAGGCAAATGTTACTTATAAACTCACCTAATATGTCGCATGTCATCTCACCTTGTTTGTTACTCTAATCATGATTATGATTGAAGCACAACGTACATGCTGTTTAACCCACTTGATTGAAAGACACATTGTTTTAATGCAAGCATTTTGGGTTCCTATGAGGGTGAGTTTACACATAACTAAAACTTCGCGTGTCCATGGACATTTAACAGTACAATATTAATCTCCATGAATTGGAACTGAAAGTGTTCAGTCTTTCTTGGTTGTAGTTCAGAAGTAGGAAGTTCCATCACATTAGACGCTGTAGGAGGAAATGAAACCGACAAGAGAATCGGACAGAATGACGACAGCGCAGCCTCGTCGCTCCGAACTGCCTTGGAATTGCAGAGCTACTCTCGAAGTTTTCAGGTAAAAATTCTGAACAAATACATCGTAACTGGAAAGGCAAAATCTGAGTCTCCACGATCAGCTTCATGGTCTAAATAAAACACCAAACTCCAAAGGCCCCAAGTAAAATTCCAGATGATGACATCTGGTAGAATTCTGAATTTGTTTTGCTGTCGTGGTTGCTCCTATGCATTGTCAGATGGGTGACACGTAAATAGGACGAGCATGTTGAGTCTGACAATGTCTTTCGAATGATTTGAATCCTTCATTTTTGAACAGAGCTCAGCTGAAACCAAAGCCTCTGATAGAGAATTACGATCAAGAGGCTCTTTCGAGCCGGAGGATTACTTTGACCTATCCTCACCACGTGATCTAAGCATGCCTCTACCACCTAGTGGGTGCGCCGCAACCGCTTTGGAGCACACTACGAGTAATAGAAGTCCGGCTGGCCATGACGATTTCAAGACTTACGGCTTTCTTGCTTATAACATCAAGGAATCTAGTGGATCGTCTCCAATTTTCACAAATTCACCTAACCAACCTTTCAACACTCTTGTTCACACTACCAGTAACCATGGTCCTGAGGAATATCCCAGAGAGGGGTTACCTGTTTTTGATGAGAGCGGCAGTGACGCTGCCTCTCCCAACGTCTCGGGCAAGTGGTGAGTAATTTATAACCTTCCTTCCAAACAAAAGTCCGCAGTGGCTCAGAGTTCGAAAACTAAAAGTCGGCACTCCATTTACATAATTCGAGAATGGAGAAATTCAAAATCCAAGAGACCTATGAGAGCAATGTCATCAAGCAAGCTATTAAGTAAATCCTGAATGCAGCGTAAAAGGCCAAGAATTCACTACAAAGCTGAATATTGTACTGTAATGGACAACTTTGATAGAAAGTGGCAGATGTCAGAGCATCCCCTAATTAGTTAAAAAATACAAAACACAGGAGAGGCTAACTACTCTCGACAGACTTGACATAGAATCTGTTGAGTAACCCAGGCTGGACTCCGGGCAATCTGGTTAAACCCAGCACTGTCGTGTAATAACTCGAATCAAAATTTAAAAAAGGTTCTACGTACACAAGATGCGATAAAACAATCTTATCAAAAATGTTGCACAAATGTGTGTAAAAATGCGGATTCTAATCCCTCAAACAACCTGCTCCATCAGACGCCGATTTGATGTACTGGTTTCGATTGCAAGCATATGCTAGCCCCTTTCTGGGGTACCAAAATGCACCCCACCAGGTATATGCTAATGAATTCGAAGCAAAAAATTCCAGCCTGAGAAGACCCACGAAGTACTTAAACCTTCGTGCGAACATTGTACTCTGGAATCACTGGAATGCACGGAACCGTACACCTATGAATCCAGATAATACAGTACCATAGTCAGAAAGGGTGAACAGCATGACTGACATGCCTTCTGAGAGTCTGCATTAGGCGGCATTTGCCAGACCTACCCATTTTCCTTTGACCTCAAATTTTGAGGAGGCATTCAACTGCACATGGAAATCACCATACAGTTTTAGAATCTGGTTCTAAGAGCGAGGAAGAGCAATGAGGTACAGTGGCTGATTAAAGAGCTTGAACCTAAAGAATTAGAGAAGCAACTCACAGCAAACCGAAGAGGAAAGTGGTAATATACTCAGCATGTGCTATCCCTGGTAGAAAGAAGACAAGAAGAGGATGAAGGAATACAAAAGTCCAAAGTAGCAAACAGTACCGTTTCTACAAGCTGCGTCTCCAGTGTCTTCTTGTCAAAGTTATCTGCTCCCAATGTGACCAGTGGTAGCAGCTCTTTTAACAATTCTTTTAATTTGATACGCTTCTCAGGAGCCTGCATGTCCAGCGAAGAACACGATTCATCGTACCCACATACGTCACACTAGGTTGTGCCTTTAACTAATTAGCACATAATACTTGGAGGTCGTCAACAGAGGCATGAGCATCCCAGTCTTGCTCGAACATTTTCGGAGATATTAAATTAACAGGGCAGTAAAAATGGCTCTCCATGAAACCATCCCATTTAGGCATTTAGGCCACATCCAAAATTCCCGAAATAAAAAAGTCACCTCTTCTAGCTGTATCCAATATGTGCACGCAACCAAGAAAAAAATGAGAAGTACTGAGCTCACCGTTAGAAGAACTTTGGTTGTGAGCTTCTTCCATTTGATAGGCTTGCCATTTTGAGCTGTAGCAGGAGTAGACTCCTCAACCCCGCCTCCGTTCTCGGAACTTACTATCCCTTCCTTCGCAGCTGCACCTGGAAGCTCCTCAGCTTTGCTTCTTTTTTTAATTTTCTCACCAACTTTCTTCTCTCCTTCATCAACTACGAGACCTACATTTGCAAAGCAAACACTCCATTAAATCATAAAAGGACTTGGCACCGTTACTTGATTTCTCTTCTACACCGGTAAGTTATCATTAATATTCGAGGGGGGCAGCCCCAAATGCTCTTCCGAAGCAAAGCAGAAGGAGCACTGGAAGGTTTCAGACCCATGATCTTCCAAGATGCTATCTTCCATTACCACCAAAGCCCTAAATCATGGTTCCGTAGAACATCTTCACACAACAAATCAGGTCCACATCTACCAGCTTCTCACAATCTCGAGAGAATTTACTATTTTCCTGGTCATACAACTCAATTATGCCCTTTTCAATTCCGCCTAATAGTGCCATACGGAGCTCAGATAAGTCACATGCTCCAATCTCACTATGGTTCATAATGTACGTACCCGATTTCCTTTTCTTTGCATTTTCCTCCTCTCCGTTGGTTGTGGGTACTGATTTTCCATTCACAACCGATTCGGAACCATTCGTCTCAGCTGCAACTTTGTCTTCAGTGCCATTTCCACCCGAATTAGGTACCACGGAACCTTGGTCCACATTAGAGTTGAGCCTCGCGTGGGCAGCCTTAGCTTTGGCGCGGTGTTTTTTTCCCTTGAGAGTGGCCTTCTAAAGTCTCGTAGCTTGTGGCATTGACTTTACATAAACTACGATCACATGTCCAGGCAAGGAACTAGACGTTTAGAAAATGTCCGGTCGGCAAACTTGCACAAAACTAATCTAGAAAACAAACCAGGATGGCATAAACCGAGAAAAAACAAGTTTCTAAACGGATACTCTGTAAATCCACAATTCTGTTCATCAGTACAGGGGTTTTGCGACATGTGAAGTGGGCACCAGAAGGGAGAAGAGGAGGGACTTAAACCTGCAGTTCCAGGGAGGACCGGTGGATAATCCGACGCTAAGGTCAAAATCGCCACCCTTGTGCGGTTGGGAGGTTTTGGGTTTGTGAGCGGAGCCGTTACTGCCATCCTTAGGTCCATACTTCTCCTGCACCCAGTCAAGTTTAATGTGCTGCCGATGACAACTACCCCATATGTGTCCAAGAGGCAACCTCCCAGTGCAAGGCAAGACATGGATAACATTGACAGCGGAAGGGAAGACGAGAGGAGAAAAAGTAATTGCTTACAGTCTCAGAAACGCACGAGGTATGCACTTGGACGCTTTGCTGATCAAAGACGACGCCACAGTCGATGCAGGAGAGCTACATCCAGAAACAAAGCAATGAGAAAGGAATTCAAACCATGGGTAGGAAAAGAGGAAAGGCGCAATGCAGGATAGAGTACCTTACGGGCAGCGCATCCCCGGAAGTGGTTCTGCAACTTGGGCTTCTTCAAATTCTCCCCGCAACTCTCACACTGAAACCACACCATGATCCCAAACTGGATGAGCGTGAGAAAAATCTAGCTACGCTGCCCTCCCCCTCCTTTCCGTTGCTCCACTCTCCTGGTCCACTTCAATACTCGATCCGCTTCCGTGGGTATGGCTGCAGCTGCCTCACCTCACCTCTGATCTTCGCCTCGCCCCAGCTCTGCCTATGTCTGTGCCTCTACTCTCCCCTCGCTAGGGTTTAAGGGTTTAAGGGTTTAAGGGTTAAATCTACAGGATCGTAGGATACTCTGCTTCTGACACCCGCTATACTCCGATACCCGCTATTGAGAACTAGGAAAATACCGCATCTCTGGAAAATCAGGCAGAGCGAGGAGAGCTAGACCAAGGTGGTGAATGTTAGGGTTCGGGTGGGGAGCAAGGCAGGGCAGAGTAACTTAGTGCAGACAGCAGAGCTTGAGCAGAGGGGAGCGAGAGGAGGTTGGAGCTGAGCAGTGCGCTGGTTTGGTCTGGAGTAGTATCATATGCGCTAGAACGGTTTCGCTTCACCATTTCAGGAGGCATGGAGGCACCCCCTCGCAAGCGGGGGCGACCGCCCAAGCACCCCAAAGTGCACTCCAACGACTCACCCACCAATGCCTCCAACAATCACCACGCTCCGCCCGCGCTCAATTCCCCCTCCTCCCCCGCCGATGTCGACATGGTGGACCGCGCTGTGCCACCCGTGGTTGATTCTCGCTCGGGCCAGCGCGGCCGCAAGAAGTCGGTGCCGGATAAGCTAGACGGGCCTTCCTCTGCCAAGCCCGGCCCTGGAGGTGGCAGTCCCGGTGATCGGGACCTGTCCAAGGCGGACGCGGACGCGGACGACGTCGATTCTCCCGCGGAGAAGCTCTCCAGCAGGAGAGCTAAGAAGTCCGGCTTGGTACGCCCCAATGTCTCCCTCTTCCTCGTGAATTTTGCAACCCTCGTGGTTGTTTCCTGCCTCTTCTCTGCCCCTCGTGCCTGGATTAGTTCGGAAATTGATTCGTCTCATCAATCGGCCTCAAATTCTCTCGGCCTTCTCGCTCCAACAGTGTGAAGGTTTTGTTTCTTATTTATGTATGAGTTTCTTTCCATCACATGGAGGGACGGCGACTGGCGAATGCGGTGCCCCCGAGCTTCCTATTCTCAATCGCTCTCTTCGTTGCCAAATGTGAACCCCACCAAGTGGCCTTGGTTAACAATTAGGGCGCCTCTGCCTGCACTGTGTACGATGGTCGGAACAAAATGAAGTTCGTGAAGGGTTTAGGGTTTACTCGCTGTAGAGCTATGGGTCCATTCCATTGTGCTATTTGTAACCCGGATGTGCAATGGCTGGACATGGCAGAACGAAAATGAACATAACGTCGAGAATGGAGGTGTTCTCACTAACTTACCAGAGACACCAAGCTGACGAGAAGTCCAGGTCTAGAATCAGTAACACCTGTTGACTGTCACGCAGAAATGACCTCGACCATCCAAGAGATGTGCACTAAGAATTTCTACATTAGCATGATCACCGGATATGTCGACTTCAGTTGAATAGAATGCCCTAAACCCTACCCGGATGAGGCGAGGAGTCTCGGTCAGTTCGACGCTTGTAGAGGCCTAACAAAAGGTGGTTTTTTCTCTCTCATGTGGTATTCGCAGGCAAACCCGAGCTTGTTTCCATGTGACACCATTAGGGGGCTTGCCCCGATGTTTGAAGATGGGGGTGAGGATGTGAAAGACGCTCCTTTCATGGATGCCGTCGTGAAAGTATTCTGCGTGCACACCGAGCCAAATTTTTCACTTCCATGGCAGAGGAAGCGGCAGTTCAGCTCGAACAGCAGTGGTTTTATCATCAAGGACCGCCGGGTTCTGACCAATGCACACTCAGTGGAGCACCATACGCAGGTGAAGGTGAAGAAGCGTGGTTCAGATACCAAGTACTTGGCAAAAGTCCTTGCGATTGGTACCGAGTGCGACATCGGTCAGTCACTGCCCTCTCCATGAGTGTCTGCGAGGGGCCGATTTGGCTATGTTAGTTTCCAGGTGTTCCTCTGTTGTACAAACAAACGCAGCATGATGAAAGCGTGTTGGATGATGGCAGTTGTTGATTCGATCTCGTACGTGCGCTTGTGGTATCGTTACTGGATCGCCGGAGCGGTGTGTTGGTCATTGATGACGGTCTAGAGTTGTGCTGATTTGTGTTCGTTCCTCAGTTTTTGATTCTCCTTTTCTGGTTCGTGCCCGCGGAGTCCAGGAGTACATATAATCACTCTAGGGTCACTTAAGGATGACTTAGAGTTTGAGTAGGGATGAGCCCGTAGCGATCGCACACCGTCAGATTGTGTGACGAAATTGTGATAATGTTCGTGGGCAGCGTGTTGAACGTGGAGTTGTGTGTGTGTGTGCAGCCATGCTGACGGTGGACGACGCCGAGTTTTGGGAAAACGTGACGCCGGTGGACTTCGGGTCTCTGCCTCGTCTGCAAGATGCGGTGACTGTAGTGGGCTATCCTATAGGCGGTGATACCATCTCGGTGACTAGCGGTGTTGTGTCACGAATCGAGGTTACATCATACGTGCATGGTGCAACAGAGCTACTTGGTGTGCAGGTAATGTGGCATGCGACTCCCTGCCGATGGTATCCTCAATGCATGTACCGCACGGAAAACATAGCCTCCCTTGTTTTCTGGCATGCCAATGTTCGCTCGATGTTGTTGTAGGTGTGGGTGCGTATTGTTCGAGTACAGTGGGTGGCAATATGAGCAAGCGTTTCTGGGGTTCTTGCGCACAGCCCACGAGGATTGCTCTTAGTTATATGGATGTTCACGAGGTTGGATAGTTCAGTTCGGCTCGGTCTTAGGAGTTGTTTATCGCTCGCATGAATGGATATGACGTACAGATTTTCTTGGCTTCTCTTTGGGAAGTGCTGGTTGTTTTTTCTGCAGTGTTGTTCTATCGCTCTCCTCCTGTTCCTGTTCTTCGCACATCCTTGTTTGCACGTGCTTCTTTTCTTTTGGGATTATGGGTTTGCCAATTCTGTCGGGGTCGTCTCAGGCTTGATGTGCTCCGTGTGGATGAACTGCAGATCGATGCTGCCATCAATTCGGGCAACTCTGGAGGCCCTGCTTTCAACGACAGGGGTGAATGCGTGGGGATTGCCTTCCAGTCATTGAAGCACGAGGATGCTGAGAACATCGGATATGTTATCCCCACCCC
Source organism: Ceratodon purpureus (assembly GCA_014871385.1). Classification (NCBI taxonomy): domain Eukaryota; kingdom Viridiplantae; phylum Streptophyta; class Bryopsida; order Pseudoditrichales; family Ditrichaceae; genus Ceratodon; species Ceratodon purpureus. The sequence goes on along the minus strand of CM026421.1, from coordinate 1,457,405 downwards.
TGTCATTACTCACTTCATCACCGATTACGTCCGCAGCGGTGACTACACAGGTACCGGGGCGTACCATTGTCCTGAAACCTAGGTGCAGCATACGTTTGAAAACTGGGTTTGGGAGTTGCACAAGTGCATGCACTTGCAACGTGTTGGAGTCCTCTTGCGCGTGTCCCCTTGCTTGCCTTCCTGGACTTGGATGCTATGACAAGCTGCTTCTTGAATCTTCTCATTGCTTGGACCCTGTGTTCATTTGGGTGACCCAACTTGGTGTGTTGAGTGCGGAAGCCAATCTGCAGTTGTGGGCATGCTGGGCATGCTGCTGCAGTGTCCAGTTGTAGTGGAGAATAGCTAGGCCACCTCTTAGGAGCTGGCAGATTTCCATCTGTGTTGTCTTGTGTGCATCCCAAGCAGTCTGTCTTTTGCCATTATGATAACACTCTATGACATGTCCTCGTGTGTACTTGTTGGGGATGGACCAGGGTTTCCCATTCTGGGCATTGAGTGGCAGAAGATGGAAAATCCCGATCTGCGAAAGGCCCTGGGAATGAAGAGCAGCCAGAAGGGTGTTCGCATTAGGCGTGTTGAACCTACAGCACCCGCATCCAAGAATCTGCAAGCCTCAGACATCCTGTTGAGTTTTGACGACATTGATATTGCAAACGATGGGACTGGTACAAACCTTTGTGCAGATCTTGTCATGACATGTATGCATTCTTAAATCTGATAGGTGGTAGTTTACCTGCCCTTATACTTTCGTTTCCAGTGATGCAAACGGGGAGTATTCTGGTGTTGATGTATGTGTGAATGTGTGTGTGCATGTGAATGAAGTTCCCTTCAGGCATGGTGAACGAATTGGTTTCAGCTATCTGGTCTCACAGAAGTACACCGGGGAGAGTGCGAAAGTCCAGATTTTGAGGGATGGGAAAGTGAAGGAGTTTGATATCGACCTAGCCAACCACAAACGATTGGTGCCCGCACACATCAAGGGAAAGCCACCTTCGTACTACATATTGGCAGGCATTGTATTTGCAGCGATCTCCGTGCCTTATCTCCGCTCAGAGGTTGGTGCGCAGAGCTTTGTGACATGTTTGGATGATCCAGGATGCAGTGGGTGTGGGATTATTGAAGTGGCTAGAGATCATTTGAAATGATTCTTAACAGTTGGGCATCACAGACATGTCATGAATCACAGGAAGTCCAGGTCGTCAGTCATTGTGATGGTAACGTTGTTTCACTGCTAAGTGTTTCTGGTTTTGGGGCATGGCAGTATGGGAAGGACTACGACTATGATGCTCCAGTGAAACTGCTGGATAAGCTGCTTCATTCGATGTCTCAGTCTGATGACGAGCAGCTTGTTGTCGTCTCTCAGGTACCTGCCATGTCATGCGGCTTCCTTGATTTTGTTTTGCATCCTTTCGTCCGTGACCGCTATGTTTAGTAGTGCCTTGGACATTTAGTCATTGTGGGTGTTATCTTTTCTGATAGGTGCAACGCTTCTGCTGTTAGATAGGACGCCTGCCTCTGCTTTGGAGTTCAATCGAGGACAGAAGAGTGATACCTGTGCACTGATGAACTTGTGGCTGCTGTGCCAAAATCAGGTTCTGGTGGCAGATATCAACATAGGATACGAAGACATCGTCAACACACAGGTAGATACCCGTTTCATGTGTATTGCCGATGAGTTTCTCTGGTTGTGTGGGGTTGGAAACAGAAATCGATTTTTGGCTGTGATGGATGGCGGTGTGTTGGTCTGTACCGAATTCCAGGCAAGTCTTGCGAGGAGGCCATTGTTCTGATGCTATGATCTTGTTGTTGCCGAACCCTTTGTTGACAGGTTGTTGCTTTTAACGAAACACCTGTGCGAAATCTCAAGCATCTGGCGAGCATGGTGGAGAAGTGCACGGACCCGTTTTTGCGGTTTGACCTGGAATACCAGCAGGTTCTTTTCCATATGCCTAGCCGTGCTTACTGTTACGAAGAGATGTACCGAGTGCGGTGTAGTGGTTGAGTTTATTGTAATATTGTTGAATGTGAAGGAAGGCTGTGACGGTGAGTGTTCGGTTGTTCTTTTGATACATCTATATCACGCCTGCCTTGTAATGTGCTTGATTTTGGGGACATGGTCTCTGACCGTAGACGATGGCGTTGGATTCCTGGGTTTGTGCAGATTGTGGTTCTGGAGACCGAAACGGCCAAGACTGCCACCCCGGAGATCCTCGCCACCCATTGTATACCCTCATCAATGTCGGATGACTTGAAAACCTAGGCTTTGAGGAGGGTGTAAGTTAGTAGTAAGGGCTTGAGAAAAAGCATCTCCTGTACCATGGAGCGGAAAGGTGCATATAGTTACGGTTAATGTTCATTATTTTTTGTAGCTTTGTTTCGAAGTTGCAGAGGCTGTTTCTACAGCCTCACAAAAGATCCGTATTCTAAATCAAGTTGCAGTAAGCACGTCCCATATTCTTGTCGACTGCACCATGTGCTGGTATAGGTCGTGATGTCCCAGTAGGGAAGGATTCAACATTGTGGCAGCCTGAAAACAGCAACGCAGATCAGCTTGTGGGCCTTGGTTTAACGGGTTTGTGGTGAGAATGGCTCCGAGCAGACGATGGACTCTGCCGGTTGTGTCAGATGGTGGATATCATTTTTGACATATCTCCTGAAGACTCCAGGCAGCTAGGAGCTGCAGTACCAGCTCTCTACTTACCGATGATTGGTGCTGACCAATCCTGTTGTTGTGAAGTTAAGGTTTTTCCTTTTGGGAACGTAATTTGTAAAGCAACTGAAATGAATTTGAACATACACGTAAGTACACAATGGCTTCCGAAACAATAGGTATACCGATCTTGGACTGGCATGAAGTTATTGGGGTGTGAGAGCCCAAGAACTCAGCTACGATACCAACTGCCTGCAGAAGTTTCTCCATTGCTGCGTGACTCATGTAGATTGGTATTGTTATCGTGCAACTGATCGTGGAAATGGGTGTAGATGTAGATGTATTTCGTATTTATGATGATTTTCTGAGAGGTTCAAAGTCATGTGTGAAGAGCCCTAGAGATTAGAGATTTTTACAAGCTTATCCTTTCTCACGGATGACCATGTTGGAATGTAGCATGTCATCCAACATGAGATGGTTCACTTACCTCATCTGGAATTCAGAGTTGAAGGTGTGAATTCATCAAGTATAATTTAGAAATTTTGGTAGAATATATTGGATTCTGCCTCCATTGGTATCAGGAAATTTGAAGTCGATGATGTCAATATAAACTTCAGTAGATGGTTGAAATGCATCTTTGTTGTGGTATTAGTGTAGAATCTTCATGAGTATGGATAAAACCGTACCAAAGACGTTGGTATTTCATCATCTCTATTTCTATCCTCTTATATTCAAATATTTTGTTGATATTTGAAGTACTTATCAATGGTTTGTTGAAATGGTCTGTTACATGTCTTTTAACAATTCTTTTAATGTTGAAAAGAAATTTATTTAGAATATAGAGAAGTTCAATTTTTAATAATTGTTATTGTTGATGGAATGTTTCAAATAGTTTTGATAGTCAAAAGTCAAAAATTTCTATGGTCATAATGATTAGAATTTCGATAAAGACCTGTATATCAAACTTAAAGTACTATATTTCTAATGAGAGCACTTTTATGGAACAACATACATTTTTAATGGAATTGATGTTAACTCTTCATGTTCACTCATTATTAATCCTTTCAAATTTTTTTATTGGCAAAGTTAGAATAGTCTAAAAGATGTCAAGTTTTGATAATTATAGTATTTATAGTGTTTTTTTGAATTTTTTAAATAATGATTTTTGTTGAACTTCTTTGTCTTTTTTATAAATTCACGCATGTTTTTTTCCTATTGCTTTAGATTTATTTTCCCTCAAATGCTTTTATATAATATCAAGTGATCAAGTTATGAATTACGGCTTTGGACTTTAAACTTTAGCTTTAGGACTTTGAAGGCTTCTCCACATGGTTTCATCAAATTTTGGATATAACATGAATGAACCCAATATTCATGTATAGAATTGTGTGGTCTAAAATGTGCCTTATCATAGTTATAGGCATCAATTAAATACAACATTGTTTCAAGATGTGATGGTTACAAAATTTGTCTAGGTTTGTGGAAGTGACAATGTTCTTTAATTTAATATTGTATTGCATGTTGTTGATTCTAAAAGGACTTGGTGCATTTGACAAAACAAGGTTGTGCGATAAATAATGACTTTCATACCTTCGTTGAAATTTGTTTCAAAAAAGATGTAAAGTATGTCAATTAGAAATTATATGTATAGTAAAAAGTTCAAAATGTGTATTAGAATTTTTGTCAAATTTTTAGAAAAGTAAGATGTCTTTGAAATTCTTCAGAATTACAATGTCTAGTTTTAATATATAAAAAATGTGATTGCTTCAAGTGATCATATTCCTCTTAGACTTAAAAAGAAACATGAGATATGATCTCTTTTACATCATTATTCTTCAAAAATATAAAATATTCACGTATAACAAAAGTGTTGGCTGAAATTGCTTTTTGAATCTTTAATACTTGCAAAGGAATTGTCGGTAAGCCCTTCCAACAATGTGCAACTCTACCATTGGTCTCAAATTATAAGGGCTAACAAAACTCTTGTTGTGTAAGCAACATATGGGTTATAGTAGTGCACGCTAGCTTTCAAGAGGAAAGAAAGTAATCTTCGAGAAGTTGTTGGCTCAGGTCTTCTATTCACTTTATATGGGAATGCTAGTTTGGTGAGGTTTCATTTCATGCAAGAGCTTTAATCTTTTATTGCCAGAGGTACTGTAGTTTGAAGCACTTGATTTGAGTTGATTTCCCACCATAATTGAAATATTAAATAAAATATGTTAAAATAGAAAGTCACCCTAAAAATTATATACGCAATTTGAGAGCACACATTTTTCTAAAATTGAATATTTGTCAAATGGTGGAATAAAAAGATTATAGTATGTATTTAAACTATACAATACACACTCAAGAATAAGATTTTGGAGAGTATGTGACTTCAATGTTCAACAAAAATAAAAAAAAATTCACCAATGCCTTATGTCTACTCCTCTCCATTACAACCTTTTGTAATAATGGAAGATAGATTAGAGAACACAATCCAAATAAACAATAAAGTTAACACACTTCCAAACACAAGAAATATTGCATAGTACATGTTTTGTATTTTGAAGTATTTACAATATGTTTCAGTTTTATTCATAGGTATTATGATAGATACACAACTCCAAATTGAAATTCTTTTCCTTAAATGTGTGTAATGTAATCCCGCAAATCTTAACTTCATAACAGAAGTTCCAACTCTTCAAAGATTACATACAATTTGGATGTCTGACATTGCAATGACCACTCAGCGGATCAGTTAGGCATCAAAGATTTAAGGAGAGGGAAGGGATGGATGCCACCGGCGCAAGGGTGAATTGAAGTACAGTGGGGTATAAAATGCTTACTAATTGTCCATTTCTGCCATGTGCATTTTCTTGCATAACATAGACAAGAATTTGAATTTTCTTCTTAAATCATTTACACTCAATTCTCATACAATCCCACTCAAGCCTACAAAATTTGAGCTTTAAAAAATAAAAACTTTAGTTTTGATGAATTTTTTAAGGTATTTTTCATGGTTTTACATATTATTTTATAGAATATAATTGGTAATGGGTTTTCTTTATTTTACTGCACGGATATGTAGTTAACAACCATATGCACATCTTTAATATCAAAAAACACCCTATTAAGAAACAAAAAAATAAACTACATGTAAGGGCTCAATTGAGGCATCCTTGGTAAAACTTTGAGAAATAAATATCTCTATCTTTTGAATTAGATTTTGGCAAAGAAATTGTACCACCATGCTCAAATGTGCTAAATTTGTTACCACATAAGAGCCAAATAAAAATATATGATTATAAAAAAGAAATATCAATTTTTATAACATTTGGACATTGTCATTCTAATTCTTAAAACTGTATAGAAGGTATTGTCAAAAAAAATTGAAGAAACTTGCTCCGATAAATTTGCTCCATCTCATTTGCAACCAAATGCCATCACCATTAGAAGTTGCAACTCATAATCTTCTCTCCTATCAACTAGCATCCTACACCATTGGATCATGAAGATCAAGGGCCGTGATTGAAAAGTTAACAACCGGTTACGTACGATAATCTACTTGCCGCTATCGCGGCTCATCACTTATTTAACACTTAGAGGAGGTCCACCATCATAGGCTAGAATATACTCTTTGGAATAGGCACAAAAGAGAGAAAGAGAGCGGGATTGCTGACATGGGACCAATGGATGTAGGCAGAAGATATCATCCACGAGGAACTGCTGAGTCACGAAGCAGGACTCGTCGAGCCGGGATCCGTAAGGCTGCCCGCTGCCCGCAGCCCGGCCCAGCCCGGACCGGACGAGAGCGGGCAGCGGAGGGAGGTCCCAAGACGTGCCGGACCAGAGCCCGAGGCAGCGAGGGAGGGACCACAGGAGAGGCAGACTGGCAACACCCAAGGCGAAGGCGAAGCGGAGAATCGTCAAAGACATGCACACAGAGAGAGAGGGAGGGAGAAACCGAGCGAGCGAGAGAGAGAGTGAGAGAGACACTCGGAGACGGGGCAAAGGAAAGGCAAAAAAAACAAGGAAGCCAAGCCTCCTGCGCATACACACACGCATACACACATCGAGAGAGAGAGAGAGATGGGGAGTGTACGGTAGCAGAGTAGGTATGTGAGGATCATGGCCCCGCCTGTTGTTCCTGCTGCTGCTGACATTGCTGTTGCGATTGCGCATCTCCAACTTACACCATAATCGCCCTCTTGCCCTTCTCATAGCCTGCCTGCACTCTGTGTCTTCTCCCTCCTTGCTCCGCTCCGCTGCTTCCTTTCCTTCTTTCTTTTGTTGCATGTTGTTGCATCCCGTCTCTTCCCGCTTAGCCCTTGGTCTTGTCGCATTAGGGTTTGCCCCCGCGCGCGCTTCAGCCAGCCAGCGAGCCCCATGATTGATTGTTAACTGCTCCGCCTAGGGTTTCGTCGCCTGTCACACGTCTACCAGGGCCCTGCGGCCCCCCCCTGCCCAGCCATGGGAGCTCCCAAGCAGAAGTGGACCGCCGAGGAGGAGGCTGCCCTCCGCGCTGGTGTCGAGAAGTATGGACCTGGCAAGTGGCGCGCAATTCAGAAGGATTCCAAGTTCGGCCCTTGTCTGACCTCCCGCTCCAATGTCGACCTCAAGGTACCGCACCTTCTCTCCTTCTCCTCCTCATCCATTTCAATCTCTGGAGGGGACTACTTTCTCGTGGTGGATCGTAATATCGCTTCTTCGGGCCTCTATCCCGGCCACATCAGTTCCGGGGAAATTGCAGCAGGGTATTAGGGTATCCTCCCACACCTGGGCAAAATCGTTTGGCGCTAGGGTTGCCCTTGAGGCTTCGTCACCTTTTTAATTTTTTTGGGGGAAAGAGCCACCTCTACTCACCCCTTCGTTTGCGCGCGTAAGGTCGAATCAGGCGGATCATTCGTTCTGTCGCTTTTGCTTCTCGTTGGCCTCATGAACGTCCCCGACGGGTGGTCTACCCTGACCTCACCTGTTTTATTAGCTGGTTTCCTATCTGTTTTATATTTGATAATTTATAAATTACATGATTCGGTGTGCGTTCTCGGTGTGGCCTACCCCCTATGATGGCTTCCCATACTTCAACTATTTGGCATATCTCAGTTGCAGGAGGAGTACATGAATCAGTTGGGCGTTTAAGCGCCCTAGGATCAGAAGCTTCAAGCCGTGAGTGAGTTAGGCCAGTTTGCCAGTTTCGGACAGCAGTTTGAACCATAAATTTCAGAACTTGCCATCATCGTCCGAGTGACCACCAGAGAAAGACCATCATGGTTGTTTTCAGCTGTGGATGGGGTTGGCTTCCGACCGTGAAATAGCGCATGTCATCAGCCTGTTGTCTCGTTTTGTGCCTACTTTCCCGAGTTCCTTGAGAAGATGCCGACGAAAGGCCGATTCCAGGCTGTCTTTCTCTTGGTTCCCTGAAAATATAATACTCCCGACACTGCGGAATAGGGTTGTGGAACGATGACGAGGACGTTGATGCAGCAGAATCGACATAGATAATGTAATAATTCTATTCGAGCAACACGTCTTCTATTCACACACACTCCCGTGAGGTCGGTTGTTGTGAATGTGTACTCCAGACCATACGACGGAGAAGTTCTTGGATTTGTTGGTTTGGGTGGAGTTCGGGGCTGGGACATGGCATCTTCCACTCCTGTTCCAGTCTGGGATGTAAAAGGCTGTGAAGCAGTATTGCAAGGTTCCGGTTGAGGTTATACTGACAATCTTTTGGCGCTTGCTGCATGGCAGGACAAATGGCGAAACATGAGCGTGAGCGCCAATGGGCTGGGGTCAGCAAGGAAGCCCATGAGTTCAAGTGGTGGACAAGGGATGCTGACCTTGATGGAGGATGCAGTTGCTGTGACTCCTTTGGCTGTTTTACCACCGGGTGATGAGCCATATGTGGCGAAAAGGGACAGTGCGGACACATCTGGAGATCGCAAGGCACTGGGTTCGAGGTAGTATTCGGTGCCCTCATGTATCTGCTCCAGCCGTAGTTGAGGTTGTGATTCGTGTGAGTTGGTTGTGGCGCTGTGGATGTCAGTGACATTGAGTGACACTGGTACTCTTGTGTGGCAGGTACGACAACATGGTGTTTGAAGCAGTGGTGGGTTTGAAAGAACCATACGGATCCAGCAACGCGTCCATTGCGAGCTACATTGAGGTAAGGTGGAATTGGGTGGAGAAGTGGATGTATTGGCCCTGTTTTGTGCGTTGCATCCCGGTTGGTTCGTGAGCAAGTGTTGGGTTTCCTTCCGTATCCGCAGATACTTATACTTGAAAATCGTTTGGAGTGCAAGTTTTGGGGGTCGTTATTGGAAGGGCGCACTGGAAGTCGAAGTGCGTGTTGTCCAGCTCATGGCTGAATCCGGCCTGATGCTGAGTTTTGGGGATAGAGAACGAGTCATGTGAGTCCTGTTTGAAACGATTGCAGTGGGGAGTTGACGAGCGAGAGCTGTCGGGGTCAGTCATGTCATGGTCGTCTCGGGCTTTGGCCATGTGTGCATTGTGAGGAGGCGATATTGTGAGTATGCTCCCTTGTGAGGTTCTGACGGACTCGACCTCGTAGCATGGATGCATCTTGTGCTCCTGTTTGGTGAGGTTGTTGGACGTGTGAGGAGGTTGTTACCCTGAGTAGATTAGTGTTGCTAAGTGTCGCAGTGGGAGGTTTTGTTCGCGGTGTTGTTTGTCGTTGAAATATTGTGTGAAGTAAGGGCTATGAGTTTGAAGGAGCTAAAGGATACGGAGAACAGGGTGTTGAGAATAGATTGGTTGAGGCCATTGGAAAACGAGAAGTGGGCCCGTTTGAGGATGAGTAGTGTGAAGGATTTCTTCAGACAGGCAGCCGTAATGAAATGCTGATCAATGAACTGTTGGATTGATCCAGGAGCGGCATGCAGTGCCTTCAAATTTTCGGAGGCTGCTCACAACCAAACTTAAGTCATTAGCTCTTTCAGGGAAGTTAGTAAAGGTCAGCTGTTCTTCCAAGCATGAAATCATGAACCAGGCTTAGGAGGTTTCCCTTTCTTGCATACAAGTGGTCTGGGAGCGTATGGATTGTGAGGGTGAAACGAAGGGGTGTGTTTATGGGCGATGTAGGGGTGGGTTTGTAGAAGTATGACCGCCGACGGTGCTGGTGAGGTGCGAGCTGGCGCCCGGGGTTTGTTTGGGGATGGCAGCTATTGGAGGGGTTTTTTCGTAACGAGGGCCAGACCATGGCTTTGTTTTTTCTGGGTGTCTTTCTTTGTCGACCTGGAACCTGCGTGGCGGATGTTTATGGAATATGTTGTATCTATGTGGGCAGGTCCGGCAGAACTACAAGATGAACGATGGTAACGAAAGCCCATCACCGGCGGTGGAGGAGCCGGAAGTGAGAGAGCGAGAGAGCGCTGTGACGGTGAGTGATAGTCGTGTGCAAAAGGGGTCCCGTTTGAGGCGGCAGGAGGTTCACAGCGATGACAGCAACAAGGCACATCCGTCACGGTTTCCGAGGGACTTGTGGGACCTTCGGGATAGCTCGAAGAAGAGTCGGCCGGAGAATTTCATCTACAAGAAGCCGAAGATGGACATCGAGCACCTCGCAAAGGCCAGGGCGAAGACCGCTGAGGAGGCCGCGCGAGCAGCTGCTTTGGCTGTTGCCGAGGCGGAAGCCGCCGCCGCGGCCGCGGAAGCTGCGGCTCGAGAAGCAGAAGCTGCGGAAGCGGAGGCGGAGGCCCTCGAAGCTGCTGCCGAGGCGGCCGCAGCAGCAGCAATCAGGCCTCCGAAGAAATGTACGTGCGGCTAGTGTGACTGGCACCTGTTTTGTGAGGCGTTTATTGTGGTTGGTAGCGTCTTAGGAGAGAATGTGCATCTAGTTTTGTTGAAAGTACCTCTTTGCCTGTCTTGTTTCGTGGTCTAATAGCGATGCGATGTGGATGTTGGTGCAACAGTGCGAGCGATGGCAATCATGCAGGAGGTTGCGGTGAATGGGTAGGCGGATGCTGAAAGCTGGATAACATGCAGAAGGGGGGAAGGGCACGCACATTCACGTTTACGAAGACGGTGAAGACATCTACAACGAGGCTACGCGAAGTTGTCGATGCTAGGCAAAGTGTATTGTAGACAATCCGGCTTGTTTATATAGAAGCCAGCTAGTTTAGAGGTTATAACGGAGGGAAGTGGACACAGTGACTCCAGCTTTGATGTTTGACAGGTTTGAGTTTTTCAGGCTTGGTGGCTTTTCTAGCTCAGCATTTGTATCTTAAAAGATTGTGTACTTTGTGAAGGCTGTGAGGGGGACAGCGGCTCTCCTTGATGTAAATTTCCCATTCAATCCTTTTTAGTTTCTCTTTGAGCAAGGTCATTGGTGTGGACATGCATAAGGGCAGAGAATTCTGCTGACAACGTGATATTGCTTGACGTGTGAGCCCTTGATTGTTCTGTGTGAAGAGGATTATTGAATAGTTTGTGTAGCTGTGGGATCGTGAGCAGTTCCTATGTAATACTTTAGAATTGTCAGTATGAGTTGTTTTCATCGCCAGTACGGTAGACGCACCTAAAACCGATCACTCAAGGATTTTAGCACATGTGTTGTGAGGTATATTATTTGAAGAGTACTTTTCATGTGTACTAACATAAGGTTGTTGAATGCTAAAATTTTCGTTATTTCATCAATACAGGATAAAGACATTGTATAACATTCAAGAGTGGAAAATCTAGTTGTGCATCATTATTTTCATTGAAACCTCAAGTGCAATACGATTTTTTAAGTCAATTGGCTAATGTATCACTTGAAACTCTTCACTTCCATCTTCGAAAGAAAAATTTGTTCAAATAAAAAATGAGTTTTGAAGTTTCTTCAATTGCTTGGAGACTCATTTTGACATTTGCATGTCAAGCAATATGTTGTTTTTTCAAGAAGATGAAATCGTAAAGTGCACGCAATTTCATATCATATCCATGTTCAACTTGTGCCAACATTATTTTTTGCTTTGATTGAAGGAACTTTGTGAAGACATTCATGTCCGTTTTCTAGTTTCCACGTAAAGTATCTTGCCTAATTCTTGTATTGAATAATATTCACATATTTCTTTTGGTGCACTAAATGGTGACTTAATGTTGTTTGAGTATAAAATTAGAATGAATTTATTTATTTAAAATTTTACGATGAATAAAATATATGAATAATGTCATTTTTCATGAGTTTGATTTCTCAATCTATAAAAACATTCAGTCAGATCAACTCTCTCTTTCATAACCCAACCTCCTTCTTTGATCAAGTTATGATTGACGCTACCATGTACACCAAATTATGTGGAACAATGGATCTGTGAGCTCAATGGTTTCATCAAATGATTGGAAGCCAAGAACATAACGAGGCAATCTTTTTGTGGAAGTTTGAAGCAAGATATAAAACAAACAATTGATGAGTTCCAACATTTTAGCAAATAATTGGAATCCAATAATACACAAAGGTGGCATTGGTTTGCATGCTGGAAGCCACACACAACAAATAAATGATTGTTAAAGTCAAATGTCATAAGCCCTACGTACAACATTTACCTTATTGAAAGTTGTTTATGATTTTTTTTCCAAACAAATGACTAATCTAGGTTCTAGGAATTTAAAGGAATAAAGATTCCCTAGCACGTAGAGAAATTCCTTAGACATCTAGGTTCCTAGGAGAAACGTCGCTACACGCATTTGCGGCATCATTGCATGCTTGCATCAAGTCCGTGGCAACTTGTTGTAATCAGTGGCATTAGTGAATGGAGTGTCCTTCCTTACTCCATCACTTTATCTATCTATGCTACCTCTCACCTAGATAGGCATGAACTTTTGTTACTAGAAACAAGAAAAGTAAAGGGAGAAAAACAATTTTCATTGATAGATATAGATAGTCTATAATCACCATCTTACAATACATAAAACTCTAATTTATCAAATCAATACTATTTGACAAACATAATTTGTATGATAATTCAACAAATTATCGATCACCTCACAAATTATGTTACAATTTTTGCTAATAATTGGGCTTCATTTCACCACATATTAAACTTAGTTTTTTTGGTTTAACAACAATTTAGCTAAATTTAGCCTCCATTCACCAATCCATTAATCCATTAATCCATCCATCCATCCATCCATCCATCCATCCGCCCATCCGCCCATCCATCCATCCAACCGCCCATCCATCCATCCATCCGCCCATCCATCCATCCAACAGTTCATCCGTCTAAAAATCCATCCATCCACCTACCCACAAATTCATCCCTCCACCAATCCATCCATCTACCCACCCACCATTCATCCACCCACCCACTCATCCATCCCAGCAACTACTGCCCAGTGCCCACTCCTCCCTCCGTCCGAGTCACCCACCTGCCCAGGCCCACTCTGCCCTGCCCTGCCCTGCCCTGCCCTGCCCAGCCCTGAAGTTGCGTTTGAATGCCCACACTGAGGCCCCACTCCACTCCAGCACTTGGCTTCGCTTCGCTTCGCTGCTTCGCCTCAGGCTCATTCTCCTCACTGCACTCGCTGCTGCTCCCCAGCTCCACTCTCCACTCGCATGCAATTCTCTCTCCATCACTCCATCACTCCCTCCTCTCGCCCCCTCTCCCCCCTCCCTCTTCGCCCCCCTCCTCTCTGGATCTGTCACCACCACTCCACTACACTTGGCTCACTGTATTAGGTTACCGGGATTAGGTGTTTTTCGGGGCTGTTTTCGGAGGGAGGGAGGGAGCTTCTGTCAGGTGTGGAGCGTTCCGGGGTTCTGAGTTCAAGGCGTGCGTTCCGATGAAGGACGTGGCGGATGAGGCCACACAGCCCTCCACTGCCGCCGTGCCGTCGGCGGATCCCAAGCCGCAGAGGGGGATCGGGGGTACGATCTGGAGTGCCATGGGGCTTGTAGGCTCCCTCTTCTCCCGCGGGAACAAGAACGATTTCGAGAAGCGGCTCCAGCACTTGACCAAGGAGGAGGTGGCTGTGCACACGCGCTTGAAGCGACGGACGCAGAGGTGGCGCAAACTCGCTAGAGTGATGATTATTTACTCCGTTGTTGGCGAGGTTGGTTGTTCCCTTGTTTCAAACCTATTCAGCTTGTTTATGAGCTGAATCTGATGAGTTCATACAACTGCTTGCAACACGAGGACTCGAGGTAGTTCGTCGTGTATTTATTGGAGGCTTTTCAGCTCGCTGTATCAGTCCCAAGCGTTCGAGATTAATTTCCGTGTGCATTTTAGTGGCAGCATGAAGTTATGTAGTCATCTTCTCTGTGGATCACAACAGATTATATCACTGCAAGCAAGCTACAGTTGTAGAATTACAGGTTAGGCTACGGTTCCTGTAAGGCTCAACGATTTTTAACTGGTGTCATTCTGCTTTTAGGCCTTGGCGTTGGGATTCGCGATTCTGTCAACAAGGACTGCTGACTTGCCATGGCAAGTCCGCGCTATTCGAGCCCTTCCTGTTTTTGCTTTGCCTGCCATCGTCGCTCTGCTGTATTCGACCTGCGCAGGATACCACCGGATGAGTAATTCTCTGACTCCTGGGAATCCTTTTCTAATTCGGTTGAATCAGTTTCAAATGAAGTTGTATCCAATTTTAGGCCTCCGTTTTAAGTTGATGTAGACCTGATAATTGATGGGATATCCAACAGTGGAGCGCAAGGATCAGGAGCGACTTGAACGTTTGAAAGCAGAGCGTCAAGAAAAGATTAACGAGTTGAAAGAGAAGACCAACTACTACATCACACAGCAGCTCATTCAGGTGATAATCTTCTTTAGGTCCTATTTTATTGCATTTGAATCGTCATTCACTCTCCTTTCCCCCAAAACTTTTCTCGGTTTTGTCAACATCACTAACATCTTGCTGTTTATAAATTATAAATCTGAATGTAGTACTAGGGCAACGCGTACAAATCCTAAACTAGAAGTGGTTTCAGTTTGCGTTTAGGATGTTCAGTTCACCGCCCGTGGAGAGTGGTGGTGCATGGTAGTTTATCTGCGTTCTTGGTAAGGATCCCAGGGTAATAGTTAGTTACAGGTCGACAGGGTATAATATTCACGAGATCCTATGTGTTTTGCGTCATCGATGTGAAGCGATTTTAAATCGAATTTAGCATTTTGAATGGTGTTTTCGTTACTTTGACTATAGTTCCTACTTCTTTTGGTCGTGGCTAATGTGATTGGCTTGTGTAAACAGCAATATGACCCTGATCCGGCAGCAAAAGCAGCCGCAGCAAGTATCCTTGCATCCAAGTTAGGCGCTGAGTCGGGCCTTAAATTGGCTTATGCCGCAGGTCTTGCTAGCAAGGATGATCTAGCCGCCCAAGGCATGAGTACAGAGATCCCCAATGATCGAACTGCCCCTGGGGGAAACTTCGAGGGGGAGGCAGTGGATTCTGTAGGACTTCGGAATCGGAGGCCTCAACAGCGTCGTGAGGGTGTGCGACCCGCTTCTTCTCGGGGAATGGAGGGCTTTGCTCAGGAGAACAATGTACCAGAAGCTATGGGCACCTCAGAAGTATGGGATGAGCAGGGTATGGATGTTAAACCTCCCCGCAATAGAGCTAGTGATGGAGGCTGGGTCGCAAGATTGGCAGCAATGCTTGTTGGTGAAGACCCCACTCAATGCTACGCTCTCATCTGCAAAAAGTGTCATGCTCATAATGGTGAGACCATCACTCTCCATCGGTTCATTGGTGCACATTCTTCACCTTTTTAGTCTTTTCCTTATCTTGCAACCTCATTTTATTTTTTTTGCATTGTCTTTAACTGCATTTCTCTACAATCCAGGTCTCGCTAAGAAGGAGGATTACCAGTACATTCAATATTACTGTCCACACTGCCGGACTCTAAATGGCACACGACCTTCTGG
This sequence comes from Ceratodon purpureus, assembly GCA_014871385.1. Taxonomy (NCBI): domain Eukaryota; kingdom Viridiplantae; phylum Streptophyta; class Bryopsida; order Pseudoditrichales; family Ditrichaceae; genus Ceratodon; species Ceratodon purpureus. The sequence goes on along the minus strand of CM026421.1, from coordinate 1,441,912 downwards.
TGATGGCCTTCAACTCAATGACGACGTAGGCGAAATAGCTCCCAATCAGGAACAATCAAAGAATATGTCTTCTATCGAGGGCAGCCAAAGCAACAAGGAAGAAATCTCGAATAGTGCAGCGCCTGCTCTTGTATCCCAGCTTATTTATGGTGAGCTGGATCATGCGAACAGTTCAGAAGAAAGCAGCTAATCCCAAGGACTCTTACGGATTTGCATATATTAGGTGAAGGATTGCATATAAGCGCGATTAGGAGGTAAGGTTTGCGATGTACATTTGGTCATGAAGCTTTCAAGTCGATTCGGCATGTCATGTGTAACCTGTTGGGAGCATAGACTTGAATGATCGGATCGGACCACCTGGTTATTAGTACTTGTGTCTTGATAGAGACTTGGTCTACTACTCATACGTAATGGAAAGCGACTTATCTGAACAAAGCTCTAAGGATTCTGCAGTTTTGCCGATCACGTATAGGTATAAAATTGCACTTCCAGTCTTCCTCGCACTTAAGCTTATATGCATGGCTAAGGAACACAAAAAGGAGAAAATGTGTTTTCTAGGCGGACACAAGGTCGTCGGCATGAAAACATGTTGCATGCCTCTCGTGCAAGCAATTCAATGCCTCAATTGTGATCTAATCTTTGTAACGCTGTTACTCGTTTGGTACTACCTTTGTAGGTAGTCTTTATCCACACAGTATGCATTTGCTCATGTTCATTGGTATTGTACTCCCATACTAGACCAGATTGCTAAAGCAAACAAATTTGCCATGTAAACTTGAAGATGTTGAAGTTGATGTTGAAATTTTAAAGTAGTCCTACAAAAAAGCTCTTCCAACCCTCTTACAAATCTAAACAGAAAATACTTTTCCATGAAAACATACAGCCACCAAATAACTAAAATGCAATTTGATAGTCTGTTACATGATAGTTACACTTGGAATATGGCATGCCATGTTGCCTTAGGTCAAACAATGTGGAAGTAGAAAGAGTTTGGATTTTTACTGAGGCCCACACTACCCTTGTTTGGGTCTGCCCGGGAGGTGGGCCGCATTTTGGTCCCCCAATCGTGCTTTGAGGTTCCAGCTCCAAGACATGTAAAGCCTCAGAAAGTCAAATTATGGGTCCCTCAAACTTGAGAGTAAATTCAATCTTTGAACTAGCATCTGAACATCACACATGAACCAAAGCTAAGGTAGTGGGACCAATTCCTGGCCGAATTTCAGGTTTGCATAATTAGACCTATGAAAGAAAAAGTTTATTATTTTTGGAAGCTCTGCAAAGTTAGTACAAAACTATCCCCAAAAAAGACATTTTTCAACATTTCTTTGATTTCTATGAATTTTTAAGTCCATAAGGATAGAGTGACCATTAACCGGCAATAGGGCCATGGTTTTCATGAAAGGTTGGATTTTGAGGATAAAGAACTTTTGCACCAATAAGAAGCATTCAATTTTCGATGACATGGACGGAATTAGAGCACTCTTGGAATACTTTCTGGATCCAAACTGGGTGATATTTGGAACCAAGATCCAAAATAGTAGGGGTCGGGAATACAACTTGGATAGAAATATGATCCTCTACCTTATCCAAAAGATCACAAAAAATACAAATCTTGATTACCTATGACTAGATCATGAACATGAAGGCGAGAATGGAAGATCTTCAATCCTTATTCTTGATATAAACAGTTACAAATTGTTTGTTCTCATTCACACCTTCACAAAGCTTATAGACGATGTGTCCAACATCCCAATAAAAAGATACTCCCTCCGTCTCACTAAAAGACCCTGGTTTGCTAATAATATCCAATTTAAGGGTAATTCTAAATTCAAAAACAAGTTGGCTAAATTTAGAAATAAGCTGGCCAAATTTAGAAAAATGATCTTATTTCGAGACAGATTTTTTGAGCAAATAATGGTCTTTTAGTGAGACGGAGGGAGTACCTATTTAGATGTTTTTATCTTACAATTGGCATGCAGTGGTGCACATTTTGAAGAATGGCCATGTTCTGGACACCCAACAGTGAAATCCTCCACAACTGTACATTTCAGCCATCACAAATGAAAAATGAAATGTAAACTCCTTGTCATGAGCAATCTGGAGCGAAAAATAGGACTCGGAAAGAGGTTGTGAGAGCTATTTGTTAGATGGCTTTTTAGGATCCAAGCTGTGGAGTGCAGAAGACGAAACATATTCAACAACGGAGAGAAGGAGAATTAGAGCTGAATTGCAACTAGTGCCTTCAATTTCTGAATCACCAAGTGCAGGTCAAATTGGTGCAGCACAATGAGTGCCCTTGAACAATTGATACTCCATTCCTTGGTGTGGATCGAGCTTGAGTTTTTTCTTCTTTCAATGAGTGATCGTTGTAAATGCTTTGTTTGATAGGAGTACTAGTTTAGAGATTGATGGTGGAGGTACTCATGATTCAACGTAGAAGCACATCAGACCCAAGTTTGGGATATGAGCGAAGGAAAAACAACCTAAAGTTTTGGCACTAAAATAATGCTATGTAGGAGGCCATGTAGGATAAATTTGTGTTCCGCTTTGGCTCTAGTATCAATTTTTTGAACCGGATTTGAAAGATTTAAGCAATCCTATTGGTTGAAATTAAAAGAGTTTGGACTAGCCCTCAATTCGGCCCCAAGTACCGTAAGTTAATAGCAGCTTAGGCAGAAAATAGTTATTTTCAAGTTTTCCTAATTTTTTTGAAAATTCTTGACTGTGTTTGCTCAACTTTGAGATATTAATATCTGACTTTGAGATATTGTTTGCCTGACCTTGAGATACCATTATCCTATAATACTTTAAGAAATTAAAAAATGCCCAACTTTGAGATATTATTTTGAGGTGAACTTTTTGCATTTTAATTAATTATTAGACAAAACAGTGCCCGAGCTGCTAGTAACTTACGGTATAAAATAAACCTAAGAAGTTTACAACTTGTTGTAAACAAGTATGATTGCTCCAAAAATCCACATTTTTAAATATATTGCTACATGCACTTGCTTGATACCAATATAAGAACATAACAATACTCTGAATTACTAGTTTGTGTTATAGACTTATTATACAAGAAAGATAATCACTTGTAAACCATAAACACACTATGAGAATTGATGATTAACCCCTAACTGCACAAGTATGCGTTTTTGGCTTGATATACATATGTCATATGTATTTTCTCATCCATCATGCACTTTTGTAGTGTGATTTTTTTTGGGAAGTTAGCTTCATGTATGTATAATCCGATCATAAAGGAAATCATTTTTGAAAAAAATATGCCTCATTTTGTGTTGAAATGTTTCACCAAAAATCTTGAGGATTTTGGTCTAAAAGTGTTCTTGAAGAATAAAACTATTAAAATCAAGAATCCAAAAAATCTTCCAAAATCACTACACCTAAAGTGCTACATTATAATCCATCACAAAAATTTCATCTACTTATTGTCAATATCTTATTTGTAATTGAATTACAAAATAAATTTTGATTTAACCCCTAAACGACCACGGCCACCAAAATGGCTTTTTGCTATTTCGGGCAGCTTAGATGAAGGGGTTTAAATTAATATTTTCGCCTAAGATTTTTAATAGAGACTCATTATACTGCAAAGTGTATGTGGTAAAATTTGCAAAGCCAGATTCCAATTTTAATACCTTCATCTAGAAATTTTAGGTTTAAAGTTTCGGGCGGGCAGTTTGAAATTAGGTTTTTTTAAGATTTTTTTTCTTGAAACATGTTCATAACCAAAGCACTACTCAAATTCCAAAGAGACCCCCATGAAAAAGTTTACCATTTTTACAAGGGCAGCCTCCAAAAATTACGACAACAAGCTTAAAAAATTTTGAATTAATTCTTTCAAAAATTACCAAAATTTGAGATTTTGGAATTTTTCAAAAATAATTTCTCTCAAAAATCACAAACCCATAAAGGGACCTTACCACCGTTTAGATTTTTCGAAAACCAAATATATGTAACGTCATGCATGTTTTACTATATCGTTGTTTTCAGATCTGCTTATAGAAAATGATTTTTATGAAGGTATAAAAAGATGAATGAGTCTCTCAAATTTTTCATGGAGGTACCCAACTTGATTAGCTACATGGAAAAAAATATGACCATGATGTTTGATGTAAAAATCTTCAATTCCTCCTTTGCACCATGAAGACAATGCCTCTTGAGCAAGGCCTAAAAAAACTTTTGAACAAACTTTGGATGTTACGATCATGCAAATGATAAACATCCAACGGTTGATTTTTTAGAAGGTAACTTGAAATAGGCTTATGTAGAGGATTTTACGGTTGAAAGTTTTAAATAAATAAAAAAATTTGGTACATACTCCCGGGTGTGCATAGAGGTAGAAAATCACAGTTTTGAGGTTTTAGAGCTCCAAAAACACCATGGATTTTTAGGGGTTAATGATTCAAAATTTATGAAAAAAGATTAGTCATAGCAGTCATAGATCTAACCGTATAGATAGAATCTAAAATTCAAGATGTAGAACTTTTATTCATGGAAGGGTGTTATGAAAACCCATTGCTGTTTCCTGGCTTCTAGTGCAGCCACGTCGATTTGTTCCCACTGAGTTCGCAATGTGTTCCCAATGAGTTCGCAGTGTTATACGCAAAACCCTCCTCCGAAGCGATTATCCACAACAACGGATAATCGCCTCCTGGACGCCGTGGATTTCACTCCGGAGCTTCACTCCATCTCTTTCACCGGCAGAGGACCCAACCGGATGTTTGTGGTTTAGCACTAGACCTGAATTACGTCTTGGTTTAGCTGCACAGGCTCCGATAGTGGGTTTGATTTGTGGAAGATTGGTGTCTGGTACTTCAGAGCTTTTGCTGGAGCTGATTTGTTGCAGCACAAATATGGCTCTGATGAATGAATGAGTGTTGCTTCCTCTGCAGACCATCTTCAATTTCCGGTTCTTCACTCTAACGGCAATTGGCGGTTCTCTTGTGGGCTCCTTGCTTTTCCTCAAGGCAACAATCTGAACAAAATTATTCTCTGCTATCCTCTTCTTTTCCAAGTGTGGTGTGGTGATGATTCAGATGAATTAGGTCTGTTTTGGTTTTATGTTTGGTTTTGTTTTGTTTTTTGGTAGAATAGAATTAGTTTTGCTTCACTTAGGTCTGCTTTTCATTTGACATTGAAGTCCAGATTATAAAGAAGTTGCACGTTTTGAATGAATGCAGGTACTGTAATCCATGTTTTTGAAAAATGCATAAAAGCTGAGCCTAAGCAGCTGTATTGGAATGCAGGGGTGTGGATTTGTATTGGACTCTTACACTGCCTACTTTGGAATGTGTTTGAATGGTTTGCACACTGGGAAGGTCATCCTTCGGCTTGTTGAGGTCGTCGGTGAGCATTGATTTATTCTCTATCAAGCTGAATTAACATTCCTTGTAATTCATGTCAGATGCCACTTCTTGCAATATTCTTATCCTGTGGAATGTTCTCCTCTGCATACATTTTCCAGGACTAATGGCATCTTTGTGTGGATTGTCGGGATAAACAGAGATTTACCTTGTGGGAACTGTGATGCTGATATTTGAAATGGGCCTTTTCGGATTATTCATCAGCAATGACTGAGAAAGGGGACAAGGTGATCGTGCATTGTGAAACACAACCCTCTTTGGGATGTTTGCTCTTACGGTAAGAAAATCCACGCAAATACCAGTGTAACCTTTTGTGAACATTCTTCTGATGTTCATATCAAAGCTAAATGGGTTGAAAGTGTTGTGGAAGCATGCGCTAATATGCACAAAATGCTAAGCAGGTGTTATATGTGAGCATGTGTACTCTGCAAGAGCTACTCTTCTGGAAGTTTTGTCCATGAAATAGAAACGGCCATTGTGGATGCAAATCACTACGTTGGACACGTTAAAGACGAAGCTGGGGCATTGCATCGTAATGATTCTGATAGTGAAATTGTTCGAGAAGAGCAAGACCGTATGCATTGCAAGCTCGGTGGATTTGCTGCTTTACTCCATTGCAATTTTCTTGGCGGCTGGCTCTTTGTATGTGCTACGGCAATCACATGCGAATCAGTTCAGTAACACCTAAAGTTTTTATCTGTTGAAGGGTGTACTTGATACTTGGTAGTCTCTTGGAATCTCGTTCATACCAAGCATTGTGGGAGGTAATGATCTCAGAACCGCCATTTGTTTCGCTTAACGTATGTTGTTGTTTCAGTTTGCTGATTCTATGTTTCCTCAGCTTCTCGAATTAGTCCATTCAGATAAGAAAGAAAAGAATGCTAATTGAACCATCTTTCTGTATTCGAATGTTATTCGTGGACCCAAAATTACAATATTTTGTGCACAGACACTCAGAACTTCCGTTGCGATCCTTCGTTTGCAGCAGATAATGATCATGAGCTTAGTCATATCACATTACTCCATTACATCAATTACCCATAAATCTGAAATCCCACACTAAGCATTACTAAACCTTCGACACATTCCCAGCCTTAGAGAACCGAATACGAACCATTCTAAGTCAGCATTGCCACCAAAGGCGCAACACATTCAAAATCACACCATGGAGCAGGAAGAAAAATGCTCCGAAGTCTGAGAGCGAGACTTGGAGTCAATTCTAGATGTCAACTCTCCAACCACGAAAGTTTCAATTCCAACAATATGCTAACGAAGTCATAACCATGAGCATTGAAAAACCTCAAATCCCCGCAGACTTCAACACCAACAATATCGAGATGCTTCCCTCCAGCACATTTAAATTCCATGAAAAATCACAGCGAAACGATTCTCACTTCATGTGGCAGGTCCTTGTGACTTGACAAGTGGCGGTATGCTCACATCATTGTTTTTATAAATAATATGCTTTGGTGATGGCATATACATGGCCGTGGTCAGTGTTCACAAACTTATTGCTCCTCGAGCTTTTTATCAACTAAGGAACTTGAATCTACAGTTTTTTCAAGTGCTTGCATTTTGCAGATACAGGAGAATTGGTGATGCTCATTGTAATCCTTCTAAATTTCTCGTAATGAGAGTGTTGTAGTGGGATGGAGTGCTTGTCCCCAAATGGATTCATGGCTTGAACATCCCATGTGATGATATTAAGTGGTAGGTACATCATCATTAGGAGAAAAATCAGGTCACAAAAAGGCCGTGTAAGCGGCACGTGAGAGAAAAAAACGAGCGCTGCCCGTGTACTTTTTGACATGGCATGTGAGGTGCCACCGTGGTGCCAGCAACCGCCACGGGGGCTTGAACCAATGACCTCCGAGCGAGGCCTGTCGAGGGCACATCTACAGTGTCGGGCTAACACAACCTGCCCACTTGGGACCAAAGCCCGAGCCGAGGCATTCATGTCTCACCTAATATTCCGAGGACCTTTGTTGTGAGTGCGCCACGCAGTTCTGTGCGGGCAGCAACTCTGGCATCCGGTGCCAGCGGCAGAGGTGCCCAAAGCAGGGAGTTCACCTAGAAAGGGCAGGCTTACACGGCCTTATTTTGAGCTCATTTTTCTCCTAATGGTAAACTTCACTATTGCAGACATATTCTAGGTACTGCTTCTCACTTCTCACTTTCAAGTTGTATGGACCAAATCTAGCAGGTTCTAAAAGTTATTTGTCAACAAAATGTTCAACATATTGATTTTTCACTCTTGGAATCTGGTATCAGATAACGCGGAAAAATTCACCAAAAAAATGCCCAATTATAAAAAGTTGCATGATTTTGTTCATCCATTTTCTTTTCTTCCATATGCACTTGTATCTACTCTTTTGAAATCAAAATTCATGAATTCTGTTGTAAACTGAAATGTGATTTTTTTAAATACTCTCTGAAAATTTATGAATTACAATCTTCATAAGAGACTTGGACCAAGATTCCAAGAGTTTGATTTTGATTCCAAAAACAAAAACAAAAAAAAACAAAAAAAAAAACAAAAAAAAACAAAAAAAAAAACAAAAAAAAACAAAAAAAAAAACAAAAAAAAACAAAAAAAAAAACAAAAAAAAACAAAAATTTAAGAAGAGGGAAGAAAAAGAATGAAGAAAGAAAGGAAGAAAAAGAAAAAGAATCCTATCCTCAAAGGGATTCACTCTAAATAAAGTGTATGTTTATTCCATCAAGATATAGATTGAGGGTGTACAACTAGGAGTTTCCTCGTTGGGTTTCAAATGACTTATAAGGTACGCCTTCAAGGGTGAATAATTCCCATGAGGATGGGTTGGGAAAGGAAAAACTATAAACTTTAAATTAGCGCCAATAGTTGTTATATACTTGAGGGTGGCCCATGGGAATTTCGCACATCGTGTGTCTTACTCCATTGCCTGCTTGCACATACTTTTATAACCATGGTTCTGGATATTCCCATAGATGTGATTTCTTCATAAATATTTTTGACTACATATTTCATTAAGTGTGATTTCTTCATAAATATTTTTGACTACAAAACTGAGGAGTTAAAAGTAATATTCTTGCCTACAATCTTTACGTATTTGTCTTCATATCCATCACCCTTCCATCTACCAACGTGGTGGGGCTCGCCCCACAAGAGGCTAGTTATACATCAAGTTCTAAATATTCATATTAGTTGCATTTTATAACACATCTGCAAAACTGCCTACACAAGACATAGATGAGGACGTTTAGGGGTTAATAAACTATCAAATTGAACATTGTCAGCATCATTCTATATATATATACTTAGTATGAACCTCTAAAATTGGAATTTGGTTCTTAACATGACATCATAAATCCACAAAATCAAGTATTGGTTGAATAACAACAGTCATAGCTGGTAGTTAAATTACCCAGACCCTAAAACTCTTCAAAAAACAAGATTGCCAAAAGGGTAGATACGGAAACCTAAAATATGGGATCCCTGTATTTTAGTGCTACGAGCCTTCACAGGAGCCAATGGACTTTTTTTGCCAAAACCCTGACATTCTCAATTTGGGCTCCCCCAGACCATTTTTGGTGTTTTTAAATTCAGAAATCAGAAATGGAGACATCGGCCCCAAATTACTTTGGGAGGATCCCTCTAAGAATTTCAAACTAAAAAACCAAAAACTTGGGGGCTCCATCAACCCTAACCTCGAAAAAGCCACGAAGGACTACATTACGGAGATCCTAAAATTGCCGCCGACCTGGTCCAAGGACATAACCAATATTTCAGGCAATACTTCAATAAAAATCTGGAGTTACTAGCCAAATTCACGAATAAGGGCTCACACGTCAAGCAATATCACGTTGTCAGCAGAATTCTCTGCCCTTATGCATGTCCACACCAATGACCTTGCTCAAAGAGAAACTAAAAAGGATTGAATGGGAAATTTACATCAAGGAGAGCCGCTGTCCCCCTCACAGCCTTCACAAAGTACACAATCTTTTAAGATACAAATGCTGAGCTAGAAAAGCCACCAAGCCTGAAAAACTCAAACCTGTCAAACATCAAAGCTGGAGTCACTGTGTCCACTTCCCTCCGTTATAACCTCTAAACTAGCTGGCTTCTATATAAACAAGCCGGATTGTCTACAATACACTTTGCCTAGCATCGACAACTTCGCGTAGCCTCGTTGTAGATGTCTTCACCGTCTTCGTAAACGTGAATGTGCGTGCCCTTCCCCCCTTCTGCATGTTATCCAGCTTTCAGCATCCGCCTACCCATTCACCGCAACCTCCTGCATGATTGCCATCGCTCGCACTGTTGCACCAACATCCACATCGCATCGCTATTAGACCACGAAACAAGACAGGCAAAGAGATACTTTCAACAAAACTAGATGCACATTCTCTCCTAAGACGCTACCAACCACAATAAACGCCTCACAAAACAGGTGCCAGTCACACTAGCCGCACGTACATTTCTTCGGAGGCCTGATTGCTGCTGCTGCGGCCGCCTCGGCAGCAGCTTCGAGGGCCTCCGCCTCCGCTTCCGCAGCTTCTGCTTCTCGAGCCGCAGCTTCCGCGGCCGCGGCGGCGGCTTCCGCCTCGGCAACAGCCAAAGCAGCTGCTCGCGCGGCCTCCTCAGCGGTCTTCGCCCTGGCCTTTGCGAGGTGCTCGATGTCCATCTTCGGCTTCTTGTAGATGAAATTCTCCGGCCGACTCTTCTTCGAGCTATCCCGAAGGTCCCACAAGTCCCTCGGAAACCGTGACGGATGTGCCTTGTTGCTGTCATCGCTGTGAACCTCCTGCCGCCTCAAACGGGACCCCTTTTGCACACGACTATCACTCACCGTCACAGCGCTCTCTCGCTCTCTCACTTCCGGCTCCTCCACCGCCGGTGATGGGCTTTCGTTACCATCGTTCATCTTGTAGTTCTGCCGGACCTGCCCACATAGATACAACATATTCCATAAACATCCGCCACGCAGGTTCCAGGTCGACAAAGAAAGACACCCAGAAAAAACAAAGCCATGGTCTGGCCCTCGTTACGAAAAAACCCCTCCAATAGCTGCCATCCCCAAACAAACCCCGGGCGCCAGCTCGCACCTCACCAGCACCGTCGGCGGTCATACTTCTACAAACCCACCCCTACATCGCCCATAAACACACCCCTTCGTTTCACCCTCACAATCCATACGCTCCCAGACCACTTGTATGCAAGAAAGGGAAACCTCCTAAGCCTGGTTCATGATTTCATGCTTGGAAGAACAGCTGACCTTTACTAACTTCCCTGAAAGAGCTAATGACTTAAGTTTGGTTGTGAGCAGCCTCCGAAAATTTGAAGGCACTGCATGCCGCTCCTGGATCAATCCAACAGTTCATTGATCAGCATTTCATTACGGCTGCCTGTCTGAAGAAATCCTTCACACTACTCATCCTCAAACGGGCCCACTTCTCGTTTTCCAATGGCCTCAACCAATCTATTCTCAACACCCTGTTCTCCGTATCCTTTAGCTCCTTCAAACTCATAGCCCTTACTTCACACAATATTTCAACGACAAACAACACCGCGAACAAAACCTCCCACTGCGACACTTAGCAACACTAATCTACTCAGGGTAACAACCTCCTCACACGTCCAACAACCTCACCAAACAGGAGCACAAGATGCATCCATGCTACGAGGTCGAGTCCGTCAGAACCTCACAAGGGAGCATACTCACAATATCGCCTCCTCACAATGCACACATGGCCAAAGCCCGAGACGACCATGACATGACTGACCCCGACAGCTCTCGCTCGTCAACTCCCCACTGCAATCGTTTCAAACAGGACTCACATGACTCGTTCTCTATCCCCAAAACTCAGCATCAGGCCGGATTCAGCCATGAGCTGGACAACACGCACTTCGACTTCCAGTGCGCCCTTCCAATAACGACCCCCAAAACTTGCACTCCAAACGATTTTCAAGTATAAGTATCTGCGGATACGGAAGGAAACCCAACACTTGCTCACGAACCAACCGGGATGCAACGCACAAAACAGGGCCAATACATCCACTTCTCCACCCAATTCCACCTTACCTCAATGTAGCTCGCAATGGACGCGTTGCTGGATCCGTATGGTTCTTTCAAACCCACCACTGCTTCAAACACCATGTTGTCGTACCTGCCACACAAGAGTACCAGTGTCACTCAATGTCACTGACATCCACAGCGCCACAACCAACTCACACGAATCACAACCTCAACTACGGCTGGAGCAGATACATGAGGGCACCGAATACTACCTCGAACCCAGTGCCTTGCGATCTCCAGATGTGTCCGCACTGTCCCTTTTCGCCACATATGGCTCATCACCCGGTGGTAAAACAGCCAAAGGAGTCACAGCAACTGCATCCTCCATCAAGGTCAGCATCCCTTGTCCACCACTTGAACTCATGGGCTTCCTTGCTGACCCCAGCCCATTGGCGCTCACGCTCATGTTTCGCCATTTGTCCTGCCATGCAGCAAGCGCCAAAAGATTGTCAGTATAACCTCAACCGGAACCTTGCAATACTGCTTCACAGCCTTTTACATCCCAGACTGGAACAGGAGTCGAAGATGCCATGTCCCAGCCCCAAACTCCACGCAAAGCATTAACGTCCTCGTCATCGTTCCACAACCCTATTCCGCAGTGTCGGGAGTATTATATTTTCAGAGAACCAAGAGAAAGACATCCTGAAATCAGCCTTTCATCGGCAACCTCTCAAGGAACTCCAAAAAGTAGGCACAAACAGGCTGATTACATGCACTATTTCACGGTTGGCAGCCAACCCCCACCCGCAGCGGAAAATAACCATGGTGGCGTTTGTCAACGACCATGGTCACCCGGACGATAATGGCAAGTTCTGAATTCATGGTACTAACTGCGGTCCGAAACTGGCAAACTGGCTCTCTCACTCTCTGCTTGTAGCTTCTGATCCTAGGACGGAAAAAGCCCAACTGATTCATGTATTCCTCCTGCAACTGAGATAGGTCAAATAGTTGAAGTAGGGGAAGCCATTATAGGGAGTAGGCAACACCGAGAACACACACCGCCTCATGTAGTTTATAAATTATTGAACATGAAAAACACATACACGATACCAGCTAATAAACCACGTGCGGTCAGGGTAGACCACCACCCCTTCTGCTTTTGCTTACAGGAGCTCAGCATTCTACAGACTCCACGGACAGAAAATCCAGAGGAATGCGGGCAGAGAGACCGAAAACTTCCTCACTTTCTTAGACAAGCCCCAATTCAGCTTACAGGAGTTGGTGTGCGTATCCTACACGGACCAGCGCTTCACTTGACTATCGATGCGATGTTACCAAACGACACAAGTTTGACTTAGGGCCAAACTAAAAAATCCGCTCGCACAGCCAACAAGATGTCACCACTCTCTCAAGACCTGCTTCCGCCAAATGATGCCAACAAGAGGGAAAACTGCCCGGAACAGACTCAACCATGGAACTACCGTGGTGCACAGAACCACCTTAGGGCGACGTTCATGAGGCCAACGAGAAGCAAAAGCGACAGAACGAATGATCCGCCTGTTTTGACCTTACGCGCGCAAACGAGGGGGTGGCTCTTTCCCAAAAAATATAAAAAGGTGACGAAGCCTCGAGGGCAACCCTAGCGCCAAACGCTTGGGCCCAGGTGGGGGAGGATACCCTAATACCCTGCTGCAATTTCCCTGGAACTGATGTGGCCGGGATAGAGGCCCGAGGAAGCGATATTACGATCCACCACGAGAAAGTAACCCCCCACAGAAATTGAAATGGAGGAGGAGAGAAAGTGTGGTACCTTGAGGTCGACATTGGAGCGGGAGGTCAGACAAGGGCCAAACTTGGAATCCTTCTGAATTGCGCGCCACTTGCCAGGTCCATACTTCTCGACACCAGCGCGGAGGGCAGCCTCCTCCTCGGCGGTCCACTTCTGCTTGGGAGCTCCCATGGCTGGGCAGGGGGGGCCGCAGGGCCCTGGTAGACGTGCGACAGGCGACGAAACCCTAGGCGGAGCAGTTAACAATCAATCATGGGACTGGCTGGCTGGCTGGCTGAAGCGCGCGCGGGGGGGGGAAACCCTAATGCAACTAGCCCAAGGGCGAAGAGAGAAGAGACGGGATGGAAGAACACGCAACAAAAGAAAGAAGAAAGAAGGAAAGAAGCAGCGGAGCGGAGGGAGGGAGAAGACACAGAGTGCAAGAGAAGGCAGGCTGTGAGAAGGGCAAGAGAGCGATTATGGCGTAAGTTGAAGATGCGCAATCGCAGCAGCAGCAGCAATGCCAGCAGCAGGAGTAACAACAGGGGCCATGATCCTCACAGACCTACTCTGCTACCGTACACTCTCCATCTCTCTCTCAGTGTGTGTGTGTGCGTGTGTATGCGTGTATGCGTGTATCTTATGCGCAGGAGGCTTGGGTCCCCTGTTTTTTCCTTCCCTCTTGGCTCCCTTAGCCCCGTCTCCGTATGTCTCTCTACTCTCTCTCTCTCTCTCTCTCTCTCTCTCTCTCGCTCGCTCTCTCCGTTTCTCCCTCCCTCCCTCTCTGTGTGTGTGTGTCTCTCTCTCTCATTCGCTTCTCCGCTTCCGTGCCTCCCCTCCCCAAGGCAGTCTCTCTCTGTCTCTCTCTGTCTCTCTTTGTCTCGGGCTCTGGCTGGGCACGTCTTGGGACCTGCCCGCCCGCCCTCCCTCCGCTGCCCGCCCCGGGCTGGGCTCCGGGCAGGCGTGCGAAATTCCTGGATCCCGGGTGTTTGAGTTGCCTTCCTTCCTTCCTTGCGTTGCTTGAGTGCCAGTGCCAGTGGTGGGGTGGTGAGTCAGCAGTTCCCTCGGGATGGCATCATTCCTGCATTCATGGGCCCACCAGGCTTCCGCGTCACTTCCCTCCGAGTCTGGAGTCTGGACTCCCTCCTCTCTCTCCTCACTTTGTAAGTTTGTACCTATTCCAAAGAGTATATTCTACCATGTAAGAGCATCCCCAGTAAGGCCTGAACTGTAAACCTTAATCGGAAAGATGTAGAAAGACGTGAATTGCGGTTCAGGCCAAGCCTGTATTCGAGCTTGTAAGTCTGTAATTTACAGGTCGAAACCTCATTTTGGAAGGTTTTTTGGGGCAAACCTGTAAATCTGTAAACGGTTTTGGAATGTTTTGCTTCGGAAAGGGACTCAGGTTTGGGAGAACGACGTCCTCATAATTACAGGCTTACAGGTTTACAGCTCACTGGGATGCTCTAAGTATACCTCATCAAAGTTGTGCCTCTACACTCCATGAGTTGAGGGCCTTCGCCAACATCATCTCCGAGATTGTTTTTCTTTTTTCTTTCTGGCGCACCAATGTGCACAAATTTAATGCAACGGGGTTGCATTTGCATACCCAGCGCAATGTACAGTGGGGTACAACATGCTTACGTACGAATTTTTCTTTGGAGGAAGTTTTTGTGAAAATTTAGAAAATTCATTGTGAACTAAAAAATGACCGGATTTGAAAGCCGTAAAGTGTTTTGGAATCAGATCAACGTGTACTACAATATTGTTATAAAATATCAATACATTTTTGTAATATCATTCATCATATTACAATTACTTTATACACCATCTACCATTAATCACTCCTATCTTTTGTTTCAATTACAATGTACATTACAATTGCAAATTGAGAATGAGCTTACAAAGTTGTTCTTGGAATACTTAAGTGCATATTCAAATGATGAAAAGAGTTTTTTTTATTAAATTCTTTGGTTTAGAGTGGTTTCTTATGAGTTTTTAATCAAAACTCAAGGTGAAAAAATAAATCTTCCTTCTAACTTTGCAAGAATACTATGATAATTTAAACTAAACATGAGAATTATTGTTCTAATAGCCTTCAACCATCTTTAAAGTCCTTGAAGAACATCTATAGTAGTGTGAAAGGCTTTGGAAAAAGTTTACAATTAATCTGAGTTTTTTAAGAAACTCCTCCAAACCAAAAACTAAACAAGAATTATATCAACAATACCACAAGTATGCACAAAATTATCCCAAAAACAACTTTGGAAGCTCAATTTCAATTTGTAATTGAAATGTTGAAACAAAAGGTAGGACTAGTAATGGTAGGTGGTGTATAAAATAATTGTAATATGACAAATGATATCACAAAAAGGTATTGATACTTTATAACAATATTGTAGTACACGCTGATGTGATACCAAAACACTTTACGGCTTTCAAATCCGGTCATTTTTGAGTTCACAATGAATTTTCAAAATTTTCACAAAAACTTCCTCTAAATAAAAATTCGTAAGCATGTTGTACCCAACTGTACAGTACATGCCTCTCTAGGTTGTAGGTTGCTCGTGTAGTAAGGATTATAAGCTCACTATGATTGTGCATACCTTTGGGAGAGCTTGACATCTTTGAAAGGGCTTAGGCAATTCTTTTGCGAGTATTAACAATAGTGCAAAGAAAGGGCGCAACCCAAGAAGGATAATTGTATTTTTTTTTATACCTTCTTCTCTTCTCTCCTCCCTTTCTCTACCATAAGCATTTTATAATTGCCTTTGTATTTATATACCACTTCACATAACATTTTTGAAATTCTCTTCTAATTATTCGTGTTTCTTAATCTTTGTTTCCAAAAAATTCTACATTTATATCATTTCAGTATATTTTCCAATTAATTTGTTTATGTATTTTCATATTTTGATTAAAAATTTAGAGTTTTGTTCCTTTTTGCTTGGCTCTTGTCTAGTAAAGATTTTTGGTTTTCTAGACCACTTTAATCTTTGACATTCTTTGAAATAACTTTTGAATTGTTGCACTATTTCAAAGATTTGGAAAATATTTTCAATGAACTATTTTGGAAAATGAATCATGATTAAAATTATTTTTGAATTGAGATGCAATTTCCATGTCAAACTATTTTTAAATAAAGTCAAGGGAAATATTTTGAACATTCCAAAAAAAATAAAAATACTCAACATTTTTGTGGTAAATGAAAATTTGATATATAACAACACTAAAGATATTTTGAAGATTTTATGTCATGCATTTTTTCATTCTTGAATGCAATTTTTGGCTTGGGCCAATCATAAAATCCATATATTAAAGATAGACTCTATGATTATAAAAATTATTCAAAGATATGTAACTTTAATTTGATTAGATAAATTTGATACTTTTTAAAATTTAACTCAAACAAACAATTTCTACACGAAATCTGGTAAAAATTGAAATTCAAACAATAGCCCAATACTGAAACTTTTTAATATTTTCTTACATTATATCTAAGATTTTTGTAAACCAAGCTTTTGTATTGAAAATTCACAAGAATGTATAGAATATACATGCAATATCATTCAAAACTAGAACAATTAATATTCATTTCATTTATTTGAAGAAAACTATGATGCATGAAAAAATGATGTTGCTTTAGAACCATGGAAATTCCCAAATTAATGCCATTTATTGAACTTCATATTAACATCATCAATTTCAAAATTCTAAATACAAACCATAAATTTACAAAAACTCCTTGAAAACTATGAGTTATACTTGATGAATTCCCACCTTCAACTCTAAATTCCAAACAAGGTAGGTGAAGAAGCTCACAAGTGGGTCACTAGTGAGAAAGGATAAGATTGTAAATATCTCTCATCTCTGAGGCTCTTCACACATGACTTTGAACCTCTCAGGTGGAACAAACTCAACTTCAGAAATCATCGTAAATGTGATAAGTCCCTACATCTACGCAACACCTCTTTCCTCGATCGGTTGTAAGATGGCAGTAATGGATCATGAATCACATGAATCACCCAGCAATGGAGAAACTTCCACAGGCAGTTGGTATTGTAGCTGAGTTCTTGAGCTCTCACACCCCAATAACTTCATGCCAATCCAAGACCGGCATAACCATTGTGTGGAAGCCATTGTGTACTTACGTGTACGTTCAAATTCATTCCAGTTGCTTTACAAATTACATTCCCAAAAGGAAACACCTTTACTTCACAACAACAGGATTGGTCAAGCCACCAATCGTCGCTATGTAGGGAGCTGGTACTCCAGCCCCTAGCTGCCTGAAGTCTTCAGGAGATATGCCAAAAATGATATCCGCCATCTGACACAACCGGCAGAGTCCATCGTCTGCTCGGAGCCATTCTCACCACAAACCCGTTATAAACCAAGGCCCACAAGCTATTCTGCGTTGCTGTTTTCAGGCTGCCACAATGTTGAATCCTTCCTACTGGGGCATCACGACCTATACCAGCACGTGGAGCAGTCGACAAGAATGGAGGACGTACTTACTGCAACTTGATTTAGAATACGGATCTTTCGTGACGCTGTAGAAACAGCCTCTGCAACTTCGAAACAAAGCTACAAAAAATAATGAACATTAACCGTAACTATATGCACCTTTCCGCTCCATGGTACAGGAGATGCTTTTTCTCAAGCCCTTACTACTAACTTACACCCTCCTCAAAGCCTAGGTTTTCAAGTCATCCGACATTGATGAGGGTATACAATGAGTTGCGAGGATCTCCGGAGTGGCAGTCTTGGCCGTTTCGGTCTCCAGTACCACAATCTGCACAAACCCAGGAATCCAACGCCATCGTCTACGGTCAGAGACCATGTCCCCCAAATCAATCAGATTATAAGCCAGGCGTGATATAGATATAACAAAAGAGCAACTTAACCCTCACTGTCATAGCCTTCCTTTACATTCAACACTCTTACAACACACTCAACCACTACACCGCACTCGGTACATCTCTTCGTAACAGTAAGCACGGCTAGGCATATGGAAAAGAACCTGCTGGTATTCCAGGTCAAACCGCAAAAACGGGTCCGTGCACTTCTCCACCATGCTCGCCAGATGCTTGAGATTTCGCACAGGTGTTTCGTTAAAAGCAACAACCTGTCAACAAAGGGTTCGGCAACAACAAGATCATAGCATCAGAACAATGGCCTCCTCGCAAGACTTGCCTGGATTTCGGTACAGACCAACACACCGCCATCCATCACAGCCAAAAATCGATTTCTGTTTCCAACCCCACACAACCAGAGAAACTCATCGGCAATACACATGAAACGGGTATCTACCTGTGTGTTGACGATGTCTTCGTATCCTATGTTGATATCTGCCACCAGAACCTGATTTTGGCACAGCAGCCACAAGTTCATCAGTGCACAGGTATCACTCTTCTGTCCTCGATTGAACTCCAAAGCAGAGGCAGGCGTCCTATCTAACAGCAGAAGCGTTGCACCTATCAGAAAAGATAACACCCACAATGACTAAATGTCCAAGGCACTACTAAACATAGCGGTCACGGACGAAAGGATGCAAAACAAAATCAAGGAAGCCGCATGACATGGCAGGTACCTGAGAGACGACAACAAGCTGCTCGTCATCAGACTGAGACATCGAATGAAGCAGCTTATCCAGCAGTTTCACTGGAGCATCATAGTCGTAGTCCTTCCCATACTGCCATGCCCCCAAACCAAAACCACTTAGCAGTGAACCACAACGTTACCACCACAATGACTGACGACCTGGACTTCCTGCAATTCATGACATGTCTAAGATGCCCAACTGTTAAGAATCATTTCAAATGATCTCTAGCCACTTCAATAATCCCACACGCACTGCATCCTAGATCACCCAAACATGTCACAAAGCTCCACTGCACACCAACCTCTGAGCGGAGATACGGCACGGAGATCGCTGCAAATACAATGCCTGCCAATATGTAGTACGAAGGTGGCTTTCCCTTGATGTGTGCGGGCACCAATCGTTTGTGGTTGGCTAGGTCGATATCAAACTCCTTCACTTTCCCATCCCTCAAAATCTGGACTTTCGCACTCTCCCCGGTGTACTTCTGTGAGACCAGATAGCTGAAACCAATTCGTTCACCATGCCTGAAGGGAACTTCATTCACATGCACACACACATTCACACATACATCAACACCAGAATACTCCCCGTTTGCATCACTGGAAACGAAAGTATAAGGGCAGGTAAACTACCACCTATCAGATTTAAGAATGCATACATGTCATGACAAGATCTGCACAAAGGTTTGTACCAGTCCCATCGTTTGCAATATCAATGTCGTCAAAACTCAACAGGATGTCTGAGGCTTGCAGATTCTTGGATGCGGGTGCTGTAGGTTCAACACGCCTAATGCGAACACCCTTCTGGCTGCTCTTCATTCCCAGGGCCTTTCGCAGATCGGGATTTTCCATCTTCTGCCACTCAATGCCCAGAATGGGAAACCCTGGTCCATCCCCAACAAGTACACACGAGGACATGTCATAGAGTGTTATCATAATGGCAAAAGACAGACTGCTTGGGATGCACACAAGACAACACAGATGGAAATCTGCCAGCTCCTAAGAGGTGGCCTAGCTAATTTCCTCTACTATAACTGGACATTATAGCAGCATGCCCACACCTGCAGATTGGCTTACGCACTCAACACACCAAGTCGGGTAACCCAAACAAATGGACACAGGCTCCAAGCAAATAGAAGATTCAAGAAGCAACTCATCATATCATCCAAGTCCAGGAAGGCAAGCAAGGGGACACCCGCAAGAGAATTCCGACACGTTGCAAGTGCATGCACATATGCAACTCCCGAACCCAGTTTTCAAACGTATGTCGCACCCAGGTTTCAACAAAATGATTCGCCCCGGTACCTGTGTAGTCACCATTGCGCACGTAATCGGTGATGAAGTGAGTAATAACAGGGGTGGGGATAACATATCCAATGTTCTCAGCATCCTCGTGCTTCAATGACTGGAAGGCAATCCCCACGCATTCACCCCTGTCGTTGAAAGCAGGGCCTCCAGAGTTGCCCGAATTGATGGCAGCATCGATCTGCAGTTCATCCACACGGAGCACATCAAGCCTGAGACGATCCCGACAGAATTGGCAAACCCATAACCCCAAGAGAATAGAAGTATATGCAAACAAGGATGTGCTAAGAACGGCAACAAGTGGAGAGCGTTTGAACAACACAGCAGAAAAACAACCAGCACTCCCCACAGAGAAGCCAAGAAAAGCTACACGTCATCACCACCCGTACAAGCGTTGCCCAGAACTGAACCAAACCGAACTATTCAAACCCGGGAACATCTATAAAACTAAGAACAGTCATCGTGGGCTGTGCGCAAGAACCCTAGAAACGCTTGCTCATATTGCCACCCACTGTACTCGAACAATACGCACCCACACCTACAACTACCTAGCATGCCAGAAAACAAGGGAGGCTATATCTCCCGAACTGTACATGCTTTGCGGCCATCATCGGCAGGGAGTCGCATGCCACAGACTCACGCTCAACGACCATACGAAACATCTGTCGATGGAAGCACATCATCCCCATTTCACGACGATCATCTGGCAATCCATAACGAAAAACGACGACCCTTACCTGCACACCAAGTAGCTCTGTTGCACCATGCACGTATGATGTAACCTCGATTCGTGACACAACACCGCTAGTCACCGAGATGGTGTCACCGCCTATAGGATAGCCCACTACAGTCACGGCATCTTGCAGACGAGGCAGAGACCCGAAGTCCACCGGCGTCACGTTTTCCCAAAACTCGGCGTCGTCCACCGTCAGCATGGCTGCACACACACAACTCCACGTTCAACACGCTGCCCACATACATCATCTCAATTTTGTCCCACAATCTGACGTTGTGCGATCGCTACGGGCTACACCCTAAACCCTAAAACCTGAACTTTAAGGTCATCCAGACGTGACCCTGAAGTGATTTTATGTACCCTTAGACCCCGCGGGCAAGAACCATAAACCAGAATCAAAAACTGAGGAACGAACATAAATCAGCACAACTCTAGACCGTCATCGATGACCAACACACCGCTCCGGCGATCCAGCAACGATACCACAAGCGCACATGCGAGATCGAATCAACAACTGCCATCATCCAACACGCTTTCACCATGCTGCGTTTGTTTGGCGTACAACAGAGGAACACCTGGAAACTAACATGGCCAAATCGGCCCCT
This sequence comes from Ceratodon purpureus, assembly GCA_014871385.1. Taxonomy (NCBI): domain Eukaryota; kingdom Viridiplantae; phylum Streptophyta; class Bryopsida; order Pseudoditrichales; family Ditrichaceae; genus Ceratodon; species Ceratodon purpureus. The sequence continues at coordinate 1,420,514 of CM026421.1, read as the reverse complement.
CACAGACACTCATGGAGAGGGCAGTGACTGACCTATGTCGCACTCGGTACCAATCGCAAGGACTTTTGCCAAGTACTTGGTATCTGAACCACGCTTCTTCACCTTCACCTGCGTATGGTGCTCCACTGAGTGTGCATTGGTCAGAACCCGGCGGTCCTTGATGATAAAACCACTGCTGTTCGAGCTGAACTGCCGCTTCCTCTGCCATGGAAGTGAAAAATTTGGCTCGGTGTGCACGCAGAATACTTTCACGACGGCATCCATGAAAGGAGCGTCTTTCACATCCTCACCCCCATCTTCAAACATCGGGGCTAGGCCCCTAATGGTTTCATTGGGAAACAAGCCCGGGTTTGCCTGCAGATGCCACATGAACGAGAAAAAACCACCCATTGTTAGGCTTCCACAAGCGTCGAACTGACCGAGACTCCACGCCTCATCCGGGTAGGGTTTAGGGCATTTCATGAAATTTAAAGTCGACATATCCGGTGATTACACTACTGTAGGAATTCTCAGTGCACATCTCTTGGATGGTCGAGGTAAGTTATGCGTGACAGTCAACTGGTGTTACTGATTCTAGACCTGAACTTCTCGTCAGCTTGGTGTCTCGGATAAGTTAGTGAGAACACCTCCATTCTCGACGTTATGTTCATTTTCGTTCTGCCATGTCAAGCCATTGCACATCCGGGTTACAAATAGCACAATGGAATGGACTCATAGCCATACAGCGAGTAAACCCTAAACCCTTCACGAACTTCATTTTGTTCCGACCATCGTACACAGTGCAGGCAGAGGCGCCCTAATTGTTAACCAAGGCCACTTGGTGGTATTCACATTCATTAAAGCAGAGAGCGATTGAGAATAGGAAGCTCGGGGGCACCGCATTTGCCAGTCGCCGTCCCTCCATGTGATGGAAAGAAACTCATACATAAATAAGAAACAAAACCTTCACACACTCTTGGAGCGAGAAGGCCGAGAGAATTTGAGCACGATTGATGAGACGAATCAATTTCCGAACTAATCCAGGCACGAGGGGCAGAGAAGAGGCAGGAAACAACCACGAGGGTTGCAAAATTCACGAGGAAGAGGGAGACATTGGAGCGTACCAAGCCGGACTTCTTAGCTCTCCTGCTGGAGAGCTTCTCCGCGGGAGAATCGACGTCGTCCGCGTCCGCGTCCGCCTTGGACAGGTCCCGATCACCGGGACTGCCACCTCCAGGGCCGGGCTTGGCAGAGGAGGGCCCGTCTAGCTTATCCGGCACCGACTTCTTGCGGCCGCGCTGGCCCGAGCGAGAATCAACCACGGGTGGCACAGCGCGGTCCACCATGTCGACATCGGCGGGGGAGGGGGAATTGAGCGCGGGCGGAGCGTGGTGATTGTTGGAGGCATTGGTGGGCGAGTCGTTGGAGTGCACTTTGGGGTGCTTGGGCGGTCGCCCCCGCTTGCGAGGGGGTGCCTCCATGCCTCCTGAAATGGTGAAGCGAAACCGTTCTAGCGCATATGATACTACTCCAGACCAAACCAGCGCACTGCTCAGCTCCAACCTCTGAGCGGAGCCCTCTGCTCAAGCTCTGCTGTCTGCACTAAGTTACTCTGCCCTGCCTTGCTCCCCACCCGAACCCTAACATTCACCACCTTGCTCTACCCTTCGCTCTGCCTGAGTTACGCATCCAGAAGAGAAGTGAAGTGAAGTTTCCGACCGGACCTTCCAAGCTTCCAACGTAACTTACGTCCCCCTCCGCTTTACGATGTGAGGTAACTCAACTCCACTTGCTGTCGATTCCTGTGCTGAGTCCTGAGTCCTCACTCCCTTGGGCTGCCCCGATCTGGGCCGTTCCTGAGCTCGGGGCTTCGTGTGCAGTCCATTGGATAAGGGTTGACGGCCCACCTCATTGTGTACGGGGCCCGCTCTCTGACCGTCGGCTTGTTCTGGCTCTAGCATTGGGACCTCACCTCACCTGGCATTCTATCTTTTCATTGCTTTCTAGGAAAGGTGTCCTGGTTATCAATAGCGGGTACGAGAGTTAGAGTGTGCCCCTAAAGCCGCGCCCTCACGCAGCCTAGGTTGAGACTCCTCTCTGATGCCAGCCTAGGGTTATGCAGCGCATCTCTTCGTATTTCAGGGGTTTCATTTCGCAGGAGAGCACCACATTCTGAAACGTAAATTCTGGCGCTGAGTTGCTAAGTTATACCCCCTTTACACCAGGAGGTAAGGAAAACAGGGCGATTCACCCGTAACTCACCTCACAGTAAAAAAACGCAAATAAGTTCACACGGAAGAAAAGAGGAACTGGTTATTTCGGATTGGAGGTTATCTGGGGTGTGGTGGCATGGACATGGTCGTTCACATCGAGGTGTGACGTGTCCTGGAGTGGCATGGAGTGGGTGGGACTGGACGTGGTGAATCACGATTTTGCCGGCTGAACTGAAGTGACTGGGTGACAGTTTGAGTTCAGGGCAGGGCGGGCAGCTTGGGGAAAGCAGCGGGCAGGCCGTCCGGAAATCGGGCAGGTTCGAAAGCATTTGAGCTTCTTCTCCCTCATGTTTCGCAACGACTCTTGCTGATTTCGTGTTCTTCATTGTGCTCTGTGTATGTGGAAGCTCAATTCATTTACGCGCATGTTCACGTTGGAGTCTTGCGTAGGTCTAGTTGTGCACTGCGTTCCGTTTCTGGTTTGGCGTGGCCGGTTCGAGAGAGTTCTGCAGTTTTCCTTCCTGTCTGTATTGCGACTTCGCTGTGAGTATCCGGGACAACTCAAGGAGTTCGAATCCGGAAATACATGATTGTTTGGTGCCTCATACTTATCGATCTACTTGTACCCAAGGTCAGTGGTATCCGCCAATTGGTCGCGTACTACTTGTCTGCAATTGCTTGGTATTGATTTTTTTTTTCATGAATTCACTCTGAATTCATTGATCCCCAATTACTAATTCCGAGTTCGTGTTTCCTCATTGAACAGATTGGTAGTTTCTATATCTACACTTCCTGCGTGTGCCTTTTTCCGCAGCTCCACATGGCATGCTCTCGCAATGACGGTTCTCGACAGTAAGTCCGCCTGCAGGTAAGTATCCGACGCACTCTGATTCTGAACTTCCAGCATGTTCTTTTGTATCTTCGACTCGTTCTTGGTTTGATGCGGAAGTGAACTCTGTCATTGTTTTCTTCCCGAGCCGTCTGCTAGGGTTCGTGTCTGTGCACTTAGACCTTCGATATTATCCTCCTATGGACCGCCGGGTGAATCCTGAGAATGTCGCTCTTTTTCTCCCCTCCCTCGTGCTTTTACTGCAAAACGTCGTTGATACCATGTTCCGGGAAGAGGAGGCCATTCCGCCTGATGAGGGTGAGGGTAGAGTCGACGTAGGTCAGGTCCATGAAACGTTAGTCAATCTTAATGCCATCGTTGCTTCTGTGCTCCATGACTTCCGACTTGTCCATGCCACCACACTCCTCGATCAGGAGCTTGGATGGTGGGTGTTACCACGCTCCACATCATGGTTTAGCAGATTCGTGTTACAGGAGTATGATGACCATCGATGGCTTGAGAACTTCAGAATGACAAAGTCCGCGGTTTTCAATCTGACCAGTCTCTTGCGGCCTCACATTGAGCCCAGCAATACTCACTACAGACTAGCAATACCTCCCATAGTTCGTGTAGCTTGTACACTGTTTAAGTTGTGTCAAGGCGCTAGTCTCCTGCTCTGTTCAGAATTCTTCGCTATTGGGACCAGCACTGCCTCAGGGATTATTCGTGATGTAGTGAAAGCTATAAACGATGATCTGCGTCAGGAAATATCCTGGCCGACTGGGAACAAGCTGCAGTTGACAATGGGGGGGTTTCGGGAGTTCAGTGGGTTGCCTGGGGTGGTTGGAGCAATTGATGGGACGCATATTCATATCCGAAAGCCAAACCAATCCCCTGAAGACTATTTTTACTTCAAGAGTGGAGGCTACACCATGCAAATGCAAGCAGTTGTTGACAGACAGCGAAAGTTCATTGATATCTCGGTTGGTATGCCCGGATCCACCAACGATGCGAGACAGCTTCGCCGCTCAATGCTGTACCAGCGAGCCACTTCCACCAATCTATTTGACGCAGCAGACGCAGTCGATGGTTTCGTGCCATACCTCATAGGGGATAAGGGGTATCCCATATCGCCGTGGCTCATCACACCATACAAAGACATGCCTGGGGCGAGACGTTCAGTGCAGGAGCAGCTTTTTAACAGAAGGCTTTCGAGAGCCCGGAGTGTTGTTGAGAATGCCTTCGGCATTCTCAAACAAACATTTCGGGAATTACACTCTGCGACAGACTTACATGTGACGCTAATCCCCGACGTCGTTGTCTCATGCTGTATACTGCACAACCTTTTACTCGACCAGACTCCCGAAGAAGTTGATCGTCTTTTGGCGATGCTTCAACGTGAAGGACTCGCTGTTGTGATTGACGATGACGCGGTTCCAGAGAGGGCTGCTGACGAAGAGGTGCCGCCACACAAGGAACAGGGGGAGGCGAAGAGGACTATGCTTGCTGCATATTTAGTTCAAGCTCGACAGTAACGCAGGTCAGGTCTGTGGGGAGGAGGAGGGGGCGGTGGGCGGGAACACTTCAACTTCCAGTAACGGAGCACAAGGTAATGTACCCACTCACATAAACATGACAGTTAATTTCATAGTTTAATGCTGCAGATTTTATTACATAACAAAAACATTGAAACATTTAGGAGAGATGTAGGACGTAACAATTTTTTTTTTCCCCTCTTGGGGGTTGCACATGACAGTTAGAGCTCATCACTCTGGTGCTGTGCGCAGGGTATGGAGCTCACGGTACGACAGTAAAAGAAAACTAAGCTATGAAACGAATGAGGAACAACGGAAGAGTCTGAACGTGGTTCAGAAGGGATGTGTATGCACATCAAACGACATAGGGATACTGCAACAGTTCAGATGGAAGTCTGTCTCTATGGTGGCATCGAAATTCACCTGATTATACGAAACTAACTTGGGCGTCGGAGGGGGTGTGGGGGGGTTGCAGGTCGGAGCTGCGGCAACATAATTCGACAGTGAGGTCAGTTTCCTGACTCACATTCGGAGTGCATGTGAATACATGCTCCGGCCTCAATTCTGCATATCCTGTGTCGCATTGTCATTCGTCTGACATCCCGTCGTCATGCCCTGCAGGTTCGAAGTCGTCCTCTCGTGCCGCGGGGTCTTGTACATGGTCGGAGTCTCCCGGGGGGATATGCACCGGATTGGCCTCGGTGGTCCCCGGTGGCGTACTCATTCCGCCACTGGGAGCAACAGTTCTTGAGATAGCCGATGCCAGGCTTGCAATAGCCTGGACAACCAGGCTTTGATTCATCAAGCTCATACGGATATGCTCTTGAGAGATACGGAAATTCTCGAAAGTCATTTTGTCACGGTCTTTCTTGTACTACAGTTGCTACTCGAAATGCCGGGTCTGAACCTCGAGTTTCTCCCTTTCAGTGGTCTTCTGGGTTAGATTAATCTCACCTAACACTTTAACCATCTTCTCCGCACTCTCGGACACACCCTCAGCTAGGGCATTTGCTTCGGCACCCTTCCTTTTCCTGTGCCCTGTACTTCCAAGTGTGCGCTTCAGCTCCATGGCTGCAGATGTCGCCGTAGAGGATAGCACATGAATTTCAGCAGGGCTCCTGCCCTGCCTAGATACAGGTGGGATAGTACCTGGGAGGGGAGACTGATATGCATTACCTGTTCTTGCATGTGCCACCGGTGATGAGGTTGGCTGATGGCCTCCCTGAAGGGGAGATGATGCCACCCCAGGGGGGGCGTTCAAGTTTATCTCTTCACCGAACCCCCTTGCTGGACGAAGGGGGGTCCTCATGCCGTGCAAATCAGCGACGGAAGCTGTCTGCGGTGCAGTGTTGTACATGCCGGCGGGTATGCCTTGTCCGCCAGGGCTACGCTGTGATCTGCTTGATGATACCGCTGGGCTCCCAGATGAGTGCAAGTTAATTGGGGTGCCAAACCCTCCTCGTAGAGGAGCCCAACTGTCCTGAGTGTCAAAACTCGGCAGTGGATGTGACGACTGGACGTGACCAGAATCCTCAGGTATGGGAGCATGATAGTTCTGATCATTTGGGTCCATTGTGTCCCTAGCATGGGGCGGGTTAATAGTTGCCTTATCTCTAAGCCATTCCGCCATGTTCTTGTAAGCAATGAAGTAGAATGTCTTCGGCAGCTTATGCAACTTCTTCTCAGCCGCTGAAGTATCTGTAAAGTATTCTTCCGAATTCGTACCTGTACGTTTGTGGAAATCCCAAATTCTTTTGAAGTCTGCCAGCAGGGTGGTCCATTTATACTTGCATGCTTCTCTCTCCCTATGGACATCCCCCTCCCCCTTGCCACTGTTCAATACCATTGCGATTTTCCCCCATTTGCCCAGCTCCGGGCACATGAGTTCCCGGGGATCTTCAACTCCCATCTCGTCCAAATACTCCTGACGTTTTGCTTCAATCAGTGCAAGAATCTCAGACTTTGACCAATTCGGGTCACGGTCTTTTTTTCCAGATGGACCTGCTTCATCTGCTGGGCCTTTGCCTCGCCTATTGCCTTGTGCCGCTGCTCTTCTTGCAGGCTGAGTCCCCGCACTGTTGCTCTCTGAAACACGGAGAAAAAAGTTTTAATAAAACAGTGAATACGTTGTGGTAGATTTTCATGTACAGCACTGACTAGGGCGTCGGAGGGGGGTGGGGTGGGTGTGCAGGTGGGGTCTCTGCGATTGTGCTGCACATCTCCGTTTGTAAACTGTCAGCACGGTGTCTACAAGGACAAGGAGCCGGGTTGTCACAAGGTAACCTCACTACCGAGTACATTTGGTGCTACATTAACATTCTGCGATTCAAACCGTAATAAATCCCACGTTTATAATGCGGTCACTAGGCGGGTTGCAGGACTAAACGCATCACTTCGTAGGAAGAACCGCACTCACCATTCAATGCCTCGTTTACTTCAAGTCATGAAGGTTTCCAGGTAAGCATCCACTACTTGCTATGGTTTACGCATGAACGAGCAAAGGTCCATGCAAAGAAACGTCGACAATGTGAGGAACTATATTCTATTCACAGATGATAAAGTAGATAGCAAAACAGAAAAATGATTGAGCAGGGGAGTTATGAAACTGACGCTCTTGCATGGTGTGTGCAGAAGGGTGAGGAGCTTGATCCGCCATAACGTGCAGCGACGCCCACAGCCGGTTACTCGTAGTAGCAACCACCGTATACCAACAGTACGCGATAGGAATTACAAGCTACAAATGCATGTGAAAAACAACCATCTAGCGCTACAGTAGAAGAGAAGAGTGTTGGTTACCGAGAGGGGACTTCTTAAGGAGATAGAGAAAATTCTTCGCTAGGGCAGATGCCCCGGGCACCACCTTCGGGCAGCTATAAAAATGCCACTTCTTACTGCTTTCATGCGAAATAAAGTGAAATTTATCAACCCAGTTAATGGTTGCCTTCCAAGGCCTCTCCATGCCACTGCCTGTAACTCTGTTTTTTTACTATTTCTAGACTTTCCTCACCTTCCGAAACACTTTCCAAGCACCGCCTTGCCACCATACTATCACTGTTGATAACTCGTAGTTAAATCTGTGGCACCGGACTTGTCTTCCTAGGTTCGGCACTGCCACCCCTGTTTGGTGTGAACACCCATGTCCATACCTCCCCTCAAACTCCCTCAATACCACCTGCCCGCCTCTTGGTGTAAAGGGGGTATTAGATCACGTTGTGTATTGACAAAGGAGTAGAACTTCGGCGCTTGTGTACAAGGGCCGGCGTGAATTATGGGTTTGTTTGTCGGGTGTTTAGGTCCAAGGGACAAATTAAAAAAATTGTCAAGTATAGGTTTCGAATTTGTTCACATTGTATGTACCATATGTATGGTCATTTTTGAATATACTTTTATGGTTTTTATGCTTCCTTTTTATTAGTGATTCAAAGTATTAAGCATCAACCATAATTTTGCCAATGTCAAAATTTTCAACGTCAAAATTTTTAACGTTTGACTACCAAAAAGATGGTGGGAAATCTCTCATGAATAGCATCCATTCACTCTCCAAAATATGTTGTAAAAGTGTATTGTTTGTTAACTTTCTGCGTATGTGAAATTAGTAGAAAGATAATGATAAGTGGATGCGCCATGTTTTATCTCATGTTGAAGTCATCACAAAAAATTCCCAAGATTTTAGTATAACTAGTGTCCTTAAACAAAATTAAAATAAATTTTGAATTTTAGTTCAATAACTTTTTAAAAACTACTAATTATAACAATCATGGATCTTGTTATATAAGTGTAGTTCAGATTTTCATTATTCACAACTTTAATTTAATATCAACTTTTATAAATTCTCCTTATAATATCATTTTAATGTAATGAAATTTTGCAATTGTACAAATCCAAAGAAAGATAAGATCTTTTCAAGGATAAGCTTTTTTTTTCATTATTTGATTAGATTTTCAAGGCACCATATGAAAATTGAAATTTTGCTAGATTTTATTTCTATTTGCAATTTTGAAATAGAAACATAGAGTTCAATTTGATATAATCTAATGATGTAGTTTTATTTTAAAAATATTTAGAACACTTATGAAGTGTGGGTAAGATGCCATTCTTCTTTATTCCTTACATTATTGATTTGAAATAATTAAAAATTACCAAAGAATATTAAAGTAATATTATCTGGTCAAATGCATTAGAATCATTCTATTGAACTAAAATTCAAAAGATGATCTCAATAGAATCATTTTCAATATTGGTCAAATTTATAAGATGATTTCAATAGAATCATTTTCTTATTACATAAAGAAACTTTTAAATTTGCAATAAACTATAGCCGGTAGCATGTAATTACAACACTATTTTTCATTATCACAATTTTTTATGGTTGTGCTTGTAGATGAAAAATTGGTTGATTATCTTTAAATTTTATTCTGTTGAGGAATATGGAAATCCAATTTCTTTGAAGTATAATTTGTAAATACTTTCGAAAATATCAATACCATGGTCATCCATCAACCATGTCTCTACAAGTAGTTTTGTTGAATGTGTATGCATGAAGGCTATAGTTTTGAATATAACAACTATTATTATATCAACTTTCCTTTTGTCTATGAGACATATTTTTAATAAGTAACTAATCTTTATTAGTTTTAGCTTCAATTTTTTTTGGCGAAATTCAATCATTGCAATATGTATATTCAATAAATTTCAATCTAAATATAGTATGTTTTCATATGAACGTCATTTGATAGATATGATGATTTGTTTAAATCAAACACTAAATTCACATCTTTGGTTAATTAAAGTATGAGGTTGTTGCCAAACATGTACTATATTTTTGTGGGTTGTTGTTGAAGGTATTGTAAGCATTCTAGAGATTATAGCATTGAGTTTTATTTGCATAAAAAAAGTTTTTTAGATTCTTAGATTAGTTGGGTGTAGCATTTGATTTGTAGAATGTGGATGTAGTATTATACACATGTTGATAAGACACATAGCCTAGGATCAACTAAGCTACATGTTTAGGGGTTAAGGTTTAGGATTTTAGGGTTTACGTTACAATGTTTTTGTTCTAACTTGTATTATAAAAGAAGTACTTTGAAAAGGTAAAATTTACATCAAAATTTGCGGTTGTGTTGTAACAATCGAACATTTCTTCTCTCTTCCCTTGCATCTTCCAACTTCAATTTAAATACTGCAAAGATGTATATCTTCCATTGGTATATATTTTTATAAGATCAAAATATTGAAATATAATTATGTATGTATATATTTCTATCCACTAATTATAATACTACGATAATTTATTTATGAAGTGGTGGTTAGGTTGTAAATATAACCTGGTATGCGTTTGGGTTTGGAAGGATATTTCATTTGGGCATTAAGTTTTTTTTCCATGCTTGTACGTCTATCACGTTGTCGATATATTCGAATGAAGTGTTGGCATGCCTCACATTCTCGTGTTTGCTCAGGTCGCATAGAACATATTTCTCCGACCAAAACAGATGATCTAATGTGGTATGTTGGATACAATCGATACTTTGGAGGTGGTGGATTCACATCATAGAAAGGTGTGGTGAGGCGTCGCGCAATTGAGTATTTGGGCATGTTGGGGGGTAACTTAGGACTGTATGTAGTGGGTCCTGGTGTATCATCCAATTCCGGATTGAATCTTGTACCATAGATATAAACATTCCAAAAGCTATCATAAGTCCCCGGGCCTGTTCCTTGTGCCTTCTGATTTGTCTTGAATTGATGGTGCACATCTTTTATTGTACCTGGGCCAGGCGACATTGAACGGTGAAAGTTTGTCATTTCTACAACCAAAGAATTTTTTGAATAATCTAAATATTAGAATTTGGTTTTTGAAGTGTAACAATAAGGTTGGACTTGCTTGTTGATTCTGCAAAACTAGAAAATCATAAAAGAGAGTATGTTAGTGTGAACAAACAATTCCATTATATTGGATAAATTCAAAACATGAAATTAATTGTTTAGTAATCTTCATTGAAATTGAATTTTTCTAGATTTGTAAGTATTGAATTTTTTAAGTTTCTTCTACATTTAGCTTCATCTATCTTAAAATGTGATTTATTAATTTTTGAAAAGAGAAGCTTATTGTGTCTAGAAGTTTGTTTTAGAGTTCTTGAAGTTGAACGCGGAACACTTGAAATTCCATGTCTTTCGAAATCTTTTGAAGTTCTATCACATATTATTGATTTGTGTGAGTTTATCGATATATTATAAGTATAATTTATAGTTTGTAATATGATAGTTTTATGTTTATAGAAGTTCAATAATATTTGAAAATCAATGATAATTTAGAATATAAATCATATGCAATAACGAGAGAAATATTTAAAATTTCTTTAGAAAAAAGTCTTTAAAATACATTAGATTAAACTATGGCTTCTATTCATGTATTCTTTATCAAAAAATGAATTCTAATGGATGTACTCAATTTAATTAATGTTTTTGAAAAGAATTCTACAATAGTACAAGTGGAAGGAAGACTTTGTGTTTTTTAATAAAATATTAATAATAAAATCATCATGGTTGCTAAGCCAAAAGAGAATTTACAGGATTTCATAATTGAAATATAAAAACACAAGATTACAAAACACAAGATTACCATTAATTTCTCAATTTTCTACAAAACATTCACACAAATTCACTAGTTTTTACAATCTTGAATCTTTTCAATATAAATAATTTAGTTAATCTTCAAATAAAATCAAATAAATAAATTTCATTTTCCTTTATCTATTTAATACAACAATTGTAAATGGGGTCAAGTGCAACCTTTAACATGTTGTCTTTTCACATCATACTCTTTTGCCACCATTTTCAACTTCGATTTTGCATCGTTTTAAAGTGTTGCAACCATATCTTTGTGTCTTTTCGCACAATGCACAATTCAATAAGTTATAAATCTCTACACTAATAAAATACTAATAACATTCAATTTTAGTAGTAACCATAATAGAAATGGTTTTTTCATGAATTAGTGAATACACACATTACAATATAAATTATAAACAGATTTAGAAGGAAAATGAGTTGCTTGCCTCTACAAAACCTACTTGAAAATGATTGAATCAATTCACTATAAGAAAGCTATGTTTTAGGTGACATTAAACTAAAAATATTGCATGTTATAAGGCTCTTCATCTCCAAGTAGAGTTCAATCTATGTTAATTTCAATATTATTGTTTTCAAAATATTATTGGATGTTTAAACCAATCTTGAAAACAAGATGATAATTTTTTTCAACAATGTCATATGTTTGGTAAGGTCAAGTTATTCTTTTTTCTTGTAACGTAGCATTACGTAATTGATCAAAAATAGTTTAATACATTGAATGAAATATAAAATTTATAATTATGTGTTTTTTTTCTTTTTCTTTTTTCAATATAAAAATACAACATACTTCCATTGTCTTTTTTCTATCCAAATATATGGATGAATAAATCCGAACCTTATCATTTATTTAGCAATATACTAATTTAGTCAAAAATTCATATTTTCTTTGACATGGAAACCGTGCCACAAAAAAACCTTGCAATAGTTGGCCCACATAGATTTTGGAGTCAAAATGATGTTGAATGACCACTACGTTTAACTTTTTGAAGAAGATGAAGGTAGTTATCCGTGTAAAAAAATAAGCTTATATATGTTTGTGATTGCATAGGTAGGGATTACAGAATGTTAAGACTGACATGTTGTAGAGGTGTAATGCGTTTCAAACATTGTTATAGGTGAATGATGTATCATGCAAAGTATATAAAAAACATTTTTGTAAATTTTGTGTTGAATTCTTTAGTTTGTGTAAACTAGTGGAATAAATCAAATTCAAACTAAGTTGAAATATCAAAGTTTGAATTCTTTCAAAATGAAAAATGACTTTATTGATTTTGATTTTTTAAATAGAGTTCAATAATAGAAATGTGTCTTGAATTGTATTTAGGTGTAGTTGTTCTTAGATGGATGTGAAAATAGCAAATTAATATAGTCTTTGCTAGAGCATTTTAGCAAAGTGGATCAGAGTCATTGAGGGTGATGTCAAATTGAATGTTTTACAGAATTAAAATATTGTGTGATAAAAACTTAGAATGTTTTGATTTTTTAATTGTAAATGCATGAAAAAGATGGCATCTTTGATGAACAACAAATGATGTAATGGAATTTGGAGTAAAATATACATAGACATATAATAAGTAGATTGTTTCAAAAAATACGTTGAAAGTAATTGAAGACTTTTAAACATTACACAAATGTCAGTTCAAGTTCTAAAAAGGTTAATTTTTTTGCCATAATTTTTTTGGTATTTCACTTATTCATGATACATTGTTTACTTTTGGCCATTCATAATAAATTGGAGATTTAAAACTTTAAACCTAGAGCATTCATGAGATTATAAAGTCAATCACTTCTAAATGAATTTAGTGAAATCTAAAACTACTATTGGAAATCTACCTATATCAATTGTTTTCAAAAATCATACTTTTTACCATGATTTTTCCTAATCTTCATTCAAATTATAGAAGTTCATGTTTGGTTGGACTATATTCTATTTTTTACTAATATAAACATCTTTATTTCAATACAAGTTTCTAATATGAGATTCATTCATCATTGTAGATTAAATGATTTGGTAATTTTTGCGCATCATTACTTTAATCATCATTCATGTGTTCTTAATTTTAAAGATTATTTAAAATTCTATCATCATGGTGGATTTTTTGAAAATAGAAATTATGGTTGTTTCAAAGTGAAAAACAAGCTTCTATGTAAAATTTCATAATTGTATAAATTATGATTTAGGAAATTTTCAAGATCCTTGTATTTGGAATACGGACAAAAAAATTTGCACATGTTAATTTTCAAATCATGGTGTACTTAAAGCTACATACATTATAATTTTAAAATATACATAATCTTATATCTTATTAAGCCTTAAATAAGATTCATCTTTAATTCTAGTAATATTACATATGCATAATAAAACTAATTAAGATGGATATAATAATATATTGTGTAGATTCTCCATATTAACAGTAAAAAATCAAACCAACTTATAAGAAACTTACAAATGATTATTCTTTTATCCAATTAAAATAATAGTGTACTTATGAACTTCATGTTATATGTTTTTTATTCAATTTTTCATAAATGATGTAATAAAGCTTAATAATGGTGTAAATTTTATTAATAGAATAAGATGATGTAGGTCCAAATCCTATAAGGTATACCACTAAAGGTAAAACTTACAATGGTCCTTATATTTTTTAGATGGAATCAAACTCATGCAATATTGGTGGTATATCAATATTTACCAAGTGTGATAATGATTATGGTTTATAATATTTTTTCATGTTAGAAAGCCAAAAGATATTTGTAACGTAGGAACATCAAAATAGTGGCATTTTTTCCTAGACTTTATAATTTTTATTATTAAATTCATAAAAAGAGATATACATTCAACAATCCATGAGAAACCGTCTAACAATACCCTACATGCCACCATCAAAATAATAAAAGAGCCATTAACTTATAATCATTAAATTATCCTTTGAAACTGTTGAAGACTTTAAAAAGATGACATTGTGAATGAACTTTGATGCTTCTCGTAGAATTTACATCTATATTTTATTTTGGAATTTACATAGATTTTTATTTTATAAAAAATACATAAACATTGTTTCATAAATTACTTCAAAATAATTGATCACCTATTTAATGTGGAAATAACTTATCTTCATTTTCGATCTGAATTTTGTGACTACTCTCGACTTCTTTTAGGCTCCTTTTCCAACCACATGCCCAATCAAGCTACCTTTAACATGTAGAATGGAGTAACTCCACTCTATATTCCAAACTTCCCCTCTAACCTCCAAAGGTCTTCGAGATTACATTGTAATTGTACAACTTTCGGGCATGTTATTCTAAGGTCCTTGAATTTAATTATCATTTGAAAAAAAATTCTTAAATTAGCTTTCAACAGTAACTTTTGAATGGAGTAAATTTCAAAGCATATAGAGCTACAATGAAAAAGTTATGAATTTTAGAAGAATCTGTTTTAAATCCAGACAGCCAATAATCAATCAGAATCTCCCATTCTTTGTCCAAGTTGCCCGTCATTCACAATGGCAAAAGTGACAAGACTAAATTTCAAAAGGTATATAGTAGGCACTTGCAAAATAATGGGCCGAATAAATTTTCATCCATGTACATTGATGACGGTTTTCATTTGATGGACCTTTTTCATCTAACTAACCGTTTCCATCTCGAGAGATTGTCTTCATTCATAATTTTTTTCATCCAAATCAAAATTCTCATCCATAACTAAGTTTGCATCCAAAGTAATTTTTTCATCCACATAAAATATTGCATCCTATGTTTATTTTTCATTTGGACTTAATAAGTTTCATCTAGTATCTATAACGTGGCGGGGGTCCATCTACATGACCCCTATTACCAAAAATGCCCTTCAAAATTGAAAGAAAATATACAATTTATACTTCAAAAAATTCCATAACTTCGAGTATGAGTATTACTCTTTTTACATTGAAATTTGTTTTGGTGTTTTCTTTCGTTGACCTTAATATATCTACCGTTGGGATTTTCAATTAGACATGTTAAGATTATCCTTTTGGATAGTTTTAATTTTGGAAAATGTAAGGCAATTTCATCACACCCCCCTTCACAAAATCAAGGACTTTTTCTCCCACTCAAGCCTGTATGAGGCTCAAACTTTGTAAGCTTATACCTTACTTCCAAACCTACAGGAATTGATAAACTTCCATGAATCAAATTTGTTTGCAATGTATACTTTTTGGGCATCAAAACTTTGGTATACTCTCGGGACAGTGTCAAAAAAACTTTTACAATGACTTCAAACCTTATACCGTTATCTTGCAATTTGTATGGTGGATTGTGCTCAAAATTTGGTATACACCCTTTTAGATAAGGTAGGTACTAGATCCGATGTGTACATATTCAATTTTATTTCTAAATTTAGAAAATATGTTACTATCAATAGATGCATGTTTTTTTTGTAGTTTTGGCTGGAAAAACACCAAGAGGCTTTAGGAGTTAAATCTTTACTACCCCAATGACCATTGAGTGGTCATTACAACGTTGGAAATGCAAATTGCATTGAATCTATGAAGACTTTGAACTTCAATTTTGAAGTTCAAATTAGGGGATTCATATTATATACCTTTTGGATTTTTTTTTTCAATTTGGAGTTGTGCAACCATTAAATTACATATGAACAAAACTCAAAAATACTTCAAATACTTGAAAATACAATAAATACTTAAAAATACAACAAAATACAATGAATACTTACAAATACAAAACATGCATGATATAATATTTCTTGTATTTGAAAGTTTTTTATTTTATTGTTATTTTTTAAAATTGCGTTATCTTGGTCATCTTCCATTAGTGTCTATAATCTAATTTTGACTATTCTATCCACTACTTTCAATTTTCAACATCTAAAATATATTCTTAAACCGGGTATGAATAAGACACGTCCACTTATAAAATCCATGATAATTATATGTCACTCTATTTTTGACACAAGAGATTGTAAGGAAGTGGTATTGACATGGGCATTGGTGAACATCTTTACTTTTAATCTTAAAAATTTAATCCAAAATTTGTTTAGCTTTGAAGCCACACACCCCCAAAATCTCATTTTGACTCTCCATACACTAGACAACAATTCAAATACATACTACAATGTTGTAATCTGACCATTGGATGAATATCCAATTGAAACAAAATACATACTCTCAAGTTGAGAAAAGAATTGGACGGTAACTTTTCAATTTAACAATCTGTAATTAGAGTGGTTTCAATCACAGTGGAAAAATCAGGTGAAATCCAGTGCAACAACCAAAAACCACAGCGCTAAGTTAACGTAGAAATGACATGGCTCAAGTGGTAGCTACGAGCAACGATCCAAGAGAAACTAACTTATGGAAGAGGGATAAGGATGGAGGTGAATATACCAGACAGCAGCTGATAAGAACGCCAACGATCGAGTAAGCTCAGGAACTTATCGAGACAAGACAACCAGATCACGACGACGATGAATCGGAACAACTCAGGGGGAACAAGAATCACTCCATCATCATCTGACTGGGACTGCCGCCCACCGGGACCAGCCGGTGCCACGGGATTGCGGTGCGAGGAGGAGACTTACTGTCGCCGGTTCACGTGAAGGGAACGACTGGGACCCACGGGCATCGCGGACACCGGCGACCAGCAATGGACCACGACGTTGCGGATGCCAAGTTGCGAGAGAGAGAGAGAGAGAGAGCGAGAGCGAGCGAGGGCGAGAGAGTGCGTGCGTGCGTGCTGCCTCGGAGGAAAGCTAGGGTAGGGTTTTATTAAACCGCCGGGGCCGGGGACAGGGGCGACAGTTGCCTGCTCGGGTTGCCTGCTCTGCTCTGCTCTGCTCCGCTGCATAAACCTCCTTTGCTCATTGCCAGGCATCGCTCTTGCTCTTGCTCTCGCTGCGCAGTGTTGTCCTCTGCGCAGTGCTTTGCCCTGCCTGTGTGGCCTTCATTTTAGTGCCAATTCCCGCCATGGCCACGGCGATGCTGCGGCGCTCTCCGTGCGCGCCCTCGCCCGTCACCTCGCTTCCTGCGGCTCCGTCTTCGTCGTCCGCCTCGCACGTGCAATTGGTGCCTTCGTGGCGCTCCGCCGACCTGCAGGGTCTCTCCGCTTCGGCTCCCGCTTCCGTGCGTTCTCGCTCCGTTGTCGTCTGCGCTCAAGCGCCTGCGCACGTTTCTGTGCCTGAAGGTAGCATTCCCTCCTCTCCTGGAAGTGTTCACTAGGCTTTCTGTGCAGCGATTCTGTCCATTTCACTCTTTGTGGCTCCTTGGCTTCGAATTTTTGTTCCATTTTGAGAAATTAGCACTCTCGCAAGGTTTTTTTCGATGTCTCGTCTAAGATTTGCATGCTCTACTTCTCTCAGTCTGTAGCCTGGTTGTTGTTTTTATTTTAGAACTGTGCTGGGAACGGGGCCGATAATTCGCCGTGGGAATTTCATTGCGATTGTTTTTGGTGTTCTACTGCATGAATTCAGGGTTTTGCTGCAGTAACGGAGGTTTTCCATTGCACGTTTGTTATTCATTTTTTGGTCTCGTTTGTTTAGGGGAAAAGGTCTGTGATTAAAAGATAGTGTGTTCCTGTGGAGACTGTATCGGAGAAGAATGTTGACTACGTAGACTCTGCTGACGAATTGACGTCTGATTGAATGGCCGCACTTTTCTTAGATGAATTAAGTACGAGGATTCGGTGGAAATCTGCAACAGGTTTACAGATGGAGGTGGTATTGTAGTGGAATCTCATGAAAGTTGTCTGGTAATGTTTTTACAGAAGCCGCGCTTCGATTTTCCGACCCTTCTCTGGAAGAACTCGACCCCGATGTTCATGCCATTATTGAATGTGAGAAACGAAGGCAGTTCCGAGGCCTGGAGCTCATCGCGTCCGAGAACTTCACGTCACGTGCGGTCATGGAGGCTGTTGGTTCATGTCTCACAAACAAGTACTCAGAGGGTTTACCGGGTAAAAGGTGTGCTAATCTCGTCTCTTATCAGAACGCCCTTCTAAAAGTGTTATTTGCATGGTCGAGAAGCCGCTTTGTTTTTCTACTCTATTCGCTGCTCAGCAAGCTTCCCTCACCTGGTTCTGCAGTTTCACTTTGCCTACTCCTCTCGACTGTATAGAACGTCGAGCACAAAAGATTAGACCAGGTCCCTGAATTATGGACTTTTTCCTCAAATGTAGGTATTATGGAGGAAATGAATACATCGACCAAAGTGAAAGATTATGCCAGGAACGGGCATTGGCTGCTTTCCATGTCGATCCTGCTGAATGGGGAGTAAATGTTCAGCCTCTCTCTGGTTCGCCAGCAAACTTCGCAGTTTACACTGCTCTTCTTCAGCCCCATGATCGTATTATGGTACGAGGCAGAAATATTTGTTTGGTTGGATTACGTATTTTTTCATGATTCTGTTTCGTGTTTGTACTTGGAGGCATGCAAGATTCTATTGCTATACAAAGCCAACATTATATATCGTTCGAAACTAGGGACTTTATTAACACTTATGTGGAAGATTTCAATGTGTGAGAGCTCATGGATCTTAGTCTTGTTTATTTGTACGTGTAGGTTGTAAACTGATGATTGGCATATAAGCTCTGCTTCCTGCAGGGATTAGATTTAGCACATGGAGGGCATCTTACGCACGGGTTTATGACACCCAAAAGGCGGGTTTCTGCAACTTCAGTTTACTTTGAATCGATGCCTTACCGTCTTAATGAGACAACAGGTAATTTGCCTATGGTAATTCTTTTGATACTTGAGATGATATTTTCTGTTTCGGGCATCAGATGTGGCCTGAAACATGTTTTGGGCTTTAGCTTGTTACTATCGAAGCTGGATGCATGTAACTGAATCGATTGTACACTTGATTAAAACAGGGCTGATCGACTACGACATCTTGCAACAGACGGCTACCTTATTCCGACCTAAGCTCATTATCGCGGGAGCAAGTGCTTACGCCCGTGATTTCGACTATCCACGCATGCGGAAGGTACAATTTTGTAACCCACTTGTTGCAGTTTGAAGCATTCTTGAGAAGTTGGTGTGTGAGATCCTGTTGTAGTGAGATGTTTTTAGTTTTAGATCTTCTGGATCAGGTATTTTTTTGGTCGATTCTGAGCAAACTGTTATTGAAATTCTAGTCAGTATGTTAATGGTTGGCTTGATTGGTTGCCGTGTTGTTTATTGTAGATCGCAGACAGCGTGGGAGCCTTCCTGATGATGGATATGGCACACATTAGTGGCCTTGTTTCAGCCGGGGTTTTAAACAATCCATTTGAATACTGTGACGTTGTTACCACCACCACCCACAAAGTAAACTTTTCACATTGCACGGCCTGTTAGAGTCTTAGATGATTTGTGTTGCTTGTTGCACATTCCTCGTTTTTTATTTATTTATTTATTTATTTTTTGATCTCTACTCTACGTGCCTAAGTTTTCTTGACGATGCTGCTAGATTCTGTTCTCATCACGTTATAATTGTATAGGTTGTAGGAAAGGAGGTAAAGTTGACAGTAATTTTCGCCTAATTAACTAAGTGTCCGTTCCGTTCTTAATGAGCAGTCTCTAAGGGGTCCAAGAGGAGGAATGATTTTCTTCAAAAAAGGAGAAGTATTGGGAATTGATTTGGAAACAGCCATCAACAATGCTGTTTTCCCAGGTCTTCAGGTGTGTAACACAAACAGGACCACGCTCGTGCAAGCGGAACTGTAATGAGTCGATAATTCTTCCCTGTCATGACCCCTGCATTTAGTTCTTTAAAAGTTTCTCAAATTTCTTAGAATGCTGTGTTTCAGGTTATTGATGTTTTAGAAAAATTCCTGTGTAGTGTTTTGTTTGTTGGCTTGTTAGGCTTGGAGGTATAAGTGGCTCTTATCTTGCTACCAGCTACTGCTTTCTCAGTCTGGTAGTTGTTTATTTGACATCTGTGCCCCGTGTTTTGTTCAGGGAGGCCCTCACAACCATACCATTGGAGCACTTGCTGTATGCCTTAAGCAAGCAGTTACTCCAGAATTTAAGACTTATCAACAACAGGTTAGGGAACTGAAGTAATGACCCATGAAATTTTATATCGGCATGCAATTATCTGCACGAACCTATTTCTTAGCATCGCAATTTGGTCATGTTGTTGCTTCGGTTTCGTAGGGCGCGTGGACCCTACCTCACATTAAAAAATACGATTGTGCGCAGGTTGTCAAGAACTGTAGGGCTTTGGCAGATCGATTGATGGAGCTAGGATATAAGCTTGTATCAGGAGGAACTGATAACCATCTCGTCCTTGTTGACCTCCGACCTATGGTATGTCCACAAATGTTCTGAGTTACCATAATGTGCACGTAAGTGTTCATGTTGTACGGTGCATGAGCACACGGTGATTCAGATACTGGGTCTTCATCACTACGATCTTACATGAGCTGTTATATTTGGTTGTGTATCTCAATTTAGGATCAAAGCGCATTATGCCCTTCCATTAATTGTGATGCTCCCTTTGGAAACAGAACTCGAATTCAATACTCAGAACGAGCTATCTGAGTGCTCATGTTGAATTAGAGAATACCCGTTTATTTTTTTCATGGCAGTTTTTAATGCTCAGTTTTTGTTGCGATTGGCAGGGTACTGATGGTGCCCGGTCAGAGAAGGTGCTGGATTTGGCATCCATTACGCTTAACAAGAACTCTGTTCCTGGTAAGTTGGTAGCCTAGATGCTGTTAGAGTTTCCTATTTTACTCCAGGTATGAATTGCCATTTAGACACGAGTCCTATGGAAGACTCGGGTAGTAAATGCGTTGAAGTGCATGTTTTTGACGCATTTTGAGAATTGTCTTGTATTGTAATAATGTGTTTCGTTCTTCTTAACAGGAGATAAGAGTGCAATCAACCCTGGCGGAATTCGGATAGGTTCACCAGCTCTCACAACACGCGGACTTCGTGAAGCTGAGTTTGTGAAAGTGGCTGACTTTATTCATGAGGGTATAAAAATTGCTGTTGAGGCAAAGGAGACGTGCCCAGGGTCGAAGATCAAAGATTTCCTAGAGTATGTGGAGTCTGAGAGCTGTCAACAACGTGCTGCAATAGCGGACTTGCGAAAACGGGTCGAAGCTTTTGCAACTCAGTTCCCCATCCCAGGTGTTGGCACAGAGGATCTCCTGCATCATTGAGGTAGTAGGAGACTGAGAAGCATCTTGGTAGTGCAAGAAAACGTTTGTTAAAGAAACAACGTTTCACTGTAGAGTAGGACCTGAAAGCTGAAGTGAGGGATGACCCTCGTTTGCTCGACTGTTTCTTCAAATTTTTCAGATTGAAAGGGGAGCTTTATAGTACTACTCCAGATATGAGAGGAGTTGGTAAACGTGCAGAAGTGCTGGATACATTTCATTTCTCTATGTTACAGGATCATAGCATAGGTTAGTACCGTATTGTAATTCCAGCGAATTTTGACGATGTGAGTATCCCAGGAGGATAGCAGCAGTTCAAGAGTGATCTGCCAGCCGAAAGGATCGGTTTGAAAATGGTTGGATTTTGTTCCAATTTATGCTTTGATGACAAGTTTTGTGTAATAAACGCACATGCAAACACTGATCTTCAGAAGCCTATTGCCAGAGTTACGAATGTTTGCGATTTTGTGCGCTGATTGTGATTGAGTTGCCAAAGCACCGTAGTAGTGTATTGACCTAACCCCTAATGCTCAGGGTACTCTTGCCGCGAGTCTATTGTTTCATTTCTGAGTTGCTATTGATGGAAACTGACGGTATTTCTAGATTATAACGTTATAAATTTATATCTAAGCCATGACTGAAACTTTGGAGAAAGCTTACAAGACAGTCAGTGACCGAAGTAATTATAACTTCTGCCTATTCGATTGTATACAATGATGCTCAAAGATTAGAAACGTTGTGTGCAGTCTGCAGCAGGTTTTGAGTCTTTTACGCTTGCAATTGGGTCACCATCAAGCTCATACACTTGGGTGAGGTTGCGGAGAATGTGTTCAGCTTTATCAGCTAGAGAAATGTGGCTTTTCATTTAGGAAGTTTTAGGAAAAGAATAAATCCATGTACATCAGTAGTGATGAACAATGATTTTGTATGGGGATAAAATGCCATCTTACTAATGGTTCAAGAATGTCATAGAGTCGAAACTTCTATTCATGTTTTTATTGAGTTACTTCATAAGACTATTAAAAATAAAATAAAAATTAGCATTTAAAAACATAAATGTCATTGTCACACCATGTCTATTTTATCATACAAACATGGACTTGAAAACAAACAAGTCTTGGGAGCAAGTACATGGGCTGGTACATTGACTAACTAACTTTAAATATCCTATGTCATCTTGTTCAAATTGTCAGATTTCAATTGTATTATTTTTTTCCCATTCTTCTCCATGTTATTATCTTTTTGTTTTTATTTTTTATATGCGTGTATTTTTAATTTTTAATTTTTATTCATTATTTTTTATTATTTAAACAATCTTCCTCTCCCTTTTGTCCTCCGGTTCAAATTCTGGCTCAAAGAGTGAAAATAGTATTGGATGTCCGAGACATCCGAACTATAAGTCATCAATAGTCTTAGTCCTTGAGACTCGAACTGAACATTGGGAGAATTCCGATATCAAAATTAGAACGGAGTACGGGGGCAGATAGAGCAAGCTAAGAGTTTTTGAAGTACGTAATATATATATATATATATATATATATATATATATATATATATATATATATATATATATATATATATATATATATATATATATATATATATATTCCAATATAGATTTAGAATGGATTTAAGAACTATGTATATATTGGAGTTGTATACACTAATTGTCTACGTTAGCCAATAGGTTACCACCTAACCCAATCAAGACTAAATTACCAATCCAAATGTGTCACTTCATCTTAATTCGAGAACGCCACAAAACCAATTGTAACTTTGCTCTAGCATAAACTATAAGGACGTATGATAAGGACGCTAACATGATCATTTTCCATGCTAAACGACACACTCCAAAATGAAAATGTGCGAGTCTGCCTTCTCAAGCGTGATAAAGCACTGATTAGTCAAGTGAGGCACTGATTAGGCTGTGAGTGGAGGAGCAAAGGATGCGACTCTTCATGATGCAGCCCGCGATCTTTCGCAAGGATCATGAGGTTTGTTGAATCACCCAAAGGCTCCATTCTTCAAGCTACCTCTTTCCAAGCCCCTTGAAGCCACTTCCAGTCTGCATGCATCACTTCATCAAACCACTTTGAAGCAACTATCGTGTAGTCTGGAGCACTCTAAGTAACAAAAACATCATAATTGGTAAGCTTGATGAAGCATTTGATCATGTAAACCAGCTGATTCAAGATATGATATTAATATGTTTGATTGAAATTTATAGCTGTTTAAGTTCATGATATGATACTAACAGTTGAGAAACTTTGTATCATAGACGCGTCGTCGTGAAAATGAAAGCCACTCCAACATCGCAAGTGGCTTCCATGCTGCGGAATACCATGCTCAACCTCAAGCAGCGCAAGGGGGTCAGCTTGGCGCAGATTCGGAAGCATGTGGAAGCGAACTATTCCACCAAGCTCGACACAACCAACAAGAAGAGGTTAGCAACCGCTTTGAAAGGCCTAGTCCAAACTGGCAAGGTCGAGAAGACTCCTGCAGGCGTCTACAAGCTGAAAAAGACTGCCGAGCAGGAGGGCGACAAGGCGGAGGTGCCCAACAGGCGACGCCGCCTCTTCCCGAAAGGTTACTGCAAGACACACAGACACTACCACAGGAGTCGACGCCACAGGCGACGAAGGTCGCACCGTCGTCGCCGATCGCGCCATCGCCGCAGGCGTCACTCCAGGCGCCGCCGCAGGTTCCCCAAGGGCTATTGCAAGACCCACAGACACTATCACAGGAGTCGCAGGTAAATCCGGTGGCGATGCGGGCACTCAGCATGACGAGCCTCAAACTAGTCGACACCACCTCCAGCTGTGCATGAGCCCCCATGTAACCATTATAACATAGGAACATTAATACTTAACGGATAATATATGTTGTATCCTTTCATTTAATACTGAAGATCTATCTGCATTTAGAAGTCTGTTCTCTTCTGTTCTAGCAATGATTATAGTTTATGTCAAGATTTTCATGATCCACATCTTTTAAATTGAAACTACTTCAAAAGTGACTGCCAACTTCGTGGCTTCACATTTTAAGCCGTTCCAACTGAATGGCCTCTTTGCAATATGTGTTGAAAATATTTGGAATATAAATTTAAAGTTATGTAACAACTGTCCAGTAATATGTGATGCTTGCAAATGCAAGCTCTAAACAGTGGCTGTCCAGATCGGATGAAGCTTTTGACCTATTTTACACTCAATTTTAGTAGCTGGGGCAGTCCAGATACAGTTTTTTTCCTCCCGCAAGCGCACCATTGCATTCAGTTCTCGTGCTACAGTCGCAAGAGCATCCACGACGTCACCCAATGCCCATGTCAAAGAAATGTGTGGTCGAGGATTCTGGTGCATATAACAAAGATCTTTCATTAGATAATTTTTTTTGAAGAATATCGGCATCTTTTCATACTACACAGCAGAATCTGTCAACTTTCTTAAAATTGTCCAGTGTATTCGCAATCTTCAGTATAAGTTTCGATCACCCGAATTCACAGTCAGAACTTTAATTCAACCGTGGCAATTCAACAATTCTAGTATGGATAGGAACATACCTGGTAAAAGGTGGGCAAGCTGTGGAGTCTGTAAACATCATCCACCAAGGACACTTGCCTCTTGATCTAGAAACCCTCCAGAAAAACCGCAGATTAGACCAGGAAGCATCAGAGAAGGGATCAGAATGCCTTTAGTACGTAATTTCCTACTGAGTGGGCACTGAACCTAACCAAGTTCTGCAACTAGAAGTACAAAATTGTAGTATCGAAATTGCAGATGATCTGACCTCTGAATACCCTGTTGCCACAACTTCAAGGGACAAGAAAGACCTTGTCCGATCGTCATTAACGAAAACATCCCAGCTGCCGAACTCAATCCAGAATCTTTTTTGACCTTCAAATTTTCGTCGCAGCATGTGTACCATAGTGTCTACCTGATGAATACGAATGGGAACAGTGCGTCCTAGGCTTACATGAAACTCAGTTGCTAACTTTATACCTGGAGAAGAAATAAAAACAACATGGGTCAATCTCATTCTCAAAACTCTATTATTTTCACATCTACGTCCGCATGCATAAGAATCACCTAACACTCGAATGCTAGTCTCCACAAATGCGTATGCACATATAAACGGAAGCAAAGGGCTAACGAGAGCACCTTGTTTAGAATTGACATTGGCTGATAGATCATCATCTGCCATAGATTTAAGGGCTGGAAACAAAGACACCGCCTTCTGAAGATACGGAGAGAGTTTGGTTTGTATTGATGACGACAATACCACTGCCACGAGAAAAATAGGATAATTTCAGAAACACACTACAAATAAGTGCACGGAATTTCCAGATACAAGATTTGGAAACTCACCCTCGTGCTGCGTTCATCCATTCCAGATCAAAGGAATTCAAAGAACAAGAGGGAGAGAGACCGACCAGGAATGTAGACGTGAAGCGAGTAATTTCCTTCTACGTGCGGGAAGCTTCTTACTCGACCTCCATGCTCACTAGCACTCCATTTCTTAGTCACTGCCAAAGAAATTATTGATGGCAGAGAACCGGATGACAACAAACAATTGTTACAATACTGTTACAAATCTTACAGAATCCACTAAATGATTTCCAAAATGTCTCCAATCTACAAGCCCTTCATAGCCCCCTCTTCGCATCCCAAGCACGAACCCTAGAGTAGTAAACAAATCCAAGTTTTCCAACCAGATACTTCATTGCCTAACATTTACCTCGCTCAAATCAGTGAACCATGAACGATGAACTTAAAATTGAAGAGAGTACCTGCATCAGGGACGGAGCTGAAAAGCTCCGGCGGGGGCGGCGGCAGCGAAAGAGACGACCCAGACGAGCGTTCGGTGGTACTGTCCGACGCAGACTTAAACCGCTTGGCTCGCAAAGCTGCCTCGTCGATCTCATCCTCGATGTCCGAATCCGAGCTGGATCCGTAGCATTGTAAAGCATCCATGGCATCGTAGCAATCCCACTAGCACCTCCACTCACAGCGCAATCATGGTGGCCCAGAACCCTAAACCAGAAACCTTGCACCAGCAAAGCGCTCGGCACTCGCCTGCGCTGCGCTGCAACACGGCAAGTGAAACTTATTCACTCGCAGGAGGGGAGGGCAGACAAGGAGCAGGTGTTAGAAGGCGGAGGAGTGCAGAGTGGAACCTGCTTTACATGTTCAACTCACTTTCATAAGTTCAAATAGTTTATGGTATATTCACAGAATATTCCTCAACGAGTTACTCCTATGATGTTGTTTTTGCATAGAAAGGTGAATCTTGGTATGGAATCGGGATGTAACATGGACTGTTTCAAAAGGGATGGAGGAATGAAGGTTCAAAACAAGTAGCCAAAATTTTCAAAATATTGTTTAGAATTACATAAACAAAGCATCATATTCTATACATATATGTACATACATACATATGTTTTTTTTATTTTTTTTATTTTTTTTTATTTTGAATAAAAATTTAATTTAGGTTTTTTGCTTGGTAGGGTGAACGATGATGTAGTTTATTACATTTCTCCTTGAGGTGCATTTATTTGATATGTCGTAGCATCTACTAGATTTTGGTTTTGTAGAAATGAAATGATTATTATTTCTCATTAATAGATTTCATCACGATATTTTTAAGGTTTTTTGTTTTTTATTTTTTGTTTTTTATAATTGAAATTTTTAAGGAAATTCATTATTTTTTTACGCTTCATGTTTCTTAACTATTAATTGTGTTATATTTTGGAAATTTACCACTTTGTTATTGTAATTTTGGAAATGTTGTAGCCCAATAATTATTCAAATTTTCATTTCTTATCACATATAATTTTGCAAGATTTTGGTTTACATTGTTTGAAAATTTAAAGAACCTTGATTTTGAAGATAATTAATTATTTAATAACAAATTCTGATAAAGGCTACGGTATTTTGAAGAATCACAATTAATTCTTAAAAAAATGATGTTTCTACCTTTTACTTTTTTTTTAGCTTAATTCTTAGACTTTACATTTCTAAAAATTGGTCTTCTCGAAAATCATGGTTCTCAAAACTAAGTTGTAACTTTTCAAAAACATCAAACTAGAATACCGCAAGGGAAAATGTAGTTTACTATGTCATACATTGACTCAAAATACTGATTTTTGGGATTGACAACATCGAATTCCATGTCATCAAAATTAGCAATTTCATTTTTCAGCTTCATTCTACAGTAACTGTTTGTTGTATTTCGTTTGTGTTCTCAGAAGAGAAATAGAAGAGTTCCTTCTTTTGTGATTTTGTATAGACTATCAAGACATTATCCTAACACAATGTAAGTTACGATATCCATTCTATAATCACAATGCATATTGTTGGAAGTTCAACAAAGATACATTTCAGCTCCAAGATGAAATGAAAAAAACTTGTTTCTGAACCTGAACACTATGATCTTAAAATATAATTTGTCATTCCAAATATTACTTATTTTTCATTCCAAATTTTTTTAGGGGACCCCTTTCAGCAAGATGACTACTAGATGTCTTCCTTTAGATTCATCAAAAATAGTTTCTCAAATAGTTCCTTCGTGATGTGAAAGGAACGACTGAAGTGAAATACCGGTGGACTCAGGCTGAGGAGACTGGGGTGAGAAGCAGCAACAGTTGCATGAAGCAATGAGCATGCAACTGCTGCTTTCCCAACATTGGGGAAGAAATTTATCATGCATAAGTTGGGTTGATGTGTTTTCATGTGACGAAGGGGCAGCAACTGGCATTAGGAATCATGCCGAACATGAATCATCGCAAGTAGAAGTAGCTCAAGCGAGTCAGCAAGCAGCCGCAGGGAGGCTCGACACTAACATGGATAGAATTCTACATTGAATTCAAGATCGTCATGATCAGGAAGCACAGCTGAACGCATGAATTGACCACTACAGTACTCCTTTCTCTCCAATCAATCATGCTGCAGCGGCAGCCGCAGCTCCATAAGAATTGGCAGCGGAGTCGAGAGTTGAATTCATGAACTTGGTCACTATCCATGGGGAATTCATTCTTGTTCCTGCAGCTGCTGTAGAATGTTGTGTTGTGTGTGCGGCCTGGGAAAGATCTCTGCAGACATAACTATGTGTGTATATATATTTGGACCAGCCGGAGATGTAACAAATGTGGGTCGAGGCAGCATGTCAATGAGTTAGACCATGGTGTACTTGTGGGAGGGCTTCTTGCCCATGCGCAGGAGGAGCTTGCGGCAGTAGTGCATCATTCCCCGCGACACCCCGGAGGCTCCCTTCTTCCATGATGAAGACGACGCCGACGCCGACGCCACGGGCAGTAGAGGTGGCCGGCACGAGCGGCAGAACGAGGAGTTGTAGCTACCGGGGCTGTTGCCTTCCACAATCACTCCTAGCCCGCGCCCACACGACACGCACTCCACCACCGCCTGCGCCACGCCGTACTTCTCCGAGTACGCCTTCGCCATTGCAGCGATGGCTTGCGCGTGGGCCGCGCCCTCCCGCACTGATTGGCTCTGCAGCTCTCTCTCCTCCTTCCCTAATTCCATTCCCATCAACCCCGCTGCTCCGCTGCCTTGCAAGCGGTCGTACCGCATCGACTGCACCGCACCTACTCTCGTGCCCGCTGATGTTCCTGCCGCGCGTTTCGGGTCATCCCTTTCTTCCCACAAACTGCAGCTCTTCGACTGCAGCGGAGAGTTGGCAGTGACTGTGGGTTGCCGTCGAGCGGATGGAGCCACTGCGGCACTCGTACTCGTGCTGCTGACTCGTAGCTGGGGTAGTGACCATTGTTTTGAATCATCTTGGAAACATGGGGCGAATCCTACCTTGCTGGGCTGTCTTGGATTTAGACCACCGATTGCCATGGCCATAGAGGTGGTGGGCAGTGCGGCGGGCGGTTGACCACCCAGAGTGGTTACATCGTGCATGGAAGAGCTTCGTTTGTGGGTGTAGTGACGCCTGTGTGTGCAGCTAGACTCAGTTCGGATAACCCCCTGCGATATCGATCCCACTGCTCCCCCATTGCTATTACTCCTGAAGCTGCTGCTTTGTAATTCTGATCCCATGGTGGAGCGTGGCCTCTGCCAATTATTCCCTGCTACAATTTCACCCATGAACAAATTCATTGCCTGTATACAAATTGGAAAGTAAATACAAAAGGTTCAGGCTCGCACCGTAATCTGGGTAAACGAAAAGCCTAATAAAATCTTTAAATCAATGCCCAACGTGGCAGATGTTAGGATAGGATGAACTACTCATGGTTCATGATGGGAGCTATGTTCATATCCAACCATAGCTGGGCACGGCGTGAAGGGTGCTTACCAGAAAAGAAGGTGGAATGAGGCTCGCCACCGTCAGTGTCCCTGACTATTCGAGCTCCCCACGATTGTGACATGGAGCTAACACCTCGGGGCAGTGGGTCGGCAATGTCATGATGCGTCTCCCTCAGAGAGCTCAGCTTCTTGAGAGCATCCGTGAGCACACTGTGCGAGGACGAAGAGAACACATCGTCTCCATGGTCGGGTTTGAGACCATGGGCTGGGGGAGACAGTTTCAGACTATTCCACTTGCCAGGAGCACTAGGTTCAACGACGTCGTCATCCAGGGAGAGCGTGGTGGACGCCACTTCTAGTTTTCCGCCATCCCATGACTCACATTGCTCTGGAAGGGAGCTAGTTGACCTGAGTCTGGCGTACTTCTTCATGTTGCTGAAGCTGGAGAAATTGGTCTTCCGCAGTACATTTCCTATGAGCTTGACCTTACGACCCCTTGGACCTGCATGACCGCGACTCTAGCTGTGCTCTGGACACCGACCAAAAAACACACACATTCAAGCTCTATGGTGGCATTACAAATTCAGTTCTGAACAAGATGGATTACATTTCGAGACTGTCCCGGCCAGCTTCAAAGAACCTGAATGTATCCGAACTCTGAACCATCGAATAGCTAGCCAATAGTCCTTGCAATGCACTCTCTAAGACAGAGACGGCACTCTTTCACGGAACGAACAATTAGATGGTACTGAAAATATTCTAGTAGCGGCGTTAGATCTAGATCAATCCACACATCAGATCAAAACCAAGAAACAGGCTGCTAGACCTGCTGTAATAAGAGAAAATGACCATCGAAGCTGACTAACCTGGAGTAGAGTCTAGAGATGCAAACCATGTATGTAGAATCTTGTAACTTCCTTTGCCGAGTAGATGAGAGTAGTCCGAAATACAATACTGGGACGTAGCTGCAATGACGAGCTCAGACTTGGCGCTAGGCATGGACTCTGAGAGATGGGGGGAGGGAATTGAAATGTTGAAACCTTTGAAAGGTTTGAATGTAGTGGAGGCCGAGTTGAATAGTCAGTTAGCTGCCTCACTTGAGTGATGATGACTCAATGATGGATCCAGTATTGGGTGCTTGAGGCTGAGATAATTAATGGTATTTGTACCGTCACCTGGGTGGAGATTTGAAGATCAATCGGGCGTCGGCTGGGTTGCACTTAGGGACACATGTGGCGTTTTATTATGAGTGATTAATGTGACTGAAGCTAAGGATCCGTTCGCGCCTTTCAACCGTCACGCCATTCATGTCTCTGCTCCTCGTCTGCTCCCTCGCAGCTGATAACCTGATACTTCTCTCTGCACACTCCCTTTGACTCATTCGTAGCCTCCATCTGCCTGTTCCTGACATGGATACAGTTGACTGCAGGTATGCACATTTACTCTGCTCGACGCACTTTTGAATGCTCTGTTGACTGGTTTCTCATCCAATTTGAACTGGTACAGTGGGACTAAACTAGTAGGCTACTCAAAGGGAGGTCATTCGATTTTTATTCAAAATCAACGCAGGCAATCAGACCAGTGATACCACTTAGGCCAAAATGAGCCCACTAGTGGATTCATATGTAGCCACGTCTATGATTGCACTTGAGCTTCCGATTCCTAAGTGTATTATTACTCTCATCATGCTTTCAAACATAAGACCCAAGTGACATGCTCGTGATCTCAGTAGATATAAGGAAATAAAGTGCACGCAGAAAAACTACATATATGCGAAGATGAAGAGGAATGGGGGTCCAATACTAGTACAGTGCTCATGGCTTCATGAAATAAATTAACATACAGATATGATCATGTTGGTTGAATAATACCTATGCTAACTGATCCCCCAAGTGCCGACTCTGCTTAATATCATTTTACATTGCAGACTACCACATCCCAAGTGACATTTACAATTCTGTTTCCTACGAAGTATACCTGCACTCGTTCACTTTGAGTCAATGCCCAAGAGCCACTCTGAATGTATGTTGGTGCACCCAAAGTTGCCCGCAACACGATTACTATACTCGACCTGTCCACATTAGTTCAGTATAGCGACTGAAACTGAACTAGCCCCTAGTATCATAGTGTACATGGGCTACACTTTATTGACCGGGTAGAATCCACCGCTGCACACCTAGCTGATGGAGAAAAAAGAATGTAGAAGCCTAGAGACTAGTTTTGCACAGCCAGCCTTTTCAAGTGCTCCATAAACACTTGCAAACTAACATCATCAGTGAAAATAATATCTCCTCCAGGGGCAGGCCCATTGGCTGAGTTATATGTAGCGGAAGGGTTCAATTTCGCAAGTAGGAAACGAGCTTGTGACCCATGTTGGTCACACACAACTAACCTCGGAACAGGAAACCGCTCCTTGATAATAACCTGGGCATCCTCTTGCGGCGCTTGTAGCAGCTGAGCAAAAGCTGCATGTTCTTGGTGCTTATGGTAGCCTGCATTCCTCCATTGTGCTATTGTCATCCCATGAAAAACAACTACACTGAAGTATGAGTCTAAAAGGAGGATTCGGTCAGCAGCAATAGATGCAACATCCAGAAGCGCAGGCTCCGGCGGTGAATTGAACGAGTAAGCTAAGAGCGATGGCTGGATCATGACTAACGAGTTGGTTACTGTTTCCCGGTACAACACCATTCGGAAATACGCTGTTTCATCAGGGCTGTTGTTGAAGACTTGTACGAATTGAGACCGTCGCAAATTGAACATAAACTGAGGGAATATGGCAATGTTGGGAGCAAAGTTGAAAGAATGTGCGTCGTCTTTTCTGTAATCCCCAAACTTGGATGCTAAGCGAATGAGCGATCGATCAAGCCACCGCGTAGCATCAAACCCTTCTTCTATTTCCATTTTGTGCGAAGCTAAACGTGCCATGACCACAGCGGCAGCTTCCTGATCGAAGCTACCAACCAGCTCTTCCACTCCACCTGGTGAGGCTGCTTCAACCCACCTCCTAGTAACAGTTGTGACGCGAATTCGCATATCCCCTTGATGGTGCTGATAGAAGGTCAGAAACTGGAGGTAAAATTGCTGGCCGATTGCTGTTGTAGGCCCAGATTGTGTCGTTGGGTTGATATCATAAAACACAGTCAACGTTGTACTCCGATCCAATCCACTCAATTTCCAAGCTGTAGTGCCGCCTTGTCCAATCACTGTGTCCGAACAAGACAGGCCCTTTTTCTCCAGCGATGCACAAGGACCAATTATTCCCTGTACCTTAATCTCCTTAGAGCAACTAACTTCAAAGATGCCATTGAATGACAACTGCAGTGCGTGGTCCCCTGAGTCAAACACCCGTTTGAACGAGTCTCTGAATACAGGATGGCCAAAACTCTCAGCTAACACTACTAGACCGCCCGTTTTCTCAATCGCCACCTTCATCTCAGCTATCCCAACCTGCATCGTGCACATGAGGAGAGACTGGTCACAAAACCAAAACAAAAAAAAAAAAAAAAAAAAAAAAAAACCAGCAGTCGTACCAGCAACGGTGAAATAAAAAAATCTAGGGTTTCCACTTGCTAGGTACCGCTTGACTAAAAGCCAATTCTACAAGAGAAACCCGAACCATAGACAGATCGCAAAAAAACAATTATTATTTCTGAAGCTGGAAGAGTTGTACAGTAAGACACTCACTTGATCAAGAGCACAAGCAAAGAGATCCAAAACGTGGCCTTGCACCACCAGTTGTTTCGCCAATCCTTCGTAAAATTTAACGGCCTTGTGATAGAACGGCACTGCGTCTTTATCAATATCCTTGTGTGATCGAATGGGATCCGAAAGCTCCTTGGCAACAATGGTGCCCGATCCGACAGTGCACGGGCCGCCGACAAACGCCATAATTCGAGCTCCCGTCCCTGGAACGCACGCTCCGAGAAGCCCTGCTGCCACTGTCAACGCCGTGCCAGTGCACCGAGCAGCCCTTTGGTCCGAGGGGAAAGGCCATGCATCCTTCTGTAGCTCGTCCAGCAGAGTATTGAGCGTGAATTCACAGTCCGACGCCGGAAGCAGAAACCTATTAACACTGGAAGCAGAGATACCCTCGCCGATTCCAGCAATCACTCCAACAGGCTGCGGGTGCGCTCCGCGTTGCAACCCGCCTGCCGCCCGATTAGTGAGGCCCAGCTGTTCCAGAATTTGCTCCTTGGACACGTCCTTGGAGCCACGAAACACATACGACTTGGGGCACTCCGGAAACCCTAGCTCGTGCACATGCACCTGCGCCCCGAACGTGATCAGACCGACCAAGGAATTCTCCGGCACCAGTGTGAGGGCCTGGGAGAGAGACGCCTTCAGGTACCCGAGCTCCTCCTCGATCAAACACGTATCCAGCAAGAAGAGAAACACGGGCGGCAATCCTCGCTCGCTTGCCATCTTGTACTCGACACTGGCGCATTGCGGGTACAGCTCCCCGGGCTGATTGGTGGGCGAGATGGAGGCGTAGTGCGGCGGGAAGTGGCAGCGCTGGTAGCAGAAGGGGCAGATCCAGATCTTGGCATCGAAATCCACGCGACAGAAGGGATTCAAGACCGCTCGGCACGTCTTGCATCGCAGCGGCGGGTACGGCAGCACGTTCACCGTCGGCGTCGCCGTGCTCGCCCCTCCATGCAAAGGTGTCACGATGGCCGCAAACGGCACAGCGCACTTGGCCGCTTCTATCTTAGTGCTAGGCCACGCGTTCCACGGCATGCGCACCCCCGTCGCCGCCTCCACCTCTGCAAATTCCGCCATCGCCACCCACGCTTGGCGACGATTTGCCCACACTTGCTGCCAAACCCACCCAACAACCCTTCACGCCAACAATCACTAGCCCCCCTCTCTCACTCGCACACACAAAGAGACACACGCTGCCTCTCACGACAACAAACCACAACCTAAGTTACACAATCAAAAACTCCTGCAGCTTCAAGTGGACTAGAGGAATTGTCATCAAAGTTAGTACAGCAAGGGGACGGAGCAGCAGCAGCAGCTGCAAGACCTCCGACCGAGTCCTCCGTTGTGCCCAACTCTAAGCTAAGTTAGTGTGATATATTGAACTCAAGGCCAGGTACTCGCAAGTGCCGATGCAGCGCAGTAATGGTAGTATGTATTATTCCCTTCCGTTGCCGTGACGGAGCCCACGGGAGGGTCGGTGAGCCCACGAGAGGGAGTGACCCGGTCGTGTCATGGTGTGACGAGTCATGCGTTCGTGAAGCCTTTTGACGAAGGCCTGTTTGTCTTCCTGCCTGCCTGCCAGTTATGTTAACTTGGTCAGTGCCGAGGTTGGTGCGGCGACGACTGATGACTAGCGAGGAAGCGTTCCTGGTGTCCTTGTGAAGGCGCAGCAGCCGTGTTTGGTTATTTTTACCGTTCCTGCCAGCTGCTGCTCTTGCGCATCCAACGTGAGCGAGAGTGTCCACACCGCCATTTGGACCACCTCCACCTCCGCCTCCGCAGCGCCGCTGTGGCATCTACGTTGCTGCGTTAAGTCCCCTATTTCCTCGCTGCGGCATCTGCTAATTACGGTGCTCCTTTTACACTGTAAATGCGTCGGTGTGACTCGGAGGGTAGCGATAGATTGTAGCTTGGAATATGAGAATTTGAGAAATATTGAGTTTTCAGAGATTTAACACGTAATTCAGTATTGTTTCTGGAGCCCCGGACAGAGCCCGGTCGACCATTTTGCACTGAAGGATGAGAGCACATTGCAGCCAGCCTGTCGAATGGAATACACTGCGACGAAGTGATGCTACTGACTTGTGATTTAAGGCAGCCGCAGATTAGTTAAAAGTGTAAATTGTTGTTTATTTTCTGATAAGTAACTCATCATTCAAGTATACAACTGGCATGGGGGGCCAGAAAGGACCGCAACGTGTGGGTCACTGTATCAGCACACTCTCGACGACAAATTCACCACCAGGAATGACCGCCTGAGCCTCCATTTTAGTGCCTCCATTTCTTCATGTACCCTTCCTCCATGGGAGGTTCTAGAAATCCACGGAACTGTGCCAACAAACCCAAAGAGCTGTCAGCACCTATATTTTACTCCTTATTTTACACTTAAATACATAAGATCTACATCATCACTGTTCTTGAGGAATGCTCGTTCATTTGTCAAACACAAGGTTTGTCACAAACCAGCTAACTCCCAAAAATATCGGTGGCTTGTCAACTTATTGGAGGGTTGCGTTCTCTCAAAATTGTTGTGGAAGTATAGTACCTGACTCCCATCGGCCAGCCACCGTGCACCGTAGCCATCCGCAACACGAATTTCGAATAATGGAATGGGGGCCAGATGAATATTCATCCATACTGTGTGCATCATCAAGCGATGTAAGGTGCTCTCTGCGAGCTTGTTCTTTTCAGCCTCTGCGCTTCAACCAAAGATTCTACCAGACTTTAAACGCTTCATTTCCTCGGAACAAACTAACTTCATCAGCGTGAGAAAACATGTGTATCGATACAGTATGGACAGAAGAATTCTGCCGAAAGAGTGAAAGGGCGTACCCGTCCCAGTTATGCTTCCCCACCAGCCATCAAGGCTGCGTGGGACATGCTTCGCAAGCGCTCGCGCCCCAACAGTTATCCGACAGCCTGCAACCTCCACCCCTCCCACATTTCCATTTTTCAACTTGGACAAGACCAACTAGCGAATTATGCAGTCACCAGTTTTCAGAGTAAAAGGCAAGGATCACTAGCAACATCGTTCAGACTGCCAAGTCCACAAGCTGCATCGAAATAAATTGCCTCACTTTCAAGCTGACGAATAGAACCTTCTCCAAAGTCATTGTCATGAACAATATAACACGATTCAGTTGCAAAGCTTTTAGATCACAAATTTCGATGCGTTCTAATGTTTTCATGCTGCGAAAGACGAGCAATGTTAATCATATGAGACGTAACCAAGACTTACATCCGGATTCTGCAGAGCTGAGAATGAGTCAACTAGGAGTGACTTGGGGGGTGGCAGAGCTTCTTTGACAGTACCGATCGTAGTTCGCAAGCCTAGTAAAGCTCTCACTCCATCCATTCCAAGTGCCTGCAAGGCCCTCGTGAATGAAACCAACATGCCCCAAACGATTCATGGTTATCTACCAGCCTAAAAGCGACAACCACAGATCCACAAGGACAAGTTGGTAGTCTCACAGATTTGAAAGATTGCAAGAGCAAAAGGAGACTCACATTAAGGATGCCAGCTAAGAGGTCAACAGGGTCTTTCTGCGCAGGGCGAACCACATGAACACCCAACACCCCATGTGCTTGCTCCTTTGCCTCAGTATAAAATTTCCTATAAACCTTCACACCTGCCACAAGGAACGGGACACAAAGGTTCAAGGCATTTAAAAGTCGCTGGCGGTGTCTTCCTCCGCATAATTGCAATATTAAAATGCAGTACTGATACCATACCAAGAGAACGATTAAAATTAAGAGTAGTAGTTGAGGTGAGCCATACGAACTCAGCTGAAGAGTTTTAACAGTACCTTCACTGATAGAGTCGACTCCCGGAAGAACTTTGAGTAGACCCTCTACCTCGATCATGGATCGGAAAGTTGGATACCAGTGAACTTCCTGAAAAGGAAAACAAAAATTCTTGAGGATACAGACGTAGGCACTACCAAAACACTGTTTCATCAATCTCGTGCACAGTCCTCGATCAGTCTTTAGATAAGTTCGCAACAGAATGCTTGCACTGAATTGTCCCAAATCAACACTTTCAAAATAGAAATATTATATAGAGAACCTTCTCAAACGAGTACAGTGAGGTTTAACGACTTTCTGATGATTGAGAAAGTAAAGAACAAGACGGTGATGATAGACCCATAAAGCAAGAAGCAAATACTAGACATAAACCAAGGCATGTCTGTGAGAATCCGAGGGAAAAGACCTTGATTTGAAGTAGAAAGCTCTCGTTCACTAGAATCAAATCTCCACCCCGCAAACTGCAAAATGCGGAATATCCATATCAAAATCGGGCTACGGTGCTAACTCCAGAATAACAGTTCAGCGTGAACATTTACATTTAAATGCATTGCCCGGTACATGATGTGTAAGTGTTGCTCATACCTCCTGTATGAGTCAGTTGCACAACGACCTTCCACAGTTTTGAATCCATCTGGAGCAATTTACAGTCCCAGGTATCGTGTCAAAAAGAACTCTTGAATTCCATCAGCAGCAACATCTGTACGCAGTCTCTCCCTTTAACACTCTTGAGCGGCCAGTTTAATAAAGTAAGTAGATTAAATGTTTTTGATCGGAAATCATGGCAAAGTAAAGGCTAAGGAAGGCAAAGGCCGTACCCTTAAGAAGCGAAGAGTAAGGCTCTTGCACGTCAAGCTGAATTGCGATTCCTTGCCACAACTAAACACACCAAAGGTCCAACAAGGGTCAAGAATCGAGGTTAAAAAAACACACACACACACACACACCACCTCCAATAGGCTAATGGAGGCAATCGTTTTTGGACAACAGCATCGACCGCTTGATGTACGGGAAACAATCCAGTGCCTATCTCTGGGTTGAAACACTAAGTTACGAAAGGTGAAATCTGGTGGAAGCGGACCAATCACCTCGATTAGAGCAGAGCCCTGGGTCACAACTGTTTCAGTCCACGCATCCAACATCGACTTCCAAAACTCATCCTCGTTGATACCTGCAATAGGCGCCAGGTTGCGTGGGAAGCGTCTCTCACAGATCCATCTATGCAAGGCCAACGCCAGATGCACATACAAGGGATGCACAGGCAAGCCCTCAACGATCGTATCCTCCGTCCCATCTGCCTCCAAAGAGAAAAGCAAAAAACTCTCAACTCAGACGGCGCTGCGAACATCCCTTCACCATCAACATTCTCGAAACCCCACATCACGAAACCAGCAGCACTTGCAACTGGTCAGGAAAAAAAGCTCAGGAACAAGGTAGCACATTTCCTTAAAAGGCAACCCCAATTTTTAGGGTATGAAGCAACATCAATGAAGAAAGAAACATGAGGAGACTGTCACCAAACAGACACCTCACCGGCTGCAAAACCACCACCTAAAGCCTCCTTACCCTGCTCTGCCAAATTGGGAGACTGGTGCTGCAGCAGCCCTTGACAGAAGTGAGGAGGCAGATTCAGGGACCCTGATCGCAAAAGCGAATGGCAGAGCGAGGTGAGGCATTGCAAGGGATCGCATGCGGGTGTGGAATGCGGAGGAGAGTCGGGGATTGCAACCTGCAAATCTGCGGAATCATGAGAGCATGAATCCAGAGCAGCAGCTGTGTCCATGGCAAGCTTACTGGGGCATCCAGATTCATCAGCCGCGGCTTCCTCCTACTCAGGCTGTTCGAAAGCTCGAAGCTGACATACCTCAATTCAGTTCGGTACCAAAGAGTCCTGCGGAGAGGCGACCCAACCTCGAAAAACTCGCGCGCTGCGGCATCCGCAAGGAACGAGGAAGTGTGCGACTCGAGTCGGCAAGCAACATTCATACAAAGCACCCTCGCATCATGTACCGTACGTCAATAGGAGGTTCGTTCATAAATATTATTTTTTAAAAAGAAAACCAAAGAAATGAAAATTTTATGGATGGAAGAACGGCAATATGAGAAATTATTTTATGTGATATTTGTTTATTTGTAATCCATCTAAGACTATATTTAGTGATTTGTTTTTAAAAAACAAAAATTGAAAATTAATTTTTGGAGAGGCGAACCTTATTTTTCTAAAAAATAAATATTTGTTTGAGAATGAAAAAATCTATCATCAACGTATGGTGTCATAGTTAGTTATTGAGGGCCAGTTTTATGTTTGGGGCCGGATAGAGAAGTGGCCCAAAGTTTTCAAATTTCAATCAATAGGATTGCTCAGTTTTTTTGAAATCCTCTTAAAGGGCTTTAGACAAGGACTGGACCGAAACTTTGATTTATCATCTGTCACATCTTATGTGACATTGTTTTGGCGCCAAAATATTTAAGCTCGTCTTATGCAATCAAGAAAAGGTTTCTTTTGGCCCAAACTGTCAACTTCGACGTGGACTTGAGGCCAGATTGGACGTTCAAATCATTCTAAATCATATCTACCATATGTCCAAGCCCTGTGTATAAAGTGGGTTTAACTAGAAGTACTAGTAATTGAAAAAATGAAATTAGACCTTCAATAACTAATCGTAATGGTATCAATTTTCATTACCCATTTTTGGTGTTAGTGTCTCATCAATGGTTTGTTAATACTTGAACACTCATTATTATTGGAGCCAGTTATTGACAATTTCATAAGCAGCTATCCATCAGTTATTGGCACCTCTAGTTTTAAGACCTAAAATATTAAAAGAAAATTCAATATAACTTGAAAAAATTCAATTTTTTTAATTCATATTTTTTACATTTATTTGATCCTAGTGTATTTTGATCTCACCCCCTCTCCCATTTAATCAACAAAAGGGCTTCATTTTTGTCATTTTTGGCCCCTTTACCTAGAATTCTGTTTCAAAAATATACCATGAGTTTTGATTTATTGTCTTAATAAGAGATGTCTAAGTAGATGAAACAACTCTTTGTAATGTAACAAAACTTCAAATATTCTAGAATAATTATATTCCTAAGAGAGAGTTAGAAGGTGAGTTAGAATATAAACTCTCATAATTGGGCAAAACAATTTCACCTTCCTTTGATAACGCACTTGCCAATGTCAATGGTGACACTCCTTGTTGTTCTTTACCTCAAATAATTAAAGGCATGGAAGAACTTGGTGGTCTCTCAATTAAAATTATATTAAAAATAAAAATAAAATTAAAATCCAGTTTGTTGTTATTTTATCCTTCAAAACTTAATTTAATCTTGAATTTGAGACCACCAAGCACTTGCTCACCAAATACAGAGATGCCACAAAGGTCTCCTAGAGTCTATTAGCTATTTAGACTAAATAAATTTGATTAAAACTCATGGTAACTAATCCAAGACTTTACTGAGCTTTTGAAGTATATTTGCATTTTATTTTTAATGATTCTTGGTTCATCGTCAATTATTCTTATTTTTCCTGCAATTCAACCAAATTTTATTTTCTAGATTAATTATATGAATTTTTAATATGTTTTCTACACTAATGACTGTGGTATATAATGATGGCAAGAAACCTTAATCAGTGTCAACACAAATTTTGTGACTTTTAGCTTAGCGTTCTTATCAATTCATTGTATGAAGTTTTCATTATACTTTCCTTCCAATTTTTAATGGAATTTATATGTCCGGTATACACCATCACATAGAGTTATTGTACCTTCATTATCAGTGATTGTTTATTTTGTTTTGGCAATATCCATAATGATATCTACATTATAAACAATATCCATCATGTATCTACATCACAAATGATACCATTACATATCTACATCATAAAAAATAACCATCATGATATCTACAACATAAACTATACCTATCACGTATTTATATCACAAACAATATCCATTACATACCTTCATCACAAACAATATCAATTGCGTGTAGTTATATCAGCAGTCTAGTGGTACTATGCCATCATGGATTGAATCAAGTAACTTTTGTTCTTCTCTAATGTCTAAATCAACTTGTCCGATTCAAGAGCAATAATTAGTACACTTCTCTTCCATACCAATTGATTTGTACTTTGTTTTTCTTGAAGTATGTCAAAAATACTACCCATCCAATATTATCAAGTTATTTTTCAAGATGTATTTATCAAGCACCTTTGTCTTGATGTAATATATGCAATGTTAATATTATCTTTTTGTATTGACAAGGTTTTGATAATCTGGAGTATATAAACTTGTTCACCAATAATATTACAAGTTTTTATAGAAAATTAACAAGACCTTCGCGTTTAATTGTTAGAAGTTGAAGTGTAGATGAAGCAAAACTATTTGATTGAAGTGAAATAAGCATTTTGACAAAAATTTGACTATAGTGTATAAGTTGTAGTAAAGGAAGTGTCATTCTAATTACAAGTTGAAAATCTAAGCATGAGAACCAAAACTTCAGTTCCATGTGTAATTTTTGAGCTAGAGCCTTAATTACAAGTCTATACAGTAAACAATAAACCTTGCAAGTTTGATAAAAAAAAATATACATTATAAAATTTAAGCAGCTACTGAATTACTTTAAATCCTTGAAATTTCAAAAAATATTGAGGTTTTCAAATTTGAAACACTAATATTATAAATCATAATATTGTGGTCACTAGTTTCATCTAAATTGATCTTGGCTGATAGATGATTGTTGATTTACTATTATTATTTATGAGTTGATGGAGTTTCAACCAAAGTCCTTTGATTCTCACTTTGAATGAGGATATGACAATCTAACTCTGTAAGTTGCTAGCGAATAGAAGAGATTGGTTGTAAAGCACATGGAGTAGCCGGTCAATTGCCCAAGCAATATGTTGGAAATAAGACAAACACAGTAAGTGTGGAGATGTTTTGGAATCAAGCAAAAGTACATCCAATGGAAGCATTGAAGGCTGTTAGAATGAGAATGGAACTTACAATGGATGAGGACATAAGGACAAATACAATGCCTTTAAGTAATATGGATAGACATGTACAATCAAAGAAAGCACATGGATACAATCAATGGTTACAAATCTATATACTTCACAATATATGTTCAAATGTTGCCAAATGACTTTGGCGCACCTCATACATTAAAAAGAAAATTGTGAATCATTTTTACTAGTATTTTTAGGTGTTTCAATCAATCAAAAACAAATTATGACCAAAATTTAAAGTGTACATGCTATTGTGCACTTTTAACAAAATGGATGTTTTAACTTACAACTTATTGTTACTCTTACTTTCACTCATACTCCAATGCTTATACTTAAAAGCAAATCAAGCTATAAAGTTAATGGTATCAATTTGGTTGCATTTTTGCATTTTTATTTTTAATTTACATGAAACTTAATGTTTTGTTTTTATATTTACAACTTTCTCTAGCGAAACAAGAATAAATTTACTTAAATTGATCAAATATTAATATGAAGAACTTGTACAAATCTAACGCATGAAGTTAGTGTTTATCATAGTCAATGCATGGAGTTAGTGTTTACCAAAAAATGACATGTTATATTCCATAGAAGTATTGGAAAATGCTCATTTTTTGCATTTTTGACACACTAACTTCAAAAATCATAGAAAATTCATACTTTGTCCAATTTGCATGTATGATAGCATTTCATAAACCTTTGAACTAACAGTACTACATGGTTTGATGCTCATTTATATATGTATAAATATATATATAAAATATCATGTATGCATAAGTATGAAATGTGAACACATTCATTACAAGTTTAGATTTTGAGTATCATTCTCTGAATTCTAATAACTTGTTGTGAAGATGTTGAGTTCTTTTTGAAAAGGCAAGGAAGTTTAAATTTGAACACTATAGCAAAGAATTATCAACGGATGAAGTTATATATGAAGTATGCACAAAAGTATGTTCAGTGTTTGAATTTAAAA
The DNA here is from genome assembly GCA_014871385.1 of Ceratodon purpureus. NCBI lineage: Eukaryota > Viridiplantae > Streptophyta > Bryopsida > Pseudoditrichales > Ditrichaceae > Ceratodon > Ceratodon purpureus. The sequence continues at coordinate 1,377,437 of CM026421.1, read as the reverse complement.
TAATTAAAAGCTTGATTGGGCCAAATTTGGTGAATGAAATGTTTGTTTTCACCTTCTTTTGGTTTTCTACCTTAATCCTTTAGGGTTTGATTTCAAAATTGTTTTCAAGAATTCATTATAAAATCTTTGATGAAAAATAAAAATGGAGTTGACGCACTAAATAAAGTTGTAAATGTTAATTTGACAATAACATCTGTATTTATGGTTGGGTTCATCATATTTATTACTAATAAATTTTAAATATATTTGCAATTTTTTTTCTTGAAATATAATATAAAATCCAAAATCAACACAAAAAAAATGAAAAAACATTGTAATGAAATTGGAACAACATCTACTACAAGATGGTATTGTTTCCATTATTTGATTCTACTTATTATGGAAAATCAAGTGTAAATGTCCCACTTTTTAAATCAAGAATGAAACTTGACATAAATCACATCTGCAAGTTTTTTCAAAATCCACATTATTTCAATTTTGAAGACCTATACCTTACAAGTGGTAGTTAACTAGCACAAAAATCAAAAGAAATTTGATTGGATGCAAAACATTACTATATATGGTGAAATGACGCAACATAAAATCACCGAGCATTTAGAATGTAGAGGCTAAAACGGGTTAATTTACTATGACAAACGAGGGTAAATTATCCCTACAAATAATCATTTAATCTTTTATTAAAATTTCTCACTCTTTTTGACTTTGTGCGCACACTATTATCCTCTATTACTCTCTTTCCTTTGGCACTCACTTTCTTTTGGTATTATCCTCTATTACTTTCTTTCCTTGGGTACTCTCTTTCTTTTGGTATCTCCTTGAGGCTCACTTCCTTCAATTCTTCTTACATTGAGCTCCTCATCATCACGTAAAAGATACTCTTCATTTTCAGTATTGCTAATTTCTACAACAGTTAGGTCTTCATCACCTTCATTCATCATCTTTGAATATTTTTGTTCTTCCTCATTAATGATAGAATCGTTGTCATCATTGTCATCATGTACTTTAGTAGTAGGGTCAACACAGTGTCCATCACTTCTTTGAGCGATATTGACATTTTGTTTAGATGAAAGTGTTATTGCCTTCATTTTTCTACGTAGGTGGAATTGTGAGCTCACGTTCTATATCGCATTCCAATTTAGGGCTACTCAATCTTGATACGTATTGTCTTTCAGGGCTCCTTGGTTTGATATCCATTTATATCCAATTTGGATCTTCAAGATGTATATCGCATTCCAACTTAGGGCTACTCAATCTTGATACGTATTGTCTTTCAGGGCTCCTTGGTTTGATATCCATTTATATCCAATTTGGATCTTCAAGATGTATGCTTGGCGAATCATATGTGGCTCAGTGCATGGATTCCCATAATTTCTTGATCGCGGAATATTTCTTTTGAAGATGCATTAAACAACGTGAAACCATAGCCATCACTCTTGATTGATGTGTTGAGCCTTACTTGGGCATATCCAAATGATTTGCACATTATAAATGTTTTCTTTAAGTGTATAAAATCAATTTTTCAAAAATTTCTTCAATGAATCCAATAAACTCTTCAACAACTTCCGTACTTGAGTCTCTAGAATTTGAGTTGATATTCATGAGAAATCGACATATTATAACAGATTTATCACATAATTTTTAGCATCAGCCGCCTTTATGTAAAGAGTTGGCTTTAATGTAGAATCCATTATAGGATGTACTAAGAAGTTGGACATACGTTGGTTATAGCATGAATTTCTTCTTGAATATCTTCTCGATCACTATTTTTATCCTTGGTATGTGAAGATAGCCACTCATGGAATTTTAGCTCTTGCAACTTAAAAGGATATTGGAGCCTAGTTTTTTTTTTTTTTTTTAATGCTGAATTATAGACCACTCCATTTTGAATTTATCACGAGCCTTTCCTACATTTTTAGTATGCTACTCAAAGTACCTTTACAATAGACAAATTTCAAATCACAACATTATACACTATACATGTAGGCATGAGATAATGGAAATCAATTCTACAAACACAAAATTCTGACAACTACATATATCATGAAAGATTGAACTTACAAGCAATAAGGCGCCACCATCTTTGAATTGCTCAACATGTAATTTACATGCTTTTGTGTTTCATGAGACAAATTAATTTTTTACTTCCTATGTGTTGAAATCTTATTGGGTTGATTGCATCATTTTTAAAATCTCCACCTTCCTCACATCCTCTCAATCACTACTACACTCATGCGTGCCCTAGAAATTCCAACAATTAACCTTTGTTCATAGTGCAATTTATAAAAGAACTCAATACAAGTCGTGTTTTACAAGGAGATTTAGGTCTTTCTTTACATCTTGTACAAGTTCCTGGGAATTCTTATGAAACTTTCTCCAAAGGAGAGGTTCATCAGAAATCCTAGCAATGCCTAGGATGGAGGAGGATACAAAATTGAGAACTGAAAAAAAAAATTACAGTACCTTGGACTGTATCAATATCTTTTTTTGGTACTGCCAATGACTATTGAATGTCACGAGCACTTGACTTGAAAGAAGGGTGATCACTTACTAATTCCTTTAATTTATGTTCAATTTTTTGCTGATTGCCTTTTAGCAATGTGTTGTCCAACTAGAGTTTCTCGACATCAAAAGCTACGCTTTCAAGTAGTGAACTCATTTTTATAAACATTTTTCTCAATCCGTAATGAACTGGAAGAGTTTCATAACCGACGCCTTGCTCCACATAGAAACATCCGCTGTCGCCGTCGCGTCTCCTCATGCTAGAGGTTTCCGCTGAAATCCTTAAACTAATGTCTGATTTTTTCCTATTTATTATACATGGTAATTAAAGGATATACTATAAGAGGAATCTCATATCTGTGTACAACCAATAGGATTCACTAATGCTAACCATATTATTCACAAAACTTTTCAATACCTTCAAGTATCTTTTTACTACACACATCCAATGTGTATGTTTGCCCTATACAAAATAATTTCTAATGGTGAAATTAGTTGGAGGTAATTCATGTACTAAAAGGCACAATGTTTTACTAGCATCAGGCACAAGCATTGGAAACTCAATTGGATTTAATTCAGGTGCATTTACATGTTAAAAAACTCGACACAACCACAAAATTGCTCTTTGCGGGCCTAGTTGTAAGAAACCTCTTAATGCCAAAGTAATCATATGTTGCATTAATATATGATAATTAGGAGATTTCAAGTGTTGCAACTTATTGTCGGATCCAAAGTAACTATAGATGTTAGCTTAAAAATTGGACGGAAATTTTAAGGAACGTACTCTGACAATGAATCTTGATTTTTTAGCATCATCCAAAATCCATGGTGCGTTCGGTTGAAACGCTTTGATTTGAGTAGGATTTGCCTTAGCTGGAGTTTGTTTAATATTTCTTAACCATAGTTTGTTTTTGATGTTGAACTTTTGTAAATCTTCCATGACAACCCTTGAATTGTTCTCACAAAGCAAGAGCATCATAATATTATGACACACATTTCTTTCAATGTGCATCCCATCAACAAGATGACAAATAATTCAATCTTTTCAATAGTCCAATTTAAAAAATATTAACCTTTTTTTTATGACCGTATTGTTTCCTTTGCTTTATTCGATTCATACCTTCCGAGATAGTACTTGAGGGGGTTCTCTCAACTCTTGTTCATATTGCAAAAGTTGTTGATTCTTTCCTATAGAAATGGTCAAGCTCAAGGAGATCGTGGTAATTGGTGAAAACGTATTTTTTTAATGCTTTTGAATACCTTCCATTTGACCAATCACCGCAAACAAGACATGAGTTGTAACCACAAACTTGAGAGTGCTCGGTTAATCCATATCCCAGTAGGTCATGAATGACCCACATACAAATTGCACGGATGTTTACATTTTTTTTTTGCAATTTAAGATCAAATAAAAAATATAAGTTAATTAATTTTCAGTTACCTTCTCTTTGAACAAATGTAAAAACTTAAAAAGTAATTTATTGGACATATGTAAATCAACCTTATCATTATATTTCTTATCACTATACCACTTTTGGAGTTGAGAGGTGTAAAAAAGGGAATATTTAATAAACAAATACTATTGAAGTGCCCATAGTGCATGGAGTGCAAAATATCATAAATTATTAAAGAAACAAAATAATTAGATAGACTTACCAATTGGTCTTGAGACATCTTCTTCAACAACTCCGTTCCACATTGCAATGTAAACATCGATGAGGGGCTAAAAAAAACATCTAAATCTTGAAAATGTTTTTTTCTTAGAATGAAGAGTGTCAGCATCATTTGGAAGGGTTTACTTATGAGTTCAACTTGAAAATTACAATTTAAAACTAAAACGGCCCATGTGATCCATTTTGTTGATAATAACTTGTACGGATTTATACCATCAATTGCAAGTCCAATGTGTATATTTACAGTCTCTTTATTTTTAAACTCTAAAACATTACATATGTATTTTCAAGCAATTGAATAACTTGAATACCGCCAAAGGCCGTAAGAACACTTAGCTTTTTTTATATCCATTAAAAAGAGGTGTTAATTTGAAACACGACAAGGGTTTCAATATTCGAGGTGTTATAGGAAAGTGCCTTAAAACCTTCCATGGTGTCTTGCTTTTTCTTGCTTGATATCGAAGCGTGTTGCAAATTGAACAATTGTTTATTTTCTCCGTGTCTTTGTAGTAAATCATGCAATTTTTATTACATCCATCTATTCAATTGTATAGCAATCCAAAATTTAAAAACATTTTTTTAGAAACATCTATGTTTTGTGGAAGATTAATTTTGTGGAAGATTAATTGTAACATTATTGATAAAACATTATATACCATTGGTTCACCTACATGATGTAAAGGTTCTTCATGTATGAGAGATGAAGGTGCTTCGTTCGTAGAAACATGGGAAATTGCTTGTCTATCTAGTTCCAAATTTTAACAAAATTCATGAGAGTTAGTGATGTGTAACAATCAAATTAGCAATGATTAATTTTATTTTTAACAAGACAAGTGTCAAATACAACATGGAATTCAATGTTTATGAATTATCTTGTGCGTTTAGGGCTTATCATGGAAGATCCATTTACACTTTTTTTTTTTTATTATGAAATCAAATACACCCAAAATGCATATAACGTAGATTTATGACATTAGATATGTACGAACAAAGTCAAATCAATTTCTTTTCAAATAAATGAAACAAATTCAAGAGAAATAAATTTACAATGATTGTAAAAGTAATGGTGTTAATTAGTTAATAACAAAAGTTGAAAACATGATAGATTAGTGCATTTGCAATGGTTAATTGAAATTGACCTTCAAATGATTGCATTCTACGACGCAATTTTGTGTATTTTTCAAAAAAATCTGTAGGCGCATGTAGGGCGCATGTGGGCTAAAGCTTACTTCTTCTAAATGCTTTGCTATAACCTCTAGATCTTGCAAACTTGATCTATTGCAACCCTTACACCAACATAATCTTTGGATATTCCTTTCTTTGATGGCATGTTGAATGAATACTTTTGATTCCACAACAATAAAAAGAATCAACATGCTAGCAACAATTAATTGTTTCCAAAAGTTTGAATATGAAAAGCAGAGAGATTGATAAACTACTACATGTATTTCCAAATTTAAATGTGAATAGAAGGCATCTTGAACTCACCAATTATGTTTTGTAGAGCAACAATCATATATCAAATAACAAAAGTAATGTAAATTGAGGTAAAATATTGTAAACAAAACTATTACCTAGAAATAATAGTTTTGTAAGATTTAGTTAATATAACACAAATATATTAAAAATATAAAGAAATTTGCAACTGTAAAGGAGATGCCTTTTTATACTTTGCACTCGGTTTAACTTACAAGTAAGCGCACTTTTACTTGGAACATAAATAGAAGCTACAAATTTTATTTATAGATTTTATTTATAGATTATATGAAGCTATAATTCACTATAGGTCATTCATAATTTGTGAATAGGTCAAACAATCACTTTAGTCATGCTGGCCACAAATCAATATTTAAAAACAGATCAAACAATCACTCTAGTGAGCTAGTCAAGCTGGCCTAAAACTTTATTTCAAGATTTTTTTCTTTAAATTAAAAGTATATTCAAAGAATATAGAAAACATGAAGCATTAAGTCATACTCTAGAGCTGTCAAGAACTTGATTGATGAGTATATTAGAAACAATAAACTTTGGGCTATATTTAGAATTGTGAATAAACTAAATCTATAACAACATGAAAAACGTAAAGAATTGAAACTCATATAACATTGTGAATGGACTACATTCTTGATAACATAGAAAAGATGAAGGGTTAAACCCATCTAGCCCCTATACGTCCTTGATGTTGAAAAACTACATTTTGGATAAAGGATTGAAACTTTAAAGAGTCATAACTTCATCATTTTTTGACAAAATCACTTGGGTCTAATCCAAAATCAAATCCTTTTGGGGCAATTTTCACCATTGCAAGGTTAATATTTGATACAATTCTTTTTTTTTGATGAATTTCTTTGGTGAAGGGTGTTATCAAGATGAAGGTGAACAAATTTCTAGTTGCATATTTTATTCATTGTAGTACCTTTGTTGGTAGATTTTCCACTAGAAAGCAAAAATGATGAAATTGTGTAATCTATTTTGAGATTACATTCAAGATTGTACGGTTGAGATCTAAATAGCTTACATTCAATTTCATGTTCATTGTTTTTTTTCGAAAAAATTATAAACTATTTGAAAATATCTTTTATAGCTAATAACACGTTGGCCCGTTGGGACGTTCAAAGGCTAATGTTGTGGATAAACTAAATTCACGAGATTATAAAAAGCACAAAGGCATGAGCTATATTAAAGATGTGGACAAACTAAATTAGTGAGAGCTTATATAACATGAAGGCTTGAGCACACCTAATGTTGTACATAAACTAAAATCATAAGAATAAAAATAAAAATATGAAGAAGTGAGCTTTATCCAAAGTTATGGATAAACAAAATTCTTGAAAACCTAGGAAACATGAAAGGTTGAGTTTTATCTTGGATTGTGAACAAACTACTACGGCTGCAAAAGAACCATGACTTTTCTAAACAACGTGATGATGTGACGATTAACAAAACTAACACACTCCCTCCAAACAACACAAACAATATCTTACACAACAAGTTTTATTTATTTATATTTTTTAATAATAAATTTTAATACTTATTGCTCAAATTTGGTTTTATATAGTGTCCATTCTAAGAGGAGTTGATAGGTCTTGCGTACATATAATCCAAGGTAGAGAAAACTGATATTGTATTCCCTTCAACGCCAGTAGGGATTTGGCTTTCTTTATCTTGACCTCAATGAAGAAAAAGTCTAGATAATATTCATCAATGACATAAGCAAATAAATGATAATAGGTGACTAGACCTACGTAATTTTTATAATCAAGTTTTCAAAGCAATAGTGAAAGAAAGCAGGGGTACCAAAAGTTCATAAAGTTCCCAATCCGTTCCAGTTGAATTGGATGGTCAATCCTCAAAGATGTTCCCGAGAAGTTCCCATCAACAGTCTAGGGCATTGATGTCCGATTAGTTACCAGCGAAAACCACATAGGGGTTCCATGTCAGTTGGACAAGCCAGTTCTGGACAAGAACAATCGAGGAGGACTAAGAGCATCTCCAGTAGTACGCTAAACCTGTAAACGAAATGCGGAAAGATGAGGAAAGACGTGATTTGCGGTTCAGGCCAGCAGGGGAATCAAGCATGTAAACCTGTAATTTACAGGTCAAAACCTGGTTTTGGAAGGTTTTTTAGGGGCAAACCTGTAAACGGTTTTGGAATGTTTTGCTTTGGAAAGACACTCAGGTTTGGGAGAACGATGTTCTCATGATTACAGGCTTACAGGCTTACAGGCTTACTGGGGATGCTCTAAGATGAGACGCCCATTCCAGGGCAAAATGGGTTCCCGGGGACGGGAACAACTGGAATCCAGTCTCATGCTTTCGGGAAGCCAGGAAATGGGACGAAGAAGTTTGGGCAATGGACGAGGAACTGCTGCTGCTGTTCCTGTTCTTCGGTGGCTATCACCAAAATAAGGTTTAGCATCATTGCCGCTACGGGATAGCCTCACTTTAGACCTCTCTCTACTATTGTGTATCCCGCTTTGCCTTGAAAAAGCGCTCACAGAATCAGCTTTCAAGCTTATGTTCAAGCAAGTGGCTCATCTTGCGCTTTGTCGCAGAAGAAGTTGAACTGTAGCTGCGTTGTAACAATCTTTTTCTGATTGCGCTTTTTTCTTAGTGATTCACGATTCAACTGTTGGAATTCTGCAAATTTTTGTGCCTGGGTGCACGAGTACTTGCTCCAGAAAACAACAGTTTTAACTACAGTAATAAGCCGGCTGTTGTCGGTGTTTTATATTACTGCGCCCATTTTGTTCTTTTAGTGTTAGACCATTGCTTTGTAGATTAAGGTGAAATGTGAGATTATAATTTAAGATTGGTGTCTGAATCTTTGTTTTTATCCATTTTAATTCACTAATTTCATTTTTTGTTTCGTTTCTTGGTTTTCTCCTGAACAACCTGCATACGGCGGATCTTTGAAACTGTAATGATTAGGGTTAATCTGTCGGAGGATTTTTAGGAAGATTCTCTGTTCAAATTCATTACATGGATGCAGTTGTGCACTAGTGACATTTGATTTGCTGTGAGGATTTTTAGTTCCTCACTTGAATTGTGAGACTTTGGTAGTGTTAGTACTGCTCTATTTACATATTTCTGACGGAAGCTGTAGCAAGTGGATTTGTTTCTTGATTACGGTACTCTGAATTCAAGAAGAGCTATTTTATATAAGTAGGAAAAGGTTTTCGACATGGCAATGAAAACTGTTTGAAGAAATGTTGGCAATCCTGGAGCTTTTGATTGCCGGGTGGTAGATCAGGTCTACCAGATATAGTTCCTAATGATGACTCCTGTGACATATGTATGGGCAAAGATGGAGCATGTGATATTTGGTTCAGTCCGTGTGGCACAAAGCATGTGATTCTTGCGTTCAGAAAATGCGTATTGCAAATGTTTAGTACTGTGAAACTTGCCATGAAACAATGTTGGCCAAAGTAGCTCGCTAATCTTCCGAAAATGCATTCGACAACCTGCAGTACATCAATTTCTCAAACGTTGAGAGCGGAAAATTGGGAACCTCACAACGTGCACACGAATAATTGTAAGACGAGCACCATTGAAGAGAAGCCATGAGTAGCTTGTAATTCAGAACAAGCGCTACTAGGATCAATAGGAGCATATAGCAAATTAATATCCAATTAGCAACGTTGAGTAGAAGCATTAACGCAGTGGTTGTATAGCAGGTCATCTTGAGACAGATTCATAATGCCAATGAATCATGAGAGAAGTGTAAGGGAATGTCAAAGTTTGTTGTTGAAGATCAGACATGAGTACGTCTGTTGCTCAGATGCCAGCTCTACCACAATGTCACCTGAAAACTTGGTGATGAGAAGCTCAGAATTATTCTTGTACCCAATCCAGCAACGCAGTCGGCGTACTCTGCAGACCCGAGGGCATTCGGCCACTTCATTTCAGTTACAGGCAAAACATTCCTTGGCACGTGCATGAGAAACCACCTATAATATCCGATCTAACCATAATGTGATGATTGTCACGACTCAGCATGGGACCTTCTGACTGACTCCGGGAATGTGTGATAACCTTTAGCAACCTGGAAAACTACAATTTTCACTCATCCGTTAAACACATCATGAAGATATGCAATAGTTTTGTTTTTTAGCCTTGAAATTTCAGATATTATCAAGAATTTTCTCCCACTATTCCGCTGATACACAGCAAGGCAGGAATCACCAGCAGAAAATTACCGCTAGAAAATCATGTATCACAGTACAGAACTGGCCGCATACCTGCACTCTTGCAGCAGTACAATCGTAAAGCTACATTTCCATGGTATGCAAATTCCGCTTAATTGCATGATTAATATGAACAATACTCTAATCCAATAGAACTTACACGGTACGTAGAAGTGGACACTCTATCATACTTTGCAATAATTATGAAAATGGAATGCAAGAGGCGGCGACAACATCACGTGATGATTATTGATGATCTGCAAGAACGAGCTGATGGTAGTGGAAATTCGAGCGACCTAATTTATCATGGAGCTTGCAAAAACAATACTTCAAATTGGAAGGAAGGGTGCTCATCTACCAGCTTGAAATTCAAGAGTTGATAAAGTCATGAGCAGCATCGGCCGTCGAAACAAGTTGAGCTGCGATAGGCCATGACCATATTGAGCTCGGTTCACAAGTCGATGCGAAAGCGAAGAGAGGGGGCGCTGAAGGCGGGGATCGAAGATGACAGCCCAGCCGCAGCTGAAAAGAAAGCACAGCTGATCACGAGAATGGAGGAGGCTCCGCGACGGACTTGTGCCTCTGTGAACCGATGTGGCGACCGTTCACGCGGGATTCCACCAGTTTTACGAGGTAACCGAACAGGCAGTTGCCGCAGCTGTGCAAGTCCAGCACTGCAACTGCAATATATGCATACAAGGCTAGAGAAGCCCCTGGTGCAGCGGAGATGACGCCAGTCCCGCCCTCCCGCGTTTACAGCTATGCTTAACCTTCCCCAACTCGTTCACCCTTGGGCCCCATGGATCCAAAACGACTCATCTGTTGGCCCAACGCGAGAATCCAAACTCTGTGCACGTTACGTATCAGGCAAACACGACCCAGACCTATAAATGCTGCATCCTGGCAGCCATTTCAGTTTTTAAACCAGAAACGCCCTCAACGTTGATTCATCTCTCACCTTGACCCCTCCGCAGCTTCCCCTGCCTCCAAACCTTCTTCTCTCCACAATCAACTCCTTTCAAACTTCTCCAGAACATGACGTCGCACAGGGTCCTGGAGGAGCCAGCGCTGCAATGATCAAATACTGAGCATTCGAGAATGTGACATCGAGAATTCAAAATCCATACTGCACCCAAGGCAGGCGCCTCGCCCCTGTAAATCAGCGATCACCAAACGCATTCCCTTGCTTACAAAGAAAGGGAGGCCAGTAGCTTGCCACCGATTAAGGGAGACTGCGAGGTCCGTGTGGTAGCAAACAGAGAGGAGCTCGGCAAGAAGAGAGTCAGCAGGAATGGTGAACGACGGCGGCAGGCCGAGCCCACCGAGGTTGCCGTTGCCGCTGCCTCCGGGCAAGGCGCACACGAGGCCTGGGGCAAGGATCGGCAAGGAAGGCCCCATCCCTGGTTACACCGGCGCCATTCCCGCGTACCGCAACCACGTCGTCGGTCATAGTTACTCCGATGGTTCCCGGCGAGCTGCCGCCCTCACCGATTCCATGCGCCACAACAAAATCGAGAACGCCTACCACTTGGTTTGCCTCCCCACCTGCCCCATTCCATCCATTCTTCACTCATGCGCCTTCATTGCTAAGTTCCATTGCAAGTCACTTGCGAGCCCCACTAAAAAAACCAATCTATGATTGTTGGCCATGGACAGGGATATTTTTTAAACGGTTTCAAGATATGTATGACAATGATGGTGAATTATGGAAATTGTGAATGTGCAGACCACGGAGAACAAGACAGACGGGCGGGACTTCTTCTACGCGCAGCTATCTCACGCAGGGGAAGTAAACGACCCGGCTCCCATAATATGGCGGGCCAGCAAACGCGAGACTCCCGACGACATAAAATACTGCTCGGGCGTCATGGACATCCGCACCGTCCGGTAATTCATCTCTAATGCAGTCGCTCTTCTTGTAAAACACCCCCTGCTTGCCTGCTGCTTGCCATTCCGAGCTACTTCTCAGGGTCCATCAACGTCATGCTTCATTCTCTGAGTCCTTATGGCTTGAGCAGACATTTAATCAATGGGTGGGTTCCTGCTGCAGACCGATCACGGGAACAACGGAGAAGTACTGCCGCGAGCCTACGATGTCGATGAGCATGACCGTGCTGCCCTACACGTCTGTCAAGATCCAGACCAGGAAGACGTTCGACGCGTTCAAGGACGACACCCTGGAGGTCATGGAAGCGCGCCACCACCTCAAAGGCTACACCGGTCACGTCCATGCCATGCAGCACCTCTTCTCGCAAACATTCGGCCAGACGACGCGGCGCCTCAGAGGATACCCGCCTGACACGCAGACTTCCAAGGACTTCATCCCATACCAGGAGAATCGGCCTCTGCGTGTCAACGAGTTCGAACTCAAGCACCCCATGAAATTCCATCACCTCCAGCTGCTCAAAACCGGAGAGGGCCAGTTGGGCCCCTTGCCGGAAGGAGCAAGATAGCTGATCCTCATTCTCTTCACATCTGCATCCCAAGGCGTGCGAGAAATCATTTGGTTTTTCAACCAAATTTTGCGTTGCGAGGTTCTGTCTTTTTAGAAATTACTTTCGAATTGAATTTGGTTTGAGACACACTGCACAAGTCATGACTTGCAAGTGACCAATCCAGATCATGACAAGAGGCGCTGCATCAATGATGAGGACTAGTAGTAGTATAGTTGTTTCAGCTTGCAGGACGACTTTACAAAGTCACACTGTGTCAATTTCTGTCACCAGTTTCCATTGCAAAATACCAGTTACATGCTTTTTCTTTTCCCTTCGTATACTTGCACGTCAACACAGGTTTCCTTGTCAGCGAGGATCTGGACCGGATTTCGCATGTCGTATAATACAATATACTCCCCAGATTTTCAAGCCCGGACGTTCGGATCACGATAGTGTAGTATTTGCTACTCTACAACGGCGGAAGTGTACGTTTTAAAAGGTTCCTTCCCTCTCTGTTGAACATAGCAGATTCCTCGCACCATGGTTGATTGTAATGAGTCCACTGCAGAAGTAGCTGCTGTTGGAGTTCAATTCAAGAAAGGCTTTTCTCTTCTCGCGACAATGTGCACATGCATAGATACTAATGTGTGATGACTAGTTTCCAATCATGAGACTTTGCAGCAGAAGAGTCCTTGAATGCACCACTCTTTTCGCTCTGATTGCATTACGGGTGTCAGGGTTGGCGTTGCCAAGCACCTCCTCCCGCGCTGCTTCCCCTTCGTCCCCGGCACAGACATTGCCGCCGAGGTCGTCACTCTTGGACCGGGCGTCACAGGATTTAAACCTGGCGACAAGGTCATCACGTACGTCCGTGTTTTGGTGAGGTGCTCTCGCACACGTTTCTCAATTACACACATTGCCATGCGTGTGTGATAATATTGTTGCATTTGATCTAATGCTACGTCGTGGTCACCGGCTTAATTGGCAAAGGAAGCTCAATATTTCTGCTGTGATCCAATTAAAGAATTCACAGAGAGAGAGTTGGTGGTGTGAGTAGAAGGGAGGTGCGTTCGCGAAGTACGCAGTAGCATTGGCGGTGAGGACAATTGCGCGACCTTCGGAGGTATCGACCTTACGACGTGTGTGGTGGCTGATTACACAGCCCTATAAAGCGCCTGGCAGGCAGGCATCACGAGCGTCGCAAGAGGCAGCGAGCACATCAACGTGCTGATCCCGGGCGCATCGAGCGGCGTGGGCGTTCTGCTACTGCAACTGGTGAAGCTGGCGGGCACGCACGTCGCGACAGTGACGTGCGGGAAGCGCAACATAGAGCTCCTGCGCAGCCTGAAAGCAGACGAGGTGTTGGACTACCACATCCCGGAAGATGCAGCCTATGCGAGCCCATCGGGCAGAAAATACCGCGTCGTCCTCAACTCTGCACACTTCGTCCCGTCCTTCGCCCAACACCTTCAACCCGGCGCCAAAGTGGTAGACCTGACGCCCAGCGTCGCGGGCATCCTGGCTACGCTGCGCAACGAAGAGTGGGCGGCGATGGGCAGGTTGCAGTACACATACAAGACTTTCTACATGGTGGACAACCGCGAGGATTTGGAGACGATGATGCGGCTGATGCGCTTGGGCATGGCGAAGGTATATGCATGCTCACCCTGATCACGCATGCTCACCCTCGCCTGGCTCCCATGTCCTCTATCACCAATTGGTGCTACGAACTAGGTTACGGATTAAACCGGGAGTACAGGTATTTAAAGTGGGGACACACCAATTGGAACCCTAATCTTGTGACGTCTCTCCACCTTTCTCTCTCTGCAAATTAGAGGAGTAGTCAAATTCGTTTGACTCCAAATATAGAATCACCGAGGTAACCTGGGCATTAAGTGCGGGAGCTACCGATTTAAATAGTCAGAGTGAAACCGTCCACAAGAACAAACAAGCATGCACGCAACCAACATAGTTTTAAAGGTAGGATATCTAGAGCCTCTATAACCCCAAAGTTCATTTTTGTATTGCTAAATTGATGTTTTTATTTATTCAACCTTTTATGATCATTCTCAAATTGTGGAGCATCCAAAGTTGGCATGGGCTACTCAATCAAGAAGTAAGGGAATGGAGAAATACATAGCTGAAGAGTCAAGAATAGCTGACAATTTATACTCTTTAAAGTAACATATTACATAAGAATGGAAACCATTTCTTTCAGTAAGTTTATCCCTCTATGTGATTTATTGGTAGACTTAAAAACTGAAATCATAAGATCCTCTATGAAGCAAGTGTTGATATGCTGATTTTTATATCAATTGTGATTTAAAAGAAAATGCTTGATAGTTTGAAATTTCCAATACTACATGGAATAATAATAGATGAATATATAGATATTTTGGTCACATGTCATTTAGTTGTGTTTGTCACATTTCTTGAAGATGGTCTCTTTGCATCTATCTTTTTGAGCATATTGGAGATGCTTAATGGTAAAAAAGATGTTGGTATAATATATGATGTATTACTAAGAAGTTTGAAGGAGTAGGCTTTGAATATGGATTGGTTTGTCAATTTTGGTTTAGATGGTGCAGTATTAATATTAGGTTGCCGCAATAGAGGTGTAGGAAAGTTGAAGAAAAAAGTTAATTCTTTCCTACTCTCTCCATTGCGTTGCTAACAAAACGACCTTGCATTGCTTGATGCTGGAGATAGTAGATCATGGAGAGATGTCTTCAAAATGATTGATAAGTTGTTAAATGAAACTCTTGCTCATTTTAGGAAGTCATACTAAATAAAGTGTGAACATGCAGCCATCAAGGAAAGGATTCTTTGACAAGCAAAAGAGTCAAGACTCTAAAGTGATATTATAAAATTTAATGGTTGTCTAGATGGCAAGTTGTTACTACTTTTTTTAACTCTTTAGAAGCCATCAAGGAAAGGATTCTTTGACAAGCCTAAAGAGTCAAGACTCTAAAGTGATATTATAAAAGTTAATGGTTGTCTAGATGGCAAGTTGTTACTACTTTTTTTAACTCTTTAGAAACAACAGACTTCGAAATTTTAGACAATATGGGAGAGAGAGAGAGACGAGTAGAGGAGTAGTAAGGTTCGCGATTTGCACATTGCTGATTGCTTAAATGCAGATCTAGCATGGAGATCACCGTTCTAACACAGAGGTGTGCTTCTAAGTTGCTTAAGTGCTTGTAGCAATACACTGGCTTGATTAGAGTGGGCTTCTTTAAAAAACCCTAGAGCACTACTAGTGTAGAGAAATCCTAATTTTGAGTACGATGTCAGTTTTTGTGAGATCTGATTATTGAGTAGTTTAGTCTAATCAATATGCTTGTCAGCTCAGGTTGCAATGGATTAGTAGGGGTTTAGGAGCAAATACTACAAATTTGAGCAAGTCTATGTGGTCATCACAAGCGGAGGTGAACTACTAATTGAAAAGAGCGAAAGCTATCATCTTAGCAGAGCGGAAGCTGTCCACTATGTACAGCATAAGCTGTAGTTGAGCGGAGTAGAATAGCGCCGTTTCATCAACATCATTAGATTGGTCGGCAAGAATGAAGAATCTATCTGTAGCGCGAAAACAAAAGCAGCAGTGAGCAGAGCAGAAGCTGCAAGCGGAGCAGAAATTGCGAGCGGAGCAGAGTTGACAGCAAGGCAAAAGCTGTGAGCGGACTGGGAGTGATTATGCAACTTGCTGTATGCGATTGGCCAATTCCGAGCAGCTTATTACAGCAACCACCTTCGGATCACTTGGAGACCTTTCAATGCAGGATATTACTGTCGAAACATGAGCGAATTCGACATAGGAGCGAACTCTCTTTTATCGGCCATAGCCAAGTGAGGTAGAAGCTTTTTGGGTGAGTTACCTTGCAAGCCTATATCGACAGCATGCTGAGCTACCGCGACGTCGTTGCAAGTGAAGGGCATAGAGGACTGAATTCAAGAATCACGGGATAGAGAATCCAACCTGTCCATAAGGCTCCGATCTTGGATCCAATCCTCTCACACCCCCCTCAGCTACAGAATTGAGAAAGATGGAGCATTGAACCCCTACCAAGCCTCCCTTGGAAAAAACCTTCCCAACGGACTGGATAGGAATTTCCATGGCTTCTTCATGCGCTATGTAATTCAAGATCCAGAGGTAGATCAAAGTGTGCTGCAGAGAGAGGCAAATTTTTTGCTTGATCACACCATCATAGCAAATTTTCTTGGTAAGAAAATTCCTATGCATGCTTGTGCTGAGTGGATACAATCTATCAACCAAAAGTTAGGGGTTGAAGCTGTGTTATAGAAGATGGACATGGGGAGGGGATTCATCTTCCTCTCTCATGTGATGTTCAAGTTACTAAACAAGTCTTAGCCCTTATCCAACATTCTATACCATAGGGCACCTTTGTCTATCAACGATGAGTTCCAAACTTCAATCTTGACTCCCTTGATTGGTTGAGAATACCAACTTGGCTAAGTCTTATCAAATTGCTTCAAGAGTTCAAGCCTCTTGAAGGCTATGTTGCTTGAACTCTTGGTCCCATCTATGCTACAGACCCTCTCAATGATAAATTGAGGGATCTTAGGTTTTGTATAAAAATAGATGCGTCTAAAGGATCAATGGCCATCAGTGAATTAGACAAGGGCGGGTTTGTCTAGTGAAGGCTTAAGGCGTCTTACTCCGACTTGGAAGTTGTCTCTTGGGTTGGGGTCACGGGGGTTAGACTTAGTGAGTTTGGAGTGTGGCACGTGGTATCAGTTTTTTCTTTTGGAGTTGCCAACTCTCTTTGTTGCTAACTCAAGAAACAGAAGAACCAAAGCAAAGATACGGAGCTTGAAGAAAAAATGAAACGGACGCCGCAAAAGTGGAAACTCTTATAGGGAAACTCTAAATGAGTTCTTGTAAGAAGGTGCTTACTATTGGCCAAATAAGTTGGTGGGGCTTGCGCCCCTTCGAGCACTCCTAGCTCGACGCATGGGTCGCTCCCATGTCCAAGTGGTGAAGATGGAACGGGACTCTTGAGAAACACCTATGAATGTGTAAAAGATCCCTTAAAGCCAAATCCATGGCCGTATAAATCTGCCATATGAATGGGGATCCTCACAAGGGATCAATCTTAACTTGAAGTATGGTTTTGACACGGCAAGGCAAAGTGACAAGCAAAGTTAGAAAAGGCTTAGGTTAGAAAAGAAGAAAATCACAAAGATCACAAGGTTCCTAAGTTGAAGTAATTGCCTCAAGGAACTAAGTTGGTGCGTGACGAGGATATCACCCTTTTCTCTTGTAGGGGGAGGGTGTCACGACCAAAAGTTTAGGCACACTATGACTAGGTTGGCACCCTGGAGTAGTGATCGGGGCTTAGTAGTGGTGGCTCATCCCGGAGTAGGTGAGCAGGTCGTTAGGTTGACGTTGGTTGGCATGACTCTTGTTGGAGTCGGCGGGCAGACCTTGGCCTTGAGCTTAAAGTGGGCTAAGAGCCGTGTGAGGGCAGCGATTAGTCGAGGTGGAACCAAATGGTTCCGGAACTAAACAAGCGTAGGACCTGTCTAGTGAAGGCTTAAGGCGCCTCACTCCCACCCGGGAGTTGCCTCTTGGGTTGGGGTCATGGGGGTTAGACTTAGTGAATCCTAGAGAGTCTTGCTAAGTGAGTAAGTGCTACGAGGAGTTGCACGTACCCCGGGGTACGCAAGAACGCACCCTAAAGGAAACTAACATGTGGGACTTGGGTGGTTTCTAGGTGAATGTTAGCACTACGACTAACTTGGACTCGTAGGAACGAGCAGCGTGAGTTTGAAGCGTGAGAGCGTGCCATGTGTGTGAAGGGCTTGGACAATAAGATTAACTCTATCATTATCAATTATGATAATGTTTGTATCAGGTGCAAGTTTTGTTTTTCACTAAATCACAAGGTGGTTGACCGTATAAATTTAAGCTAAATGGCTCCTTACAGGTCCCTAAGGAAAAATAGTCACATCCATTAGGCAACATGCAGCTGGGAAACAAGAACATATCATGGCTAATCTGGCTAAAACTAGCACAGGTCAGCAGATCAAGAATACCAGCTAGTGCCACAACAAACTCCATCAAGCTAGGGCCACATCAAACTCAACCAAGTCAGCAATACATGAGATTTGCTTCAACTTCATCAATAGTGGGTGCAACAGACCTCAGCCAGACGTCCAAGGCCTTGGTTGATGCAAAGGGCTTCTCCCTTGTGCAACACCCTAGGCACCGAGAGAAGTCCGGAGCTTCCCAACAAGTTGAATTGGCACGGTCTACTGCAAGGAATGGTAGTTTTTTGGCTGAGTCTAGTGCCCCCAGCCATCATCGACCTCGTCCTTCCCCTCAGATGGACAACAAGATTCAAGAATCATTTGATAAATTCTATAAAGACCGTCCAATTCTCACCTCTCAGCAAGTGCAAAGGATGCTAGAGACACAAGAGGGCACAGATGATGAAGGTGAGGGGGCCATGAGGTGGTCACCTAGACAATATGGGAGATATCCTAGCTCAAAACGCGGAGCCCAATTCCTGAGGAAGCGCAGCAAACGCGAGGAGAAAATATCTAGCAGTAACATCTACAAGCCAAGTGGTAAAGTTAATTCACCAATGGTGAACTTGGATCCATTTGCCAAGTGATTGCCTCAGATCATGGTGATTTCAACTTTCAAATGGCTAGGCCCATTTTAAGAGATTGCTCCAGATCATAGTGAATATTCCAACTTACCAATGGTTGGACCCATTTGTCAAGTGATTGCCCGAGATCAAGATAGAGGGATCATTCGTTCTATTCCACTGCAGGAATGAATCTCTAGTCCACCAGTTGAGCCCATCAACAAAAACATTCTTACCACTCCAAGGGAGTTTCAAACAAAACTCAGGGTAATTTTCTTGACAAATCTCTTGCTGAAGCTTTTCAGTTCCTTGAAAATGAAGGTTTCCTTGATGTCTCCACTTCACCAATTTTGCAGATGAATGAACCTAGTGTTCAGCGACTTTCTGAAAGAGATAACTCCCAATCTCTTCCATTCTCAGCAGCATATTCAGGCCAGATTGGACCATCTAAGTCCACTCTAACTTCAACAAACGAGTCATTAAGTAGATCAAGCTTCTCTTCTGTTGGCTAGGCTCATCATTAGATTAGTTGATTTGGAAGCCACTAATTTAATTGACACCACCCAAGCTAAGGAGACAGACCATTCATCATCTAATCCAACTAGCAAATTAAAATAGCCCACCATAGTTGCAGTGTATAAAGGTAGATGGAAAGAGATGAATAAGAGATTAGATGGGAAGAGATGAATAGGAGATTAGATAATGCAACGTCTTAGAGAGTTACTCAGAGTATAAAGCTAGATGGAAAGAGATGAATTGGAGATTAGATTATTCAAAGTCATAGAGAGTCACTAAGACTTACTACCGTATCTTTATCTAAATCTTATCCATGAAATTGCAACTAATGTCTTTGAATGTGAGGGGCCTCATTGACCTCCACAAAGTTGATGAGCTAAAAAGCTACATTAGCTCAATTCAGCCGGAGATAGACATAATCAGCACAAACTTAGAGGCCAGAAAGCAGTTGAACTAGTATGGTAACAAAATAGCTCTGCCACTTATTTTTTTGTGATGCTCAATTATGATACAATAACAATGACCCTAGCACAAGAGCACGTTGTGGAGACACAACCATTCTAATTCAGCATAAATGGAGGTCCCTTATTATGGAGCTTCCTTATTACCTCCTCAGGTAGTCTATTTAGAGGCAAAACAACTTGGCTCAATCTAAAAGATATCCCTAGATGATACTTAGGAATTCTAAACCTATATGCCTCAAATGACCAACATGAGTGTGGCTAACTCTTCTGGAAGCGCTTCCACCAAACATCAGATGGATAGTTGGTGGTGACTTCAACATAGTGGAAAATGAAGGAGATAAGTCTTTTACTGCAGCTGACTGATTAGTCCATTTGAGAAGTTGATTTGGAAGGCCACCAAAATTAGATTGGAAAATCAAGACAAATTTAGGACATGCAAAGGTCTTAGATTCTCTTGGGATAATGGGAGAAATGAAGGGCAAAGAATTTTAGCTAGATTAGAGAAATTCTACACATTTATTGACTACCCTATTAGCCCTATTTTATCTATTGAATCCTATAGTGTCAAAGGTGACACTAGCTTATCTGATCAATTACAAGTTAGAATGTCTTTAAACTTAAAGGAACATTTTCAAAAAAAAACAAGATGGCTTATGAATGTCAAATACCTTAAGGAAATGGGGAAGGATATCAAGGATATGTGGAAGGAGCTTTCTTGTGAAGCCCCCTTCTTTGCCAAAATTAGGAAGGTAATCAGGTTTCATAGATAGTACTCCTTAGAATTCAAGAAGGACACTGAGTTGAGGGATGAGCTGGAGTTAGCCCAAGCTCAACTCCAGAACAATCAATTTTCAAGATTTAAGAAGCTACAAGTGGCAAGCCTTAAGGAGAGACTCACAGCCTTTGATTGCTCTAACGCTGAAGGTCCAAGAATAAAAGCCAGGTGAAGATGGAAAGACAAAGGTGATGACTATACAAAGGAGTTTTCAATTGGATAAGAGAGAAGCCAAGAACCACTATAATCTCTCAACGTAAAGGAGAAGATGGCGTGTTGCACACACATAGACCTGAATTGGAGGAATTTGCCCATAGCTTCTACAAAAAGCTACATGTTGCCCTTACTCCACGTGATGAAGATCTTGTGAAGGTGATGACTGTATCATCTTGAAGATGGTGAATTTAAGCTTCCAACAAGGCCATCTTCCACAAGGTATGACAAAAGGCCTAATTTCCTTAATTTACAAATCAGGTCCAAGGGAAGATTTTTCTTGAGGCCTATTATCTTACTAAACATCTCTTACAAAATATTGGCTAAAGTCAATCTTGGGAAATCTTATAGACTCTGATGAGACAACCTTTATTTCTATGAGGTCCATATTAGATAATGTACTAGTCACCCATGTACTAGTTCACAATTATTTCTCTGAAAAAAATTTAAGAAGAAAAATCTTCAAAATGTCATTTATAATTGTGTATGAATTATTTTTGACCCCTTAAGTGCTTCAAACGAACTAGTTAAGCATCAAAAAGCTTCCTTGAATCCCGGATTCCCTTTATATAGAGCGGGGATAGACTCTGCCTACTTGTAGCCCTAATTCTATGCCTTCTCTAGACCTCTCTGGGTACTCTTTTCCAACCAAATTACTAGTCAAACTACTTTTGACATGTGATTGGAGTAACTTATTACCCTAAACCCGAATCACTATCCAAGAAGAACCAGCAACTAGTTGCATATTGGCCACCTGATTTCACAAAAAACCGATTGATATTCAAAATTTTCAACCAAAAACCAAAATAAAATATGTGATACTTGGATGATACCTATACAATACTCAGGCAATAACCGGATGAATTGGTAGACGATACATGATAATTACTGAGTTTCTCAGAAAACTCCCCGGACACTGCCCCGGACTTCCCCTTTGAGGGGGTCAATGAACGGAGCCACAAGTTGACACAGAACTGCGAAGGGAGGCGCAAGATGAGCGGAGACCGCACGGCGATGGGCCTCACGACCGCGCCAATAGGGCGAGCGAGGAGGGAGCGGGGGGCACGTCAGCAGTGGGAGGGGTGGGGGGAGCGGAAGAACCGCCACGTGGCGAGGAAGGGCGAGGAAGGGCGAGGAAGGGAGGGGCTGGGGGGTGCCGGCAGTGGCGCCGGGGGGAGTCGAGCCCGCGATGGATGCGAGGTGGAGCGAGCGGGGCCACGTCGCCACCAAGGCCGGGACCTCAACTCAGCGCTGAGTTCGCCCCTACTCGGCCTTCTCTCTCGGCCAGAGCAGGGCCAGGGCTCATCACGCTCCCGTGGAGGTGACCCTCGTGCACCGGCACGCCATAGCCACCCCACCCCACCCCACCCCACTCAACTGCACTCCACTCCACTCCAGTGCCTGCCCTGCCTGCGCCGTGGGGGTGCCAGTCCCTTCTGCCCTCGCCGGGGCTCACCCGGACCAGCAGCGGCACTTGCTCACTCACTTAGTCCGGGCACTCACTCAGTCCACTTGCGTCTCGGCTAGTGTTGGGTCGTTGCTCTGAGAGTTGCCAGCGGGTGGGGTTTGCGGCTCTGCACCATGCGCGCTCCTTGTGCACGCACTGAGTGCGACGAGGGAGCCTGTGGCAACGGGTTTGGCTGATTCGGGGGGTTTTTTTTTTTTTTTGGTTGTGTTTCGTTTTCTGTGAGCGCGGGGATCTATGGAGGCAAGCTGGCGGAGGATGCGCGTCGACAGTCGCCCGCGGTGAGTGTGCGCTCGCTTTTCTCCTGGGTGGATTGTTGGGGGTGTTTGGTGATCCAGTTTGGGGTTGCGGTGGTGGTGGCTGTGGATGTGGGCAAGTGGGAGCTTGGGGAGAGAATGGAGTGGAGGAGGGGAATTTTGTGTGGGTTGATGTTGGTGTTTGGGTTGTTAGAATGGGTGTTAGTGGATTGACTCTAAACTTTAAGGTTAGGGTGTCGGGCTTTGTTGCCTAGAGTAGCCGTTGGTCGTTGGTCGCCAGGCAGGTCATGAATTGCATCTCTGGAGGGGCTGGTTTTAACATGTCTGAATTAGGGTTATTTACTTTCTGTTGAATTTATGAGCATGGTATGTGTGGTGGGTAGTGGGGCTGGGTAGTGGGGGTGGGTTTTGGAGCTTCATTGTTTGAATGGGGGGCTCTTAAGCTTCAGCACTTTGAAATTAGGAATGAGGAGCCCAGTGTCATCAGTCAATTGTGCTCAGTTATAGGGTTTTCATATTTCACTTTGGTCTGGAAGTAGATGGATGTAGCTACCCACTGGAACAAATTTGGTGCCATTTGAATTCAAATTAAGGGGTAGATTTTGATTAGGTCTTACAATCCTAGTTTGACGGTACTGAATCTGTCAGTGGATTCCATGGCTTGCAGGAGACCACGACACTTTTGGTATGATTGTTCAAAGTATCTAGGAAGGGACAACGCTCACTGTGTTGGGGGATAAGTTTGGAAGGATTCATCTAAGGTTATAGGGTTGGTTGTAGAGATGGATACGTGCAATTGTGTGGAGCCGCAATGGCCTTCGGACGACCTCCTGATGCGGTATCAGTACGTATCAGATTTCTTTATCGCCTTGGCGTACTTTTCAATCCCCCTGGAGCTGATATACTTCGTGAAGAAGTCTTCTATATTTCCGTATCGATGGGTGCTTGTACAGTTTGGGGCTTTCATCGTCCTCTGTGGGGCGACACATCTTATTAACTTATGGACATTTAGTCCCCATACACGCACTGTGGCGGTGGTGTTGACTGTAGCTAAGATCTTCACCGCTATAGTGTCTTGCGCCACTGCCCTCATGCTCATTCACATTATCCCAGATCTTCTTAGTGCAAAGACCCGCGAGCTTTTCTTGAAGAATAAGGCTGCGGAGTTAGACCGGGAGATGGGGCTGATAAGGACTCAGGAAGAAACTGGACGTCATGTTCGCATGCTTACCCATGAAATTCGGAGTACACTTGACCGGCAGACAATTTTGAAGACTACTTTGGCAGAGTTAGGAAAGGCCCTCGACCTCGAAGAATGTACTTTGTGGATGCCAACCAGGCTTGGTCAGGAATTATTGCTTACTCACTCATTGCGGCTTCTTGAGCAAGGGCATCCCATAACCGTTTCCATGCATCACACTGTAGTGAAGCAGGTCTTCAGCAGTCATCGAGCCGTTATGATTGCACCCAACAGCCCTGTGTGCTTAATCAGACCTCGCCAAGGTAAATACACAATGGGAGATTGTGTAGCTGTGCGGGTGCCACTTCTCCCTCTGAACAACTTCCACAACGAATGGCCCGAGAGTCACTCGAAGCGGGCGTATGCATTGATGGTCCTTATGCTGCCTTGTGATAGTGCACGTAGGTGGCATGTTCATCAACTACAGCTAGTGGAGACAGTGGCAGACCAGGTTTGTGAACTCCTTTTATCTCCATCCTTGCTTGTTTTTCTTTTTTTTTTGATTCTATTCTTTTGTGTTCCTCAGATCCTTGCTAGTTGCGGGTTGATGCCTTCTGTCAAGCTAGTTGATCAGATTAGACTGATTTAACCTGTGCTGCGTATCGGAATTTAATTGGTGAAACAGCAGGTCTAGCAATTCTTAGAGGTTTGTAATTCCTTCAGCTTTAGATGATTCTGACAAGTGCTTCCCCCCATACAGGTGGCTGTCGCTTTATCGCATGCTGCAATATTAGAGGAATCTATGAGAGCCCGGAGCCTTCTTGTGGAACAGAACGTCGCCTTAGACATGGCAAGGCGTGAAGCCGAGACAGCCATCTGTGCCAGGAATGATTTCTTAGCTGTCATGAACCATGAGATGCGTACACCTATGCACGCGATTATTGCTTTGTCTTCCCTTCTTCAGGAGACTCAGTTGACGCCTGAACAGCGTTCAATGGTAGATACTATCCTTAAAAGCAGCAACTTGTTAGCGACCTTAATCAACGACGTACTTGATCTCTCTCGGCTGGAAGATGGGAGCTTGGAGATGGAAACACGAACCTTCTGCCTTCCAAATGTATTTAAGGAGGTCGGTATATCGACCCTAATATTATGTATCATGAGTCTGTTGGTGCCTTGTTATGTCTTGGTCAGTTCTCTCTTTTGTTAGTTTAGAAACCCTAATGTATATACTTGGCTCATTGCGCTGACAGTGGAACCGTGATTAAGCAACATATGTCTGATTGTAGTAATGCATGGGTCATCATTTTTGAATTTATGTGCAGGTTATGAAACTGGTTGCACCGATTGCCTCAGTGAAAAAACTTAAGACCGAAATTTCTTTGGCAATCGACCTACCAGAGTTTGTGGTGGGTGATGAGAAGCGGCTCATGCAAACTGTTCTGAACGTGGTTGGGAATGCTGTTAAGTTCACTAAGGAGGGGAGCGTGAGTATTCGTGTACTCCTAGAGAGAGAGCGAACAGAATACCAAAGGGAGCCTCACTCTCTTAGGGAACCGCGCTCAAATGTAGAGCCCCGATCACAAAGGGAATTCCAGTCACAAAGGGACTTCAGCCTTTCATCTGGAGAGCAACATTGCTACATCAGAGTTGAGGTACCGAGATTCGTTTTGTGTTTTCATCAGTGATTTGCACCTTAAACCACGCCTGAAAGAGGTAGTAGTGTGATCATTCTTGAGGTGCAATTTCTTGAGGTACAGCGTCTCGTGAGAGTTGTTCTGGGATGTCGACTTTTTTATATTACTATTTTCTGTAGTTTTCTTTGGTAACATTTAACAACTTCACTGACCGACTTGCGGTGTGGCAGGTGGTTGATACTGGTGTGGGTCTGAATCCTCAAGAGAAGACTGAGCTATTCAGCAAGTTCCAACATGCCGACTCTTCCTCCACCAGAAATTACGGAGGAACTGGGCTGGGCTTAGCAATCTGCAAAAGGTAAATCAACTGATTTCTAGTGCATTTTTGAGTCCGTCGGGGGTTAGGACCTCTTTTCGTGAGATGAAGGGTTGTCTACCTTGTCAATAAACATGCTTTGAAAAGCTGAGAGACTTTAGGTTTGGGAAGTTTGAATACTTAAGTGGGAGATAGGTTTTGAGATCAGCCTATATGCGCATGCAGTGATGCTTCCTGACTCTATAATGTGTTGAGCTCCTGAACTTCCTGAAAAATTGTGATGGTGCAGGTTTGTAAACCTGATGGGGGGAGAAATATGGATTGAGAGTGAAGGTCTTGGAAAGGGAACTACTGTCACTTTCATTGTGAAACTTGGCCTTCCTGAAAAGCCAAGTGAACAAGACAGGCAAATTACACCCTCACCAGCATCAGTTCATTTAAGAACTGATTTTGGTGGTGTGAAGGTCCTTGTGACAGATGATAA
Organism: Ceratodon purpureus; assembly: GCA_014871385.1. NCBI lineage: Eukaryota > Viridiplantae > Streptophyta > Bryopsida > Pseudoditrichales > Ditrichaceae > Ceratodon > Ceratodon purpureus. The sequence goes on along the minus strand of CM026421.1, from coordinate 1,351,222 downwards.
TGGGTATGTTATCTATATTATTGTTGATTAATGTTTTGTAAATTATATTGATACTCTCTCATGTATAATCCTTCGATGTATTGGATCTTTCAAGCTGTATTTACACTTGTTAGCAATAAATATGTTGTTTAGGCAATATATTCAGTTTCTTTGTGTTCCCTGACATTACTAGCTTCGATTTGATGTGCAGAGTAAATCGGATGGTTACCCGAGGGTTGTTGATGAGGCTTGGTTGTGATGTCACTGTCGTTAGCTCTGGCAGTGAATGCCTTCAAGCGATCTCTGAACCAGGACAAAATTTCCAAGTGCTCCTGCTAGATGTCTGCATGCCCGAAATGGACGGTTACGAAGTATGTATTCGCATACAACAGAAATTTGCACGGCATGAGCGCCCATTGATGGTAGCTCTAACTGCAAATACTGATAAGCAAACAAGGGAAAAATGCTTGGACTTGGGGATGGATGGTGTTATTATGAAGCCTATTTCGTTGGAGAAGATGCGGGCGAATTTGACAGAGCTTTTGGAACGGGGCTCATTGACACCGGAAACTCGACGGAAAACATGAGTGAGGTGTCCAGCAGCTCTCTTTGTGGGGTTCTTTATCTCAGTTTTGAGCATTCTTTTTCTTCCGACTTAAGGGATGCGATATCACGTTTTAAAACCCCTTCAAAGACGCTGCTAGTATTCTGGAGGTAGATATAAGTGGATTGTTGAGCACTTGTGCAGATTTTATTAAGATATGGTAGGTTTGTGCAGGTTTCAGTAAGAGAGTCTGACCACTAGAGGCTACTCTCTGTGAGGTTGAGAGGTTTTGCTTGATAAAGCAATGATCTGCAAATCTGTTAGCATGAGCATTACATGATTGTCTGCCTAGGACTTGTCATCTGTATGTTTAGATGTGAAAACTCGTAAAATCTGGTGGTATTGTGGCAAGTCTTTCAAGTGATGCCTTGTCAGTGCTTTATTGTTAAGTGTGAGGCTCACAGTTGAAAGAGCTTGCAGCACTTTACAATGATCTTTGTTAGATTGTCTCCAATCGTTGGAGATTAATTGTATCATAATCACTCTTCGTGGGAGTTGGTAACTGGCAACTTGATCATTGTTGACAATTCTTATTTTTGGCATCTTCTTAGACTGGAGTAGAGGGTTGGTGAATTCCTTATTTATAATTGTGTTCTCAGATCGTTTATGATTATGCATGTCGTACGAGGTAGGGATGATGCTGAACAAAATATCGGGCTGACAGGGTTGATGTGCCTTAGCAACGGATATTTTGATATTGATATTTAGGTGCCAATGTTTTTACTTGCTGCCCAAATAGTTTTTTAGGTGGGAAGAGGTCTACCTCTCAAAAAATGACTTTTTGTTTTTCGTTTCAGTGAAAACCTTCAGAAATGCCCAGAAATAGGAACTGAAAAGTTGCTACCAGTGAGTGATTCTATTTTTGGTTTTTCCCTATGGCTTCTCAATTTTTTGTTTCCAGAATAACTTTTTGGGTGAATTTGTTATGGGAAAAGGAATGATGTATTATCCATCCTTTTCATATATCAATATTACATTTGGTATGTCACTTTTTTCTTTGAGTATTTAACATGAACCCCTAACTATCCTTAAAACCCAAAATGGGTTTTTGCAATTTCGGGCAGCCTCGATAAGGAGGTTAAAAGTAATATTTTTTTTCAAGATTTTTACTGGATGCTCCTTTGACAGTAAGGTCTATGTAGTAAAAATTCTGAAGCCAAATTCCAATTTTAAAACCTTCATCTAGAAATTTTAGATTTCAAGTCCAAAACGGGCAGTCTAAAATACGGTCTTTTTAAAAAAAAAAAAAATTGAAATATGTTCATAACCAAATCACTACTCAAATTCCATAGTGAACCAAGTAAAAAAATTACCAATTTTACAAGGGCAGCCTCCCAAACTTACGAAGACAAGCTTCAAAGTTTTTAGTAATTTTTGAATTTTTCCTTTAAAAATTTGTCAAAATTCGAGATTTTTGAATTTCTTAAAAACTTTTTTTTCTAAAAATTGAAAATGTATAAAGGTACCTACTCACCGTTCACTTTTTCTTTAGCTCACAAATTGTTTTTGTAATGCATGTTTTACTATTTTGTCAATTTTATACCTTCTCATAGAAAATAATTTTTATGAAGGTCTAAAAAGCGTTTTTTTGGCCTAAAATTTTGCATGAGCATACCTAACCTAGTTAGCTACAGGGAAAAAAATGTGACCAAAATTTTTGAAGTGATAATCATCAAGTCTTCCTTTGGCCCATTTGCACCATGCCTCTCAGCCAAGGCCCAAAAAAATATTTGCTGAAACTTTGAACACTATGATCTCACTAATGCAAAACATCCAACGGTTGAAATTGGAACAGTTCTTTCAAATAGGGTTAGGTTCAAGATCTTATGGTTGAAATTCCAAAAAAAGTTGAAAAATTTGTTTCATATCCTCGGGAGGGCATAGTGGTAAAAAATCGCAGTTTTGAAGATTCAAGCTCTCAAAAACACAAGGAAATTTAGGGGTTAAGGAAATTTCTTTTTGCATAAAATTTGATGAACCATGTTTATGCTTAATTTTTGAAATTTATGGACTTTATTTTACCAAAAGTACTTGAAAATTGTTATTTTTGGTGACAAAACCAATAGAATAACTTTCTTTGTATCTTCAAATATAGGATCTTATTTAAGACTATTGATGTAGCACCACTAGCAACTCCATGAAAAAAATAGTCGAAGATGCTAATTGCCTAGCTCAAATAGATGGGAGTAGTTCAAATCAGTAGGATTCTTTAATTTTTTGTTTAATTGCACATGATTGTGATAGAACCTTGGAATTGATTTTGATAAAATTCAATTTAAATCCAAGAAGTTCAAAAAACATTAGGCCTATGTTCTATAATAGCCTGATCTTTGTGTACACCACTGCGCTTTAAATAGAAGAATGACTTCAAAAGTGGAATTTCTACTACTCCGACTTAGAAGAACATGCACAAAATATTTAATGAAATTTGAATGTAAAGATTGGGAATTGTATATTTTTAAAAAATAAAATTTCCCATCCTTCATAAATATGATCAATAAACTTTGACCTTTCTTAATATTAGATTTTGCACTATACAAAGTCTAATTTTTATACAAATATCGTATAAATGGTGTTAGTTTCTTATACTACAACATTTAGAAGTAGCAAAGGGATGAATCATTATGGAAAAAATTGTGCAAGAGACATGGATTTTACTTTATTGCTCATACGGATTTTTATTTTTTGTAAACTCAATTTTTAATAAAATTTAAGCCTAAACAGTCAAAATACTTGTGTATTCTTCTTGCTCAAGTAGCAAATTGTTTTTAAACTTTTATTTTTTATGAGACTAAGAGAAAAAAATCCTATTTGAAAGGGTGATAAACTTTGACTCTCATTTGAATGAAAACTTTATACTATGAACGAGTTTTTTTTGGACAATTTCCAAAGAAGATCATATCAACTATTTGTATTTTGAATTTAAGAACTACAGTAGTAGAGAGGTGTAGCAAAAAATCTACTTTGTGCAACATATCAATTTTCTAGAAGTATGGTACAATGGTCCTAGAACGTTATGATGAGGTCTTTGGTTTTTCCAACTAATTTTGTAGATAAGGGAAAGTTGTCCGAATACTTTTAGTTTTGTTTTTGTTTGCGATTGTCTGTACTACAATGAAGGAGTGATGGCCAAGATGGTAGATCGAGGGATGGAAATGAGGTGAGACAAATGATTATTGTATGTGAACCTCCTCCCTCTTCTTAATCCAACACATTAATTTAATCCAAAGAATTATACTTATATGAATATGAATTAGTTGTTTACAGGACAGTAAATAAATTGTAAACTCAACAAGGCATGTGGAACCTCAAGGTTCACCTAGAAATACAAAACTTGGAGAAAGTCAAATATAAAATATAGGGTTCAACGTAGGAGTATAAACATATACAAGTAGAAAATGAAGTGCATCAAGTCAACAACTAACGGCTTTGCATTTGTGAGGTTTCATGGTCCCGAAATTTTCTCCCAATTTTGCAATATAAATACAGGTTTCATCATAAATGTATGCTGTGATACCTTACCAATATAATTTGTAAAGTTGAGAAATTATAATAGTATGCATTTTAACAATTTTGTCGCAGTAAAATAATTTTGTCAATAAGTTTGTGAAGATAGATATTCTAGCAATGTGTAGATGTCTCAAAGCTGTAGATACACTACTTTTGCTTCTTTTAGATGTAGTTATCGAATTCACGATATCAAAGATGAAATTGATGTTGAACTTAGTATCATATGAACTACAATTTGTGATTACCTTGTATATTATTCTTTAAACACAAATATGTTACTTTGCTTCACATGATTTTTTAATTTTCTTCGATTCGTATTTACTTTTACTCACATATTTTTGAACATTTATATTTACTCTTAATTTGAATCCCGTCGCTTAAATTATTTGTAGTTGATAAAATAATAGAATCTTTTCATCATTTTGAAATAAATCCAAACACAATACTATAATGTGCTTTAAGATCGACATAGAAGAGTTCCAAATTGTATAGAATTTGTAGAATTCCATGCATTGTATACATTTTCTGACAAAAACATCATCTTCATCCTTAAAAATATTATACTCCAAATATTTACTATACACTAAAGCCGATCCATGTATCCATGGTTCAACATAAAAATTTTGAGATTGGATGATATACAACCAAAATATTTAAAAATAATAATTTTAAAATTAACAATTATATTTATTTTAACAAATACTATCATTTTACAATGATTTTTACTTTTCATGAAAGAATTTCTTTTATTTTTACTTGACTTTTTTATTATACGTATGGGAGTATTATTAAGCATTGCTTACCAATGTAGGGTATGGGTCAGAGCTGGTGATTGTACATTCAAAACAACATGAAATATTCAAAGCAACAAAATTGTAGTGTTCCACCTAAGGGTTAAGAGTTAAACCAAACGTCCACTTACTTCAAGCTAGAGTGTATCACTTTTATTATTCTTATCATAAATCACGATTTGATATTTATTTGTTAAAATGATATTCAAGGTAGTGATAAACTAAAGTCACACTTTGTTTGACTAAAAATATCACGAATTTAAATATTTGCAAAAAATATGATTTGCAAAAATATAAGCGGGGTTCAGTAAAGATTAAGTTAAGCAAAAAATAGAAGCGTGCAAAGACTACTGCTTGAATTGGTGATTACTCTTTAATGCACTTGCTCTATCTACGTCAATGCCAAGTTCGAATTCTTTGGCCATTTATTGATTTCTCGGCCCCAGTCTCCCCCAATTTATGTTGCTTTCCATTTGACTTCGAAGTACCTCAAAGTTCAAACTATCTTGACTCATGATCACCTTTTTTTCCTTTCTAAATGTTTGGAAGTCTCATTTTGGGCGTGTATTTTCATTAGTCTTTTGAGCCAAAAAATGATATTGTTGTCATATTTGAATAAAGCATCATATTTAAGAGTATTATTGTGTTTGGATATAGATACGTCTAAATATTTTTTGTAACTTATACAATATGAAATATACAAGTCATTATGTTGCCTCTTGAGTACCTCCTCAGAAGCAGGCCTTCTGCTTTACAATAAAGGGTGTCTCAGGCTAGTTTCTAAGCATTCAAGAACTAAGTCCATTCATTGAACTAATTTTATTTTTGGTCGTAACTTACAAGAACTCATTGTTAGGACCATAAAGCTTATTCAGAAAAAGACAAAGACATGAAGTGGGGACCAAGGAAAACACAACCAATTTTAATGTCGTTGGAGACATTTTGCATCAAATGGATAGTCCAACAATGTACTTTCACTAAGAAAATAGATGGATTTCATCCATTAGTTTTGTGAAAGAGCATAACATGTCATCAAATCGAGTTGAAGTCGTTTGAGCTAATTTATTTGTTTTAACCATAAAATTGATCTTTTTCAGATTGAAGGTGAAGTAGTGTAATGAATTTAAATTTACCAAATTTAACGAAATTTGGGCTCATTACCATGGTTGATTGATTCTTTTAAATATATGATGCTACAAAAACTTGGTTCACACTATGATGTTATCTATTACAACATACACATAGGTGAAAATATTAGTTTTTTGGAGTGTATTATATATTTGAGATGAATTTTGTTCACTTCACGTTTCCTTCAAACATTCATTGTGATTCCAACACTCAATATAAAAATATAAAATTTGTATCTCTTTCCTAAGGCATGTCGTAGTAGATGTGTTCTCTTTTAGGCATTTAGAATCTAAAATAATTTTTACTTTGTATTTAATGAGTGTACCAATATAGTTTATAAAGTGTAAAGTATCAAAGTTTTGATGGTTATAGGTCCATCACTTTAGGGTCAATTGGTAGATTATTATGAATTCCTACAACTAAAATAGTTTTTGCCTAAATTTATAAGTTTTTTTAATGGATGACATGCTTGATTGCATGAAAAATAAAGTCTATTTGCTCAAGTCTCTAGGGCACGCCTATGTTCCCTACATTGGAAGCGCCGGCGTTCTCGGAGATCATAATGGTTTGGAGGTATTCTGTTGACATCTTTGGTGGGACTCACTCATTGCCTAATTAGCTCAGCTGGTTAGATCCCTTTGTGGCTTTGCTACGATCTTGGAAGTGGTCTTTGTTTAGGGTCTTATGGTTTTTATCGCGTTTCTCTTTTAGACCCCGGTTTGCCGGGTACTATTCCTCGATCATGAGCTCGGCCCGTTTTTACCCCCTTATGTACAACATAAATGTTTCCAGTTCTTTTAACCCCTAAAAATCCAAGAAAGCCAAAACGGCTTTTTGCAATTTCGGGCAGCCAAGATGAAGGGATTAAAATTAATATTTTTGCCTAAGATTTTTACTCGATGCTCCCTACAGTGCAAAGTGTATGTGGTAAAAATTTTCAAAGCCAAATTCCAATTTTAAGACCTTCATCTAGAAATTTTAGGTTTCAAATCCAAAACGAGCAGCTTAAAATTAGGTATTTTTTTTAAAAAAAATTCTTGAAATATATTCATAACCAAATTACCACTCAAATTCCAAAGAGGCCGAAGTCAAAAAATATAACAATTTTATAAGGGCAGCCTCCAAAAGTTACAAAGACAAACTTCAAATTTTTGAATTATTTCTTTCAAAATTCGTCAAAATTTGAGAGCTTAAAATTTTTCAAAAATAATTTCGCCCAAAAATCAAGAATTTAGAAAGGCACCTAACCGCCGTTCAGATTTTTCTAAAACCAAGTATACGTAACGTCATATCAACGTTTTTAGACCTGCTTCTAGAAACAAATTTTTATGAAGGTCCTAAAAAAGGAATGAGTCTCTAAAATTTTGCATGGAGGTACCCAACTTGAAAACCTATAAAAAAAAAATATGAGCAAAATATTTGGGGTTAAAATCTTCAACTCTTCCTTTGCACCATTTTGACTGTCATTCGAGCAATGCCCAAAAATGGTTTTGCTGCAACTTTGAATGTTATAATCTCTAAGATGGTAAACATCCAACAGTTGAAAATTTTATTGGTATTTCTAAAGAAGGTAAAGTACAAGATCTTACGGTTGGATGTCTTAAAAAACAATGTTTTTTGGTCCAAACCGTCATTTCCACAAGGTGGTCAAAAATGGCAGCATTGGGTTTTGGAATCTCCAAAACTAGCTGGATTTTTAAGGGCTAACCCCCGGGGGTATTTGGCTCAGCTGATTAGAACGTTGGGCTAATAACGTGAAGGCCACAGGTTCAAGACCTGTATTGGGCAATAGTTTCCTTTTTGTTTTTTAATATCCTTTTCTAACATATGCCTGACATCTATTTTGCTTCAAAATACGGTACAGGGCAGGTGGTTAGAGCACCTCAACAAATATTTCCTTTTTCGAAAAATAAAGTTAGAAAATCAAAAATAGAATTTTCAACACTTTCCTGTTATTAAAAGTAAAAGTGTTGCCCAATACAGGTCTCGAACCTGTGGCCTTCGCGTTATTAGCACGACGCTCTGACCAGCTGAGCTAATTAGGCAGTGAGTGGGTCCCACCCGAGATATCAAGGGAAATCCTCCAAAGCATTATAATCTTTGAAAACACCGACGCTCCTCCTGAAAAAATCCAAATCTATTTACCTGGTTCAATTGCCACTATTCCAAGAACTCTTTCACCCATCATTGTAAAATAAATTCTTTGACGCAATTCAGAGGAGTGCTTCGCATCTTTTCTTGTCGAACAGGTCAAAGAAACTACCCGTATACTATATAAATATCTTAAAATTTCTTCATAACAAGTATGATAACAACCTTTTATTACAAAAACTATGTCCATCCACTATGCAAGAACTGCAGTGGCAGTCAGTGCACTATTACATGAACGTAACCTACATAATAACTCCCTAAAAACTACGAGATACAGAGCCAAGTATACATGTCACGACGTAAAATTGAGGAGCATGAATATGTACAATTATCTTGTGAAAGACAGCCAACGTAAGTTAAGTTTTCCTGATTATACGTGAGTCAGAATCCCGTCAAAAAAGTTACAAAATCAAGCAATTTCTGTTCTTCAGCTGCTCTTCGATCTTCCTACTGAGCTCCTCTCTCTCGCGATTAGACCGTTGAAGTTCTTCACGCAGAGCTCTTAGTTCAGCTTCAGATTGAGCCTTGTCGGCTCGTGCACGCGCCTCAGCAGCCTCGCGAGCACTTTGCTCCATTGTCAACCGTTCCTCTAATCGTTCAGCGTTCAATCTGATTTTATCCTCGACCTGAATAGCAACATACGAAGCCCACTTAATGCTCCGTCCAAAGGAACGACAGCAACAGAGAATGAGACCTCTCAAAAAACCATACTTCTGAAATCCATGAGTCGGTTCTTCCTGCACTACAAGGTTAAAGCCTACCAGTTCCCATGAATGACTAAAAGCAGAACACATGTGCAAATCGTGAATATATCCAAAAAAACACAAAAAAACATGCTGCTCAGGAAAGGTCATCCTTTCTTTAGAAACAATTGCAAGAGCAGAAGAGACGCACCATTTCTCTCAGCTGTTTGAACTGCTCTGCATACGTATTTTCCAAATCCCGTTTGATATCCTGCAAATTTTGGCCAGGTGCAGCCCGAGCAGCCAACTTTTTCTTCTCCTGCTCTGACTTGAATGCAAGCTCCTGCGACGTATGACGCAATTTTAGTACAAATTGTAGATGGGGTATGATCTCGCACAAGCTCATCTTTGTCATTCTAATCTGCTGCATCAATCTTGTTGTACCCACTACAGAAATCTGCATTTCATAAGAAAGAGTGGACTTGCAACGTCTACTTCCCAGAGTCGAGGTAATACATCTAAGTCATGTGATTCACTACAGATGAAAAAAACTAATAAAAATTTGATTAGGTTATGTTAATATTTTATTGTTTTATTATTTTATTATTTTATACATTGGTATCATTATTATTTTTGTTGCAAAAATCGAAAAACTTAGGTAAGCAAAACGAACCTGTGCTTCCTTGAAAAGCTCATTAGCATATGGACTACCACCATTCTTCAAAAGCATATCATCAATAACGCGAAGTAGGTCGCCTGTTTGCCTAATTTGTTTAGTTTTGTCCTTGGTCTTGTTGTCAAACAGCGCCATTCTATTATCGCACTTCTTTAAGAATTCCTGAGCCCCCAAATCTTGATTTCAATAACGACTTCCCCGTACAGTAAATCATGTAGCAGATCACTATCCATTGAAACCTATAAAGACTCCATCAAACCCAAACGCAAGTTCTTGCACATCCAATAATGTTGTAATAAGTGATGATTAATACGAACTGCTCTAAATTTGAAACTACTTGTCGAGGAAGAAATGAATTGCACCAGGCTATACTTGCTGAAGTAGTTATTAATTACCAAGAGGTCAACTTACCCTGAGATATGTAGGAGCACCATTGTCTAGAAACTCCTCAAGTGTTTCATCCTCCTCTAGGTCATCGCCCCCAGTGAACACAACAACCATATAGTTCACTACCTTCTCTCCAAAAATTGTCTGTAAACTTTCCACAGCAGCAATTTCTTCGTCCGTGAAGCGATTGCGCACAGACAAAACCAAAAGCAAAGCATGCACTCCATCCTTGGCAAGATCCAGACACTTCATAATTTCTTTGCCAATATACTGTGGTGGTAGATTGGGGTCAAATAAGCCTGAAAATAGATCGAAGACCACCATCAGAGAATTGCAAAACAAAACAGGGCGTAGAGATAACTAATTAGTATTTGCTACGTTCTTCTCCAATAGCAGTCCTTATAATGCCACTGGATAACCCAAGTCCAGATTCACAACAAGATCCTCACAAGAGAGATACAAGCGTTACATGTGCCCAGTACGGGGATCAAAGAATACTCCAATTTCCCGTTCTGAAACAATTGACAACGCTCTTTCTTTCTCCGCAGGAGACCCTAATCTTAACCAGAGCAGTGCGGTTGTATAACCGATTTTCACCACTCATAAATCAATCTGTTTCTGAACCCATGCAGATTGACTTTGTTGATCAGTGACGTAAGTATCAGCCAAACAAAGATTTGGAAATCGATGATAAGCTTGACGTCGACTTTCAAAAGACAGAACGCTTCTCTATCGATTCATCGAACGATAGGCTTCTAAACAGCGCGCGGAACTGAAATCGTCATGCTTACAGTGTGACGTAGACGAAGGTATGCAAAAGACACCAAACCCTAGCACAAAGAGCTGTGCAATACAATTGTGAAATCGAATACACATAATTTTGTGTGGATTGCGTAAGAGGGGGCTAATTTCATACCTGGAGTGTCAATCACCCGGAGATGGCGTCCATCCGACCGAGTGGTCTCCTGAAGCTCGCAGGTGGACGTGACAGCCGACGACGAGGCGCGCGACTTGAAGACCCTGGTGCCCAGAAGCGAATTCCCCGTCGCGCTCTTGCCGTTCCCGGTGCGGCCAACGAGCACCAGAGTGGTCGGCGATTTCGCCACTTCCTTCTCCCCACCATCCCAATTCGTCTCTTCCTCCACCAACTCAAACTCCTCGAAGTCCGATCCCCCCATGGCGTCCCCCGTCGCTCCCAACAACGAAACCTCCGCCCCCTCTCTCCCTCTCCTTCACACAATCTCCTCTCCAACTCAAAACCTTCCAAGAAAAAAAGGCGCTTCAATTCAAGACCCCGCACTGTTCCAGACGTGACCCTCCCCACTCCAAATTTACCAAACCCCCAATTAGGCAAACACGCTCAATCAGCTAAAATTGCACTCTCTCTCTCACACACAAAGACCCCAAAAGAAAACTCACCAACTGTAGTGAATGACCCAACTTCACTCCACAGTTAACAATACCCTGAACCTCGAAGTTAAGTTAAGTTATGTTATGTTATGTGATGTGATGGTGATGTGATGATCACTCTCCCCAATCAGGCGAATGAATGAGCGATGCATCGGCCACACTCCACAGCGCTTGCCTAAACTTACAACCACTTCCTCACAGCACCGGCCACCTCTCACCCACCGCTTCTGGGTCAGCCTCAAGGGGAAATCCAATCCACCTCACTTACCTTGCGATCCAATGCAAGGGAGCAGGGAGACTCAGTTACGCTACTAGCTCTGGCCGAGAGGCGGTTATACTGAAATATACTGGAACTTTAGTCCAGTCAGTCGGCTATCTACCTCTCCATCTATCGCAGTGAGGCACGATGTAACACAAACACAATTACGATGAAGGAGAGGAAGAAGACGAAGCTGGCGATGGCCCACCTCGGCGTAGTACTAGTCATCAGAGTGGAGAATGATTCCCGATCGTTTGCGACAGTTGAGAAGGGCAGGGCGACATGGCCTCTGCCCATTGCCCATTGCCCATTGCCCATTGCCCGACCTTGGTCCCAACTTGCCTGTGCAAAGGTCGGTGATGGGAGATGGGGCAGGTGCCGGTCCGGTGTTTTGTTTTGCCCAAACAGCATCGACGATCCGGCGTGTCAGGCGTCGAGGATTAGTCGCCGAAGCTCCGGTCATTAGTGTGGAATTCTACAGTGAGGACTCTGGTAATCTAGGGCCGGATTACCGTTTGACCACGTTTGGGCAATTATCCCCACCGCATCCCAGTCTCGAGATTCTCCTCCCTCTGACACACTTCCTTTGATTGTGGATTCTCCAACAATATATCTGTATCAGGTACGGTTTTCGTCATGTTGTATACAGTGTAATGTACATTGTTAAAAGCATTATGAATCTCAGAAATCAATACTGTGATACTATTCCGTTATTCCATTTCGTCTTGTGGCATTCCAGAGTTTTGCAGATTACCATGTTCGTATGGAGAACGCTATTTCGCATGTAGTGAAGGATAAGGCGGGAGCGGCGCGCGTTGCCGTCCGACGTGGCCCGCCTTGCTGGCATCCCAGTTTTCCCCACCGCCCATCGACCCCAGTAATTCTAGGCTCGGTAGTTTCCCGCGGTCGTGGAACACTGCGACCCGCGCCTGTGACACTCGTGACACAAAACACTGGCAATAATATGTGACACTGTGTGCCCAGATCTGACCGCGGCCAATAAAAAAACTGACGTCAGCAAACGTCAGTTTCCGCCCATCGTTTCGCGTCCGCTGTAGGGTTTCCAGTGTTTCCTGTGTTTTCTCTTGCGGAGTGTAGACGGAGAGGATGCACGCATTGAACCACTCCCCTCTTGTGGGATTGTAGGATTTAGGGGACACTTAGAAGGGTTTCAAGGGTAGTGTGCTATTGAATTGCGTAGTTTCTTTCGTGTGTGCTTGAGTCACGTCCGTGTTAGGGTTGAATCGTTGGCATCATTGGGCAATCAACATGCAACTTGAAGGCGAGGTGATAGCTTCCGTTAGGCGTTTACGCAGCGCATTCAACGTTATCAGGGTTCGTCACTCCAGCCTTTGCCGGCATGGAGGTAAGCCATGGTTCAGGATTTTTCTCCGCATTGCGGTTTTTGTCTATTTCGTCCTCTTCCGACGCGTTATGGACTCCTCTACCACCCTCTTGTATGATATTCAAGTTGTTAGCAGGAGCGCCTCGGCGACGCCGAAGAACAGAGCCTTCTCGTACTGGTGCATTCCAAGGTGGGAACCCGACATTTAGTGAACATGGTTTTAGTGTTTCAGGGTGTTTTCGGACAGTCCTGTCCTTGTGTTATTATGGTATACTGTTGGGCTTCGTGATTGTTAGGTAATCCGGGACAGTGTGTCCTCGGCGTTGCTTCTAGTCGTTTAGGGTTTCCAAATTTTTTTGCAGTACAATACTCTCTCTCTGGAATTCCATGTCGATAATAAATTTTTTTTTTCTTCTGTAGGGACGTCGTCAAAAACCACGAGGAGGACTGGTACTACAAATTCGTTCTCTGCAGATATGAATGCGGAGCTCCCATTGGCGTCGTGAACAAGTTTCGGTACCTTAGTTTCTTTCCTGGAGGGTGTCCACGGTGTGGGTCTTCCACGGCAGTATACAAGGCGGAGGACATGGCCGACGAGCCGGTGACACTGCAGGCGGTAATATATGGTACAACATACCTGATTTCATACCCTAGTGAGAGACGTGTTCGAGAATTGCAAGCGGAGTTTGCAACAGTCTGTAAGGGGAAGCTGAAACCTAACGTCATTAGAAAGTACTTCGTTTGCATACACTGTGGCGTGGACAATTTTAGCAACAAGATGATGTTAAATCGACATCGCTTCATAGACGGCTGTGCAGGAGCGAAGCGTCCGGACGGGACTATCGCAAAGTTATTGCCTTATCCTGATTTCAAGCCAGGCGAGGGGAAGAGCGTAGAAGTCCTCGGCAAGACTATGGGATCACCGAATGTCAAGGTCGGTACACGAGAAGTGGAGACCGCTACTGCAGGTGGGGGATTACAGGATACAACCACGGGTAAGAAGTCGACAAAAACGGAGGGTACCGCTACAGTTACCCAAACAAAGGCTCGGGCTAAGCAGGCACTCAGGAAGGGGACAGGAATAGGCCCGAAAATCATACCTCCAGAGGACCTTTTCGTAGGGAAGGGGAGTATGAAGATTACAGATGTGAAGGGGGTACCAGAAGGCAAGGAGGCATTAAACACTGATTCGAAAAAAGCGGCATCGCCATACCAAGGTTGCAGGAAACGGGCTCCGCCGCCCCCCCCCCAAATGTTGACGGCTCAGTCTCCGACGACGGAGGGTAAGAAGGTATTGAAGTCCAGGATGTTCTCGACAGTCCTGCTGCTGAGAAAGCAGAGTGCCCGGCTCCTCGACTTAAACGGAAACGGAGTGTCTCGTACCACCTTGAGGCGGTGTCACGGATATTGTCCCCCGACGAAACAAGAGATATGCAGACGCAGGGGATCCCAATTGGGGGGGCGAAGTCGGGTAATGTAGGCAGTACTGAGCCTTCAACGATGATCTGTGACACTAACCTCGAACGGGAGTTGTCTCCACCGGAACTGGAGGTACGCGGTGCGCGAAAGTTAACAATTAGTGAGGTGCTCGAGAGGAAGGCGGTTGCTGCAAAACAGGACCATGCGTTTCACGTGGCGTACCGAGCAACGAATCAACAGAATAGAAAGAAGCTCAAAGGGACAGTCGACGTAGCAGTCGACCAGGTAATTTCTAAACAGAGGTCTATAGACATGTTACGCGATAGATTTATAAGGGGGCCATTGGGGAATGGGGTTAGGGTTCACCGAACTCGAGTTCAGGTTAGTAAGGGTGTACAGATAGACAATGATGGTGGTAGTGCGGTCGATGATGTACTCCCTATTCCTATCCTAGGTGACACTGGTTTAGTTCTTCATGATAGTACAGAGAAATTAGGGAATAGTGACTATAGAAGTGACTTCATGCAGTATCACGGCGACGCTATACAGGAGGACGTTTTACCTCTGCAGAATACTCCGTCGCAGCATCACCCTCCGGATCAACGGAGAGACAATTACAAGAGGTGCATCAATTTCAAGTCTGGGAGTGTGATTTTGATAGCTTGCCTGAACTGTTACACTACTGGGCTAAAGGAGAAGGTAATTTTGCACCGTTTTCATTCCACCCGGACGCACTCCAGAGGTACAATTCTAGGACTTCTCTCCTTAATGAAGTTAAGTCCGTTCACGTTGTGAAGCACTGTATGGAATCCGATTCGGTTCAACGACATCCACCTCCACCAGAATGTCCCAAGACGCCCAGGAAACCAGGCTTGTATCACCTAAGGGAATTAGGGAGTGTTGTGACACTCCCTTGGACGTGGGAATGTGACAACGAGGAGGAGTTCAAGAAACGATGGATAAATGCGGTTCAGGGACAAGAATTCAAGGATAAACTTATGAGATTAACGTATTGGTGGGCTCAAAAAAAGGTCAGTGTCACTTTCTTCAAGCTTATCGTTCACGTTCAGTGTCACCGTTTTGGACATCTACTGGATACTCATCGTCCTTTCTGTGATAGGGTGATAAGAAGGCGCCTTTACCTAGGTCTGTGGTCGAGGAAGTGCAACGCTCCATCGACGCCCTCGTCGAAAGTGTTGAAGACGAAACACCTTATGAGGACCTGAATGCCCTCAGTGAATATGTTCAATGGACCATAGACTTCGCGGGATACCAGGCCGCCTTGCAAATGTACGAGCAGGATTTGCGTACCGCACAGATCCGAAGAGAAGAAGCTGCCATTATTGAGTTTAGGACCAAAGTGGGAGACTGTATGAGGAGGTCAGATGGGATTGGTCCCCCATATGGCAAATTCTGTCAACGGAGGAAGATCTGCTAGCAATACTACCGCCTCTACCGTGGCGCCACGATGGTAAATTCTAGTGACACTGTAGATACCTATCCCTTGCTTTCCGTATACAGTCTACGCTTTTTATGAATTTAATAGAAATTATCACCTACGGCGCTAATTCAGAGTATGATGTTCAATATTATTTTACAGCTGCAGAGGCGAAGGAGGTACAAAGACGTCCACGCGCGGGTCACTTAAGTAAATCAACTCCGACACCACTGCTTTATGCATTTAGAGTGCTATTCAAATCCCGGTATGGTCAGTATAGATTACTAACATGCCCAAGGTATGGACTGACAAAGGATATAATTGTGAAAGAGTGCAAGGACTGCATCAGCCTCCAGCGCGCACTGTGTACATTTATATCAGAGGGATCCTATCAATATGCGGGAATTGGAAGCGGGTTGGGGGCCGGAATGCAGGCGGAAGTTTCTTCAGAGATTCATAGAGTCAACAGGGGAGAAGGGGACGACGTCATTGACAAGCTCATGGGATGGGTCCGGAGGGTGCGTTTGCGGGCACTTAGTGATATGGCGGTGTGTCACGCACATCTGTTTACAAAGGCCTGGACCACGACGCGCCACGACGCGTGGACGGACCACGATGGGACATGGAGGTGGTTGCTCCGGATTAGAGAGGAGCACGATATCAGTGGGTGCATTTGGAGGACACTCCGGCTTGGAACCCTGGTGTAAAAACGTTGCGACACAAGGTTCACGACACTGTGGCAGAGATCGGTGATATGCTCGTCATGGAGGACGACGCCTACTGGGAGTCTTGTGCAGTGGAGGACAATTCCAGTGATCAGCCACATGCTGTCACGACGATTAGCGCTCCCTGTGACACTAGTACTCAAGTAGACGGTGCTATCATGGGAGGACCCGCATCCTGTGACACTGTTTCTGAAATTGGAGCTGATGTCAAAGACGCCCGTGTACAGCATGACGTTGAATCCCATGAGCCACCAATGGCCATGGTGGTATGGAAAAACAGTGAGATTGGTTCTGATCTGCAACGCAGTGTCATGGGGGTTATAGAGGTGTGTGACACAGTTATCGGCATGGACTGCAGTGTCACACACTGTACAAATCATTCCAAGACTGCTAAAGGTCTCCCTGTACAGGACTGCAGTGACGTGACATTCACAAAGGACTCAGCCGCTGCCGACATTACCTCTGAAGAGCTACAAAGGAATACAGATTCAGGAGGTCCAGGATCACCTATGAAGCCCGGATCACCTATGAAGCCCGGATCACCTCAAGAGTCCGATTTTCCGCCGTCGTCGGAGTGTCCTCCTTGTCCTACTGTATTTCCAGGGATTCGGGACCTACTGAGTACGGCATGTCCCTCGCAGACAGCAGCTCCACTTATCACATTAAGTCAGTTCCAGAACACTGCACATGCCGGCGACGACATGATGGAGGAGGGCTCAATATTTTCCCAGGACCCTAGTTTTGTTCAATGGATTAAGGGGTCAGCGGAAGACGTAGTAAATACACCTTATAAAGGGATTTCAATCGTGACAGGACAGAGCGGGGAAGTCGAAAACGTGAGCGTACAAAGTAGAGGGGAAGTGGAAGGTCCCGCAAAGGACTCTGCGTGCAGGAATTTGAAGGACGCGTTCGAAGAGGAAGAGCAACTGGAGTCAACAGCGGTCCAGCTGGTTAACCTGGCTCAGGAAGTCCGGGCTCAAGGGTCGACGGGAGCAACGGCAGAGAAAGATGAAGGTGAGGACTTCGCAAAGGCGATGGGCGCGGCACCATGGCCGGACGGAGCCCTTGTCCGCGTAGAAGATGTTAATGTAATGACATTGCCACAGGCTTATAGTTTCTTGCATATAGATGATTACTTGGCCACCTTGACGGGACGGAAGGGGAAGAAAGACGAGGCTGAGGAGGTCATCTTCTTCAATGAGAAGCAGAAAGAGCTAGAGGTGAAATTCGAGGCCATCAAGGCCATGAAGCGTGTTCGAGACAGGCTGGGAAACGATATGGTTGATTTCGCCATGTCCAGACTGTACTTCTAGTACCCTGCATCCGATAGACACGAGATACTAATTGTCACGTCCCGTGTGAGTTCAGCCTCACGGAGCCATTCGACAGACGATGACAGTCTAAAGAAATGGGGGTTAGTGTTTCTACAGCCGCCCCACCCTGTGAAAGTGCATCAGATTAGAGAACTGATTGTACCATGGGTTGCCCACGATCACTGGTCGTTGTTGGTCTTCCAGTATGATAGAGTGGTTCATCTTGACTCTAATGTAGGGTATCATCTTAAAGCGGGGTATCATCTTCAAGCGGACGCAGAATTCATAGCGTGGGTCTCCACGGCCTGGCAGCATCTGAGGGGTGTGGAGGCATGTAAGGTACCTATTGTTCGCATAGATGTGGCGCAACAGCCGGGGAAATACGAATGTGGACATCACACCATTCACAACGCAATCCTGTATTTAAAGGTACAATTCTGGCTACCATAATGCGATGTGGGATTATATTACGGGGAGTGGTAAAACGCTTATGTCGTAATAATTACACTCTTAATATTTTTGATCAAATTTCGAGAACTGACCGTAGCGGGTAAATCTGAATTCCAGTTTCGGGCATGGCGGTTTGGTGGTAGGGAGGAGCTCATGAAGACCGCGATGATAGAGCCGTACAAGTCAAAGGAAATGAACCAACAGATTATGTGTCTGCTCGCTCGGGAGATGGATTCCAAGCGCCGTGACACTAGATACCGAGCGCTGTTTAGCGTTCCCAAGGACGAGAAGGTAGAATCTCCTGATTCGGTGGGAGATCTGATAGAATTACCGGGTAGGGAAAAAGAATAGCAAAGTCAAATGTAGAACGTCAGGACACAGTGGCATAGGGCAGTTTTTTTTTGCGGTCTTCTTTTTTGAATCAACATTACCTCTAACATCTGTAGTATTCTCTGGGTATTATCAGTACACCATTGCACCAACAATCATGTATCTTTAATTTTCGACTAGTACATACACTGCTTCGTTGAGGCAATTGAAACACCGAAGTCAAAAGATGAACTAAGTAACATTTAATACTGTCGTGACATTGTGACACTGTTGAGACTTAAAACATAGAATTCCGCGAATTATACCATATGAATATGTGACTTTCTGGTGGTCGACACTTTCGTTGCTTACTTAACACTGTGTGTCACTTCCACCTCAACGTCCTCCTCTTCGGGCTTCATCGGATAATGGTGACTCTTACGTACTCTGTTATCCGAGAACAAACCGTGCATCGCGATGCAACGGAAGTCGATTGGGTCTTAGGTCAATTCTACAGCGGCATGGATGACGAGGAGCTGGATAATTTGAGCAATTACAGCGCATAGTAGTGAATGGCTGTTTTTTTATGTGTCGTTTATCCTTACATTATACTCTTATTGTAAAGTTCGTGTACAATGTCACATAATACGAGACCTGGACGTATTCCAAGTATTTGTGACACTACCTGTAACTTTGTGTTTGTTCCGATCGTGACACTGTATGCCTGGAGTGTGCCCCTTATAATTCAATGGATTCAACGAAGTGGTTTGATAACGATGACTTCTTATGATATACTGATGATAAGTAGAATCTCTATTCCAGTGACGAGAACCCATTTATTAATCGTTGATGTCTAGAAGAATTTATCATGTTTCAAAGAGGCGGACTAAAGAATAAACATAGGAAAAATGTGCCTCGAAAAAGTCTATTATGAACACCTTGGTGGATTCTGCAGTACGTTATGCTGTAACCGCTTAAAAACACCAATTTTGCATGACAGTCCAAAATTTATATGTGTCCTAAATAATCCAATGGATATGTAATGAATATGGATTTTCAACACTATTTAAAACTTATAAATTGTTTAAAAAAAAATTATACACGTGTGCAATACTATGATAATATATTTCATACCCTTAAACAACCATGTCCATGATAATATAAATGTGTGAATTAATTTGTAATGTAGGTAACAAAAAAATAAAAATAAAATAAAAAATAAAATATATATATATATATATATACATATATACATATATATATATATATATATATATATATATATATATATATATACATATATACATATATACATATATATATATATATACATATATATATATATATACATATGAGTACAAATATATGCATTTAAATATTTACATATGCATATATAATGGTTTATACTTGTTTATAATTGTTTACAAGAAAAGGGAAATTTATAGTTATGTATAGTATTCGATGCGAAAGAGGGAACAATTTGTAATGGGTATGCTTTCGTATAAATCTCTGCCCGACCATGTTGTGGAAAAGGAATGGGTTACATTAACCAAAAAATTAGAAATTTGAGTAAATACATTATGAACTTATCAAGACCATAATGAAATTAAATCCTTGAAATATACAAAGGGGAGTATTGGGACAAAATATCATAAAAGAATCATTGTTCATACAAACCAAATTAAATATTACAAAAACTTTTACCAAGATAGGATATTGTAAAAAAATTTAAACTATAATATGTTTAGGAAGTAGATTAATAATATGTTTGTGAGGACATTGTTCGTATAATCATTACTTAAGAATTTGTCAATTAAACGATAAAGTATAAAATGAAAATTGTAGAACAAATTTATGTATTGCACATGGAATAAAGATTTGATTAAATCACAAAGTAATCCCATAGATCTCATTGCAAACTAAACAGAACCGATTATCAGTGGAACATATAATATACACAGTGTCATAGTGTCACAGTGTTACACTTGATGTCTACTGCCGCAGAGAAATATGCACATGAAACTTGATATTGATTTGCAAAATATAAGCGGCTGACAAGAGGATCGATGTTTTGAAGCGTGATATCTTATTACTTAAGCTGCAATACCTAAAGTTGTTATGTCAACAGCGTCCGGGAATGTACCTAAGGCTAAACCATATAACTAATTACCTATGATTCAATATAATCAACTGTTATGAGAACAGGATACCGTAGAGGTGCAACCACATTCCATGGTCTTCGTGTCTCGTTCCGGTTTCTTCCACTTTGAATGTCCTTGCAATAGCGACACATAAGAAGCGGTTGTGTGTACTCCCTTGAACTGTTCTCTCGCAGGGAAAAGCACGACCTTCTGTGTTTCCAAAGCCTGCGAATGACCACAAAGATTAACTGCCCTTTTACGCTTCAGTTGGGCGGGGCCTAAACGTAAGGGTGCAAGATATACCCTATCATTTCTCACAGGCATAACAGTAGGATTTGAAGACGGAAGGGAGGGACTTATTATCGGGACAGGTACGTCGACAAAGTCAGCGAGTGTAGCTAAGAACTCGAGTACTTCTGATTCTAGTCCCTCCATGTCTAAGATAGAGTATGAACACTATAACAGTCCAGACTTGGATCTTAGCCTAGAAAATGAAAAAACTGAACCGCACTACAAGAGAGGACAATAAGCAAGGAAGTTCGGTCTTATATACAAACGTATGGCGTTTCTCAGTGGAGTACAAATCGCGTTCTACTGCTGTGGGAACTTCATCCTATCCGATTCGTTGAATCCCTAGAAGACCGCCTAGAAACTAACGCAATATCATCGGCTATACAAATCGATGTACCCAACAATTTAACGTTGATAAAATAAGTATATTAGTATCATTATGTATATATGTATTGAATTAAATATATATGCAAATGTATATATATATATATATATTTATGTATATATTTTATGTATATATAAGCTTCCTATGAATATATATATATATATATATATATATATATATATATATATATATATATATTTATACATGTATATTTATTTATATAAATATATATATATTTATATATATGTATGCATATATATATATATATATATATATATATATATATATATATATATATATATATATATATATATATATATATATATATGTGGAAGAGTAATTTTTTTTTAAGAAGTGGAAGAACAATAAAATTATATTTAGCGTATGTACTAACGATAGTAGAGTAATGGTATTAAATTATTCAATTGAAGACAAAGGCCCTTGAAAATAATACCCATAAATTATTTAAAGCCTGTTTGATAGGAATGTATGAAATAAATGCAACAAAACTAGAGTGGGGCAAGATTGATAAGTTTTGAAAATAAAACAAATATCATATGAAATAATATATCTCCAGACGTTACGGAATTAAAATAAAAGGATTGAATAATTCTTATGTAACCGTAAATCAAATAATCTAGATCTACGTTTCAATCCCAAAAATTAGTGTACAAATTAAAAAACTAGATGACTGTATAGGAAATGTTCCAATATGATGCGAATACACAGAATATTCACATATCCCCATGTTTAAACCCTAACATATGAGTAGATAAATATTTCATTCTGTTGTTATTTAGTCTCAGTGTGTTTGTAAGCCCCATTATAAAATGGCACTTCCACTTAAGTTCTACGTATTCTCTGGTTTGAAATTGGAACCTAGCAAACATTTTTTTTAAAAAGGAGTAACTTTAATTTCGGGACACACCATATCCACACAAGAGTTCCACATTCACTTAACTTAACAATTTAAAATTCACCTAAGCCATATACGAAAGGGCAGGTAGAATTGTTCCCAATACGCATAGGATCACCGAAGTAACGACTGCAATACCAATCGAGAACTGTCACCAGTGTCACGGGACAAAACGGGAATGTGTTTGATTCGTTTCCAATGTTTTATTTTTTACAACATGTACTCAGTGTCACAAGTTCAGTCCAAGGTACACTAAACCGATGAAGACCACTTGGAACAGAGTAGTAAACCATGCACATGCCAAAATGTCTACACATGCACTTCCTCTCGGGCACTGCCTAC
The DNA here is from genome assembly GCA_014871385.1 of Ceratodon purpureus. Classification (NCBI taxonomy): domain Eukaryota; kingdom Viridiplantae; phylum Streptophyta; class Bryopsida; order Pseudoditrichales; family Ditrichaceae; genus Ceratodon; species Ceratodon purpureus. The sequence goes on along the minus strand of CM026421.1, from coordinate 1,328,570 downwards.
TTAGCACTGTAATTGCTAATGTTATCTAACTCCTCTTCATTGACGTTATCGTAGTACTGCTCTAGGATCCAGTTCGTGTCTTCCCCTCTAACATCTCGGGACATCACAGGATAATCACTCTCCGTGGTCGAAGATCGCATACGGTACCCTACATTTCCATCTGGAGACCGCCGTGTATCGGCATTGTTGGCCTTCTTGCGATTTGACGATGCCCCCGGCATGACGTTGGTGACCACGGGTCGACGACATGGCGCCGGATCGACAGGTGCTTCTTCGTTATTCTCGAAATGAACACCACGTTTAGAAGTGCCATACACACATAAGACGCAGCACAGAAACAATGTACACAAAGCAATCGAACACTCTAGTTCGCCCATCTCCAAGACAAAACCTAAACGTAACATCTCGCCTAACAACTAGCGAATTGAAAATAACAGAATGAAAGGAAGAACAAGTCAGGGGTTATGGCCATCTATACAGCGAAAAGGTGGGAAAGTTATTAATGACCGAAAGCTTGAACTTTACGCACAAGATAGACTCAGCAGTGAACAGTGTATACGTCAGGAACGTATTCACCTGGTCAAAGGCGTCGAGCGATTGAGGGGCCCGAACGTTCTAAAAAATCTTTCCTTCTCCCCAGCTTAAAGCCCATTCCGTCATTCACCGGAAAAAAAACCGGCTCACCAACCACGGGAGGTAATCTCCCATCTCATCTTTCCGCCTTAAGTCTTCTTAGACGCCCAAGCGTTAAGTTAAATTCCGCAACTAAATGTTCCATCATGAACGAATCTCCATCTACTTCGTCGGTCAAGTAAATCAACTGTTGTTGCAATTTCTCAGGCAAGTCTTCAGGTGCTTGTCTTCGTGGAGTTGGATTCGGCGTAACTGGGACAGAATGGGTTTCGGGGGCAGGGGTAGGTATATCATGGACATCAGGTCGATGGATTCGTCGAGGGGTCAATAATTGCTGGAGGCCCCCATTAACGTTGCCGGCCATCCTCCCACAGTAACGGGCGATTGTCCCCTCTGCAATGTCAGGATTCAACATCAGGACAACTTTGACATGATGTTTACACATGTTACCTCGTTGTGCCCACACGCAGTTACAGACGCCCCATTCTGAATCTGGATTGTGTATGGTGTACCGCAAATGTCTATGACTGGTAGAAGTAACCAAGGCAAATCCGCCTTCAGTCTCTAGTAGTGTAACGTCTGTGTCTGGGATTTGCCTAGCTTTAAGAATGGAATCAACAACCTTGTCTTGTAACTTCTTGTTGTCCACGAATCCTTTCTCCTTGCGTAAGTCTTTGTACCAGTAGTGATCTAGAACGTCTTCAGTTAGTGCAGTGATGCACCAATCCACTCTCCTACCAGTCATTCTACTTCTTTCCGATTTCAGAATGGACTTTGCAAAACCGTGGTAGCCTTCAATCGCTGCGTTCGTGTCTTGTCCACAATAATCCATGTTTCTGAACCCAACTACCCACATATGTGTCTTCTCTAGCCACTGTTCCCTCATATAAATCCAGAACTCCATTTCTTGTGGGTATTTTTTTTCCAATTCTTCAATCCGTTTTCTGGCCCACTCCTTTCCCTCTTCACCAGGACGGGAACTCCTATCATACATCATTAGTCCCAGTTCCTTCATAATTGCCGCCCGGCGGGGTAGATCAGATATTTTGTAGCATGAATTCTTCTTCCACGCCCTCCTTACATGCCAAAGGCAGAGAAAAATGGCACTATCAGGCCATGTTGCGCTGCAGCATGGCAAACCACAGAGTTAGAACAGAAGGAGAACAGGTACATGTAGGTGACACTAACATTCCCTTTCGTTACTTTATTTAGATACCTTGAGACACTGATGTAATGTACTGTGACACTAGGTCGCAGTAATGTGACACTCACATAGGTGTCGTGACACTATATATATGCCCTTTTGTAAGCATGAGATTCCCTATATATATAGTCACCTGCAATAGTGCGACCATTACAGAGATCATTACCCTAAAGTAGTTCTACGGATAATATCAACGAAACGTACTTGATCGCATTTATCTCTCCTTGGGCACAGTCGACGATGAATGCAGCTGGTTTCCAATCTGGCTGCTCCGCCACCATCCTGTGGTTTAGAGCCTTCATCCATGGTTTAAGGTCTACTTCAGCACACTTCGAAGTCAAAATGAAAGCCACAGGCACGCCGTTGTGCCACTCGTCAAACACCATGAGGGTTTAGAGTGGAAACTGTAGGACTCAAACACGTGGAACATTAGGGAATTCCATTACAATGTAGACGCCCGAAAATATACCCCAGAAGTACAAATTCAGTTGCTGTGACACTATAGTGATGAACCTACACACCCTAAACCAGTACTGCAATGAATCAGTGTAACTTCCGTTAATAAAGTGAATAGCTCCTCACCTTCTTTTCATTAGTTCCAAAGGTGGCATCCACGGAGATACCTCTGCGATGCCCATGCTGCAACATCATCTTACGTTGCCAGGCAGTTTGAATGCCAATTGTGAAGGGCATATTAGCTCCCGTAAGTTCCCCTGGCACAGGTACAGGATTCTTCTTATTCGATTCAGTGTAGTGAAACACCTTCTCCGGATTTCTCTCTACCCACATCCGTACACTTTTGGCGTCGTTCTTCTCCAGCATGTAAGTTTCTTGAGCCAACTTCCCAGAGATGTTACGAATGTCCTTGGTGGTAAGGAATAAGTCTCGTGTTATGTCTTTCCCCTCGGCCTGGTACTGCTTCAACAATTCTAGGTGTTTCTTCATTATCTGATTCGCCTATCCTTGCGGCGGAGGCAGTCTTCCACGAACGCCCGAATCTCAGGCGACAAATGAGCTGAGAATGCGCTTCTATCTCCATATTTCATTCCGCCATGTACAACTAATCCATCACAGTTGACGTGCTTCTCTTGAATTATACTAACTTCTGAGACGTGTGGCAAATATAGTAGCCTCTTAACCGTGAACTGAGCTAAACAGCCCCTCTTGATAGAAGCGCCCCACTTCTTCTTTGAATCACGTCTAATTTTTGGCCGCAGTGGGGGCTTCTTTGCTTCCTTAGTCATTTCCTCCAGCACCTCTTTGGACAAGTTCTCGCACGGGTTAAGAACTTCCCCAACATCTTCCCCTGATTTTTTCCCATCCCCATCTATAACTGTCCCATGTGCACATGCAGTCATCGCGTCCGCAGTGTCACAGAGGGCCAAAAGGAATGGGGACAGTCCATTGTTCAAGTCCACCTCCATATGTCCTCCATACTCAGCTTGAATTGCAGAATGTGGAAGAGTATCTGTTCGAACTTCAGTTGGCACTTGCGACTGCTGGGAGGACTCCGAATTCAAATCAGGCAATGGAGTGTCTATGTGACACTGATGTTCCTTGTCAGAGCTCAACTTCTTCTTCCTTGGTGCAGTTTTTCGGGGATCCTTTTTCTTCGGCGCTCCAGTGGCACCCTCCACAGTAATCTTGGGAACTATGTCGTCCGGAGATGTGAAAATGCCTCCACCAGTACCAAGTGCAGTTGAATCCGATATTTTGTCTGGCAGCACAATATCCGGTGTAATTATCTTCTTTTTCCGAGGGCCTCGTTTCTTAGGAGGTGCGGCATCCGTTACGCAACCTAGGTCAGATGTAGAACACCCATGGAGCCCATCATCCACAGTGGCACTGGAAATGGCAGCAGTAGCATCGATCTTCTTTTTCCGACCTCTGGGTTTCCTCGCAGATTTATTCGGTGTTGAGCGGACCTCCACCTCGACTGGGAGTTCATTGAGGTCTGGAATTACAGAACAACCAGAGACGGTGCACCCTTGTTCACAGGATGTAGCAACCTCTACATGTCCCTTGGCCTTCCTGGTACGTCATTTTTTAACTGCAGGAGAGGGCTCTTGCACCATCCAATCCATAGCATCCGCTGGTGTCTTTGCCTTAAATTTCCGAGGTGGCTTCCTAGCAGTACCTTTCATCCGCTTCGCTCTCGCCTTTCTAGTCAGCGCCAAGGTCGCGCCTTCGGGAATAGAGTCAGGGACCCTAGGTTTCTTTTTCGACTTAGGGAGGAGGTCCTCAGTAATTGGCTTGACAATGTTGGAGAAATCCTTTGGTCCGTACTCACATCTAAACCTATAGAAGTAGCCATTAATCAGAATACATTATCCCTATAAAAAATTACAATGTTTATATTCACTGAAAACACTGTGACAGTGACGTACCTTGTGAACTCCATCGGGGTTCTATGTCCATCTCGGCTCACATTCGGTTTGCGGTTCTCTTTGTTCCGTCGGAATTTGCATTGTGCTCCTTCACGACCACATTCCATGCCTGCAATGAAGTCTTCAACCCTATCTGTGGGAATATAAGCCTGCTGCACAACGTGGGATTTCTTGTGTTCTCCACGGGGCGGCCGGTATTCGAGGTCCCACCTCAAGTCAGGAGGACCGAAAATGCCTGCTGGAGGGTTCTGAACACAATCTTCTATTGCCTGCAACTGGAGTTTATGTAAGTCGAACCTACTGAGATCTACAGCTTTGCCTATCCCATCCACGTCCATCGCAGTGAACTCGTCCTTGAAGGCCTCCATGTTGTTTGTAACCGGTACTATGTCTCACCCCCTGTCACACAGATCCAAGAACGACATACCCTAAACCGAACACACGGTGTGTGTAGTAAGGTTTAGCGGATAAAAGACGTGAACCCTAGAGCAAACGTGAAAACGAAGTAGTGACATTGCGCATCTGATAATGGAGTTTCCAAGCTTCAGGAAAAGGTACGTTATCAGACAATACACACATACCATCTCAGGAATGCATTCAGAAGAATACCTTCAGAACGTAGATCGATCCAACAACAAAACAGACCGCCACCGTGCAATGCGATAATGAGTCGAGAACACTGAAGACCTAATCGACTGGAAACCCTACAGCGGACGCGAAACGATGGGCGGAAACTGACGTATGCTGACGTCAGTTTTTTTATTGGCCGCGGTCAGATCTGGGCACACAGATCTGGGCACACAGTGTCACATATTATTGCCAGTGTTTTGTGTCACGAGTGTCACAGGCGCGGGTCGTAGTGTTCCGCGACCGCGGGAAACTACCGAGCCTAGAATTACTGGGGTCGACGGGGCGCGGGGAAAACCAGGATGCCACCAAGGCGGGCCACGTCGGACGGCAACGCGCGCCGCTCCGGCCTTACCCTTCACTACATGCGAAATAGCGTTCTCCTGTTCGTATGGACATTCTTGGAGGTTTCCAGAACGGACAGAATTTGATATCCAAGACAGGGTTTAGATACTTGATTATTTCCCAGCCAGAGGTGCCCATGATACACGGTGGCCGAACATAGAAAAATGAAAATCTGGGATTCTGAACAATCTATCTTACAATTGAGCATGGTTTGTCTCACTCGACGGTTCCAGGGTGGAATCCGTCGAGGAGACATAAAAGATGCGGTCGATGTGCTTAACGGCACGGGTCCCACTAGTGCATTAATAGGAGAGTACTACTTTCAGACGGTTTGCGATGCCATCCGGTTCCCGATAATCACTGTTCTTTTTATGATTGTGAAATGAATGAGGAGAAACTTTCATTGCAGGGAAAAATAATACAGGCCACACCAAATTGGACGGGATGATTATCTCCGACTGAAAAATACCTGGTTCAACTTATTTATAACCTACTCTCATTTCTCCCCTTCTACTTCCCATCCTATATTCGAAATATTATATTCCTGAGGGTTTCGCATGTTCGGCTGGCCTTCAGGGCATCAGCTCAGAACACACGTCTTGGGCACATTTCAAATCTGATGTTGTCGCTAAACAAGAGTGTACTTGCCAACAAATATTTGGGCCTCCTCAGAATGATGGATGTAGGTGAAGTCAATCTTCTGGAGCGGAGCTAGAGCCTTGGTGGTGGCAGGGAAGGTGTAGAAATTTCCATTGGTGTGCTGGGGAGTCAAACCCCACAAAGGCCCATACAATCTGTGCACGACGACAGTGAGGCTGCTCACCGTGTGCTTGGACAAGTTTTCCACAGATCCTGCATACTTGTAGTAATGCTGTCCACCATAGCTCCACTCCTCCTGCAGCCTCTGCACAACTCGCACTGGTGGGAATGCCGTTTTCGGTGCTCGGGTGCCGCCACTTAGGACCTGGCTTTGGTGTGTGGCAGGGCGTACTACTGCTGACTGTTTTAAATCTGCACATGATATCCCAATGCCCCAAGAGAGAGTTGTCCAAATTAGTTTCAGAGCCTCAGGTTGTAGAAATTAATGTTCTCAAATTAAACCACGTAGTTATAACGCTCATCCTCAAAAAAAAGTGCACAGCGGGTAGTTCAAAGTATATTACCTGTGTTTTGAGTACTTCCCCCTGCTTGGAGGCGAGCGAACACTCCGACTAAGGGAGCTGTATTGTATATAGCCGGCTCAGTCATCAGATATGCATCTCGTTGATCGATAAAGTCATCGTTCTGGTCCGGACCACCAACAACTGCACCCACAAGAAGGTTGGGGTTGGGCGTTCCAACTTTGTACCAATTTGCATAGCCATCCTTGCAGCCAATGAAACCAGAATTCTTCTTGAAAGCCACCATGGATGCAGCTCTGTGGTGAACTCTTTGAGGGTAGTTTTCTCCAAATCCAACTAGGTAACTTTGTCCCCTGTTATTGTTGCCGAGGATGTAATCCACCTGTGTCAGGGGATTAATGTCCAGTTAGTTCATACAAGTTATTATTTAATTGATTAATTCTAGGTGGCTAATATACATGAATACAAATTACTAATGTTTGCTAATGCAGATTGGCAACAATCTTCCAGAGACGGAACACGGGGTCAATAGCAAATTAGAGATACGAAATGGTGTCCTGCCAACCTGTGCTTTTCCTGCGGCAAGAAGTTCAGCGTTATCAACAGGCGAAGTGCAGTGTGTCAGCTGCAGGCCAGCTGAAGAGTAGTAATCATGTCCTATGGTTAAAAGGAAAGCAGCAGTGGTGACGTATTGCATGTTGTTCCAGTAGTATATCCAGTACATGCCACCTGCATGAGAAAAGGAACGACAACAGCCTCATTTAAGTTCAGATATGATCACCAGCACAAGCTTGCATATTGCTCATGAAACAGGACAGTCAGTGTACGGTACGCCTTTCCATTATCAAGGTCGCTCACTCCATTCAAACGCGACTACTAAAAAAGTCCTAAATTCATAAGATGTATCGAAGAAAATGACTTGGACGCCTGGGGAGGAGAATTATACCGGGTGTTTTTGGCATCTGTATGCCATGGTTCTTGTGGATAGCAGCGCAAAGATAGTATTCAGCCTTTGCTTGGTAGCGTTGAAAAGTCGAAGTATGTTCTCCAGCTTTTCCATTAAGAACCAACTGCAGTTCAGATTTCACTCCCTTAGTATCGGCTTTCTACGTCCCAAAGGGAAAGGTTGTAAATAGTCTAGAGCCAAATATAATCAAGGAAGGAGCCAGGCTACACAAATGAAGTCTTTCGGGCTCTCTTTCAAGGAATGTGGACAATGCACTCGTATCGGAGTGGACGTAATTAGTTCTTGCTTAGAGACAAGAACAGAATTCAATCATGTTCATTAAGGTTATCAGGATCCATTAATTAGTATATACTTGATGTGTATGCAAACTCTGTCCGATTCGGATTGACTTCCAACACTGATTTCCAGTTTACAACGAGACAATATTTTCAAGACCCAAGCTCAAGAATATGAAAGCTACCAAGCAGAAGAATTCCCTGGAGAATTTTCCGAGAACAAATGGCCAGCATCTAGATGTGGCGTGCAAAGACTGTAGAGCACCTTTGTTACTTTGAGCTGAACTCCTGCGTACTTGTTATCCCAGCTGAATTGATCCATCGCCCATCCAGTGCCACCCAACTGGTCCGCATTATCAGCAACATACTTCAGGTAACCCTCTTCTCCAGAAGCTTCATACAACCACATTGCAGCCCACAGCAGTTCATCCTGCAGACAAATGGAGTTGGAATTAGAGATCAGGTTTAGCTCCTACACACACAACATTAATTTAAGAATTGTGTACACAAAAGAAGATAACACCATTGGGTTTTAGCTCATAGGGGGAATTTATCAGTTTAGGATTTACATCATATCCACTTGTTGATTGGTAATACTTCTTCGCCAAAGGTATACTACTGTCATACTTGCCACGATGTGTGTCGGCAAACGAGAATAGCTGCAAAATCAAGTATCTTACATCAGATAAACATCCAGAATTCAAGCATATCACAGTGGCCAATTGTACACCGCTTTGTATGGAAAAAAACTTGAAGGATATGGTTTTCTAGATTCACTTCAATCGCAGGTTAATGCCTTGTGAAAGGACACAAGTGGACGTTCAAAATAATCGAAAGCAACAGGGATATTAAAGATTGCAGGTGCCTCATTAATCTGAGCTTCGCTTCAAGGGTGTTCAAATTCTTACTTGTCGAGAATGCAAGAGGAGCTCATCAGCGTAGGAGGGGTCAGTGCTTCGAAATGTCATCGATGCAGCTGCCATAGCCGCAGCTGTTTCACCCGCAAGATCTGATCCCGGCCTCTCTGGAGTGATTGCATAGGCTTGCCGACTAGTAGTCATGTCCTCTGGTCTCTGCCAGCAGAAATGATCGGAATCCCCGTCCCCAACCTGCAAAGACAGGGCAAATGTAGGGCGTTAAAAGTACAGCAATATGGAGTAAAGTCCATGAAACACGACACTCAACAAATACCTTACGAAAGTTCATGAAAACACGTTCATTAAAGGAAATACGCTGCAAAGACATTCTAACAAAAAGAGGAATTTCCAAGTCATTTGTACACTACTCAAAACAATGTGCACATTCCAGAATACTATTTATCTTCCATCACATCAAAACACAAGAATAATTCAAGAGGGAGTGAGTTATGATGAGGCTGAATAATTATGCAGCAAATGTAAAATGTTTCAAAAGCAAATTACTCATCTCCAACCATCTACAGGGACGTTGCAATGAGTACCTCGCCGTATAGCACATTCGGTTCTGGGTGAGCTGCAGACGCCGAAACAAAAATATTAAAATGTCAGAATTTGTAGAATAAGCTTTTGCTCTTATCTGAGTGAGCACGAGCTTGCGATGGTCACTCAGCTTTCAGATTTGTACCTTTAATCAGATAGTCGGTTCCCCACTTGATGGCGTCCAAGGAGTACTCCAACTGCCCTTGGGACTCCAACTGCGACCGATATTCGAGAACGCTCCACGACAGCATGGTGACTGTGAAGGCCAAAGGCAAGCCGAACTTGACATTGTCACCAGCATCGTAGTATCCACCCACCAGATCAACCTGCAGAAATGCGTAACAAGGTTCAGGGTCGGGTGAAATGATGTAATAGCCCATAACTGTAAGCCGTTTGAACATGTAGCCTCCTCTCGATTATTTCCTGGCCTGGCAACAAAGAACAGGGAAGACATGGGATGGAGAGCTCACCCCTGCGGATTTGCCATCTGAGAGACCAGAATCCCCTCGCCAGTCCACTCGTTGATTGTTTGGCAGCTTGCCTGATCGCTGAGCTTCCAGAAACAGAAAACTCTTCCGTAGGGCGTCGCCGTAATCCAAGGTTACCGCGCCCACATGGGAACCAGCTCCTATCATGGCGAGGCAGAAAACCGCCCACTGCAATGTATGGCGTAGAGACATGGACGCCATCTCCGCCAAATTTCGTAAGATCACGGCCCTCTATGAAATGATCGACGAGGGGCCTCTACTACCTCGAGAGGTTTTCGGACAAATTTTTCGTCACCTGCTCGTGTCCACAACCACCGAAATGTAATGACACATCGACATGGCTGACTTTCTCGCAGAAATTTTGGAGGGGCAGAGAGAAACTTCGGGTCCTAATCCTTTACTCCTCCAACAATGCAGCTACAAAAGAGAAGGGCGGGCATAACTTTGGATTAGCTTAGTTCATGAAGTACCTTCATAAGAAACCCAACATTGGACAAATGACTGGGCATGGACGGAAGGCTCAAGACAACACCCACGACTTTGAGGCGAAATATGAAGGTTCCTGCAGAGTCCTGCAATGCAAAGCTGCGGGATATCAACACCACAAGACTCAGAAAGTAAGAGTAGGAGCTGACAACACACCTCTGAGGTGATCTGCAGTAGCTAAAAAACTCACAATGTGCAATGCGAGCTGGCTAAGACGACACAGGGATGACGATGGACGAGAGGGGGAAGCTGAAGACGACAGCCACACGCAAGAAAGAGACGAGGAACCAGAACAGGCAGACAAAGTAACGGAAACCAGCATGCATGGAGAATGCAAAGTTCGTAACAAACTAGTCACTCTCTGGCGTCCTCCGTCACAGTTGAGCTCCCACATCAAGTATGACACGATGCTTGAGATTTCACTCCCTCGGACTAAGTTTATAATTCTCCTCTGAGCTGGTTAAGAACTTGGGTTCAGACAACCACGAGCTCTCTGTCAGACAACCAACCGTCGAGGAGAAAAAAGCCCATAACTAACCAGGACTAGGAAAGGAAACGTTCTACAGTAACCTCACCCGACTATCCTTTCCGTTACTGGACTTGCAAGGAAGTGAGCGAACATCATACTTGCGAGCTATGGAGTGGAGAAAAGCGTGAGCTAGTGCAAATGCTCACATAATATCAATCTGAAACTCCAACAACTAAAGTGCAGGCAGAAACAGCAGTAATCACTCCTGTGTAGACATACATCAAAGACTCTATTCTCGATCGCCCACAATGAGAGCAACCGAAGAACGCTGCTCGAAGATTTCAAAAGAATTTTACTGAACTAGCTGCTATCCTCGGTCGTGATGGCCACTCCCCAGCTACCAACCTGTTAAAGAATCTGAGAACCAGCACATGACCCTGAACCCAATCACTCATCCATGGAAATGGAAACGAAGCAAGGGCGGAAACTCACATCCAGTAACCACCAACATCACCTGCAGCAATGCAGCAACAGTAAAGGAGACCACGCCACCGACCCAATCAAACCTGGCGCCTCTGACCGGACACCGCGAAAGGAACAACACTCCACTGCAGCATGAATGCCTGCATGATGCTGCTGCAGACGAGCCGAACGTGACCAACAGGATTGAGCTATGAAACTTACACCACCGTACCAGCTGCCAAGCAAACAAAGTCACGAGCTTTAAGCAGGATCAGTAGAAGTGGAAGAAGTTGGTCCCTGAGGCAGGTGCACACAATGGCAGGCACCTGAACAAGCACAGCAACATATATATACTCATACCAACCAGACAGTCACGGCATCTACGCCCTGGCACAAGTCGGTGCAGCTTGACAGACATGATGCCCAGGTGCATATATCGATCACATGCGGGAGCAGTGGGATTTCTGCAACGCCATCGCCGTCGATATATTGCAACGCCATCGCACCGAGGCCTCCAGAGGGTGCCGGGCCCGTTAAGCAGCAAGCGGCCGGTAAACTTGGCACCCGGCGTTTGCTCGAGTAGGCCGGGTATCAATTCTGGGGGGGCGCGTTTAACGGCTTCTTGTCAGCTCATTCATGTTCAGGGCGTCCACTTCGTATACTGTTGGATGATTCTGACCGTTTCTGTCACTGTTTTGTGTTCCTGCAGTCACGCGGTGAAAGGCGTGCTTGGGAGTCTGACACTCCGTGATTTTCGGGGAGTCAGAAAGGACGTCACGGGAGCCTGTGACCGAGATCTGGACGATTGTACCGCGCCGAATTTCTATGCAGCCTGGTAATATTTTAGTGTAGTATGTTGGAAAGTCGTCATCTTTGTGTGTTTATTCCTTCAACCAAGAGTGTGAGGATATAAGGTAGAGATGGGTATTCCCGTTAGGGTTCTAATCCCGTGCCCTATCAGAGCACCAATATCCAAGCAGACATCACTTGACTACCGCACTTAGCAGATTTCATAACAACCTATCAGGTTCTCAATGCAAGAATCTTTGTATTGCATATGCCTACTGACGGAAATAATGGTCTACGATGTTGCACTTCAAATATTCATAAAATTTGATAATTTTTTTAAAAAGAGTTTAAAAATCATATTTGTGATTACGACCTAACATCTATTTGTATAAATTTTATCCCGATAATTTCCTCAATTCCATATATGTTGAATGGCTTAAACGAACAGAAATATCCATCTCTACCTTAAAGCGGGGATAACCTTATTTCATTTGAAACCCTACATTTGTGAGCGTCCTTTGCATTCTTTTACACCTTGACTTTAAAAATTCTATTGATTTTGATTTGATTTCAACATATGAACATCTTTTTATATAGAAAATATATGAACATCTTTTTAGATAGAAAATCAATGATCATGATCTTCAAGGTCAACAATTTAGATTCAAGCTTTTGGACAATTGATGTACAAATTCTTTTGATTTTCAAACTAAATTGAGATGGGATGCATTTTGAAGCAACCATGGCTATAAATGATTTTTGATAAGAAGGGAGAAAATAACCTTATACAAAAAGATTAGACTTATAACCATAATTTGCCTCGATAGAGTTACCTAAATATCAATGTTTTATTACCAAATATCTTTTCATGTTCACATAACTTGGTTATTGAAATCTGCTTAGTCAAAAACTTAATAATATCATTGATTGTAGTCAATGGTCCATTGGTCATGCTAGTTTCCATTATATAAAAATGTATTTGCCCATATCTCTCTCTCTCTCTCTCTCTATTTTATCCAAGTCGATATAAATGACAGCGATGCTATCTTGTGAGCGGTGAGCGGTGAGCACATAATTTCATTTTTTTTCCAAAAAAAGTTTGAATTTTTTTTACAAAAATTAAATCTTTTCACCCAATTCTATCAAAAACCATAATCTTAAAACTCTTTCTTCAAAGACATGATTAAATAATAAATGACACCTATTACCCTGGAAAGTTAATAAATTTGATTTTTTTTAAAAGAAACCAAAAAAGGAAAAAAATTGGAAGAATTTAAACAAATTCCAAAAAAAGAAAAAAAATTGCTAAATTTATCACAAAATAAGAAATGGGATAAAAAACCAAAACAAGGTGGGAAAAAAACTCTTACGCAAGGCCTTTTAGATTCACAAAGAGAGTATTCTTTCACATCCACTTTTGAAAATAAAATTCCAAAAGGATATAACATTGAAAGGTAGATCCAACAGTCGATTACATTTGGTATCAAAATTACAATTTTTGTTTTTAAATATACCTTTTTTACAATTTACTATAGAATATTGTATAATTGAAGGGACTTAGTAGATATGATCTTTATTTATAGAAGGTAAGTTCAAACACAAACTAAGCATAAATTTAAATTAAAACCGTTAGCTGAAACTATGAGTCACAAAGTAGAAACTTCTTTAGCAATTGCAATTAGTTCCAAAGAAACTTCCAAAGGAATCTATCAAGTGTAATAAGTTCTAAAAAACGCATAACCTTGTTGAAACTAAGTTGATGAAAGTAACCACTTCGTAATCCATCTTTTAGAGATATCAAAAAACTTGTAAACATGTTTGCAGTACTTTTATTGTCCTATCTTTCCAAGGATCTATGATGTCGTCGCAAAATTTTTTTAAAAACCAAATGATCAATCATGAAATCTCTAAAATTCCAAAAAATGTATTAATATTTAGGCTATGGTATAGAGACTACACATGAAATTTTCTTCAAATATTTATTAAGACATTTTTGATAGTAAACGCCTGAAGAAAGATTTCTAAAAACATGTGACAAGTATTATTTCCCAAAACAAATGATCTCGTAATTTTCCATAAAAACTATCAAATAAAACTCAAAATTAAACTACTTCATGGAACTCTTGAATCTCAAAGACCCATAAAAGGATGTGTCTTTCCAATGAAAAACACATTCAAAGCATACAAAGTGACGTAGGAATCCAGAAGAGGTTTAACAATCACATGTTTATTGAATTTTGAGATAAGTAAAATTAGGCATCCAACTTGAAAGGGATTAAAACACATAAAAGTTCTTGAAAGTTACAAAAGATAAATGTGGCCTTCACACCTCAAAGGGATCCATAATGTATTAGCTTTTTAAAATTACTCAACAAAAAAGGTATCTAATGGTGCCTTTGTGCAATATTTTTCATGGTAGAGCATATGAAGTGGGTAAAAATTTGGACCAAAGGAGTTGTCTTGGATCCGAGACAACCATTGGGTGGGTAGGATTTTGACACTTTTTTTGACAACTCGCATGGAAAATGATGAGATTTTATTTTTTCTTGGAAATATGGCTTGTTGTATGTTTTTGGAAAGCTCTTGTTGAGGGTTTTCTTGTCATGGGTGCCATTGACAAAAAGGGTATTCCATAGCGTTTCAAGAAGTCGGTGGATGTCTCTAGCAATGAATGCCTATTTACAGATTATCATAGAAGCCATTTTGGAGCTCCTCACCTCCTTTAGTGTCCTTGGTACCTTGAGGTCAAGGAGAATGATATTTGTTCCAACAAGGAATAGGGAGTTGGCAAAACTTGTTTTAAAGGAAGGACCAGAGAAGTTGATGTCTCATGTTGGCATTTCTCCTTTAGGGACCAACATGCCTGCTGCCATAGTTTCTCTAGTCCCTCATGTGCAGTCGGTGGAGAAAAGGGATGAACAATCACATTGGTGGATCTATTATCTCGCGCCATCTTAGCAAGATAAGAAGTCCAATTAGAACTCTTGAGCTTCCTCATTATGCTAAGATGCAGGCTCAAGCTTATGTAACTGTTCCTTCTCCATGTATTTCATCTGGTAGAGATAGTATTTGTCGTGACGCTAAGATTTATCTTGATATAGCTGCAGAAGTTGCCAGAGTGGTTTTGTCTAGTAATAGTGATTCTTCTCATGGTTGGATTGGTACATGTAGCGATGACGATATGTCTACTTGATCATTGCATAGGTACTCTATAGTGCTATGTTTTCCCTACTTATATATCAGATATTAAATTTGGCTTTGGATTTTATATTTTGCCGTAACCTCGCTTTACCTTACTCCTATTTAAATTCTTTAGCGGCCCTACATTTTAAGATTGACTACATGCATGACTAAATCATAGAGCTCGGATGAATTCATTCTTAAGTTGAATTTCCCTTGGTTAAAGTTTGAAGGCATCCACATTAAAATGTGATTTTCTCAAAACTTTTCTCAACCTTTTTTTCCTTCTCCATTTCAGAAATACCCCCTCTACAAACCCAAATCCGAAGTCGGTTTTTAAAAATACAAATTATTTTAGGAGTTATCAACTCGCAGTTAATAATTTCTGGTTCTTAAAAAATAGTCATCCAAAAATTGGATGATACTTGATGAAAAATGGATGAACAAGGGATGGGGTCAGGGGCGGGGGTCGGTAGGGGGCAGGGGGTTGGGAGGGGTGCAAGGGGTCGTAAGGTGGGCCGGGAGTCGATGTACAATGAAGGAAGGGCTTTCTTAGCCTGCAATTTCTGATCAATTTTTGATCAGTTTTTGATTAGTTTTTGATCAGTTTCTGATCAGTTTCTGATCAATTGTCTGACTGTTTCGGAAGGAGGGCCGGGGGGGGGGGGGGGGGGGGGGGGGGGTGGTTTTATTTTTTTCATTTAATAAGTTTTATTCTTTTTTTTCCTTCTTCTTGATGACGTAGAATTGCTAAGATATATGTTAAAAAAATCACAATTCACTTGGATATGAATAGGGTGTAAATTTCTATATTGATCAATTTAGAAGCCATTATCTTTGGAAAAAAACCTTAACCACCTTCCACGGTCATAGGTTCCATATATGCTATGTCATGCAAAATCATCTCAAAATATTCAAATAAATAGTCAAAAATTTATAAATTTAGTGCTCACCACTCACTGCTCACTGCTCACCGCTCACCGCTCACAAGATAGCATTCCTGATCTAAATGATATCTAATTTAGATTTAAATGAACACCTTTAAATTTGTTATAATTATCAATTTGATGCAATTTACATTTTTATATTTATGTATATCATTTCATATGATATAGTTATATATATATATATATATATATATATATATATATATATATATATATATATATATATATATATATATATATATATAAGAATTTGGATCATCAAAGAAATCAACGTGAATATAGTGTTTATTTGTTTCATATATTTATTTAATAGCCAAAGAGACAAAGGAGCTACTTCCTCCTTTCAAAAATAAATATTTTACACTAAGTAGTTTAAAGACAACCGACATGCCACCCCTCCCAAATGTCTTTTTGAATACCGTACCCATACAACGAGGTTCCAAGGACCCCCCCCCCCCTTCCTCCATCTTCTATTATAATTGTGTTAACTATACTAATAGACACTATGCTAGCCTACTGGTTTGAACTCACAAACACTACACCGTTATGCCATGACTCAAACACATAACTACACCAAGGTCATGGTGCCTTTTTTAAATATTTTTTATTAATTCAATCATAGAATTTTTTAACTCAAAAAATAATCTAATATCTAGTAATTTATATTTAAAAATTTATAATTATAATTACTTCATTTGAATATTTCATTTCTATTCTACTTACTAGATAAAAACATGACCATGCAACAAAATTCCATGATCATCAATTGAACTATTTTTATGCTCACTAAATTATCTAATGGTCTAATAACCACCTCAAATTACGTCCCAAGCACTAATACATTATTATTTCTATAAATCATTGTAATTCTATATAGTAAAGAAATTTATACACCCACTCCATCATGATATTTTTACAATGACAAGGTAGTTAAATTTTTTAGTAATTTATATTATGATAATTCTAAATTTAACAATTACAAATTTTATTTTGAAAAATAATTCTATGATTAAGAAAAATGTGAATATATGCATTTTATAAAAATACACCAAAAAATACAAAATTTTCATAGAGACTAACTTTTATGCAATAATTATATAAGCTTTGAATTCAAATTTTATATTTTATATTTTACAACTTATATTTTTATATTTTTTTTTTCCTAGATGTTCAAAGTTTTAAAATGGAATCATGAATGCATGATATGCTTTAAAAAAAATGTAGATTGTGTTAAAAGATACATTAAAAAATAACTGAAAGATTCCAAGCGATATATAAACAACCTTTCAAGTAATGAAAGATCTAATTTTTTTTGAAAAGACACGTGAATTAGGTTTCATATAAGGTTGTATGTAGAATTGGTTGACAACTTGACTTTTTTAACAATATAGATGGATAGATCAAATGACGATTAATAACATTTTAAAGGAAATAGCGGGAATTTGGATTTTCATATCTTGAAATTTTTTAATTTTAATTTTTGTAGATGAAAATGTGGCTTGCAACCTTTTCATCTTCTTAATCTACCTCTTCAAATTTTATTCTAATTGTAGGAACCTTTCAAATCTTAAAAGTTTATGAATATTATGGAGTTTAATTTGATTCATGTAATTCCAAGAAATTATAACTATCATTTGAATTGGACTGATTTGCAAATACAATTATAATTGTAAAATAAATTAGTTGTATAAAAAATAAACTCATGGAATCTCCAATTGATAAGATAATAGTACAAAGAATAATGTTTATTTGACCTTAAGGAGATACCACAAATATCTTTTAAAAAAAACAAAACGATGATAAATCATATGTATTAAATAATAAAACTTGAGCATGAATTGTGAATATACAACCAATCAACTATTACTATCTCCTTTCAATCCACTTCAAAATTAATTTCTAGTTTGTAATGGCAAGAATAATTCTACAATTTGTTTTATAGAAATCTTCCAAATGACTAGATTAAAAGTACATGGTCAAACATGAATTTGTAATCAAAATTTATTTTAAAAGCACTCCAAGTTTATAATTTTTCATGAATGAAGAATAAACTTTTATATTTACAATCATTTTGATAAAATATAGCACATTATTATGAAATCAGCCTGGATAGTTTTAGAACTATAAAAATATTGATCTAAAAACAACATTCAAAGGTGAGCAATCAAAATATATAATTTTTAATGATATATGGTGCAAAATGAATAAAGACATGAAGTAATGTTTATTTAAATTGCAACAACAAGTACAAATTTCAATATTTAATATAATCTTATTTATAAAATGATTCAATTATACATAATTTAAATTAATTAAATTCTAAAATAAAATCCTCCTCTATCAAATATTAATTTCAATAAATTTTTTTTGGAAACTGAAGGAAGAAAAATAATAAGAAAAATGATATCAATTTTTTTTTAAAGAAAAAATTGTTATTATTATCTTGTCGCAATTGAGGTTACAACAAGTGTTACAAAAATTATTGTGATTTAAAAGAACTTTTTGAACATGGATATGAAAGTCTATGTTTCATGTTATATTCCAAGTATCAAACAAACTGTGATGCGTATCATTTATATACATTCTGAAAGTACAATTTTAGAAGCTCGTGATCAAATACTACAAGCATTGGGACTTGGTGAAAAAAGAGTTTTATTAAGCCTTGGATTGGAAAGAGAAGAATACTTGTTTTCTGGAACTCAGGTATATTTTTTATAATTAGCTATAAATTCAATGCAAATAAATTAAATTAGTAAAGTAAAGATTTGTGATCAAGATAATCTAAACTTCATTCAAAATTGTTTTTTAATTTTATGTATTTGATTATTTTTAATGATATCTTATGTTTTCAAACTTTGATATTTAAATTGAATTTCAATAACAACTATATAAGAATCATGATTAAAAATATAAAATATGAATCATCCATTGCAAATTTAAATACTGTGATTGATACGTATTATTGAAAATTTGAATTTATTTGCAGAAGTTGATAAACATGGCGTGAATACTAAATTTGAGTTCTTTGATTATGAAATTTTAATTTATACTTTTTATTATTTTTTAATTTAATTAGAATTTAGATTTTATTTTATTTTTGATTTAATTTAAATTATCATTCTTATTTTTATTATTAACGAAATAAGTTGCGGATTATAGGTTTACATTGAAGCATTACATACACACATTGATGTACTCCATCTTCCACTTCAACATCGTCTAGAACCTTGTTATACACTCCAGGAAGAGTTTATGCGACATGAACATCGAAGCCCAAAGTCAGATGATATTTTTAAGCTTCGATTGATGTTACCAAAATTTAATGAAGACGGAAAAGATGAGAATGAAGTTGTAGTACAAGAAGTTCAACACGGTCGAAAAAGAAATCTAGAAGAAGCTAATTGTGAAGCAGGTGTATATGTATTAGCATACATACGCATATATAGATTGAATTTCATTTTTTAAATAATAGGTTCTCAATTTTTAGTTTAATAGAATGATTAGTAGGAATTCAACATAGTGGTACGATTCTTATATATATATATTATTTATCAAAAACCATTAATTTTTTTTAAATACTTATTTGAAACTTGTGGGTATGTTGTTTTTACTTGTAGTGATAAAAAAAGCAAAACTCCTTCCAACAAGTATGGTATCATCAATTACTTCTTTACGTGAGCATTTGAAGGTTTCAGATCCATTATCACGCCTTGAATGGATGGAACTTAATCTTCCAGTTGCTGACGTTACTGTATGGGCTGCAACAGATAATAGATTTGCTACTAATGATGGTCGTTTTGCATACATGGGTCGTCTTCAATATCAAAAACTTCGTCAATCAATTTCACAACTTTTGGTTGAACGTTCCAAAGAAAATCCAAATGAAACTAAACGAACTTATGACTCTGTACAAAGTCCAAATTCTTATACAGATATTATTGGTAATGTATTTATTGTAGGTCCTGTAGGTATAGGTAAAAGCCACCTTCTTGCAGCTGCAGTTTCAGATTTCACAGAAGAATTTCAACGCAAACATATGATAGGAAAACAACGAAAACGTGTTGTTTCAATTATAGATTGTGAACTTCTACGCCATGATCGAGCATTTAGAGTGATTCGCGATGCTCTTTTTGTTGCTTATGGAGATGATGATAAAAGCTTATCACGCCTAGGAAATTGTACCACTTGTGATCATTTAGTTAATTTTTGTGAAAATACTGAAGATTTCTTATTGTGGTTATTAGACCAATGGGAAGCTGTAAATAGTGATAATGAAATAAAGAATTTGATATTTCAGCTCACTTGTAACCATAGTATGGTCCGAGCTACCAATTCAAATAATGAATTACTTGAAAAAGCCAATTCTGGTCTACCAGCTGCTAAAAGATTCTTAATGGACAGAGGTTTAAATGTATGCATCTAAAAACATGAATGTTTCAATTAAATTAAAATATTCATATATATATATATATATATATATAGACATATTGTGCACTATTAAATAAATTGAAATCAAATAAATTACTCTATAAAAATTCAAAATTTAATCTTTATCTAAATACAAATATAAACATGACTATCAATAAATCATGTTTTGATGTGATGTTCAATTTAATTGAAGTGGCAATTCAAATGAAAATTTAAATTAATTTATAATATACAATAATTTTAAAGTTTATAAAATATAGTGAACAAAATTTAGAATTAATTTGATATTATAGCCTATCAATATTTGAAGTCTATAGTATAATAAATAAATATCATGAATGATTTAAATACCATTTCTAATGATTATATTTTTTAATTATTTGATGTTTTAGGATGAGGAACTGGAATGTTGGGGGCGATGGAAGTTTATAAGTTCTATAACAGATGGTGAAAAGACTAAAGAACTATTAGATGGAAATGAACTTCAGATTCTTTTAGATGCTACTGGACGATTACCTGTTTATCTTTCAGCATGGTATGATGCTTTAAAAGAAACAATTCAACAAACAACAAGAGGTGAGAAGATGTCATTTGAATTTGCAATGCGGGCTCTTCAATCTCAAGAAGCAGTTGATAAGATGCGAGAGCATTTAAAAAATATGTTTGAAGATGCGCAGAAAAAATCACAATTGCCAAAACTTATGGATGGAATTGGTAATTTCATTAACTTTATTAAATTTAGTTATATTTGATATAAATGATAAATATTTAATTTAAGTTTAAAAGTTCTCTAATTTATAATTAAAAAAAATTTACATTTTTGTTTTTACGAAGGAATCATTTAAAATTATATTGATGAAGTATATTGTTATTTTTATTGAAAACATTAAAATAAAACCAAAGGTTTTTTTCTTACAAATACATGATTAAAATTTCTACATAAGTGCACATTGTTTAGTTGAAACAATAAATTAGAATGTAATATAAAAATTTGAGTTTTAAGTTTTGCATTACAGGAAAATATCTATTTGGAAGTCCTATGACAAAGCCTTTAAAAGATATCGATAATCAATACTTTCATATTATAAATGGTCATGGTGCACCTTCATGCGGGTTAGTAGGGAGTGAATTAGCACGATTAATAGTTAAATACAAACAAAATCATAGATTCTTTGATGCTTCATGTTTAAATGCAATTAGACGTGAATTTGGATCTTCAATCAGTGAAAAACATCCTCTGGTTGGAGGGGCTATTTTAGAAAGAACAATCATTGGAGTTATGGCAGAACAGCCATTAGCTTTTCCACTTGGTAACATGACTCGCTTATGTCCAACACTAATTGAATTAGAAATTGGAGCAGAACACGCAACAGTAGAAGACCTTTATATGGATTTTCTTAAAGGAGGAAAAGAAGAAGCTTTGTCTATGGTTGTACCACTTTCAGCAGCATATAAAGCAATTGATGCAGTACTTATTGGTTTTCGCCGTGAATCAAAAGGATGTCACATGTATATAGGTGGTTTGCAAATTTCACTTGGAAAATTACCAAAACATCGCCTTACTCGAAAAGTATTCATAAATAGAGCATGCATGAAATGGGTACCATCCGCTTTAAATATGGAAGAAGACGTTTCATGGTCTATGAACTGGATAATTCCTGAAGTTGAAATTCCAAACTACCATGGACTATATATAAAAGAAAAAGATACTTTTGAATTACGTAGTCATAATAACATAGGTAAAGGGAAGGTAAATAAAGAAGTTGATTGTCTTGAGGTATTTACAATGTTTAAGCAAATAGACTCACGACTTGGATTTTTGGATACATTCAAAATCGAGTGATTTGTAATTTGTGATTTTTTTTTTTATCTAATCTTATTAAGAAAGAAATAGAATTGTTGTTGATATCTTTAAAACAAATTTTTAGTAGTGGTTCATTAATGATATTTAAAAATACACATAAATTTGAATTTTATAAAAATAAATAATATTATACCTTGTGTATATAGAAAATTTGGATTATTTTTAATTTTTGCTTAATTTGATCAAAATATTTAAAATGTTGATCTATAATCAATTATAGAATTTTTCAACAACAATTCATATCTAAATAGATAGTATTCTCAACAACACAGAAACCATTGTATAATATTTCAAACTTTGGTAGCATCATAGAGATTTTTTTCTTGACACACTCTTGGCCTATATTTACAAAATATAAAGTAGACAAAAGAACGACTTTTTATTAGACAAAAATAGATTTATTTATATATTATTAAGTCCATCCTATAAAAGGGATTCAACATAT
This sequence comes from Ceratodon purpureus, assembly GCA_014871385.1. Lineage (NCBI taxonomy): Eukaryota > Viridiplantae > Streptophyta > Bryopsida > Pseudoditrichales > Ditrichaceae > Ceratodon > Ceratodon purpureus. The sequence continues at coordinate 1,305,996 of CM026421.1, read as the reverse complement.
GTCACAATTCATAATTGATGCTTCTTGACCACATGATTTTTATAAATATTTAAAAAAATATTAATGAAGTTTAAACATTGTACTTTGTTTATCAAACATTTAAACTTAAATTACCTAAAATTGAATGGTATAAACTAGGTGTCTAAGCTCTATAAAGTCAAGATAGATTATTCTCAATTGAAACCCTACTTCTTGTGCTTACTCTCCCTTCTCTCCTATCACATGCAAGTCAAACAATCTTTGACTAATTGCATGGAATAACTCTCATTTTCCGTTCTCCACGGCCACAAGATTAAGAATTATCGGTTTAAACCACGTGTCCAATTGTGTAAGCATGAATAGCCTCCTCATTCGAAGCTCTAAAACTGGGAATGTTCTCTCTCTCTCCTCTCTCCATAACATTGAAATCAATTTTGACATGGAATTCCTCCACCTCTCCTTACTACTCTTCTACACATCACATGTAGGGAGATATCCACCATGAGACTTAATTTGGGGCCTTCCGTGGAAAATAAGTAGTAAAAACGGATCTCTATGTAATGTATTTTGAATCTTTTGATTTTTTCTACAAAAATTCAATTTAAACCATGAAGATGGTGTTTGTTGTATATGAGTTTAACCAAAAAAATGAAGTTTATTAAATCTACTTTTAAGTCCATCATGAATTTTGGAGAAATTACTAAAATTAAAGCATTTTATAGCAATTGCAAGTTCAACACTTGTTATCATCGAGGTGTCTTTTACTAATTTTAGAGACACGGATGATTCTCATCCACCATTATATACTCCAATGTAAGTTAGACCTATTGGAAAAAATTGGAAATTTTGAGTATGTTTCTAATTTATATGAATTTTCTGAAGGATTTCCTCAAAAAAATCATAGTAATTTTAGTTTTTATGAAGAAAGAAGGGAAAAATTACTGCACATAGAAAATATCAGTCAGTGAGAAATAGAGAAAACAAAACAGTCCCTATGACCATTCTGAATCCATGGCCATAGCCTGGCATTTAAGGGTTAAGCAAGAATGGCTGTCTCAAGCTTCAACTACATCTTCAAACTAAATCGTCGTCACTGACTCATAATGATTGCGACGAAATATGCAACACTTGAACCCTTCTGTTGCTGAAATCAGGAACACCAAAATGGTCCGTCAGGAACTAATGGCAAACAAATGCTGTCAAAAAGCAAAAGTTGATCATGTTGGTTTCTTCAGCACCGAAACTGCACCTGAAAACCATACTAACTGTAGAAGCACCATACAAAACAATAAGAAGAAACAGAATGACCCCACATGCACCCTACCTCGAACGGTTCAACAGGGGAAAAATTACAGTAGAAGACTGCAGAAATACTGAACACAGAATTGTTTCATATCACGGAATCTATCCCATCGAACTTAAATGAACATTATCTGAAGGAAGTTCCAAACGTCTCGAGAGGTGACTCATATGTTTCCCAAAGTCCTCATTGTGGCAAGACCTAGTTACAAGATGTGCTTCCACTACATCAGAAAAATGGATACAGGGACTTGACACGCAACTCGCTGAAAGCAGGCCGTCAGAGAAAATACACTACGCCATTATTTTGGCCGACTTCAAGTAGAGGCTATCTACCACCTTGCTAATGTTAGATATAGTTTCAAGTGTAGATGGATATATTCCATCAGGTTTCACATCATCAAAAATGATCAAACAGCCTGCTCCTTGGTCCAAAGTACCCGCAAATTTCTTGTCAAGGATCATTTGCGAGAGCTTCTTCTCAACATTTTCACTTGGAAGGCCAATAAGGTCAGAGATGTGAGAAATCTCCACTCGAGAAAAGGGTTCGATCAATCGGCAGAGATTCTGCTCCAGTAAGGTATCATATAACGATGATAGATGACGATGCACAATTGGGTCCTCCTCTAATTGCTCCCTGTACACTTTCAATGCTTCTTCAAAATTCTTAAGAGATCGCTTGCTGTAAGCATCTGCAACAGCTTTCATTGCGTCCAGCTCCACGCCTGCAATAAAATTTCCATTACGGGCAATGCAAGCGGGTAAGTTTTAGGAATAAAAAACAGAAACAATCCCAGAGCTTCAACAAGCTAGAGCAAAATAAAGCCATAAGCTACAAGACTGACGGCTGACAAACTTCTGCTTACCCGCATACATACCGGTACCATAAATGAAGTCCTCTACAATGACTTGGTAATCAACGGCTCGCTACAAGGTTTCTAGAGATATATATCAAGTTCAGACTGTTGCTGGCTGGAAAATATAATCCAATCTTCTTTTCGGTAGTTAAGACATAAAAGAAAATTCTTAGTTACTCGGCAAATTCAGTCACTCCTGATTACTACTCATCACGCTCTTAAGATCACCACTTATGACTCCTAGCAGGTGCCTCTGCGATGACTTTTGCTGGCGGGAACCCCTCAATCATCAACTTGAAGTACTAAACCCTGATCCCCGAAGTGGCCATGGCAATTCAGGAGCAGCACATTAAAATGTATCTGAAGAGACAGACGGGAGAGTCCTGGTCCAAGTCAGTGCCGACCGCTTCTCAATAAGCTCAAGTTGACCTGAGATCCCTCGACCTCTGGAAAAGTGCCAAATGCAAGTATACCAAAACCTAACCCTGGGAGCCCAGAGAGACGCTGAAGAGAACATCCGTTCAACAGAATAGACATCAAAGCTTCTACGATAAATCCATGACTAAACTACACACAAGAAGGCAATGCGCGGCCAACTAACAAAGCCGCGTGAAACCCGACCAAGGATTGTCCTTATTGCCATAATTCTGCAAGATGCACAGTCCAGAAGACAATGTTGAGATCCGCGCTTACCAGTGTATTTCAGCCCGGCCTTGGAGGATATAAGACTTCCCACGTCATCTGCCTGGTTAATCATGATCTTACATAGCAGCATGTACTTCAAACTATAAACAGCTCGAGGGTCGTCCAGAGCATTGAAGGCCTCAAATGCTTCAAAAAAATAGCTGAACCCCGTCTTGTAGTCCTTCTCTTCTGCGTGCAAAATCCCGCTCTGGAGGTCGATCGTGCCCTGTTGCGCCGGGGGCACGTAAATAGCGTTTGCAGCCGTCCTTGCTGCAGTTAGGGCAGCCTTCGCCTTCGGCAAATTTCGCAACGAGAAGTGCAGCTTGCACTCCAGCAAGTCAATATCAACCAGCAAAAGCTTATCATCCAACCTACGAACCTCGCGAACTAAATTGGTCAACAGGGTAAGAGCCTCCGAATACTCCTTACTCTCCATCAACAGAGCTGCGAGCCTCGCCTCCACTCTCTGCCGCAAGAACATTCTCTTCTCAGCCCTCGTCCACTCCACCATCTCTCTACACAACGAAATCTGCAAATCCGAGGTCCCGGGGATCTTCGCCACGGCATCGATGATCCCGCGCACGATCTTGGCCGTCTTGGCCTTGGGAATCAGATTGAAATACGGCCGCAAGTCCGTCAACAAACCCCGAAGCTCCTCCGCCTTCTTCTCCTGCGAAAGCAAGTCCGCCAGCGCGGTGATCGCCTGCTCCTTGATGCGCAGCACCTCTGCCGTGGACGTCGGGTGGTAGAGAATCTCACGCAGCATAGCAATCGCCTTAGCCGGGTCGCTCTCCTTGTAGTCCAGCGCATGCGCTAGGGTTTCGCTGCTAGGGCTTGCCCCCGACGCATCCTTGTCGCTCCCCTCCTTCAACGCCGACACCGGCCGGCCCACTGCGGTTATGGACATGGCTCGGAGCTCCCTCTCCCCGTGTGTGCGTGAGTCGCGAGGCTCCTGCACAGCAATAAGGCAGCGACGAAAACAACCGTCCCGGCGATGGCAATGGCGATGTCCCGAGTAAGCACAAGTGACGTTCCTTCAACGCTTCGTCTCTCCCTCTCTCTCTAAGTTACCTCTCTTCTTCCGGACCCTTCCTTCCTTCCTTCTCTCCATGAGCCTCGTCAGTAACCAGCCTCGATGTCGAGGACTACCTGGGGCACCCTACGACCGTGGACCACTAGGGATCCATATGACCGTGGAATCACTAGGGATGTGCATTGGTATGGTCAAGCCGTTAAAGACTTGGGCCCAAAAGTACATGAAATGCATACATAAGTTACTTCGGAATTATTTCATCTATAGGTCAAAAGTAGTTAGTTAGGTATCTGATTGAAAATGAATTTTGAAAGAAGTGAAGAATAATCAAAGAATCAAGGTTTTGGCTATTGCCTCTTTATATAAAGGGGAATTATATAGATGTTGAACGTAAAGACTTAGGGAAAAAGTCTTAGGTCGAAATTATGACAATAGGTTTAGGCATTGATATAGGATAAGAACTTTTGACAAAATAGGCCCTTAGGGCCTTAATTTATATTAAATTTTAATATTTCCTTCGTGTCTTTAATTTGATGTTTTTGTACTTTATACAAAGAATAAAATTCTTATTCAATCTAACTATTGAGATCATTCTAACAACATTAAATATTGAGTAGAGATTAATATTGTTGGAATCTTCAAAGTTTGATACATGAAGGTTTATTGGATGTTTTTTTCTAAAAGTTTATTATCCCTCCGTCTCACTAAAAGACCATGGTTTGGTAAAATAATCTGCCTCAAAATAAAAGATAATCAATAGTACCAACACATGCCATTTCTAAAAGGCGAATGTCCTTTGGACACATGCCTAACACTTTATGTCTCTAAGTCAATGCTAGTAAGTCTCTTTTTCATGATGATTAAGAAAAGAAAGCCCCATGCCGCATGCTACATGTGCATATTTCAAGTCAATAGTGTTTGTCCTTAAATCCGCCAAATTAAGCAAACCAAAGTCTTTTATTGAGATGGAGGGAGTATGATACATAATTTGTAAAAATCATGTTTTTTACTTTTGATGTTGAAGTTTAATTTTGTCAAAGTTTAAAAAGCCACATATTGCAATAGATCTTAAGATAATTAAGATACTTAAGTTGTATTATAATAACACATTGTATAATAACATATTTCTAATTATACATACTCAAGATGTAAAAAATAACATATTATAACTCGTTTCTAATTGTATATCTGCATTTAAATGAATACTATTTGTATAAAATTTCTACAAAATGATAATTGAATATTACTTTCTTTAAAATTTTGAGTTAACAATAGTAGATTTACATCATTAGTTGCATAGAATGTGCTCAATTGATGCATCAACTACTCCATCAAATAAAAAGTAATAATTTCAATGCATATTTATGTTGATAATTTAAATATCATATGAATAAGGTGTCAAATTTTGAAGTTTATAGTTCAAATGCCACAAAATATACTAATATAAATTCATACCATCAAAATACTATAATCGCGTAACAAATGCATCAAAGAATGAAGCATAAGCCAAGTATGTAAAGAGTTTTAAATCAATCCAAATTTAAGCAATTCAAATTTAAGATAGTTTCATGCCTTTGAAAATTACTATGGTTCTTGCATTTTTTTTATTATAAAATCTTATATAATCATTACATTGTAAATTACGTGAAATTTGGATAAATACTATTAGCATACATCAAACATACAAATATGGTTATAATATATTTTAATTTAGACATGATTAAGATGTTTTAGAATTATCTATTGACCCACTTTATTTTTGACATTAATGTCTAACATAAGATTTCAGCATCTTCTTTGCTTAATACATGTTTGTGTTAGAAACACAAACTTCAATGTCTTAAGTCTCACCCACTTTGTAGCAACATGCTCTTCAATGTAATCATCTTGAATTATTCATTTATTCTATAATATGAATCACATAGAATTTCATTACTCTCTCTATTCTAAAATATAGGTTTTAAATTTTGACAAAATTAAATTTCAACATTGAAGATGGAAAACATATTCTTTACAAATTATGTGTTATAAAAACTTTTAGGAAAAACATTAAATGGACTTTCTGTTAACAAATTTGAATCATTCAACATTATTGATTTTTGTTCCATATTAATCATTGTTACAAAGACTTAATTAATTAGATTAAATAAGAATTGTACTTTTTATGTAAAATAAAAAAACACTAAGTTAATGATAGCAAGGAACCTTTGACCGTGGCCCTCATTCTTTGCTTGGATCGAGGGACCGGTCTGGTGCCTCTTGCCACAAGTGTCTTGGCTCTAATGGCGTTTATTGATACAACTTTGTATCTCATGCCCTTGCCAAAACCTCTTATCACAACTTCAACTAAAGTCTTTCCTTCTTTAATTAATAATTATGATACAACTCAAATCCATGTGGTTTTCAAAATATGACTAGATTGTAAATTTTATATGTAATCATTGTTTTACCCCCTCCCTCTCACTCTACAACTTGGAGTACTATTACTTCTTCACATTCTTGTATAAATTGATAACAACTTTAATTTTTGAACAATGGATGTCAATACTTTGACCATGCATGATCTTGCATCTTTGACTTTTACCATGAAGGCTTCTTTAGTTTTTTCAATAAACCTTTGATTTAATCCCCAATGCCCAAGAGTGCAACGCTTGTGCATATTGATTTGAGCCAACATATGGTCAAAAAAGTCAAAATTGACTTTGGACCAAACATTGACTTGAATATATTGTTGAAGCAAGAAAGACATGCAAATCAATTGACTTTAATATATTGGTGGAGCAACAAAAACATACAAACCAACGCAAGATGACGAGAGGCTATTGCCTCTTAATATAGACAAACTTCCATTTTAATTAAACTAAAAGTCCCTTTATATAACGCATGGATAGACTTTGCTTATTTCTAACTCTAATTCTATGCATTCTGTACCTTTCTCGGAACTCTCTTCCAATGAAGTTTCCAATCAAACTACTTTTGTCCTCTGAATGAAGTAACTCAATTGCCTCACCCCAAACTTCCCCTTTAAACCGGGTGTCCTGGTATATAAGGCGGGGACATACTCTGCACCATTTGGAACCCTATTCCTGTGAGGCCTCTCCACCTCTCTCTCGGAGCTCTCAAAGAATCAGAGCAGTAGTTCAAGATATTTTGACTCCGAAGTTAGAAAGGGAGGTAACCTTGGGAGTGAGTGGGGGACTACCGGTTTAAATCACAGCATTGAATCCCTTCCAATGGGTGGTAAAAGGTGGTAGAAATGAAATGTTTGCACAATTCTATTTCCACCAAAGCTAATCATCAGGCAAAGGGAGGCAAAAGGGAAGTGGGGCTGAGTAGATGCACTCCACTTCACTCCACTGCAGAGAGGGGAGGGGAGGGGCGGCACTTTCCAAAACCAGAACAGGGGAGCAGAGAGAGAGAGAGAGTCCGGAGAAGTAACCAAGTTAGGGTTAGCGAGGGAGGCTTCACACACCCTGTTAAGTTAGGCTGTGTTACTTGTAACGCAACTTGCTCTTGCTCGTGCGTTGCCCGTGCTGTTGCCGTCGCAGCCATGGAGCCCCTGCCGCACCGCAACTACTACTCCGTCTTCGATTCCGACATTCTCAAGCGGGAGCTCGATCGCATTGGCGTCAAGCCACTTCACGTCTTCACCATCTGGACGTGCGTGCGCTTTCCCCCAATCCCCTTCTCTTCTCTCTCTCTCTCTCTTCCTTTACCTTTCTGCTCTCGTCTCTGCTTGCTTGCGGGTTGGTGGGTTCCCGTTCTTCTTTAGAAGGACACGATGAACAAAAAAATTTGCAATAAGAAGAAGAAGAACAAGCTATGAAGCCCGTCGAGGAAGATTTTTGCGCTGTATGCACGAGGGGTTTCGCGAGTGTTTTTCTTGGGCGAGGGGCGCACGCAATTACCTCTGTGCTCTTCACCGAGTTTTGTCCATACATCCCGAATTTATTGATACTAGAGTCTCTGCACAATTCAGCTGGAGTTCTTGAGTTGCAATAGTTTGTCATGTATTGTAGTGCGTTCGTGTTCCGTGCAATTTGCAAAATAATGTGGGTGAGGTCAAGGGGAGGCTGACCATGAGCACTGAGCTTAATTGGAGGAAGCGGCTAGTTCTAGTGGCGAGATCTTGAAAGCGTCATCGAGCTTCTTCTGGGAATTATTCTGTCTTGGCTTTTAAATGCAGGTTTCTGTAATCTAGAAAAAATAATCGTTGTTTTCACGGAAGACAATTCCTTATGGCTGCTCTTCTGATTAAAGAATTTTTATCACTTTTGTGTTTCAAGAATGTCGTGGTTTTTAGACCTAATTCAGTTACAATTGAACTAATTGTGCTCATTCGCAGTGGCTGAGAAACGATATGTTCGTTATGGGGTCCTTGTTGCTTCTACTACTTTATTAGTCTGACAAGTGCAAGGTTGCTGTGGCAGGCATGTATTGGCACATTTAGACACAGAAGCACACGATGTTCCTGGACTGCCACATGCTGCTATCGAGATGCTGAAGACTAGATTCAAGACATTGACATCGCAAGTTCAAGATCAGCAAACATCTGCGGATGGTACGACAACAAAGCTTTTGATCAGATTACAGGTATGTTTTCCCGGGTCGTCCGTATTATTAGGATGAAGGTTGTGATCCTGATGTCTTGTAGGTACAAACCAACATGAATTTTGTAGAACAATATCAGAGGCCCGCCACGGCGTCTATTGCTTTATAGAGAAAATAAACATGGTGGCTGGATTTACCCGTATGTGCAGAGTGGGCAGTCTGTGGAAGCAGTGATTATGAGACACGATGCTGGAGCAGGAAAGTACGCTGGTGGACCCCGTCAAGGTGGCTCCCGGGCCACTTTGTGTGTTTCATCACAGGTTCGATTCATGCACCTATTTCATAGTTTCTACTTCATAAGTTGATGACATTCATCTTCTGGACATTCTTGTCTTAGATGGAAATACCAGCCACAGGGTACAATTCTCCAGTCAAAATACCATTGTCATTTTCTTTTACTTCAAATACGAAATATTTATTAAAATTGCCGAATCTTATATCGCACCTGACTTATTTTTGCGTGGGTACTAAAGGTTGGGTGCCAAATGGGTTGCACATTTTGTGCAACTGGCACTATGGGCCTGAAAGGTAACTTGTCTGCTGGAGAGATCGTGGAACAGCTCGTTCATGCTTCTCAAGTTTGCCCAATTCGAAACATTGTCTTCATGGTACGACATCCACCTTGAATCTACAAAACTTATTGACTCTTGTTAGATGGTATTTGAACCTCATGGCGAGGATTTTACTGAGTGTTATTTAATGTACTTGTTCAGGGCATGGGAGAACCTTTGAACAACTATAAGGCAGTTGTGGAAGGGACACGGATAATGACTGGACGCTGCTTCGGTCTGTCACCAACTCACATTACCATCTCTACTGTACGCAGTCTATTGCATGTGCCAAACTCTTGTTTTCTTTCACGTTTTGAACTTGTCGTTGGGCCTAAGGTTTCGTTCTCGGAGTTTATTGTTTTCCTTCTAGTCATTCATTCAGAGCTGACTCTCCTGCTTCCTTGCTAGAAGTTATTGCTCGTCATGCTTTCATTTTTAACTATCCCGTGAATTAGCATCAGGATCAATCATGATTAGTATTCTACTTGTCTTTTGATGTCAGGTCGGAGTGATTCCACGCATCTTGTCAATAGCCAATGACTTGCCTGGAGTAAATTTAGCACTTTCTCTCCATGCCCCAACGCAAGAGCTTCGGTGCCAAATCGTACCTACTGCAAAAGCTTATCCTCTAGACAAACTTATAGCGGCTTTGAATTGCTACCAAACAATCAGGTTTCAGTTCAAGCCTCCGAATTACTCCTTACTGCCTATTCTCTGATTTCTGTTTCTGTAAGCCAAGTTTGCGCGATTATAATTTATTTATTTTTCCTTTTTTGGCTGTTTCAGAGGCGGACATCCTGGTGTGGTTCTTTGTCTTGACTTGATGTAGATCTCAATAGTTCAGGGTCTGTATGGAAGACATCCCCTGCCAGCTGTTTTGTGGTACTGACTTCCTGTTATTTTAACGCAGTGGACGGCGTGTGTTGGTAGAGTATGTAATGCTTGCTGGTATCAACGATTCTGAAGAGGTGGCACACCAGCTTGGGGCCCTCTTGAAGGATCATGAAGTGGTAGGATTTCGTCATATGCATCTGGCTTGCTGGACTGACTTTCTGGTTCAGCAGTTTTTGTTTCATCACATGCACGAATTGCTGTGAACTTGGCTTTAACTTTGTTTCTTTTGGTCATTTGCTCGTCTTCTAATCTGCAATTTGCTAAGATAGAGGTTGATTCACTTGCAGACAATCAACTTGATTCCTTACAATCCAGCTACTTCATCCAGTTTCAAGCCTACTTCGCAAGAGGGCTTAACATCATTTCAGAAGATCTTGAGAGGACTATACGGCATAAGAACAACCATCAGGCAAGAAATGGGCCAAGACATCGCCGGGGCATGTGGTCAGCTCGTCATTGCTCAGTCGGTTAAACAAACGCCTAAGGTAACTGACATAGAAGAGTTGTGCGCAGCGTAACTCAGGGATTAGAATAGTAGGCACTTGTCTCATGCCTTTCATAGGGGGGTGACATCTAGAGTGACAGCACAGGAGCAACATTTTAGCGTTCTGGTGCTATCTTTGTCTCTCTAACCTGTAATATACTTCACTGATTTTTCAGTGCCCGGCTCCTAGTTTGCTTGTAGCAAGGGTGAGCAGCATGTAACAAAGACATTAGCAGACAATCAATTTAGTCTGGAGAACTCTTTTTCATAAGTGTCTCTGTTGCTTAATTATGGTGAGTCTTTTTAGAAGCGTTTGAATTATTATCATTCAGCTACATTCTTCTTGAGACCCCTTTGAACACCTTCATATACCATTTAAAAAATGTATCTGGAAAAGAGTTCCAAATGAATGACAATGGCAATGGAATCCTCGTGTGGAGCCATCCCATCAATCTCTCTTCCTTCATTACTTGTTCTCACAAAGATTCTAGGACATTCTTCCTTCTCAGCACAAAGGTGAGTACGAAGGTGAACCATTCTAGTTGAAGAATGTGTAGTTGGAAATACACAACATTTGTCAGGCATGGAAAGTACTTGTCCCAAGTATTGTACAGTACCCGGAAGAAAAAATATGTGATTCTCTGAATTTTTTTAAAAATGTACCGAACAGCTAATCTAGTGAGCTCATGCAAGCTTGAAAATTCATAGAATTCAATGCAAAAAATTGCATTTGAAAACTTTTAAACTCTGTTTCAATAATAGACTTTGCTTACATAAAAAAAAAACCAAAATCAACATACAATTTACTATCTCCTATATATTACTCAAAATCTAGTACTACCACCTTTTGCACTAATTACTTCCTTCATACGTGTAGGCATAGTATCAATATGGGTTTGTAAGAGGTCTGAAGGTATCTTTCCCCATACCCTATACAAGGATTCCACCAATTCTTCTTTATTGTGTGGCCGGGATATCTGAACTTCATCTTTAATAATCTTCCATAGGTTCTCAATTGGATTTAGATCTCGAGAGTTGGCAGGCCACTTCAACTTCTTTATACCAATAGCTTCTCTTCACTTGTTTGGCAAATTGCTGCGATGGACGAGAGCGCCATCCTCCATAAGTAACATGTCTTCGTGATGAATATGGATAAAATAAAATGGAGTTAAAGTGCCACAAAATCACCTGCACTTCGATTATCTGGATGTATGATTACTAAAGGAGCCTTATCAAAGTCACTAAAAGCACCCCAAACCATCACAACGTACGCCCAGACTTGAAAGTTGGTGCTAAACATTTATCCAAATATCTTTCATAAGCCTTTCGCCACAGTCTAATTTTGTCTAGAACTCATTCCTATTTCGAAAAATGATTCATCAGTCCAAATAACGTTCTTCCAATCCTCATTTCTGTAGTTTTTATACTCTTTAGCAAATGCTAGCATATTTGCCATGTGCTATTTTATTGAGAAAAGGTTTTTTTGTTGCACCACGGCTTCTATAACCAAGGGTTTGCAAAGCGTTCCTTACAGTACAAGTACTAACCTTTGCAACACCTGCCATCTCATTTGTAATTTCTGTTAGTGGTCTACGACGATCTTTATCAAAGAGGCGTTCTAACTGTCTCATATTCCGCTCTATCAACTTTCGAGGCCTATTCGATGGCTTTGGTGACTTCACAGTTCCTCGTTTTTTGAAACTATTTACAACATCATAAACAGTGGAAGAGGGCATACCTAATTCTCTTGCTCCTTTGCTTCCAGCTCTGTGCATTCCAACCACTTGTCCTTTCTCAGCATCTGTCAACACTCTAATCTTCATCTTTCTCAAAAGATTATGCCACTCAATTTATCCACAGCACCAAAAACTTATTTCAACAAGAATAATAAACCACACGCTAAACAAAGTCACACTAACACATACAATCATCTCAAAAGTTAACCCTACACTTAAAATGCAATCACAATTCAATATCACATACATATCTTTTTTTAAAACAGTGGTCCAAAACATTATTATACTGTAATGAGGCCTAATAATAACTAATATATGAAAAAGGCATGGACACACTTTAGATAGGCCAATGGAGAACTATTACTTTACATAGATTTTTTCTATAATTAGAAACAAACCATTTACTTTTTACAACCTTCCTTCTAGTTCTAAAAATAGGTAAAAACCCCAAATCAATTGCTCACAAAGCGAACTTGTAGTGCTCACTTGAAGTTCAGTGTCCATATTCTAGTTAACTTGGAGTGAAGTAAAATTCACGTATCTTTTCTTCCAGGTACTCTATAGTCGCCCACAACAAGATAAGTGATGCCTTTTTTAGGCATTCAAATATTTGTAAATAACATACAATAAAATTGGTCCATGTTATCTTGCAAAATTATCACTCAATTCTTGGCCAATCCCACTCAAGCATACCAAGTTTCAATTTCAAAAAAATAAATTTCTAATTCTTCGTGGATTTTAAAGCCAATTTTTATGAATTTACAATATATTTTATTGAAATAATTGGTGATGGCTTTTTTAAATTTGATTGCAAAAATATGTAAGGAACATACATACACACATCTTTTGCTATTGAAATCACTCCATTGAGTAACAAAGTTTTCCTTTATGAAGAATTCAATGAAAAATTATTATGCAAATAATTTTGTAAAATAGATATTTCTTTATTGTAATTAGATTTGGGCAAAAGAATTGTCACATAGGAATCACAATGGAGAAGTACAATTAAACATCTAGTGTCTTATAAAACTATTGGACAAATAAAGTGCTAAGTATAATGGACTAAAACAATATTAACGCCTTCATATGAGTTTCATATTGAAAGGCTATTAAATTGTGTCAACTAAAAGATAGGTTTAAATCCAAGATATTAATAGCTTATTTTCAATGAAAATTAAAAATTTGAATCATGATTATGCATGATTTGGAGTCTTTTTAATTGTTAATTGACCTTGAGTTGGATTATTAAAACAAAATTTCATCATCCTTTTGAAGGGACGCCTTCATTTATAATTTCGGTGGTATAAATTTTTATGATGAGTTTTATATTATTAGCATTTGAAAGTATAATATTATGGATGGTGTCCATTTAGTAATATATATTGCTTCAAAAAGATGTAATGCAACATGTCCTCAAGTCTCGAAGGTTAAGATCTAAGATTCTACTCTCCAACCTTTCCTACAACCCATAATAAGTTTAGGGTGAATTTAGGACTTTAAGTGACGTCTTTATTTTCACTTTGGATTTTTATTTTTTGAAAATGTATACTTTGAAGGGCCACATTACATTTGACGAGTATTGAAGATTTCAATGTTGATCACTAAGCCATAGAAATACGAAGGCCTTTCTACTATGAAAACAAGTCCATAAAATGAAAATCTCCATAGAAAAATGGTGACGACGGTGAATTTTATGAATATCACAATTATATTGAGACATCCAACAATTAGGTACCAACAATAAATTGGATAGTAGACTTCTCCATTTTTGAGAAGCTTCAAATCCATTTCACAAAGTCTTAAATCCAAAAATTTAAGGAAACCTAAGGACAAATATCAAACTAAATGGTTGTTAAGAAATAGTAGGGAAATCTTACAGTAGTAGGACCATGATCAAGTTCTAGTGTAACAGTGGTTAGAAATATGTCCATTTGTATCTTTAATATGGATGGTTTTCAACCTTACTTCAAAAATTTGTAACTATTACATTATCGAGAAATTTTAGTGTTCGGCACTAAAAATAATATATTCAAAATTTCGGCATCTTCTTTTTTTAATTTTTAAAAATTCGACTTCAATCATTCTTTAAATTTCTACTTAGATTTTTATCATACACAACACTCTTGCATTGAATGACTATACAATAGATGTGGGTGAAGAGGAGAGAATGCTCTCTCTTTTATGCAAGTGGAGTGGAGTTGTGTCCAACAATGCATATGGGATACGTAAACTTTGAGGTGAAGCACTAGTTAGTCTTCTTTTTTATAATACGCATAACTTTTGCATAGTCTTCAAATGACATAAACTTTGTTGGAGGTGAAAGATTACTTGATTCATAAACTTTTCTTAGACCAATAAAATTTCAAAAAGTTAATCTTCTATGCACAAATGACCTCCAAAAAATTGTTATGAATGCATTTTAATTTTTTGATCTTTAAACGGCTGCAATGATTTGTTCATATCGTTTGCATAAAAACTTATTTTAACACAAAACTTGTTGGAGGTGGAAAAAGGATTAATTTTGCATAAAAACTTATTTTAACACAAAACTTGTTGGAGGTGGAAAAAGGATTAATTTCTCAACTTTTGTTAGTTGAACACAATTCTATAAAACTTCATCTTCTATGCTCAATTGGACTCCAAAAATCTGTCTACAACACATTTGAAAAGCCTCACATAGTGTTTTGCTACTTCTTAACACATATTCTTTGAGAACTAATGTGAGTGAGCTTGATTACAAACAAGCACATCCTCGCTTCTACAATTCACACATGTTTCCACTATAAATAAAATCCTAGTGAGAAGTAAAAATTTCTTACTTTTTGGCAATTTTGAAAAAAATAATAATATATATTTGGCAAAAGATGCCGGTAATATTCTAAATTTTTGGCATCTATTTTTGGAATTATTTTTCGCCGAAGCTGCCCTTAACCTACGGTATCTCAGGAAGTTCACTATTTAAACAAATATGCAGCACAATACAAAAAGTTGACCACTCTGAAACTATTCCGGCAACAGCTGCTAGAGATTTTCATTCAGATTTTGAGTACTTGCACATTTTTGGCAATTCAGTCCGTAGCTGACTGATTCAAAAAATATAATATTTACCGGTCTCAGTTTCAAGAAAATCCTTGAAGGTATGTAATAACAAGTAACTAAGTCCGCATTTCAATTTACTTAGACCTGAACTCTCTCATTCTACTTTCCCTTACCCATAGTATCACCTAGTAGCTTACTTTAATACACAAGTTTTAGAGCTTTTACATCTAGTTGTCTTAAAAACTGCCAATGAGACTCTCACCCTCCACACATGGACCAACGTGGATGTCAATGTTATCGTTCCTCCAGTGCTTTACCCTGCAGCATGATCTCCTTGGCATCTGCACACAATGCCAAGTGGGTAAGAAATAAATGATGATTATGTTTGCAATAAGAGCTTCCAGTTCACATGTATCTCAGTCCTGCAGGAACAGAATCCAGACAGTAAGCCTAGTTGGAAAATTATGAAAAAATGTATGTTTGGAGACACTAGTTAGTACCTGGTACCAAGATGCATCGATCTTCTCCCTCATCACCTGGATTCGTTGCACAGCGCTCAACGGCTGCAGCTTGTCAGCGCAGTCTGATTTTTCCTCGTTGAATTCTCGAATAAATTCGCCCCTCATCAGACCACCAGAATCGGCACCAGCAGCTGTAACCGAGTCCATGAAGAACCTGGTAGGTTGCTTACAAACATCCTCAGGATTATCTCTCGTGTTAAATGGAAACTCCACTTTACTGCGCTCTTTATGCCAAGACTTGAATGTCTTCTGGGGAACCTCCAGTTCACGAGGACTGACAAAGCCCTTGTGCACTTGGACAACGTACCCCCAAGAGACGGTAAATGACCATTTGAGATTATGCGTGTAGCAGATGGATTGCTGTACAATGCTTCCTGCTTCAACTTTGGCAGCCTTGAGCAAGTGCTTCAGAGCACGCACTCGCGTGTAGTTCTTTGTGGCCGTGTTTGGAAAGATGGGGTGGATTACGTCAAGGTGATGGAGAGTTACAAGGGGAGCAACAGGATGTGCAGCTAGAAAACCTGATATGTCTCCAACGATATCAAGCTGCAGGATAGTGAAAAAAAAATGTCATGAGTCTTATCAATCTATAAAATTCTAAAATTCGGCATACTTATATGTCAAGCCAGAAATTCATGAAATCCTGAACCCGCTTGAAAATTTTAAAAAGCCGTGGAGACCAACCTGATGGAAACCCGGCTCTTTAGTAAGAGGAATGCCAAGCTCTGCCATGCACGCATGCATTCGATCATCGCTCCCAAAGAGATATGGGTATCTGTTCGTCAACATTGTAGCAACGTGAGCTAGAGAATTTATTCTAAAGAATGTAGAAAAGTTAACCACGACAACTCCAAGGAACAGAGCTTGGTCAGTTACGTACCTCGACAAGCAGCCATCTTGCATTTTGGCCAATGCCTTCGCAAGCGGGTAACTGATTGCAAAACCGCCACCACCAAAGGCCATGCTGTAGGAGAACAAGATGTTCTGAAGGTGGCTCTCAGAGACGCTTCCGATGTAATACATCTTGTTATGATCGTATTTGGACAGCACTTGTACAAGGTTATCCGCGAAGAACAGAGTATCGTCATCCCCCATCACAAACCAATCCACATTAGGCAAATCAAGCCTGAACATCTCCGACACAATGCGTGAGATTCGAATGGCGGAGCGCCAGCCTCCTTTGTACGTGTATTTGAAATGGGATGTGTTCTCTGATATTCTATATGGAGGACACTCAGGAGGCCAATAATTCCCATACGGCTCCTTGTCCAGAAACACGAAACCCCTCATCTTGGAAGGCTTCCACCAAAGCTTCAGATACTCTTTCCTTCCCCACCATATGTCCCTTGCTGCCGCAATGCCGAACACTATCCTTGAGATATCTGTAGTACTCCTTCGAGCCCCATTGCGACCATCTGTAGCTACAAGAGAGCCTGGCTCTGCTTGAGGGTAATTGAAAGCTGGGGCAATTGAATACTCAGAAGAATTGGCCATAGATGCTCGAAGAGAAAAATTTGAACCATCTCGAAGGATGCCAGAATCGGTGCAAGGTGTAGACTGACACGAATTAGTCCAGCAGGGGTGCGCACTCATGAGCAGGAGAGACATAACGTAGACAAAAGAACATGCGCAGGCCATGCCCACGATGATGCTAACTTTGCTATGCCCCATCCCCGGGAACTGATCACCTGGGCCTCCCAGCGAGTAGTGCTTCCCATTCCCATTGCCCACCCCCATGATAATTCGCAACCTCTTATGGCAGCCCCTCACTCAGGCTACACCCGACCTGCATTCAACACAACTGCTCAACGTTGTGGAACTTCAAAAAAAGTGCCACCAAATCAATCAGGCCTCATGGGCACCGAAGTCGACACCCTAACCCTCTGCTGTCCACAATGTACCCCCTTTCACAACACGAAAACAGCAGCCTTGTCCACCCACCTCTCCAAAAAACCTCAGCCACCGCCCACGCGCTCCTGAGCAATGCAACGCCCCGCCTCTCCCACTCCTCTGCACGAGCTCACTCCCTTGCGATCACCCAGTCTGATCACACAAAGCCCAGGTCGGAAGTACTGCTCTCCGCTTTGCAAGAGTCATACATACAGAGTCCAGACCCATGCAACGCAAACTAGGAAGAAGATCTTGGGGAGTCAGAGTGGGAGTGATGATGAGCAGCCCTTGTGGCAATCAAAGGCCCCCACTTGGCAACCTGAACATGAGACGCCGTGCTGGTGCTGGTGCTATGACTTCGCCTGCCTGGCCTGGCCTGGCAGGGAAGCGCTGGCCCCTGGAGCTCCGTGGCTATGGCTGCACCCATGCCATGCGACAGTGCATGCAGCGGCTGCGAAGGTGTGGGAGCTGCTTTGCAAGAAGACTGCAGGTCGATCGGTCCCTCTCAGCTTCCAATTTATTACGTCCCTCCCTCGTCGTCTGTGATTTCGTAAAAGTAGCAGACGACACTGCCTGCACAACTCGTGTGAACTAAGTGCCACATGCAGTGGAGTGGCGTTGCCTTGCCTTGGCTGATCACTTGTCCCCCACTTCTGCTGAATCCATTCCGGAATGATCGACACACATCTTTTATGCTCTCCGATCGCCGCTGATTTCCTGCAAGTTTGGTGGCTAGCGAACTTGATTTCAACTTTGATTCTGATTTTTATGTTCTTCCTTTTTCTTTCACCTGTGCTATTCAATATTTAGTGTGCCGATACTGCATTTTGTAACTCGTAGTGGGTATCCTGTATTTGACTTGGATACTGTGGGTTTTTATTTTTATTTCTAACATAATCCAATTTGCTCAATTTGGATAGTTGATAGATATGGAAGAGTTTGGTGGTCTTTTAATTTGAAGAAAACTAATTTCCAAGGATGGAATGATAGCAAAATTGGATTTCCTTGAGTTTGGAGGCTAGTGAGCCCTTGTACACTAAATATAGTGGGGCCACCAATTTCTTCTATGTGTGTGAAGTATTTCAAGTAAAACATAATAATACGATAAAACAAAACTTATGGTATCTTTAAAAAACTAAAAGTGAGTTTATAGATAACTCCACTATCTGAGCAATGCATTTTGCAAATTGTTTGTATAAGCATTGCAATAGGTACATGAATACATACCGTATTCATATTCACCAATTTAAAAATTATATAGTACTTATATTTTCCACTAAAAATAGGTAAATTATATAGAATTGTGAATTAATCCATTAAGGAAGACTAAAATCTGAATTAAAATATCTATAGCTTCAGTCTTCTTTGTTGCTAATTTAGTCAACAATGAATGAATTAAATTGCAATATGCATTTCTAAGAAAAGTCAAAAAATTATGTAGCGAATGTAAAATATAGTGTTTATTTGTGAAATGAGGTCGGATGCACATGAAATACCTAGAATACAAATACAAATTGAAACACTTACATATCTTCCATAAAGAAATGTATTATTCTTCAGAAAAGAGTATCTCTCATCATCTCATGTTTTCAGGCAACCTCTTGTCTAAAATGGTAAAAAACTTTGTTGTAAATTTTGTTAAAATCCCTAAAGCTTAAATATGAAAATAATTAAAGTAATTGTGACCAAGGAAGCAGAAAGAGGGACTTGGGCACAGATGAGATAATAGATTCATCCACCCACTGACCCTGGATGAAGGCCCATAAGTGGGTGAGTTGTGAGCAAGCACCCAAGCTGAGGTACGCGGACGGACTCTTGTCATGAATGAGAGAAAAAACATCAATATCAATACAGACAGGCGTACATGACGAGTCTGTTGGGGTCATAAATGAGACGCAGCCTCTCCTTCTGCTGATGTACAAGTAGTACTGTAAGTCTGTAATTCACCAATAAATTAGTCATCACCTGGACTCTGGAGCCTGGCCATGTTGTGGAGTCTTCTGGAGTCCCATGCCATGAATTCAGTGCGCATAAGGTAGACGACCTGTTTCTGATCACCTTAACCCCTAAAGCATGTTGCAGCCCCATATGGGCTGCGGTTTGTTGTTTTGAGTAGTTTGAGGGCTGTTGCTTACTGTATTTGCATATTGGTGTCAAAGAAGAATTGTGGGCATAGTTGTGTGGATCATGACTGTATTTTTAAAAATAAATAAAAAAATCCAACACGCTCTGTGGACAGCCTCGAAAGTGGTATTCTACGTATTTCCAGGGAAAAGCTGTAGCGACGCCCCCTGAATCTACGCGTCCCCTGGCCTGACAGTAATTCATCTAATCCAGGCAATGATGACCGGTCCGACAGGTAACTTAGCGGTTAGCCTACTCTAGGGATACGAGAGTTCCAGCATTGGATCCAAGAGCTCCTCCCTCTCTCGACTTCAAGATGGTTGCTCTGGGTTTTGGAAAGCTCGCTTCGAAGTCTGAGATGCGCTTGAGGAATTGACGGTAGGGAGGTTTGAATGGTAGCAGTGGCGGCTAGATTGGGATCCCCTCTTCAATGCACTTGGGGTCACCATGGCACTGAAATTTTGGATTGGGGAGGTGGTCGTTGTGGAGTACAGAGAGATTAGTTTCTGTTTGCGCTTCAATCCCTTCATGGAGTGCATTCCTGCCCGGGTTGATTGCCGAGAGGGTCCAGACAGAGAGGTCGAAGTGGAAAAACTCCGAGCTTGGGTGAGAGGGCAGGGTCGTTCAGAGGGAACAGCATCGAAGATCGTAGCTCTGTTGCAAGTGGATCAGTTGTTGTCGGAGCCGCGACCGAGGTCCTGGTTACGCAGAGGAAACTTTGAAGAAGAAGACAAACTTCGGTACCTGTGGTACCGGCACGCTGCAAGGTTGCTCGGTTGGAAGGAGAGGCAAATATTTCCAGGATTTGTATCAGCGCTCTTGAAGAGGCACAGTTTCCGGAGCCATGGAGTCAGGGATGAAGCTGTCGCTCAAGAAGCAGGCGAGGGCGCGTTCCATGCTAACCCCAGAGTCCATGCTCGTGGGGGAATCAGCGCCGAAGGTCCACACCATGGCGAGGGTGACGCCAGGCATGGTGGGCGTGGCGCTCTTCACGGATCAGGTATGAGAATTCGGGGTTTAGGAGGGTTGGGTTTGTGTGTGAGGGTTTAGGTCTTCTGTCGCTACATTTGTTAGCAGTAGTCGATTTTGCAAATTTCATTTGGATTGCCCTGTTCCCCATCGAAATGGATAGAAGACAAGGGTCCGATCTGAATTAGGTAAGAGGGAGGGAAATGTGGGAATTCGCTGATAATGGGGGGGGTGGAGGGCGCGTGGGGGGTTATGCAGCAGCAGGTTGGGGACATCGATCACTCAGTCCCGGGAGTCGAGGCGGAATTGGTGACAGTAAAGACGAGACCTGGGCGACCAAGGAAATCGGCAATTCCGGGAGCCCCTCAGGAAGGAGGAGCAGGGGAACCAGCACAAGTAGGAGGAGAGAAGAAGGCGAGGGCACCGAGGAAGAAGAGAGAGGAGGGGGCAGGTGTCGTGAAGAAAGCCAGGGCACCAAGGAAGAAGAAGGGGGAATTGCCCGGGCCCTCAGAGGTGGGAGGGAGTGGAGCGGTGGCAGTTCTGCTTCCAGGGGAGGTGCCTGCGGAGAAGAAGGCACCCGCGACGAGAGGGAGAAAAAAAAAACCGTGCCGATGAAGATCTGAATGGAGGCGAGGAGGCATTGGAGGGGGGCGAAGCACTGCTCTCCGGGGTTGTTGCGAAACAGGCCAAGCCACGTCGTCCGAGAGGGAAGAATGTGAGCGTGGCTGAAGCTGGAGGGGAGGGGATCGAGCAGGCTTCAAAGAGGCCAGCGACAAAGCGGAGAAAGAAAGGCGAGCAAATGCCGACTACAGAGGTGGACACAGTTGGGCAGGAAGAAATTCTGCATGAGCCGAGACATGTCAAAGGTGAGAGGGGTTCATACCTGGGTTTGTTTTTGAAGAATTTGATGATAGGTGGAATTCGCTACTTGTTTCATTTGCCGTGGTGAATGAATTTGGTTTTGCGTCTTACTAGGTGCCTGTTTGTGGATACAATTTGCTAATATCTTGACCGCTGCTCTTCTGATGAATGCTGTGGGTAACTTGTGCAGGCCGAAGGGTACCCCGGCTAACGAAGGAAGAGAAGGGCAAGTCGAAGGCCAAACCGAGGAAGCCGAAGACTTGGCTACCACCAACTGACATCAGACCGACTCCGGCGGTGGGAGTAACGACACGAGCAAGGAGAACCTTGGAATTTCAGGAGCAGGAGAAGGAAGATGCCGATGCGGCCATTTGGGACGTGCTGCAGTGCTACCAGCCTAGCCAATCTCAGCAAACACTCGACAGCATGGGTACTCGGAACTTGGTGTTTGATGAACACCAGTTTCAGGACGTGGCGTGGACTGCCACTACGCCGGTCACAAGGGGGGGACTTCAGGAGGGGGGACCCCATGGGTCTCATCGAGTAGGAGAGCAGGGTACGAGATCAGCTGGAGGAGATTGGGATGTTGCTCGGGCGGGGTGGCCTGTTCTCATACCGAACAGGTTCATCTCCGACTATTCTTTCCATACAGGGGACACGCCATCTTGGACATGGGGAGATGTCGTTGCAGAGTATGAAGATGTGGAAACGAAGAGAGCAATGGTGGTGGTCGACTTGGGCGGTTCACTGGGCTCCATGCATTTCCCCGCATGTGACGTTCGCATGGCGAAGGGGAAGGATATGCGGGCGCAGGGGAGCGAGGGTGGTCACGGCTATGGCTGGGCCAAGCGCCGACAGAACTTGGGAGCGCAGGGGGTGAATCGCGCGGGCCAGGGATCAGGGGCTGGGGTCGGGAATGGAGTGGGCGGGGATTCAGAGGGGATGGCCGACAACGGCTCAGCAAGAGAGCGGTGGGCGACACGGCCAGTCGAGGAGTACGTGATGCCCGAGGTTGTCGAGGCAGCAGAGGGAACCCAGGACTCAACAGCGCGCACTGTTTTCCCACAGGTGAGCAAAACTCTCCCTGAATACATGCTGTGGGATGAAAATGACGGATTCATGGGTGATTGTGGGGCAACGCAGCAGTGCGAGGCCGCAGCCTCATCCGGTGAGGAGTGGATACCTGCCTGGGAAGACGACCTTGGCAGTGACGAGGACTTCCCGGCGGATTATGTCCCAGCCCGACCTCCTCAATCCCGGGACTTCCTGGAGTGGTGCCAAAGTGCTAACTCTTTCCTTCCGGGGCATATGGAATTGCACCAACTGCAAGCTTGGTACAGAGCTGAATCGTGGAACGAAGACAAGGTGTCGTTGCTTGAGAGCAGGGACAACTTTTGTGGGCCTCAGCCTGGGTACCGCCGAGGAGGAGAAGGGGTGCCCAGAGTTACAGAGGTGTTCGATTTATACTGGACTCCCGAGACGCTGCGAAGGATAGTGGTGGAGACGAATCGTTATGCACGAGAGGCCAGCGGAATAGCAAGCGATTCAAGAACCAAAGGGGGGCCACGGTGGAAGGACGTTACTGTGTCGGAGCTACGGGCATGGCTGGGTGTGTGTATCCTCATGGGCGTGAAGAGATTGCCCGCGGTCCGGCATTACTGGCTGCGGGGAGAAGGTTTCATCTACTGTAATCTGATCTCCAGCGTCATGAGCCTAGCCAGGTGGTCGGAGCTGCTTCGGTGTTTGCATCTCGTAGACAACCAGGAGGTAGTTAGGGATGTAGGTTCCCCACGGTTTGATAGAATTGCAAAGACGCGATGGGTGATAGAAAACTTCGTGGAGGTGTCTAAGGAGATTTACAACCTAGAACGCGAGATCACAGTCGACGAATGCGTGATCCCGTACAAGGGGCAATACTGCTTTATTCGCCAATTCGTGAAAGACAAACCTGTTAGGTTTGGAATCAAGTGCTGGGTTCTGGCTAGTTCGAAGTCCAGGTTTGTTTCTAACATCGAAGTCTACTTCGGAGAGGGCACGGGTATGGGGTGGCATGGGCTGGGATACCATGTTGTGATGCGGCTGGTGGCAGGTCTTGAGCGACGCTGGCATTGCCTGGTTGTCGACAACTTGTTCGCTTCGGTCAACCTTTTCCATGAGCTCATGTGTCTGGGCTACTGGGCGACTGGAACAGTTAGGCGAGCAAGCAAGAACTTGCCCACTGGCTTGTACCGAGAGACCAAGGACCTGGAGAGGGGCTCCATGGTGATCCGCACACACAACCATAGGCAGATGGGGGTTGTGTCGTGGCAGGACAAGTGTCTTGTGACACTCTTGAGCACCGCTGCGAGCCCGTGGGAACTAGGACTGAGTGTGCTTCGTAGAGTTCCTGGCATGCGTGGACAGCTCGTAGTTCCTGCCTCCCCTATTCTCCTCCAGTACCAAGAATATATGAGAGGAGTCGACGTTGGTGATCAGATCCGGGCCAACTACTCATCACAGCTAAGAAGCCACAAGTGGTGGCACAAATTGTTTTTCTTCATTGTTGATCAGAGCGTAGTGAATTCCTACGTGGTGTACAGTCAAGCTATGGAGACTCTCGGTCTGAAAGTGCCGACTCACATGCAGTTCAACATTGCGCTCGGGAAGCAACTGGTGGCGAAGTGGCTTACTGAGCGACCTCGCACTGCTGCTTGCCCCCCTCCCCGGCAGAGGCGACCTGCGAAACCCGTTCATTCCCATTGGAAGTCTGCTCTGAGGCGGAAGTGTGTAGAATGTGGACAGCGGGGATGTTGGTATTGTCCTGGATGTGGCAATCAGTGGATGTGCCGTCAAAGTTGCTATCACGTCATTCATGAGCGACTAAGTCGCCTTCCATGCTAACTCCGTGTTTTTTTAATCGTTGTATGGCTTCGGGGCAGGTACAGGGCAGAGCGGGGGCAAGACCCGCGAGGGTGTTACCGGCTGTGCTTGATTGCAGGACTCCTCCGCGGCATGGCTGCATCGCTGTGAAGACACCAACTGCTAGGCACACCTGCTGAGACTTCATGGCTTTCTGTCTGAGTGGGAGGGCTCTCCTTTTTTGTTTTTTTTTTTTTCTTTTTTCAATTCGCCCCCTGTCCTGTTCTCCGAGGAGATGGCCGATTTGGATCTACATGTGGTCCTTCAATCGCAACAAACATGCACCAGTTGGAGTGGCGATGATAGACTTGCGGCACAGGCTAATGTAGCACCCTATTTTATAATCAAGTCCTGGCAGATGCGGTAGCATTTGGGACCTCAGACTTCTAAACTGCGTAATTTTTCCATGTATATTCGACATTAATTTAAACCGGCTCACATTTTTCTTTTTGTAAACTGTCTCTGTGTTCAGTCTCGGTGAGTTTGCTTTCTCAACCTTGTTTGTGATAGAGTTTCTACCTTCATGCTGCACGCTTTTGAATTCTGCAAAGTTTATAGGAGCCCGTGGGAACCACGAAAATCTCCAGCGAATTCATGGTGACGGTGAGTCTGACTTTTTTTCGCTTACCCCTTCATGGAGTTTAGTCTATTCAACACTGGAATTTAGTCTCTTTTGATTGAAGAGATTTACGTGGTCTCTTCAAAGAGGAGTGTCTCATGAACGATAACATCCATTTTTTTGCAGTTGAAGGTGCGCCTCTGCTGCGCCTCTGCAGTGTCGTTGATTCGATTTGATGCACCAGTTTGGAGTGGTGAGTCGCCCTTCTGCTGTCCTCCTTTGTGTGCTTCGCTTCGTTCGTGTTCTTGTGAGATGCGTGGTTTTCGTCTGTTGGTGGTGATAGCACAGTTTTGGATAGATTTTGGTACACTGCAGGCCTTAGTTGACTGCGGGGAGAATGTTTTCCAATCTTGTCATCGTGGTGTAGTTTTTGTGAGTCTTGCTTGGCTTCTCTCTGATTGAGGTGGTAAATCGAGTGTGGACATGAGTCACTCCAGGTGAAATTAGGGCTCTTCGATCAGGACAGAGTCGGGCGCAAGGCTCAGGAGTTGGTGCGCCTCTGCAAAGTCCACTTCGTTTGGTCGTCCTTTGGAGTGGTGAGTCGCCTCGTCTGCAGTCCTCCTTTGTTTGTTTGGCTTCGTTCGTGTTGTGGTGAGGTGCGTGGTTTTCGTCTGTTGGTTGGTTGTTAGTGGGGGAACGTATGTAGCGATTCGATGTTTGTGTGAGGTGTAGGGAGGGTGAAGGTATCTTTCGGTTTGTGGTGGGGAAGTCCTTCAACGGATGTTTGAATGTTGGCGGGTTTGTCGATTCTGGTTTGATTGAACTTGGTCGTGATAGCACTGTTTTGTATAGATTTTTGTACATTGCTGCGTTCATTTGACCGCGGTGCGAATATTTTTCAGTTTTGTCCTCGTGGTGTAGATTTTGTGAGTCTTGGTTGGTTTGTTTCTGATTGAGGTGGTAAATCGATGCTTGCAGGGCGAGATATGCAAATCTGTGCTCTGCTTCGAGCTTGCTTGTGGAGAGTAAGCATCGATTCGGGCCTTGTGCTACATTTCTGTTCCTACTATGTCGTGAGGAGCCATAGATGTGAGATTCGAGAGGGGTATTTGCAGGTGTGTTTCCAGTAGGTTTTTCTGACTTGAATATTTGTTGGTCCAGGTTGCAGGTTTCTTTGGACAGACAAAAAGCTGTCCGTGTCAGCGGCATGTCGGAGAAGGCGTATGTTAGATCTTTAACTGCGATGCAGAACGCCCTAGGGTTGAGGTAGGTGACTTTGACTTTCGGCGTATACATTGCTGCCTGATGGCCCCTCGAAACTCAGTCACGTATTTCTTAGTTCTCTGCAAAAATTTTAAGTTCTTTGGCCAAGGTGCAGCTAGAACAAGCACTTACCGGGTGAAATATGTACAGGCCAAAGGTTGATATAAGAGAGCTATCGATCAAATTCGGCTGCGTGAGACTGATAAGCACGGTTCAAAGAGTTCTATCTTTGTGAGTCTCGATTTCATCACTCCTGAATTGGCTCCGATTTATCCTGGATCTGCTTTGTTTGTGTTCATTCTATGGCTTTCGGATGCGGGCTTCGAATGCAGACTTCCGCAGGAAAACACTATGTTCTGAAACGCCCATTCGGAATGTGATGTGCGGCAGATATAAGCAACGTTTCGTGGCAGCACTACCTGAATCAAGAAGGATAAGTGCTGATTTCAGCCGACCTGCATTTACAGCGGCCGCTTTCTTTCTATGTTCCAAGAAAAACAAGGTGAGTGGAGAGACTCCTCACTAGTTGTACAGGTTTTCCTGGTTTCGTTTCTAATGGAGTGGAGTGCGAATGAAGACATTCACCTGATGGAAAGCTCTGAACGACCACATCAATTTTTTTGCAGTTGAAGGTGGACAAGGTACGCCTCATGGAGATCTGCGGTACTTCGGATCCAGAATTTGGAAATGTAAGTAATATCAATCCCCTTCTTTATTGCAGTATAGGTATGACTAGTGTTTTTCGGAATTATGGATAGGAGTATTGTGCCTGATTTCTGTGTTAGGATAAAAGAATCCAAATTGAGCGTCATGCTCTGATTCTGGAACTTGATTATGACTTGCAGATTGCGTCGAAAAGGAGAAGCCAGATCCTAAAACCATAAAAAGTAACCACGGTTCCCGTTCTCTCACGTTCGTCGTCAATGACAAGGGATGGCCATGGGATGGGATGGCCATGAAAGGCATGATGCTGTATGGGAGGAGGAGACGGAGAGAGAGGATTTGCAAAAAGGAGGGGGGAGACCACAGCACGGACAACGCAGCAGTTCGACGAGCAGATGTGGAAGCGCGTGAGCAACCGATGCTGTAGCCGCGAGGCCACGCCCTGAGCCGGAGATCATTCCCGTTTGCGCCCCAATTGAAGTGTGGCTCTAGAAGCGGTGCTGGGTCCAGGGTACCCTCCTCACTCCACCAACTGACCGCACTGCACCACAATCTTCACGGCACAACCTTCACGGCACAACCTCGACGGCACAATCTCCGTTGGACCACCACCAGGTGAGCCATGCCGGCACTGCCCCCTCTCCTCCCCAGTACCGCTTCGTTCTCTCTCACTCTGCCGGACTGTGCACCCCTGACTTGTGTCTTCCATGGTTTGCCACACCGTTGTTGCTCGCAGGAGTACATGGCTGGTTCGGAGGAATTGGCAGCGCTTCAAGAATTCGGAGCCCGCTGCCTGCCGGCGAAATCCTCTGTTTCGTGGAAACCGTGCCGACTCCCCAGTCCCTAGCCCCCAGTGATTCCCCAGTCCCCAGCGATTCCATTTTCCCCAGCCCCCAGCGATTCCCCAGTCCCCAGCCCCCAGCGATTCCCCAGTCCCCAGCCCCCAGCGATTCCCCAGTCCCCAGCCCCCAGTGATTCCCCAGTCCTAGCTCTGCATTTCTGCCACCCGTAACTGGGTGTTTTCGGCGCCATCAATTCCTGCGAGACAGCCATGGCCGTGGGCGCACGCCGGCGTGCATTGATGCGCCCTCCTCCTCGAGGTTTGTGGGTTCTCCTTTTTCCGGCGTTTCCTTCACCTCAGCTCCCCATTCGATCCGCTGCTCCTTCACTCCGCCAACTGCCCGCGCTTCTAAACCCTGAACCCCCTCCTCTCGCGTCTGTTTCTTCCGCCTCAGTTTCTCTTGTACCTCCGTTGTCGTTGATCCCTCATTGTCGTCTCTCACGCCATGGCCGCTAATAATCCGGGGGAGGTTCTCGATGATCTCCAGGGCGATGCGCTCCGTGAGCTGGATTCAGTCCGAGCCTTCTATTTCTCTGTGGCGGTGAAAACACCCGGCGATCTGCTCGAGCTGGTGAGTTCCCGGAACCCTCTGCCCATAACCCGATTGCTACTTCTTACATTGTTGCATATGTCCTCCTAATTCGACTTACCGACCATTCCCATTTTATGTATCACTGCAGAAGGTGCCGAAGTCTTTCACAGCGCACTGCGGTTTCCCGACCTCTCACAAATGCACTCTCATCACCTTGAACACGAACAAGGAGGAGTGGCCCGTGAACCTCCAGCGTCTCGATGGCAAACAATGGGTCCACTCTGCTCAATCAATCGGCTGGGGCTGGGGAAAATTTGTCGCAGACTTCGGCGTAGTTTTGGGTGACCTCCTCATCTTTGAGTGGGCTGGGGAAGACTGCTTGGCGGTGAAGAGAATCCCCCGCAGCCCAGAGAAGAAGCCAGGAGTTGGGCCAGCGAAGTCTGCTACTGCCACGACCCTGGCCACACCAAACAACCCCGCCGTGGCTGCCTCAGTCGTTGCGTCCTCCAGCCATGCCCCAGCCACCCCTCTTGAGTCCCCACGCTTTCAGAAGACCCTACGCATCTCGCACCTGAAACCCAACCGAACCGCTAGACTGGTAAGTGGCCTCCCCTGCCTTGTACCATTCCGAATTTCTTTCCAACTGGTTACCGTCTACACTCAGAGACATGTGAATTGCACTCTGAATTCCATTTTTAGGTCTCCTGTTATCACCTTACGGTTTATACCTTCCGAAGTTGTGGCTTGTTTATGTCGTTGCAGGACATCCCCACCCCCTTCTGGAGGGCTCACGGCCAAGACCAATTTGATGGCCACCTATTCACACTGACCGGGCCATTGTGGTGGGGGATCGCCATGTCCGCAGTACAGATCACCGACAGACAGACGCAATGCTTCTTCACACAGGGCTGGTACGAGTTCCATATGCTCAATAAATTCAAGCTCCATGACACTCTCCTCTTTGTGAAGACTGGACCTACAGAATTCAAAGTGACAGTGCTACCAGCGTAGCTCTCGAGCTGTGGCTGCGGTGTGGGGAATGGAGTGACTGTAGCTAGAGCATAGACAGACCAATGCAGCAGTTTTGAATTTCCGAAGACTTCACATGCTCCGCCCAGAGACCCCTCCATTGTTTTGTGTTTGTACTGACAAGGTGGTTCATCACCAGACTTTGTATGGTTTTTCACAGACTTTGTGTTGCTTGTTTATGTGATGGCTGTGTTGTTTGATTATCACCGTGGCTGTGTTGTTTGATTCCCACAATTTATGTCTCCGTGTTGTCTGTGGACCTCTGTTGTAAGAGACTTCTATTCCCCCGCCCCCCCTCTTTCATCAGATTCCTTTCATATATGTTCACCGAACTATATGGGGGCGAGTTCAGGGCCACGGGACTTGTGGCAGTTGGAAGCCACAGTCCCGGGACTTTGTATCTCCTTTCACCCCCCTCCTTCGTGGCACCATCTCACTTGCAGCCGGTTCTGGCAACCAGAAGCACCTTTCACGGAACCGGTCGAACAGGTCATCCACTGCTGGATGAAACCTTCTACAAACAGTCACTCTACATTCCAAAATCAGTTCACCTACTTTTACAGTCCTCTGTCACATACCCTTTATTCCCTTTTTCCCATACGCATACTATTTCTCTACTGTTTCAGACCCCCTCTTAC
Organism: Ceratodon purpureus; assembly: GCA_014871385.1. Taxonomy (NCBI): domain Eukaryota; kingdom Viridiplantae; phylum Streptophyta; class Bryopsida; order Pseudoditrichales; family Ditrichaceae; genus Ceratodon; species Ceratodon purpureus. Next base: position 1,276,041 of record CM026421.1, on the reverse strand, counting down.
TTGCAATTTTCTCTAAAATTATGCACTAACTTAATTCAGAATCTAATTCCACAGCACTATTTCGGACTTCACAGGGAATGTGTATAAAAAATCAGACCTTCAAAAATGTCACTGTAGAGTAGCAAAATTGGCAGTTGTGTCCTAAATACGGTGCAGAATACACAAAATACAGATGCACCATTTCTGGACACAACATGCTTTAGGGGTTAAGCAATTCAGCATACTTCCAGTGAAGTATCAAACACACAAATAATTTTGGAGCATAGGGAAATAGATTTGAGGAAGATCATATATTTTTGAACAAATTTTGGAGCAATATTGAATTTACTATGAATTTTCAAAGTGAAGATTCTCTCCAACCCATTCTTGTTATATAGGCTGATCTATTTCCAAGAACTGAAAAACTACATTCCAATACTGGTGCTACTTGATATCAAGAACAAATGATATCCAAAAGTCAAACTTTCCTCCAATTGGAATTGAACACTTGTGAACTTTATACTATGTCGCCATTTACAAATGAATACAAAAATAATGCGAGCCTATGGTTGGAAATAGGTCGGCCTATACTGCGTTATTGGGGGCCTGATCGGAAACAGGTCGTCTACCTTACTCCGAGGGAGGGAGAGAGTCTGGTGGAAACTGCTCCACCAAGTGTCCATCACAGGCACTCTGGAATGGGACTAATTTTGCAGATTCCTAAACATCAATTGATCATCATTACAGGATGGTGAAGTTGAAATTGACATCCAGCTGCCTACTCTCTCTTTTCACATGTAGCTTAACCCCTAAATGCCCACCATGAATTCACATCAAAAACTGCCTTTCAACACTCATTTGTGAAGCAAGTTAGTTTTTCCAATTTTATGGCATGTTTTTGCAATTTCAACCGTAGGATCTCATAGCTAGCTTATTAAGACAATCTTTTCCAAAATTTTAGAGAAAAAGACAACACCAGTTGCAAGATCATAATGTTCAAAGTTAAAAAACAAGTTTTTTTTTAATCCTTCAAAAAGCTGAAATCTCACTTTCAATGAATTTTCAAAAAATATGCTTTACAAATTTGAAATGGACAACTCCATATTCTAATATAAAAATGACTTGAGAATCTACACAAAAAATATCAAAAGAAAAAACTTAAAATTTTCATCTTCAAAAGATATGTGAATCTAAATACACTGTAGAATACAAGGAAAAACCAAATTGCTAATTACATCCACATAAAAGTGGATAACGTTACTTTCAATGGTAAAATGATGTGATACATAACAAAAAACTTTTCCAATTTTTATTTTTGAAAGATTGTCAAAATTGTATTCAAAATGAACACTTAAAGTTTTTTCCCATGAAGATTTGACCAAACTACCCGCATAACATGAACTTGTCATATCTTTTACCTCACTTGTTGGAATGGAATGAATCAAAGCATTATATTTAAACATGAATCTCTACAAAATGGTGATATTTTTAGTTATTTTTAAAAAATATATTTGAAATTTTTTGTAGCTGCCCGTGTTGAGATTTTTTACCTTCAACCATTCATAACTTTTGCATTACATATCCAAATCTTATGAAACAAAGTTTGGCATGTACATAATGACCTAAAGAATCCACATGCAAAATTTCAAAACTTGAAAGTTATCATTGACACTGTGGGACCCAGCCCAAAATAGCTAGCGACCACATGTTGGTTGACTGGGAGTTTAGGGGTTAAATCAATTTTGACCTACTACATGGAGGTAGTTCCTCTTCCCACAATCATACGATCAAGAACTACTAATTTAAACCGGTAGTTTTCAATGTAATGGCTATGGAATAAGAGGAGGTATTCCATTGGGTCTCTTTATTTCTCCCCAACGGGTGTTGCAACCGGTGATTCGGTTGCCAGGCTCGGTGGGTTCCATTTTGTTGCCCCTCTTCGTTTTGGGGTCATGGAGTCTTTTTTTGGTTTTTTTCTTTTTTATATAAATTTGGGGCCATAGGCTCCAAATTACTGTTTGGAGGTCCTTTTGAGATCAGTAGGACCCCCCACTCAAGCAAATAATAAGGGTATAGATTTGCCCCCACCCCTCCCACCCCTCAAATCTGGCCTCTGATGCTACGCTCGTTGGAGGATTTAGACAGATCCTGTTCTATTGAGTAGTTTCAAGTAGTTTGAGTCATATTTATTGATTGAGGCAAGCGGAGAGAGAGAGTATGGTGGAGGCACATGTAACCGACGAGTTAAGAGATTTGCCACTGAGATTGGAGGTGTATAAGTTGAGGGAGATTTTTCCTTGAAGGGTAAATAGGTTTAAGGAGGAATGCAACTTTAAATGTCATGTTTACTTCAATATTTAATTTACTATGAATTTTGAAAGACATTTTTTTTGTAATACATACAACCGATATGTAGGCCCACCTAAAACCGACCACCATGACACCAAAACTTGATCACTCTGCTACTACCAAAATATTTCCGTATGATTCCTTTTGATTCTCTTTCTACCAATCATGCTTGATACTTTCTTCTAGATCTCCCAAGATTTTGAACAGAAAGCGGTCGGAAATGGAGGTCGGAAATGGAGAAGTCTACTGATTAGTCATGGGTACCTGGTTGGCTATGGGTGCCTCTACCTTACTGAGAGGAAAATACATTCATAGATTAGAGTTTAAAATGAGAGGAAGTTATCTCCGCTTTACATACTTGGACACCTAAGATTTACAAAATTAGGGTTTCAAATGAAAAAAAACTATCCCCACTTTAGAGGCGAATTAATACGTACGGCATCTAAAAGTACAATAAGGTACATAACTGTACTTTTTCATGGGATCTATCTTTTTCGAACCTTTTTCCTCAGGAAAGGCAGAGGGGCATCACAGAGGCACTGAACCTGGTCACCACCTGACCATTGATGATCGTGTCAGCAAGCGTCAGCGATTCACAGGAAGCAGCCGGCATATGGGACGCAGCCGCGGTAGGTAACGAATGGGTAGTGGCCCACTCACGCTAATTACACTAACTTAGTGTCGTGCGCTTGGTTTCGCTGCTAATTACACAAACTTAGTGTAGTGTAGTTGATTTTGCTGCTAATTACCCTAACTTAGTGTAGTTACTTGGCCCGGCCTGGGCGCTTTGGTTTGTAGTGGAAAACTGGGCCACCGAGAGAGAGCATTTTTCGACTCCCGAGCCGTGCAGCTTTCGCCGGCCTCAGGCTGCGCCGCCTGCCGCGCATGCCGTGGAGGCTTCGGCTGCTCAATCCCAGTGCCCCGCGGTGCCCACTTCCACGGGAGCTTCCCATCGAGGTATCACACCCGTCACTGCAGGAGTCTTGTGACTGTGACTTGTCCCGAGGGTGGGCACTCCCCAGGATTCGGACTGGGCTCAGGGGATCCGAATTTGCAGAGCAGCATTGGTGGTGGGAGCTCCGTTGGGGATTGGGTTCGTGGCGGAGTGTGGAGTATGGAGATCAGAGAAGCGCACTTGAATTTGTCTCTGCGTGGTGCATTGTAGGGATATGGATTGGGGGCGAGCGAGTGGAGAAGTTTTGGGTGCAGCAGTAGCATCAGCTCTGGCGTTGTTTTGAGGAGGCTCTAGTGTAGCTTGTGGTGTTTCGAATTCGGACAACTTGCATCCCACGATTATCCGTCGCGGTCGTCCTGTTTTTGTTCTTCTGCTTTGGAAGGGTTTTTGGTGTCTTTTTTGTCGTTCGTTTGGGAGGTTTATGGCGATGGCCATGTGTCGCGCTTTATCAGGGATGCCGTCAATCACGAGTACACCAGCTTTGTCTTTGCGTCTGAAGAGCAATCCGGTTGGCATTCAGAGACAGCAGTGTTTCGACTCCCGCGTCCGATTCACGGAGCCGGCGCTTATCACTAAGTTAGGTTTCACCTCATTTCAGCAGTGCCAGAGGACGTTCATGAGCGATGGGTCTGGGAAGAAGACCTCAGCGGGGCCTGGAATCATCGCACGAGCAATGGAAGTGGGCGCTTCGGACGATTACTCTGACGAGGGCGGGGTGGGGGTCAAGAACGACGCCAAGAGGTTTCCAATTGAGCTCTACTTCGCTGTGTGGTGGTCCCTGAATGCGGTGTTCAACATCTACAATAAGAAGGTCCTGAATGCCTTTCCCTTTCCATGGTTGACATCCGTGCTGTCCCTGGCGATGGGGTCGACCATCATGCTGGCTCTCTGGGGCCTGCGCTTCGTTGAGCCCCCTGATGTCGACGCGGAGTTCTTGAAAGCCCTTGCTCCCGTTTCAATTTTGCACACAATTGGATTCGTGGCTGCGACCGTGAGCTTGTCGCATATCGCCGTGTCATCCCATCACATCATCAAGAGCTTAGAACCCGCCTGCAGCGTCATCATCTCCAGGCTGTTCATGGGGGAGGACTTCTCCTTGGCCGTCTACTTGTCTCTGCTGCCTGTGATCGGGGGTTGTGGATTAGCCGCTGCTACGGAGCTCAATTTCAGCATGATAGGGTTCCTCGGGGCCATGATTTCCAACGTCACCTTCGTGTTACGCAACATTGCATCGAAGAAGGGAATGCGGAAGGGCAAGCAAGTGGGTGGTATGAACTACTATGCATGCCTGAGCATGATGTCCTGTGTACTCCTCGTGCCATTCGCCTTGGCCGTCGAGGGCCCGAAGCTCTGGGTGGCTGGATGGGATGCGGCAATTCAATCTGTTGGCAAACAGTTTCCTCTCTGGGTGGTGTTGCAGTGCGTTCTGTACCACTTGCACAACCAGGTGTCTTACATGTCCCTGGACCAAATCTCCCCTCTCTCGTTCAGCATCGGCAATACTATGAAGCGGGTGACGGTGATTGTGACCTCAATTCTCATCTTCCGCACTCCCGTCAGTCCCATCAATGCCCTTGGTGCTGCGATTGCAATTTTTGGAACTTTTCTGTACTCTCAGGCCAAGTGAATCATCATGTTTCGAGGACAAGGGAATACTTTCTTAGTTTTTTTTGTAGCATTGGTTTTTCAGGAATTGGTCTGAGAACGTTGGTTACGGTTCGAGGTGTAGTTAGGACTCAGGTCAAAAATTGACGACGACCACAGAGAGCTTGAACAAAGATCGAGATTCTAGTGTGAGGCACATTCTGTACATTAAAGAGAGATGTTTCTTCTTCAAAGATAAAAGTATATCTTTGGTCTGTGAGACCGAATTGAGACCCGGACTAGCCGTCCATTCTTTCACAAAGTTGAACTGAAGGCTTCGATTTGATTTCACCCTTTCGGAAGAGTTGGTTGTGTTGTTACAAAGTTCTCATATCTGGATAGCGTAATTGGAGTACTTCCGGATTGAACTCTTCCTGGGGTCCTATAATTGTCCCTTCTTTCTATCGTTCCGAATGCGGTGACAACGATGGCAGAGAAGTATCCATTGTACATTCAGAGTTATCCTTAAAGGTTGTTAAATTGGCACATGAATGTTTAAAAAGGTGTGGAAAATAACCAATCACGTCAACTGTCACAGCGAAGGTGACCATTTTAACAATATATTAGTCTGTTTGACTCGACTATCATTCGACGGCCTCTGTGCGCAGATTTCTTCACGATGAGGGGGCGTGCTCAAGTAGATGGTAAGATGGCGCGACAGTAGGTGATTGAAACGAGATTTGTGAGACTGGAAGTAGTTCACTAGATATTAGATATTTGTTGGAAGTGCCAAGGCCTAGGGCGGAAAGCACACTTGGATTTATGTTCATTCAGTTTTTAGCACAATGCTACATCTTGAATGTGCACCAAAAAAATTTGCTCCAAAAAAATAAATTAAAATAATCCAAGTCTGAGTTAAGCTAGTTTTGTAGGTGACACAATATTCTCAGAGCCATTTGAAATGCTCGGCACAGCAAACATTACCAAGAATAGATATTAGAGGGAACTAACGAATTGGGCTCAATCCGCTTACGATAACAGATACATGCAAGGTAGAGACTAAGACAGTGTCAGGTGTGCGGACATCGGAGAAAGAAATATGTACAATATCCAAGAGACTAAAGAGCAAAGAAACAAAACACGATAGCTAGACATGACAGAACATTGACACTAAGCACTAAGAAGCAATCCCCTCAATGGGACCCACATGGAGAGGCATAGAGTAGAGGACTCGAGGACGATCACAAGATGTCGAGAAATCTCATCAGAACCTTCCAGTGCGTAGCTTTATTTAAGATTAACGGGTACTTACACAATCACAATCTGCTCAGGTATGCCTTGGGCCACATTAGCGCGGTCTCATCAAACACACCGAACTGAGAAGAAATGAACATAATAAATGTTATGTAAGTCTACAGAGCTTACGATCGCCAGTTGAACGGCTGCTCAAATTACCATTCCAAAAGAGAGGAAGTGCAGACAGATCCAGTGACAGATGCAGAGGTCGTACCACGGCACTCCGCAAAAAACACCAAACAATCTACTGCCACCTCCCACCGGTAATATCCTGGCTGCAATCCTAGCAAAAGCACTATGCTCACTGGTGCTCCCTGATGGAGAAATAGATTGACCCATTCTAGTTGCCAAATTCGTCCTTGCTCTCATCGAATTCAAACTCTGGTTCTTGTTCGGTATCCTGGGTACCTGCACCAGGATACGACTCGAATACCGACGTGTCAGCTAGAGACTCAGAAGCTCCCTGCTGTGGGTACACTGCCTCAGCATCTTGAGTAGTCGCGTCAAAATCATATGACTTCGAATCGTCTGTTCCCTGAGGGTCCGCTAAGAATCCAGAGTTCTGCTCAGCAAAGGATGGAGTGGAACCATCAGTTCCTTCCGAATCGTCGACATCCTTCCACAAAGTTCCCTCCTGCACGGGTGCTTCCTCAGCAAACACAGGAGAGTCAGTTCCCTGGTCCTGTACAAAAGCGTCCTGGCTGCTGAACTCCTCCTCTCCCGTTGAGGGAGGCACCAAGAATCCCTCGTCGGCAAACTCCGCGGTGGTATCGGTAGTGGCATCGGTGGAGGGTTCTTCGTTGTAGTTGTACGTCTCATCAGTAGAGACAGGGGCAGGGATAGCTTCAAACTCAGCACTCTCATCAACTGGGGGCGGGAGTGTCTCCTCAGTAGCAAATGTCTCTGCAGTCATAATATCACCTGTCACCTGCTTGAGCATGCGAGCGCTGTCGACATGCGCCACCAGAAGTGTCATGCACAGCAAAGCTACAACTTTCGCCATTGAGTAAGCCATCTCTGTGACTCTCTTCCGCAAAACAAACTGCTCGGTTATCCTATGCACAGGATCCAACACGAAAACACCCGAGAGTCGCTACGTTAGACGGAGGGCATGGAGACAATGAAACGCTATATGGTTGGGGGACAGTCCTCGAAGATAGCATCCCCTTTGGCGCCCAAGTGCCAATCATCCCTCCGCAACGTGCTGTGATTTCCTTGAATCGTGCGCATTTGCTGTAACTATTACCACTATTAGTATTACCACCGTTTCGCAAGTCAAACCGTGGCCCGATCTACCTCTCCATGGCAGGTCAGAAGAGTGATTTGATTTCGCAGGAGCAACGGCCACCACGAGGGGTGGGCGAATTGATGGAAGCGCTGGATGATGGCCTCCATTTTGCATCTTCTCCTTAACCACGACTACAGTGGAGCTGACCCGAGGTTATCTTTGCAAGTCCAATGGGGTCTCTTTATTTTCACCCCTCATCGAGCGTTGCACCAAACCTCAATCTTGGGAGGGTCCATTTTTCTGGCACTCGCCGATTTGGAGTTCTAGAGATTTCTGTATCATAGCACATTTGGTGTGGAAAATTACCTTCTTCGGGCAGGTAGAAGGGGTCCCGTAACGGGAAGGCACAATGAGTGGAAACGACAAACGGAGTACCAGCATGCGATTATAGAAACGTAACTGCAGTGGGGGGTTATTTATGAGCCGAGCTGCGGGAGGTCCGAATCTGCGTCGGGAAACGGGGGTGCCGCCGAAGCGGTGGTGGTGGGGCACATGCATTGCACATATTTCCGGCGGATGCGTGATGAAGATGCGCAGGGCGCCGAGCGGACGAGCCGAGGTGTGCGCCATTCCCGACGATCTATGGCGATAAGTCATCTTTATTTTGAATGCATTCGTTGGGCTGTGGCGCTCGTAAGTCGTGGCGCCCGCCCTCGAGTCAAACCTTTTGCAGGTTAAATTAGTGCGACAAAGCCACTGTCGAACAAAGTAACTCCACTTGACTCAAAGCCTTCAAAGCTCGGGGAATTGTCCCGCCTTGTGCGGGTCATTTCGGAGAGATGATTCACTGCAGCTCTTCTGTTCGAGTCATACATATGTTGATTCATTTGCGGTGGCATTTGCAAGTCCTCGGGGCCGCTTCACACCATGACCGAGGTGAGAGGGCGACCGTCAAAGTTTAGGAAGGTGAGAGTCCAAAGTCTTGGGTTGGAAAAATACGTTATAATATATATATTGAAGTCTTTGGCGGGTCGTAGTGTGAAGCCTCAAAGTACGTCCAAAGTCTAAGACACATGAATTGAATATTTGAAAATTCATAGAAATTTGCAGAAGAATTGAAAAAAATCTCAAAAACCAAAAGAATGTGTATACATTAATTTAGCAATAGAGTTGTTATGATAAAGTTTTTCCTGATTGAATTTTGGTTTCTTTCTAAGGTTAGTATGGATCCAATACCAACTATTGTGATTGGGTTAATTAATAGAACATAACTAGCCTCAAGTACCCCAAAGAAACTTCTCTTGAAGTAAGTGTTTGATTTTTAAAAATAAAAGGGGTATTTAAGTAATTATGGACAAAACGCTCAATTATGGACTACTTTGCATCATCAGTAGACGTCCAATTCATGTGTTATCCCTCAAATTTAAAGACAAAGATGTCAAATATTTATGAAAAAATGCATTCCGTTTACAAGGGATAAAATCATTTGAGTGAATTTATTATAATGTTGACTAGAGGACATCCCAGTCCCACTTTCATGGCCGAATCTCTCGGCGAGTGGCTGACTGAGAACCCTAAACCCTAGAAACCCTAAACCCTAGAAACCCTATCCTTAGAAATCTATCTGTTCTAATAAAAGGAAATACTTGCTCTGCAAAATGTGGATCTGTGAAGTGAAGCGGGTGAAGGGAAGATCGTCGGCGACCCGCTGAGTGGACACGACTGCCAGGCATCTCACATTGGGGTGTCCGTCTGTGAGGACTCCGGAGTCGTCGTTTGGAATGAACACTATTCACGGTCACAACGAATGGAAGTCCTTTGTAGTCGGCTGGCCGCCGACTAGGAGAGCCAACCTCTTCCTCACTGAACCGACCACTGGAATCTGAAATACATATAAAAATGATGAGGAAATAAGTCCTAGTCCTAGTGATAAAAATGATGAGTAAGCTAGTCCTAGTCGGCTACCAGCCGAGTAGGAGGTAGGGGCTACTAGTCCTAATGATGAGTAAATAAGTCCTAGTCCCAATGATGCAAATGATGAGTAAGGTAGTCCTAGTCGGCTACCAGCCGAGTAGGAGAGTAGGGGCTACTAGTCCTAATGATGAGTAAATAAGTCCTAGTCCTAATGATGCAAATGATGAGTAAGCTAGTCCTAGTCGGCTACCAGCCGAGTAGGGGAGTAGGGGCTACTAGACTAGGTCGACGTTGGCAATTAGTCGTCCAGAAAACTCTAGAGAAGTGGATTACTAGAACGTTTACCAGTTTACTAGACGAACTCGTCGGCTGTCTACTGTAGAAGAAGGTCGCATACTGTAGAAGCAGGTCGCATACTGTAGAAGCAGGTCGCATACTGTAGAAGTTAGTCGCATATTGTCCAATATTTTGTCGTTATGGGGAGGCGGGGTAGCAATGTGAGATGCCTGGGTTATCAGGAGACACCGGCTGACCTCGAGGAGCTCCGGCCATGGTATAGGGCGGTGGTCGCCCGTTCTCGCAACACCGCCATTCCAGCTTTCAAATACATCACACGCCTTCTGCAGCCAGATGCGGAGTGGTTTTGAAGTATTGCTCACACCATTGAGTTGTTGGAGATCTCTGACGCTTCCGGCATCGCCTTCCCACTGACATTCGAGGAGTCCGAGGAGTCTGAGGAGTCCGAGAGTGTTGGCAGCGTTCACTTCAGCCACACAGGGGAGGTGTCAACGCAAACCATGTCAACTGCAGGGTGGCTCCGCCTTGTTGACGAAGCTTACGACATCTCGGAGGGTGCTGGAAGTCGGTGCTCTGGCCAAGATCAGTGGTGCGGAGGGAACGCAAGCCCGCAGTCCACGTATTCGTCGTTTGGATCCGTGCATCCATCCGTCGATACTGGGTGTAGTGTTGTCCGAGCCAAGTCTACTGCGAAGGACGGATCGCTTCATGGCGTTGAGGACCATATGCAGCTTTTTGGTTTTTTGGCTTTATGGTGAATTAGTGTGTGTTAGAATTGTCCAGCTCGTTTTCAATAGAGCTGCTTCACACACTCGGATAGTTGTAGAATTCATGGTTAGCATTTGTTACTGAGGCTTTAGGAGTAGTGGCATCTCTGATGTATACACAATACAAAGTAACATGTAAAGGGCGGAACACTACCGTTGTACTCCGATAAGAATATAATGAAATGGATAAATATTTTTGATCAGTTTATCAAAGCGCATAGTGGTTCTACCAATTTTGTGGAAAGCGTCGGCGGGCAGCCGACTAGAGTAACAGTGTCCACCGTAAAAATCACAGGCCATACAATATAGACCAGCCTCACAAAGTCACCGTTCATGATGCTTATCTAACATGGTTAGAGGCATCGGCGGACAGCCGACGACCACCGAAGAAGGAAAAGTAAGGCATCAGATCAACAAATAGAAGACAAAGCGTAATACATGACTAGTATTGGGTCTATGGTAGAATACAATTCTTATTCGAAGGAATCACAGTGTTTACAATATTCAACTATAACGTTTACAGAGGAAACCATCACTAGCTACAACTTCTACAGCTAAGATCACAATCGTCGGCGGGCAGCCGACTAGTCTTCCTCCTCGTCATTCCAGTTCATCGAGATTCCATGCGATTCGAAGTTTGCCATGGCAGCAATCACAACATCTTCGGGTATTAGATGGGACTTTGGGGGCCCCTCATGCGTAGTTTTCTTGGTCCTATGAGTGTATACAACGGATTTACACTCCACCCACTCCGCAAGAGTTAACTCCCTTTCCCACCGTCTTGTCCAGCACTCTCTCGCAACCTTCTTCTTACCTTCCTTCTTGCCCTTCATCGGAGTCCACCATTCAACCTTGAACTTACCGTAATTAGGACCAGGCTCTGTTATAACAGGCTCTATCGCCCTACCCATCCAAATGGGTAGGTGGTCTTCCTTACACGGACGACAGAAAACCCAATCGCCACGTAAAACGTCACGATATGGGTTAAACACAGACTTCGGCCTAGAGTTTTTCGGACCACAGAAAGGATAGGGCTCCACCTCATCCTCGTCACCGGGACGAATATCCGGATCCGGTATATATTTGTCCTCTGCATCGAATGTGGTGACGTGGTCCCGCTTCCAGTCTGAGATAGGCCAGAATCCTTCCTGTAAGGTGGCGGAATTGGGGGGCAGTGGCTCGTTGACCTCCTTTAAAATTCGCTCCCAATACAGTACATATGGTAACATGTCTTGTGCGTATTTCTTATCCCGAGCCATGCCAGTTCTCCAGTACTCAATGTACTTAGATAATCCACTTTTGATGAAATTTCTCTTCTCTGAACACTCCGCTGCCCTTGCCACCTCTTTATCCGCGTTCTTCTTGCCCTCATCGACTTCAACACTACCCCATAAGTGCTTATGAGGAACCGGTTTGGGATCACCGACGGGCACACGTGGTTTTCCCTCTTTGTCTGCCCTCCACATTTTCACGGGTTTGCCAGGTGGAAGCCATGATGGATCAGTTGCACGCTTCTTGTACCTCATCACGGGCCACCCCGCATCCTCCCCATCCTCCACTACATAGAACTTAAAAAGATGCATTTCACTGTGACCTTCTATCGCATTACCTCCGTCGTGATGAAAATCAGCAACATAACTTTTGAAGTCTGCCACTTCCTGAACAACCTCTGGAATAAAGGCAACTGTCTTCTGAGAATCCATGAATGCCTTCATAAGGTCGGCAAGGCAGTATGTGTTCTTTCGCTTAATGAGTTTCGATAGGTGACTGAAGTGGGCGTCGATGTCCTCATGTGTGTGTCCCACAATCAGGAAACCAACTGTAACTTCCTTGAATATTCGCCTCGCCGTCAGCAACGAGCAGAATGCTAAAAGAAACCGGTTCTTGTTGTCCTTCGCAGAATTGTCAAGCTGGAGATACAACTTCTTCGGCAAAGGAACAGCAGGCCTACCAGGCAGAGGTGGAGTGAGTGGCTCATCTCTAGAAGGTGGAATTGAGGGGATGCAACGTGACGATCCATGCATTAGCGCTGCAAAGAATTCATTCTGTGGCGGTGCCTCGAAGAGTGCTTTTGACTCCCGGACAGGTAGTCTCTCCAAGGCACGGAATACCCTGCACAACGAGGAGATGGTGAAATTTGGGTCTCCTGGCCACAGGGCAGTTGCATAGTGTGCGTAGGCGCCATCTCCGTGACCGTGAGTCAGCATTCCAGTACAGGAAATTGGAATTTGACCAAGCCCTGCCGTAGCCTTCGTGATACGTTGCATGCGGGGGATCGCTGTTTTCGATGTGTCCATCTTATCATGTATGATGCATAGGAACTCAGTAGGACTCTGTATAGATTGGGTTGTCCATCCGTAATAAATGTTGCGACAAGCTCGCTGATAGTTCAAATGCCTGGTCCTATCCTCTGTCAAGCTCTGCCACTCGTCCGACCCTCTTGGATACTTGGCAATGAGTTCAACGAGGAAGTCACACTCAGTGCACTTGGAGAAATTACTTCCTACTGCCTTGACCTCAACGTTGCGGAAGTACTCCTTCCTCATGCGACTAACGGAGGACTGCGAAATCAGCTTCGCGTTGCACTGCTCATTGACCTGAATAGCACACAGTGAGGTCGATCAGTTGGGAAGTTCGTCATCCAGTCGGCGGGCAGCCGACGATAGTAATCACTACAATTCAGTAAACTATCCAAAGTGAAAGAAGATGAGGAGGAACTTACGGCGTTGGCCATTTCGCGCATGTAATTCCAGTTCATCGCAGACGGGAGTACTTTGAGCGCGGCCACTCTCTTCTTGCCAATCATCCGAAACTCATTGGGCATTTGGTCGGCATTCTCATTAACGATAGTGGTCAACGTCGCGCGGGCCTGGATTGTGTGAATTTGGGGACGATGTACACCGGAATTTCCGTGACTCCCATTGACACGACCACTTCGGGCCGAAGCCTTGTAGCTGTAGTACGCGGATTTCGATACTCCGTGAATGATATACCACGCCACTTCACATACGTCAACGTTCGCAAGAGTAACATAGAGCTTCCGCTTGCCGGGTACAGTATGTAAGTGCCCTTGCACAGCGAAGGACATCTCTCGCCTCGCCTCGAATGTTGTTGCGTAAAACTTACGACGAATACTCACAGTATCTTCCCATCTAAAAGTCTGGCAACATCGGTCCTTGCAACAGCGCTTTGAGTTCACTAAGCGGCATTCAGCAGGGACAACCATTCGACGAAGCTTAGTGGAAGAGACGTCATCTTTTTCGCGAACTTTCCTCCGCACCGATCGATAGGCATTCTTCGGGACACCATCCAGACCATCGTCCGCGTCGGCGTCTGCTAAATTCTCGGAGCAGTAAGTAATTATATCAGAGAGAAGGTGACCCCCTTCTAACCGAGTGTGAGTCAGACGCCATCTGAGAGTTGTCATCTGCAGATGATCGTCTTCAGAGACGAAGAGAACCCCAACCTCTGTATCCCCTAGGACTTCATCATCACATGCCTCGTCCGGTAAACATACTGGAATCATTGCTCTACCACGGACTGATAGATCATCATTAAGAAGTTCAACATACCGATTTCTCCAGAGGTGGCGGTCAGGATAAGAAGCATCTGGAGTGGAAGGAGTACCAAAGGTCCCGGAATCCGGACCCCAACAATGATCATCTGTTTCTACGTCGGATTCCCCTTGTTTAGACACATCGTCGTCACTGCTGATATTCATTGGAGACCTAGTCCCCAGATCCTGCTCAGACGGAGCGGAGTTGCTTTCATCAATTTCTTCATCTTCGTTCCCCAAGTGAGGTTCCGTCGGCGGGCAGCCGACGGGACATGTGCCAGCCAACGCACCGTTCACAAGTGGACATACCTTGTATCCACTCCAAAGTACCAATCGCCCCACAGCACACCCGATCGTTAACACATCCGGTAACTCGCAGAAAGCAGGTGTTTCAGAGAATTCTGGATTGACGGACGACACTCTCACTATTAGAAAGAAGCTGTGAGGAATCAAGAACCCCTCCCACGTTCCTTTAGGAGAGCACTCCATAATGACTCCAGCGGCTACACAACGCTTTGAGCCTCCGGATTCCTCGAGGAGCGCAACTTCCATCTGCTCTGCGAGGTCCAGGAATTCTTGAACGGGCTTGACATCTTCTTCAACATCCGTCGGCGGGCAGCCGACGGCCTTGATGTCATCGTCTTCCACCTCTCCGAAAGGCCTGAAGTCGGCCGCCTCCCACAATATCATTTGTCCTAAGCAGTTTCTCAAGGACTTCACACCCTCATCCGGAAATGGTATATTCATTTCCATGCTGTCTGAAACCTCAATCACTTTTACCACCACCACTATAGGATCAAATTCTACAACACGTTGGATCACTGCCCTGCCTGCATAATAGAGCCCAGAATGAGTAAGGGCCACGACAACGCCCTTTTTAACCTTCCACCGCCCTGATCGGCCATTCCTTAGAAACGTCTGGATCGGCTCTACTTCCATTGGATAAAAGATGAAGACCTCGTCGGCGGACAGCCGACAGGGTCGACGGGAAGTGTCCCCGCCGACGGAGTAAAATGTATCCGCCGACAACAAAGACGACTCGGCGGGCAGCCGACGCGGATCGTACGACTCGGAGTGTGCACAGAAATAGCATCCGCCGACGATGACGGACACGTCCGCCGACAAAAATTGCAGGGGACCTTAGTTGAGAAGCAGTATGATGTCCCTAACCTGTCCAATCAGAGACTCCTCTCAACCGTCCAATCAGAAACGATAGACGAAGACAACAGAAACGGCAACAGAAGGTGCGGGACAGTTAAGCACATGCGGGAATAATAACGGTCCTCTCAGGAAACGTGTGCGTCAGGAGCACTCTCAGAGAGAATCGAAAGTGCAATAACAGAAATAGAATGAAGTATGCGCATCTGACGGGGGGTTAGTTATGAATTCCCAGGAGTACAAATTGGCGCCAGAATCGAATTCAATTTTGCGCGCCTTGGACAGATCAAGATCCCATCATGGCGGCGAGATGCCCCCGCCGTCACAGAACAATGTTAGTTCATTATTACGAATTTGAACGTGGCGATTGGAGCAGCTGTCACATCACATGCCCACGCCATCATGACTTGGTGACGGATTGAAAAAAAGTCAAAAGACGTCCCATCATCATCCTACGTGGCGTGATGGGACGGATGTTAGGGATGACCATCCATGCATGGATGGTATGTACATAGCCATACGTCATGACCCATCGGGCGTGACGATTCAGTCTCGGGAGGTGGGGGTCTGCAGGGTATACACCCGCCACTCCCGACATTTCCTCCTCATTTCCAGCCTTCTCTTTTTCAGCTCTCTTTTGTCCTCTTCTCAGCGCTCCGCAGAGGTCGCGTCGGCTGCTAGGTTTTTCTGCGTCGGCTGCTAGAGTTGAGGGCGTCGGCTCCTTCACCTGCACGCGTCGGCTGCTGTTCGAGGATCATCCGCCGACGGTGAAAGGCCATCCGCCGACGCCATAGCAGCCTCTGAGAGTGGCTAAGTTGTCCAGTCGGCTGTCCGCCAACGCTCCCCTTCTTGAGTCCTGCATGTTTCTGTTTTCTCGCATGGGTTTGTCCCTCCCGTCGGCTGTCCGCCAACGCCACCCCTTCTTTTGTCCTTCATGTTTCCGTTTTCTCGCATGGGTTTGTCCCTCCCGTCGGCTGACCGCCGACGCCACCCCTTTCTGAGTCCTTCACTTTTCTATTTTCTCACATGGGTTATTCCCCTCGTCGGCTGTCCGCCGATGGGGAGGGCGTGTCCATCCGCCCCGTCGGCTGTCCGCCGATGGAGTGAGAATCTGATGGTGTAATCTTGTGATTCTAATTTTGCAGGGCGAAGGTTGACTCCACCGCAAAACCAAATGGGTTACGGTGGCTCTGTGACAAGGTTGTTGATCCTGAAGTAGAAATACTCGCACGGGGCTTGAAACCGAGGGTGACATTCCTCGCTGATTCGAAGATAACGGAGTGGGGCATCACCTGGCGTGACACTCCCACGTCGCTGGGCTTTGTGACCAAAATAGGTCAGAAGCAAATGGCGGGTGGACCAAGATTCGAGATTATTGGAGCTAGGGATTGCAAGGATAAGGACAACGTGTGCTTGGTGTTTGCATCCGTTCCTGTCGCGGAGGGCACACCAGTGGACTGCTTCGCGGTTGTAATTCCGGTTGAGAAGTGCATGGACGGCTTGTGCTCTAAAGAAGTACAGGAAGCGGCTACTTGGGGCAGGGGCGAGAACCCTGAAGTTGAACAGATACTCGACGTGATTGATACGCTCGGGGACAAAGTGATGGAAGAGAAGACGAAGAACTCGGTTAAGCCTTCACCAAAGAGAAGAGGCGGCCGCAAGTCTGCTGTAGAAGCGGGCACTGGTACAGTCACCCCCGAGACCGGAGAGACACAGACGACAAGGGAGTCATCGAGAAGGAAGAAGGGAAAGGCAGCGGCTGCTGAGGGCGAGGGTGGGAGACAGAAGAAAGGTGGGAAGAAGGAAGAGAAAAAGCAGACCGTGGCGGAAGCTCTCATGCTCGCAAACAATCTCACTTCCAAAACAAAGGACACCAACGTCCTTGCGATGTACCAGACGTTGGAGGAGGGACTTGGGCACTGCTTCCCCAACGGGCAACGTGCCCTTCCTTGTCAGATTCCATATAACAGGATACACATAGCTCCCGACGAATTTAAGTACAGAGCGATATTCAGGAAGAGGCAGGATCAGATAAGTCTTTTCCACAAAGGACTTGGAGCAATCCGGAAGAAGCCCGAGCTGTACTGCCTTCCTATGAGTGGTGACCCCAGAGTAAAGGATCCAGTGACGGGCGAGATTAAGCTTAAAGGCTTGGAAGGACTTCTTAGACCTATGCCAGCCCTAAATATCAGGTATTCACATACAATGGATGACGGCACAACTAAGCTGGTACCTTGGTATGAAGATGAGCTCATCCACTGGTACATAATTGGGGGCCAGCACACGTTTGAGGCTTGTCGAGAACTGGGAGAGAAGGAACCACTGGACTCTCCTATGCGGCAGTATTACCTTAACCACGATATCATTCCTGTATATGCTGATAACAAGGATACCCTCATTAAGGTCTCTAACGCATTAAACATCGAGGTGAAGGATAAAGTCGCCGAAGTAAGTTTTAGGTCCCAGCTGGCGAAGATGCGCGCAAAATGGATCGAGCGGGGGAGGATCGACAAGAAAGATGACTTCAGCGCATGGAAGGTAATTCACATCTTCCTCTTTTCCTGTTGTTTACATGTAGTTGAAAGTCGTCGGCGGACCGCCGACGCTCAAGTGGTTCTCTGTATTGTAGAAGTGGGATTTATTTATCAATGTCAT
This sequence comes from Ceratodon purpureus, assembly GCA_014871385.1. Taxonomy (NCBI): domain Eukaryota; kingdom Viridiplantae; phylum Streptophyta; class Bryopsida; order Pseudoditrichales; family Ditrichaceae; genus Ceratodon; species Ceratodon purpureus. The sequence continues at coordinate 1,258,303 of CM026421.1, read as the reverse complement.
TTTCTTCTTACTTGCAGGAGTTCTGCAAGGAGTACCTCAGTTCGATTCTCGGAAGGTCCCCTACGTCCCAAACCTTCAAGCTGCCCTTAGTCTTCGTGTCAGACGAAACATACAACGAGTGGCAACTGGTGTTCGACGCTTGGGAGGAGGGGAGGATCATCGGGGAGGACGGTTTGAAACCAGGATTTCCCCTAAAGCCAGCCCGCCGGGACATAACACTCAACGACATGCAGTACGTGATCGGTCTTCGGGACCACGAATGCAAGAGGCTGGCCAAGGAAATTCTGGACCTTAAAGTGTACGTCAAGGTCACTGGGAAAGAGGTGGTTCAACGGGATGGAACATCAGTGGAGAATTGGTGTAAGCATGTGAAATACGAGTATGTTGTCCGGAACGAGCTCATGTGTATTTACAGGGGCTTTGCACTGAAGAAACCAGGGACTGGGAAGCATATTGAGTGGAGCATGGATGACTGGAATTGCTTTGAAGTCGAGAAGGGGTTCAATGATACAATGGTTAGTAATATTCGGGCTGACTTGGAAGATAGTCCTGAGGGGAAGGAGTGGCTTAAGGGACGGAATCATCCGCTCACGCCGTCGCACGGGCCAACACCAGAATTCTTCAAAGACATTGTGCAAAAGTACTGGAAGTCAGATGTGGACCAGTCTTCGCAGTCGTCTGTACAGTTCGATGTTCGGATTGCAGAGGATCTGGGTGAAGTGTGCACAGCTCTTGACGTTCGCGGAGCATTCTCCTTGAACAAGGCGCAGTATGAGATGTTCCTGGTCTTTGGCTACGATCCAGCGGGAAAGGAGATGCCTAACATGCGACAACAACACGTTATAACTGTCGCTGAGAGGATTCACCGTGAGGTGGAGGAGGAGGTCATTCAGGTGGATGGGGAGGTAGATACAATTAAGGTGAATAAGCTTGTCACCCCATCCTTGTGGCTACTCGATGCTGAGTGTAATTACACTCTTCAAGGCGTGTCAAGGCTGACGAGTAATTCGTGGACGGTTCATACTATGCAGTACTTCCCTGATAGTTCCGCCGGGTTTCAAAGGAGTTCTCTCATTGACTCTAGACCCAAGGTTCATGTGTCCGTTATGTATCCAAAAACAACGCCCGGGGATGCATGGAATACATTCTCGGACTTCACTGGTTTGAAACGTCCGCTTCCTCCCTATGTGGACGAAGGAGAAGATCATCTTGGGGAGGATTGGTCAAATGGACACTGCCACGCTAGTTACTCTTTCCTCCAATCTCTTCTGGAGAAAGCGATGCAGATTGAGGACGTTCGGGTGATCAATTGCTGGGGAGGGGGGAACGTCACGGCCCTCGCTCTGGTAAGTTCCTGCAGTCTCTTCTGGTGCCTTCGCTGTTTGCTCACCGATCGTCGGCGGGCAGCCGACGCTGATTGAATCCTTCGTGTTTCTTGGGTAGAAGATTTCCTTAACCGTTTCGTCTTGTTCTGCTGCAGAAAAACCATTTGACTGTAATTGAGATCGTGCGTACCGAGGAAGAGAGATACGAAGCGCACTGTCGGGTTCGGAATATGACGTTCATTTCGGGCGTTTATAACGTGCCCGTCCAAGCTCCAGTTCAGACCACGCAGTCTGGGGCCGGGCCGTCTGTCCCCGCCTCTCCTAGAGGCAGGACTGGCTCTCTCACGGCTGCCGACTTGGGTGTGAATGCGGAGGAGGCCCATTTGGTCGGAAAGGGTGGATGTATGGGTTCGAGGAAGACTGCGGGGGTTTGCTCACAGAGTTATCTGGACTCCGACGACGATGTCGACGAGGAGCCACCAGATGTACCCGACCCAGACGTTGAAGATGAAGCTGGAGATGCTGAGGAACAGCCAAGAAACGAGTACGACCAAGCTGAGGCTCGCATTCCAACTGGAGATGCAGAGGAAGAGGAGCGAGACACGGAGGACTTAGACTATGAACTTGAACCCGACGTATTACCACTGGAAGAATCCAATCCTCGCTACGTGAACCCACCGCTGTCGCAAGTTCTACGGGAGACCGGAACTGACTCCCTCAGCTTCGGTATTATTTCTCCTACATTTCAAGAGCAGGAGACTCCTCCCGCCGAGCCAGAGCGTGATTTAGACCAGGCGGGGCGTCCAAAGAAGATGCAGGTTCCTCTAGCATTGAGGCCTGACGATGAAGTGGTTCTCCGTGTCCAGAAGCCAACCCTGGAGCCTGCAGTGAGCATTGAAGGGCATGTTCCTCCTGCTGCCGTCGGCGGGCAGCCGACGGCAGACGAGCAAACCTCATCTAACCCCTCTGCCAAGACCAAGTTGACAGGGAAGTCAATCGCATTCGTCACTCAAGGTGTGAAGGGCGCAACTCGGATGATTGGCCCGGATGAGAACCCTCTGGTCAAGACACGATCAATGAAGAGAAGTAAGACCGATGGTACTGCGCAGGATTCCTCTCTTGTGGGTAACTTATCCCGTGATTCCTCAGGGGTTCAGGAAGGGGAGGAGTCCTCTGGGAAGGGCAAACGGAAGGCTGCTTCGAAGAAGACTTCCTCCAAGAAGGGCACATCTGGGGATCTGCTCATGAGTCCCAGGAATGTGGACGCTCCAGAGGACGTTCTGTCACCTCCGCGGGCATCCAAACGGGAGCCTAGGGCGAAGTAGCACAAAGGTGGAGGTCAGTGAATCAGGCGGTGGCCCAGTCCATCTTTTAAATGCCTGCATTGATAATTTAGTGTAGTGATCGGGCGCTAGGATTGTGTTAGATGTTTGTACTGCCAAATATGAATAAATTTTCGGTAAATGCCAAGTTGTACGCTTTCCCTTTTTCCAAATAATGTTGCTTGCAAGTCGGCTGTCCGCCGACCGTCATCCTAACCGTCACATTTGTCCTCTGCTTCGTTTTCTGTCACTCCAGAGTCCGCGGACAAGGAAGTCCATGGAAAACTTCACGAAGATAGACCCAGTGCAGTTCTGGAGCAGGGACCTCCACCTCTGAATCCACTTCACATAGCCCCGGAACAGGCTGGTACTCAGGTACACGATCCAGTGCTGAAGTACTTTCTGGTTCTGGATATTATCAGCCTGCTATTAGTCCAGACGAAGCAGGGCACTAGGTGGAATACTAAACTTAGACCGGGTTTAGAGAAGTTCCTAGAGTTCTGCCTGGACAATTTCGAGGTGGTCTTCTGGAGCTGCGTTGAGGAAAAGAGGTTCGAGATTCTGTGGACAGTGTTGCAGCAGCGCTGTCCTCGTCTAGATGCCGAAGTGCGCTACAAGTTCGACCAGAGTTTCTGCGAGACTTGCGTACATAAGGCTAGTAGGGAGTTTTATTTGAAGAGACTCCAGACCCTCTTTGACCTCGATGACGGGCTGAAGGGGACGGGGGCGTCTTCAATTAACACTCTCTTGGTTGATGATTCCCCATATAAGAATGTCGCAAACACTCCTTGGAACGCTGTGCACCCTACACCATATACCTTCGAGTCGAAGGAGTCGGAAAATAAGAGGAATTATCTGCTTGGAGAATTGATTCCTTGGCTTACCAGTTTGAAAGAATCCAAACTCCCCGTGCCCGAGTACTGCCAGAAACACTCCGAATTCGGTCAGCGTCGTCTGTTTCCGGGGGATGAAGCTTATAGTCTCTTCTCTCCACACATTGATTGCCCTAAACGAAAGAGAACATAGTAGATGTAGAAACTGTTTTAGAGAGCATGCACATGATTCAGTCGGCTGGCCGCCGATGGGATCTTCATGTATTTAGACTTTTTCAGTAAATAAAGTTTTCCTCCTTTTAAATATATGAGAACGGAACTCAGTGTCGAGACTGTGTATTCTGTCGTGGGTGTCTTATTGTGTCTCCATTTGTACACTAGAGCAAGTATGAATTGTGAGCATGCGATTGATCACCCATGTTTTCTTGGAATTTGTCCTTCATTGTTCAGGAGTCACTGGAGGATGACGCTGAAATTGAAGTGCACCAGGGACCTTCCCTTCTTAGTATGCTCTTGGAGGAGTACCCAACATCTCCTGATGGTGATGCTCACAGAGGAGAGTCTCCGGGAGCGGAAGCCGAGAATGAAAGTGATGGGGAGGACGAGTACGACTATCCAGTCGGCGGGCCGCCGACGCTGTCTGCTGCACATAGCTCTGGCCGGTGTGCGATGGCTTCCACCTCGTTCGTCGAGACCAACGTCGCGATCCCGCGCATCGGTTCCCCACGCGATGATTCCGTCAGTGTCAGCACTGATATTATTGCGCGTAATATTGAGGTACCTCTCCAACGATACTACCTTGTCCTTGACATTAAGGGATTGCTCATCGCGGAGCACCACGGGTATATCGGTGATGACCAGAAGACGAAAATTCATATCCGGGCTAGACCAGGAGTTCGTTCATTTCTAGAGTTCTGCACGGCGAATTTCGAGGTAGTCTTTTGGTCCACGGTTTCTGAAAAGAATCTCGATCGTCACTTCCAGAAGCTGTTAGCGATTCATCCTTTGCTCAGGAGCAATTACAGACGCCTTCCAGGATTCTGGTGTGATATCTCAACAAGGACTAATCCGAATGGGAAACGGGAGTACTTGTTGAAGCGTTTGGATAGACTTTTCTGCGACACTAGGCTACTGGCTCGATCAGGTGCCACTGTCCAGAATACCCTACTGGTAGACGACCGCCCTTATAGGAATGTACTTAATCATCCATTTAGCGCTGTCCATCCTAATTCTTTTTTCTGGGACTCTGCAGAGTGCAAAGAACCTCAACCCACCCCCAATCCCTATTTAACTAGGGTAGTTACACCATTCCTTGCAGGACTTAAGCAGTCTGGATTGGATGTCCAGGAGTATTGTAGGAAGAATTCTAGCGTGGGGAAGCCACGTCTTTTTCCAGAATCTCGCGAATACCAGAAGTATAGGGAGGTTATTCCTTCTCATGCATGCGGGTTTGACGTCCCGGGTGATCCTGGATCTTGGTTTGTGAATTTACCTTGTCCTCCGGAGGCCCCTGGTAGTTCCATCATCGGCGGGCAGCCGACTGATTAGAGCCTATATCAGCGGCGCCACTAGTTTTAAAAATCACATATGATACTCTGCACTCTTTAGTTTAATACGCTAAGACTGTTCCCTTTCTGAACTTCCGTGCACCACACAATTGTTTCCAGTGCTGCAATTCGGTACTTCTTTTTGTAGATGCATGCATGGCATTTCACTTGCTGCACATTTACCTTTGAGGTTTCTTCAATGCATCGTTTTGTCGGCGGGTCGCCGACGACTTTGAATGTAGTCCATTTCTTTCATATACTTCGTCCTGTTCCTTGATTTCCTTCACTGATTGCATTTCATATTCTTCAGGGTTCCTCGTTTTATTTCAAATGCCTTCACGGTCCACCTCATCATGTCAAGAAATGTATTGTCCTATGCGTCAATGGCCTTCTCTGCTATGTGGATCCCAGGATAGAGGCTTTGCCATGGGATACGCATCGGAATGTAGTGAAGCGCCCAGGTTTGAAGAAGCTTTTCGACATGCTTTTCTTGCATTTCCATGTTGGTCTATGGTCGAAGATGCCCTTGGGAGAACTGAAGCCTTTACTCACACATATTCTGCCGGCCGGTGTAATGGAGAGGCTGTCCTTCGTGTATAGCAGAAGTGACCTTATCGACCGGGAGAATTTTCCCTGGAGTTATAAGACGTTAGGTCAAGTTTGCTCCAAGGTACAGTCTAGAAACGTCTGCAAACTAGATCAGGTGCTATTTGTGGATGTTGACCCGAGGTCATTGAGGAGGACACCAAACTGTATGTGCTACATTCCTTGGCCTTTTCAGGGTCATCTAAACTTTCCGAACGATGACGGCGTTATACCTAACATTGCTACAGATATCCTTCCTCTGGTTTATCCCTTGCACAAGTTCGGATCTGTACCGGAGTATATGGCGCAGGCGTGTAGGCCGGGGCAAGTGCACTGGGCAATTGAAGCTGCGAGAAAGTTTGGACGTGCACGAGTGGACTGGACTGAAGTTTGCTGGGACTGAGTTAGGCGGACTTTTTCGCCTCCAACTTGCACTTCTTCCCTCCTCCTGACCAACAGAACACCTTCCATCGGCTGCCCGCCGACTTGGTCGACCCGTTTCTGCGGCCTTCAAATATATGATTTACTCATTGACCTTACGGCTATGCTTTCAGGGAAATAGTTTTCCGAGTAGGTTATAATGTGATAGGATTTACGTCAACTTGGTACATAGTGCTGGGTGTAGACTTAATGTTGTAGGACTTCATGACTCAAAGTGCTACGGGACTAGTTAGTTTAGCGTGTTCTATTATCGGCGGGTCGCCGACTCTGTATTGTACATTTCATTACTTGAATCAACATGGTATTCTTTAAAGTATTCATTGTAACTCTTATTCTGCATTATATGTCGCAATCTTCGGGTTCATATATCCATCACTGGCAAATTCCGCCCATGCACATCTCGATGTCTAGTTTTGCATTCCATATTCTGTGGTATTCATGTACAATGACACTGTTCATCTGTGGTCTCCATCCATCGGCGGTCCGCTGAGTTCGCATTGGTCATTTTTGAATTCTGGACTTTTTTTTGTCCAGAATTACCTAAATATCCCTTATAACATGCACTTAAAGAAAATTAAAGTTTGGATTGGCCAAAAATGGTAATCCAAGTTTTGCTTAGGACGCCATCATTATGGTGTCAAAGTTCTTTAGAAGTGTTGTCATGTAAGCACAGTGCATGTAACGGACTTTGGACATTAACATATGTTGTGAAGGTTGAGAAGCCACACAATCAACCACCTTGCACTTTCATTATTGGACTTCAATAACCTTTCAACTTTTAATCATAGTTTTAAGCCACCAAAAGTCTTTCAAAGGAAAAAGAGCTATAGAATTGTCTCGTCGTTTTTATTCAATTTTTATTTTTTTAAAATAAAACTATAGTTATTCTTCTATGTAGTATGTATAAAGCTTTGCAGACATTTGTTTATTGAAGAAGTAACAAACATCTAAACTTTTGTAGGATCTTATGGTAGAGTTCACAACAAGCGTTACTTGTATAATTCCTATAATTCCAAAAACAATAAAAAACTTTTTTTTTTTTTTTGAATTTGAATTTGAATTTGAAGAAAAAAATACATATTTCCATTTCTAGCATTACAAAAATTGTCTACATTACTAAAAGAACTATTAGAAGAACATGCATAATAAATTCTTAGAAGTTGAGTAACTGCATTGGAAAGTTTTACCTTTAAAGTAAAGTCAGTGGTGTTTTGTTGTGCAAAATTTGACTTTTTTGGTGTTAAATGTTTGTTTTGAATAAGGTCTAAATTCATTACCATTTTGTTGTACATGTTGTTAATTCCATACACATTAAATTTTAGAAGTTACAGAGGAGTGTAACGTTTTCAAAACAACCTTGTACATATTGAGGTTTCAAATGTTGTCTATATACATTTTATCATTTTGTAAGTTTGAATTTATATAATTTTTTTTTAGAAGGTATATTCTTCTTCTTGAGATGATGTGAATAGGATGTGAATACTTTGACACCTCTTATGGTGACTATTTTGCTCTATGTGTAATATTATTTTCCTTGCAATTTCAAACTGCTTATATCAACTGCTTGAGTAACAAACTTAGAGCGATGTTACTAATAAGCTTGGAGTAATCTGAAATTGAGGAAAACTCACTTTAGATAGCATATTTTCTCCCTCAAGGTTCACCATGGAGGAAAAAATTACATCTGTAAAAAGCTCCCACCTTCTTGCATTTTTATTAAAAGATAAAATAGAAATTCACATTAAAACTGGCTTTATAGGGGCTATCCAAAAACTTGTAAGAATATGTTCCAAAATAAAAAACCTTGGTATAGGAAATTTCTTTTTTTTCATTTTTTTTCAACTCTTTAAAAAAAATTGTCTAATTAGGTGATATCAATACGCAATTTTAAATTTCTTTTAATATTTTTTATTTGACCAACTAAATAAAAAAATTCCATCATTTGAAAAAGGTCATTAAATCCTCCAGTGTACTTTTATTTCTATCTTTCTTAAATGTGGATGATGGAACAAGTCCAGATTTAGGAACAATTGTGCCATACAAATGAAAGTACTCATTTGACATGCTTTGCCTTGGACACAAATATAGATTTATAAATTGGAATAAAAAAAAACAATAATAATAATAATAAAATCATTTTCTTTCAGAATTTTTGAATTTATTTGCTGTATACTTCATCATTCAATATCACTTTTCCATGATAGAATTTGATGGATTTTTTGAAGGTCTCTTCGCAATATTTTTCTTATTGAATTCATTTTCCATGAGAAACTCGATCAAAAATGGGTGAAAATGCTCTATGGAGCCTTATGATCCTTAGATACTTTGCATTCATCTAACAAAAGTAAATGATGTAGATATAGAGGATTATATATTCTTTATATGTAACAAAGCTTGCTTTTGTGTGAGTTCAAAGAACTTAGGGTGCATATTCCTTGCCCAGTTCTAGACAATGGATGCAAATGGAAGCATAGTTGCCTACAACCTCAACAACAACCTTTCCGATTAAACAAAATTGTGCATCAAGCTACATTCTGCTTGGAAATTCATACACAACAAATATCAGATGAAATTCGTCCATGTAGCAAGCCAATCAAGGATTAATAAGAACATGCAATATCATTCATGAGAGTCAAAATATATTTTGTTTAACCCTATAACGTCGCGATTCATCACTGTTTTCAAAGATTTGTTATAAAATGGTTGATGAAAATGGAAAATGGATTTGATGTACAAAACAAAGTTGTAGATGTCAATGTGAAGATAACATCTGTACGGTTAGATTCATCATATTCATTAATAATATTTTTAAAGTAATTTTGCAAGGTTTTCTTTTGTAATTCAATTAAAAATCCAAAATTAACACTAAATTTTTAAAAAATATTGTAATGAGATTGGAATAACATGCATTACAAGGTGGTATAGTTTCCATTATTTGATTCTATCTTATTTTGAAAATCCAAACCGTACAAATAGTATAAAACTAGCACAAGAATTGAAAAAAAAAAGAAATGGATGAAAAACATCCTGCATGACCGAAAACGAGCTGCGGAAATTCATCCGGGCGTCCAGATTCTGGACGCCGGCGCATTAAAGGATTAAAGGTTAACAGATCACATGTTGTACAATTGCTTAATAAAAAAACATAGTATACATAATGAAGGTCGTTAGGACTTCACTTTGAGAAAAACATGAGGTTGTTTAGGGACAGTTGTTGGTTGGATGGACTGGCTTTGGTGTGTTCTCACTCTGAACCTTTCAATCTTTCTGGGCTTCTTCGTTGAATGATCGGCTTTCTTTCTCGTAGTGGTTGTTGGAATCAAGACATAACACTAGTGGAAACCTTGACGCATTTGACCAAATTTTTTGGTCAAGTTGGTCACAAGTTTGGTCAAGTGACCAAACTTGTGACCAACTTGACCAAAAAATTTGGTCAAATGCGTCAAGGTTTCCACTAGTGTAAAGACAATTAAAAACCCCATTTATAGAAGTAAATTATTTAGAAATGAACGATGATTTGTGGAGAAAAGAAAAATCTTTTAAAATCAATTGTGCCCAAATAAAATTTTAAATTTTAAATGGTCTATTTGCTTTAATTGGTTGTGCATACGTGACTTGAAATAACTAGTGAACTGAAATTGCAACAATCATTAAATCCTTAACCTCTAAAGGACAATTGTCCTATAATGGGCTTTTTTTTAGAATTCAGGCAAATACGTGTGATCTTAATTTTAGATATTTGTTTTTGAAATATTTTGTGAAAGTTTGCCGTAACAAGGACTTTGATGTAATCTAATTCTTTTTCAATCAAACATTTATAAAATAATTATAATACCCGACGTGGAAAAAGCTGTTCGAAGGGCAATTTGGGCAGCCATGCTAAATACATCAATTACCTCTGAGAATATTTCTATAAATACTTCATGATGTCAGCTTTGAGGTTTCCAAAAAAAAAAACGACTTTGAGTGCATAATGTTTACTCCACAAAATATCAAAGTGTCCTCACCGTTTCGAGCAGTGTACTAAAAGAACTTCTTCTTTCCTTTTTAAAATTTAGAAAAAAATATTATTTCAGGTTTTTTCTTTTTTTCACTTAATATATCGACATCAATCTTTACATTGACTGTTTAAATTGGGACTTCTTAACATAATGGAATTTCTAGGAAAGAAATAAGATTTAGCATTCTTGTGTATTCAAGATAATAAAAATATTGTTTTCAACATACTACACTTGACTTTTGTGTGTAATTTTTTTAATGAAATTAGTTAACTTAGTCTTCTTTGACATGAATCATAACCACCAAAATCCAAAATGCAAAAATCCCAAAAAAAAATTAGAGTGTGTCAACGTAGTCAAAAATCATGTCAAAAAAGTTTGTCTTCAAATTTCAATTGCTATAATCTTCTAATCTCTACGTTCGATTATGATGAAAATTTTTAAGCTATCTATTAGAATAATCTTATTGAAGATCTTACGGTTTGAATTAGAAAATAATATTTTTTTAGTCATTCATGCTTTTTAAGATGGAAATGGCAATTTTGGATCGTTTTTTGGTGGAAACATAGTCAAGGAACTTTAGGAGTTAAACCAGCTACCAGCACTAAAACCCACTAACACTAGTAAAAATTTGGTCTTTTGCAACTAGTCAGGAAACAAATATTTCTGTCCCAAAACCTGTTGCTTACAAAGAGTTATTCTACACATGAGTTGGTTGTGACCAATAGTAATAATCCAAATTTCTATTGATGTAATGTCTCACATGTAAGTGGTACCAAAATAGATTTATAATCAGGCAAATTTCAATGAGATTATAATGCATGGGTACCACTTACAGGGTAGGTGGAGGGTATCCGAGTACAGCATTATAATCTCACATGTACATGGGAGAGAGAAAACTCCAGTCCGTTGGATTAGTACCGGCGTGAATTAAGTGTTTTTTTGTCAAGTATTTTTTACCTTTATTCAAAGGGTATTAGACCAATTTTATGTACATACTACATACTGAGGTTCATAACCATTTTACACTTAAAATGGGACCCTAACAAGGCTATTGGATAGCCTTGTTAACTCCTAAGTGCCTAAGCATGTTTTGGGTCTCAAAACCTCAAAAACAATGATTTTTGACCACCTTGTTGGGATTGAGGTATAGTCAGATTTTCTACTGATTTTTTCTACTTTCAACCGTAAGATCTTGAACCTAAGTATTGTGAGTACTTCCTCAAAAAATTTCAACGGTTGGATCTTTACTAACAATGAGATTATAACGTTCAAAGTTGATGCAGAATTTTTTTTGCCTTGGCCGAAAGACATACTCAACTTTGTGCCAAGGGCGACTTGGTGATTATTATTCCAAACATTTTGCTCATATTTTTTTTCCATGTAGGTAACTAAGTTGGGCACGTCCATGCAAAATTTTGGAGACTCATTTTGATTTTTTGGCCTTCATGCAAATTCTTTTCTAGAATGAGATATAAAACCCACAATATGGTCAAACTTAAATAACGTTAAAGATTTTTGGTTTGCAAAAAAAGTGAATGGTAAAAAGTTACATCTATGAGTTTTTGAATTTTAGATAAAACAAATTCTGAAAAATCCCTAAATCTCAAATTTTGACAATTTTTGAACGGAGAAAATGTAAAATTACAAAAAAATTTGAAGCTTGTTAATTTAATTTTTGGAGGTTGCCCTTATAAAATTGGTATTTTTTTTGACTTGGGTCACCTTGGATTTTGAGTAGTGATTTCGTTATGAACATATTTCAATTTTTTTTAAAAAGAACTAATTTTAGACTGCCCGTTTTGGACTTGAAACCTAAAATTTCTAGTTAAAGGTTCTAAAATTGGAATTTGACTTTGAAAATTTTACCACGTATATGTTGCGGTAAAAGGAGCATCCAATAAAAAATTTAGACAAAATATTACTTTTAACCTCTTCATCTAGGCTGCCCGAAACAAGCAAAAAGCCATTTTGGCTTTCTTGGGAACTTAGGGGTTAAGGTTCCAACTTCAAGTCCAAAGGTCATTCTTTGGAAGCATAAGTAGTAGAAAGTGAGATGAGATCTTGAAGACAGATCAATCATTCACTTATTATAATGGAATTACCAACTTATTCATTGAAAATCACCTCAAAATCATTTCAAAATACAAAATAATATTAATTCAAACAAAATAAATAGACTATTGTAATTCCAAATATAGTAAAAATTCATTCGGAGATGTATTTTAGGAAATATAGATGTTGCAGTATTTTGATATAGAAAGAATTTGTTCAAAAATGCTTTTGTCTTTGAAAATAAATCTCAAATTGAAATTCTATTTATGGCTTTATTTCCAAAATCATCAATTTTTTCCATAATCATATATTATAAGCAAGATAATTCATTCTACTTTGACCTTTACTATTTAAAGCTATTTTAAGGACATCATGAGACACGGTAGCCCAGTGGAGATTTTATCTGATAATGGCACAGAGTTCTGCAATGTGCTCATGGACATCATCAACATACAGATGAATACCAAGCATGTTACGACGAGTCCCTATCATCCTCAATGTAATGGAATGACAGAACGATTCAATAGGACGATGTGCTCCTTACTTGAGAAGAATGGCACTTACGATGACCAGTGGCATACACTCTTACCAGCAATTTTATTTGCTTACCGCACTAGCGTTCATTCGAGCACAGGGTACTCACCGTTTGAGGTACTCTATGGTCGGAAGCCTCGTCTATCGATCACCGACGTGAGTGCTTTTGGCCCAGTTTCGACACCAACTGATTTCAATGTATACGTTCGTAACTTTGAGACAGCCAAGTGCGAGATCATATTGCATGCCAGACAGAACATCCAAAAGGCATAAGCCATGCAGAAGGCAACACATGACAAGAAAGTGAAACATGATCGCAATTTCAAGATTGGAGAATTGGTGGCATATCGAAAGGACAAGAAGAATGAGAAGAAAGGGAAATTTCGTGCGAAATTTATGTTGGTCCTTACAGAATTATTGCAATTCACGAAGATCGACACAAATTCGACGTGGTACTTGCTCTCACTAGGGTGGAACTGATTATGTTCTCTGTACCTGGTTTTGATCTGGTGCATTGTGCTCTTGACCTTGATCTGTCTGACGTTAACGTTTAAGGCAGAATCGTGAGCTGGTACCCCAAAGCACAACGGTGATCATAGTCCGTGTGGAATCAGGCTTTTTCCCACTGGGTTTTCCTTATTCAAATTTTATATGACTATAGCATCGATTTGATTGGCAATAATTAGCGTGTTAAGTACTTGCAAGACCTGTGTTTAGGGAGTATTGGCGGAGTTAGATCCAACAACATCAGGCTAAAATGTCCGAAAGGGGGAGTAGTCTCACATATGTAAGGCTAAGTATTGGCAAGATAGGTAATCTGGATAGAACCAATCAGAACAGGGTTCGAGGTTTCCGCCTATGTTTACTGAGGTGCTTAATATAAATGGATTCCACGCTGACACTCAAGTCAGATGGTTCACTATTCACTGTATCGTTCTTCGTTTCCAAGTCTCTGTCCGTATTTTCAGCCCCTGTTCATCCTATGAAGCACTCCATTTCCACTCTCTCGCTTAGATCCCTTTGTTCCTTTGACAGCTCATAGGGTTTGTCCTCGCTCTCCTACTGGCCGTCACCAGAAGTTAGCCGCCCCGTTCTTTAGTCTCACAGGCACATTGCTGCCATGCAACCAGTGGTGTTTTTTCAGGAGGTCCCTAACATGTCCAAGGACATGTTAATAAAGATTTTTTTTTCAAGTAGACGGGTTCTTAAAAAATGAACTGGTTTTTGGACGTGTCAGTCTCACTTCAGATGGATTCTAAAAACATTTTTTCTTTGATAATTTTTTCAAAAAAATAATTAAATGGTACAAATATCAATTACATTATATCATATATGACATGTGCATATGAACATAATGGAATCAAACCACTAATATCTAATGAAAATATCAATCTTCAAGTGCTCAATTCACTTGCACACATTGAATCATCAACCACAAAATTTAGAACCTTTTTATTCCAATGTCAGAGATTATAATTGAAGGTAAAACTAACAATTGAATAGAAATTAGTTTATATGAACATGTTCATTTTTTATTTTTTAAAAAACTACTTACCCTTCAAACAACTAGATGAGTTCTCTTATCCTTTATGTTTTATGGCTCCGCAGCCAGTTTCGGGCCATTATGCCCCTATTTTTTTTTTTAAATTGTTCTTTTTGAAAATAAATATAAAAGGTTTAATTACACCTCTTGTGGAATAGGTATTTTCAATTTCCAACCGGTTTTGGGACGGGATTTTTTTTTTTAAAACTTTTCTATAGACGATTTGGTTTTGAAATTACCAGTTTTGAGAAGGGTTGCAATTTTTATTGCCTTTCAATTCCTTGTTTTTTTATGTGGATGGGGCGTTAGAGAAGTTCATTCCGCAAAAAAAAATTGCAATCCTTCCTAAAACTCAATTTCTGAAAAACATAAAATTTCAGCCTTTAGAAAAGTTCACTCATAGCTTCTCAAGGATGGCATGTTAGGTAGGAACACCTTAAATTGCCAAATACCTAATTTCGACTCCTTTATTTTTACCCCAAAATGATTGGGAGTGTATCTAAACTTGACCACAACTTCACTAAAATTTCATTAGAACCAATGAAACGGAACCAATGAGATGGAAACATAGACAAGTTTTGTCTAAATGTTTCTTCTGTTTTTTTGGGTAAGTCTACAATTTTGATCAGCTGGCTACAACACCTTCACTTCAAAAATTCGTGTAAAATTGCTCATGTGTCCAATTTTTTTGACTCCAAGACCCAATACTTGATCTTCAATTTGCTAATGTTCACATTCATAGTTCACTTCATGCTCTTTGGACTCTGCAGTTAACAATTCCCTTACTCCGTCGGTTTAAGGTGTTACTACCTTAAACTCGAAGTTTATGCGACCATCCGGAGTCCGGACTCAACGCGGTGGTTACTACGGTGTTTCAGTTTCCGGAGTCAAAAGAACTTGACTACTCCCTGATTGCAGAGAGCTCCGAGAGAGGTGGAAGAATTTTCTGCGCCGGCAGATGACATTCTGTAGTCCGGCACCAGGTAGTACCATGTCTAGAACGTACATCATTGGGTGCGTTTACATATCCTGTTAGCAGAAGCAAGAAGCCTATTCCAAAATAGGCTCCCTGCTGAATTCGTAGGGAAAAAGCCATGTGAACTCAGCTTTTTCCCTACGAATTCAGCAGGGAGCCTATTTCGGATTAGGCTCCCTGCTCCTGCCAACAGGATATGTATTAGGTAAACAATTTTGTTGGCCCGGTTATCGCATGCGAACCGGCCGTACTTTGCGGGCGAAGCCGGCAGGCTGAGCGCGAAAAAGTTGCGGGCGGTTTACATGCAACAACCGGTCCAACAAAAATGTTTACCGGACATAACCGGTTTCATCCTGTGTGAGCCAATCACTATTGCAATTCTGGTTATTTGTCGCCGCAGTCACAATGAATGCTTATGATGATCAAGTGTTGGAAAGGAGAGTTATTATGCTCCGTCGTTCTGGGCAGAATGAATTGGTTTATGTTTCTTCTCATAGACACAGCATGGCATGAATGATTCTTTTGAGGATAAAATGGAGATGCCAGTACCTCAGGAAATTGCAGAGAGGAAATGAAGCTCGTACTTTGGCGATTGTGTTGTGAGTTGGCTTCCTCATCTCAGATTGCAAGCCATCTCACAGCACCGCAGGTAGCTTGTACCTCCCTCAGTTTTCTCAACTCGGCCTCCTGAGTACTATTGGTTTCCAGCAAGAATGCACGCCCAGAGTCAGCATCCAACTGAAGCTTATTGAACTTTGCAAGAAGAGCGCCAGCGTTTTCCTATTCAGCTTTTGAAAGTCTTTCAGCCCAGTCACGTTCAAGCTGTGACTTAGTTTCAGCCTCCCTCTGAGCGCGGGCAAGAAGCTCTCGATTCTCTTGCTCCTTCATGGACATTCTCTGCTGCCAATCTCTTTCAACAGCTGCAACAGCTTCCTTAGCATTTACAGCTTGAGCTTCCTGACTTCTCGCAGCATCGACCTCTCTCTGTAGCTGCTCAATCTTAGCTTCTTTCTCGTGCACCGCCTTGCTATTGGATTCTCGTGAGTGAAAAAGAATCCGAGGGCGAGGCTATTCACCCTTCGCGCCCTCATTACCGGTTCAACAGGTTGCGATCGCCGGTGTTACAATCTGTATTAGGTAAACGTTTTTGTTGGACCGGTTATCGCATGTGAACCGGCCGCACTTTGCGGGCGAAGCCGGCAGGCTGAGCGCGAAAAGATGCGAGCGGTTCACAAGCGACAACCGGTCCAACAAAAACGTTTACTGGACGTAACCGGTTTCATGCTGTGTTGAGCCGATCACTCTCGCAATTCTGGTTATCTGTCACTGAAAGCTTACGATGATCATGTGCTGGAAAGGAAAGTTATTGTGCTCCGTCGTTCTGGGTAGACTGAGTTGGTTTACGAGCTCTGTCAGATTTCCAATCTTTCTTTTATCGGACTCACAAACTATGTTGGAGGGTTTTGGTGTAGTTCCTCTATCTATTGATGGCATCACACAAGCTGTTTGGTCAACACCAGACGGCCAACATATGCCTCTGTAACGCATTCGAAGTTCGGTGCAACGACTTGCGTCTGATGAAATTGATTATATTTCGAGAGCTGGGGAAAGAGCAGGACCTGCTCTAGGAGGCAACAGCTACTCCGTTAGTATCCTAGCTTGTCTCGAAATTAATGATGAGCAGTACTTGTTTACCGCTTACCGGTTTTGTTCTAACAATAATCGGATGATGTTACCCGGGTAATGACTTGATGTTCACGACATTAATCAGGAGCTTTTATTCCTGTGTCTCTCTGGTGATGACGATTTTACTTGGTCCTTCTAGTCAGGTTGTTTGAAGAATTTTCTAAGGAAGCCTTAACTTGTTTAAGCAGATATGCACAACATAATAGAGGCACGTAAAAAGAGCGAGGTAATCTTTGTGCTGGCTGGCAGTGCTGGAGTCTGGAGCTCTATGTCTGTCTATTGTTTGCATTGTTTGTTTGGAAGCTTTGGGTTTTGATTGAGTTCGAATCCTACTTTGTATAAACCGGGTTATAAACATAATATGAATCTTACAATCTACCAAGACTCGCCTGTGTAGGTGGAAGGCATTGTTTTGCAGCGATTTGGAAGAGAGTGCTGCCGCATTTTTAGACTTTTGGTGATAAGGGACAACTCGAACAAAAGCACTGGGTAAGTTTCTGGTCTAGTACACTTGCCTTCACCTTCTACAAATCATCTGATAGAGATCTGCATGGGCTGAAATAGGCGTAATTTGCTTTTGTTTTCCTCCAGATTGGTGAGCAAGCCATAGCGCCCAAAAACTGTGAGGCTATTTACCCGCACCAGAAGGGTCAGTGCTGCACATTTTGTATCTGCCGCCCTCGTTACTGGTTCAACAAGTTGCGACCGCGAGGGTTTCTTTTTGTCACAATCTGTCTCATATCCGTTTGTTTGTGTTTATCATATTCGTTTCTTGAGGTCGGTTATCGATTGAAAACCAAGCTGCTTGGAGCCAATCTGTGAGTGACACGTCGGCGAAACACAGCATGAAACCGGTTACGTAAACGCACCGATTCTCCTGGCAAGATCGACCTTCCACTACAGGAATGTGCGAGTGCCGCTGCCTCAAGATAGAAAAAAACCACCCGCTGGCTCCGAGGCTCATGACGAAGAAATAGGCGGGCTCTTCTCGCATATCGCAATTCCGCTCTGAGGAAGTACAAGTGCTTCAAGAACTTCCCGAACAGCATTCCCGTCTTTTCTGGACATTCCACGGAAAGGAGCAGGTACCTGTGTCCATTCCCACAGTTTCCAGTTGCATAATCTTCCCAGTCAGTCAGTGGTGCACTCCAGTGCAGTGCAGTTTCGATCGACGTGATTCGGAAGGGGCCAGATAACTCGTCACCATTCTTGTTGAAGCCGTTGCGCATGGATAAGTTTAAGGTTAAGTTTAGGATGTAATTATATCTATCGAACTGATAGCCAGCTTTTAGTGTTCAGCTGCGAATGCTCTATTTTCAGAGCGAGTGAGTTATGGCTGTTAATTAAATTCCTCTAGAGTGCTTTCGAATTCATTCTTAATGCACTAGGACGATTGAGGGATTAATGATACTATATCACTCGCCAGTAGTAATGAGAGACGTAATGTAGAGTCGTTGCGCATGCAGCATTCTGCGCGACGTCGATTCTGAAGTGAGACTATCAGTGTAACTGCAACCTGTGAAGTCAGAAGGTTGAAGTGCAATAATTAATTTCTGATTGATGAGGATTGGATATGAAGATGCTCATTTCAATGTATATTTCCTTGGTGTTACAGAAGCTCCCAAAATCGAGACCTCAGGGTGAGTGCGCGCGGCAGATTGACTGTGGAGTATGCTCTTGGGAATTCGGCGATGTGGAGAAGCTGGAAATATCATCAGTCTCACTGTTATTGTCCCTCTGGCATATTTTGGCCAAGTATCTTCCCAGTCTGGATATTCATACCAGGAACTGAACTCCGATACCGAGCCGATGACCACAATCGCCGATGACAATCCTTTTGCTATCGCCGACCCAACTGACTTTGACCACCACGGCTGTGTTGACGTACAAGACTCCGACCTTAACTGTTCCATTGACGATGTTCGAGAAGATGAAAATCTAGATCTCTAGAATATGATCAATAATGCATCGGACAATACCACCCTTCCGGAGGGCTTCGACATGGTGGAGTACGACGACAAGGAGATCACAGCTTCGGAAGCTGAAGTGTTTTTTTTGGCCGCGTCCTACGGATGTCGAACGGGGAATCCCCTGGACGATCGCTGGCATGGCGACTCCAACTGGGCGGTACGGCGTCAGAGCCTGGCCAGCTCCGCCACTCGGTTTGGCAGGGGCAAAAACGGGGTCGAAACGGCAGGTCTACGTCGTGACCTCCAACCGCGACGACAACCCCGTGAACCCAGCTCCCGGCACGTTGCGGTATGCCGTTACGCGGCCGGAGGTCCTCCAAATCATATTCGCGGGCAGCATGACTATTAAGCTCAAGAACGAGCTCCTCAACACGAGCTTCAAGACCACCTATAGTTGCGGCCTGACGGTTCACATTGTAGAGGGCGGTGGTTTGACGGTCCAGCGCGTGAGCAATGTCATCGTGCATGGGCTTGTCATGCACGATATCATATCCACAGGACCGGGTCGGATCATGACTTCGACGAAACATGTGAGCAACCGTGGCAGATGCGATGGTGACGCCATATCCATCTTCGCATCGAAGGATATCTGGATCGACCACTGCTACTTCTCCAACGCAGCCGATGGCCTGGTGGATGTGATCAGAGGCTCCACTAGCGCGACTATTACCAACGACTGCTACTAATTCACCAAGCTCGACAAGATGACTCCGATTCTCTGTTGGAATTAATCTCAAAATTATGATTGGTAACTGACTTCGTGCGGATGAGTTGGGCTAATTCTTTTTGTTTTATTTCGCTGCAGGCGATGCTTCTGGGAGCACCGAAAGATGATTTCATGGACAGGAAATTTTTTGTGACGGTAGCGTGCAACCATTTTGCGTCTGGGCTTGTGCAGAGGATGCCACGGTGAGTCAATGTCTTCCTTGAATTTTTTTGCTGCAATGGCTTTGCCCGTTTTGATCGTAATATGCTTGTGTAATTGCTAATTTTCTTCCATGGTACATAGTTCGCCATGGGAACATGCATGTGGTGAACAACTACAACTCGGCCGTACGCCATAGCTGGCAGTGAAGCACCCACCATCCTGAGCCAGAGGAACGTCTTCAACGTCTGCAAGAGCGACGAGCAGGTAACCAAGAGGATCAACGATGGAGGGCCCAGCTTCGGAGGCCCCAAGAACTGGAAGTGGAAGTCGAAGGGGGATTCTTTTCAGTCCGGGTCCTACTTCTCCGGCGTTGCCATGGCGTGGTCGGCGCAGAGCTACTCCAAGACTCGCAGCTGTAGCTCTCACCCTAGGTCCATGGTGTGGAAGATGGTCAAGGGCGCCGGTCCCCTAAATTGTCGACATGAAGTCCGTTGCGGATAACCACTTCGTCTAAAGCAGTTTATATTTCGTGGATCCCCCTCGACTAGGCTAATGCAATTTAGGTGGTTGTGTTGTAGCATGACAGCATGTACCATCATTTCTTCATACTGATGGAACGGGCTCATTTTGCCGGTCTCGCATGTAAACCAGAAACACATAATGCATAGTTTTGTATAATATACGAATTAAGGAGTTGTTCCAATAGAGTATGGGTTCTACAATCTCTGTCTCAGGTGATAGCATTTTGGGATGATTTTAGGAACATCAATTCTTGAAAAGGAATGTGCGAACTTCGGAGACCACACTAACTTTTCCAGAAGTTTCACTTGTGAGCTGAAAAGGACATGTACTCACGAGATTAGAATTTGATGACTTCGTGTTCCAGTGCGGCAAATTCTGTTACATTTGAGTATGAAGAAACCAGGTCTGATTGTAAACAAGGCAATAAACATGCTGTGGTTCATTTGACAATTTATATCCACAAACGTATCCCACAAGATGACATTTGAACACAAATTATGTCATCAAGACAAGTATTGCAAGCTACCGTACTTGAAGTATTGTCTAAAGTACTTGCTATTTTCCTGTACCAGTTTCGAAATTGACCTGACCTGATAAAATTGATTTTGCCATGGCAATGGAAGAGCTGAAATGACCTCAAAACTAGTAGTAGAATGCTCTTCAGATACTATTCTATTCAAATACTTCAACAGCCGAGAATGAAAGCTCACACTGTGACATACAACGGAAGAACAATATCCAGAAAAATATGCAACGGTAAGATTCACCATTCTCATTGAAGGAAGTAAAACTGCAGCTTCCCAACTTCGACAATGCTGCTTATTGCATAAAGCACGAGAACCATTTCGCGGCATCCTCCACTTTGAACATGTTCGTTTTCGCTTCAACACTGTCAACGTCTACAGACATCTTGACCAGGAGTCAAATACCCGAAACTAGTCTTGAGAACCTCCCACCAGAATGATATCCATCTCACATGAATGTTCACTGCCGGCACCCAAAGCAGGTGCATGAGATTGGAATGAAAGAGCACAGTCCATATGGCAAGCCTTGCAACCCACATCTGATGTTGTAGCAGCAAACAGTGGGAAGGCACCAGCGCCGGGTTTTGTCACAACAAGTGCAGGGTGAGCATTGACGGAAGACGCCCAGCATTCTCCTCGTTCCGTTTATGTGCTCCTGAACGTGAGCCTCAGCAGAAGGAAACAGTTGCAATTCGGTTCCATTGGAAAATCTTACCATATCACCTGCCAGCGACATGCTATCTCCTTCGTCCAACTCTTTGAAACCCTGCATTATTCAATTTAAACCACCAAAGAGCATTCCTATAAATTTGCTTAATTTTAGGAGTGATGAATCCTGACATCTGGTTTTTTTCTCTAAACGGTGAATGATAAATGCTCATGATTCTATAACGTCCAACAGAACAGTTTTACACATGTACTACGTCGACTGCAACGCTAGTTGTATGGTTTGATCGTAACTCTTAACAAATCAAGAAAGTAACAAGAGCTGAGTATTCAATTACGACAAAAGTTTTCGTACCTGCGAATCTTCCCATGAGAGAATGGCAGATGCACCTGCATCCACACATACTGCACGTTAGCTGATGGATGTTGCAGAGAGCCAAGAAGGACAAATCCACCACGGTATTCTGTAACTCCCACGATCAATATGAATAAACCAACTCTCATGACATTAGAGCTCTTCCCTATGTGTAGAACTTGGAATGAAACCACTCAGACTATTTTTTTTAATTTACTTGAAATTTGCACCAATAAGCAGTCTCTCTGTCAGCTAGATCTAAGGACCGGCAACAGAGAAAACACCAAAAGGCACACGAGACAATGGAAGCCCACATCCACTGAATAGGTTATCTGTTCAAGAAACCTGGTAATAGGAATTATTCCCATGACGAATTTGTAATTCTTCATCTGAAAAAGGATTGACAGAGAGCTTCTTAATGTTCAATACTACAAAATATTGCAGCAGACAGTTGAAGTTTGTATGTGGGGCATTGCACTTAAAACCTAAATAATTCCACAACCTCGGGCAGCATACATATATAAATTTCACATGCTAAACTTCCCAACACTAATACCGTGAAAACCTCTCAAGATAAAAACATACCTGCAAGCGTGCATATCAGCAAGACCAGCTGCAGATTATGCCCCATCCCCATGACAGGCATTGAAATCCAGTTCGCTTTCGTGCCGAGGAACTGCTATTGTTGAGGAGTGAAATTCCACCGACCCCTCCGCGAATTAGGCGTACAGCAGCGGTTGAAGACTTTATAGCACAAGGTCTCACTTTCAATGCACACTCACTCACTTGTGGGTGGAGCAACGGACAATGGTTGAATCATAGTAGCTCCGATGTGAAAAAGCTAGATTTACACCAGCCTATCACGGTGGAATAACCTCAAACTATTCTTTTTAAATCACCACGAAAGACATTCGAAACTCATAAACCAGCCCCAAACCCTCTACCAAGTAAAATAAACCTCACCAAAAGCAGCCATAAGCCAAGGCAAGTCACTCACAGACCGAGGGAAACACCCAAGTCAACAAAGAAAGAAAACCTGCAGCATCAGCGTCGTGGGACAGAAAACCTAGAACCCACCTCACGATGAAGCCCATCCTACTCCATCATCTCAGCTCAAAGGAAGAAAAAAAGCAGAAATGATGGAAACAATGGCCGGTATTCCCAGCAGCACACAACAACTCTTCCTCTCCCCGGGCTCTCCCTGCAGCTGCACCGTATAAGCTCAAGAAAGGACTCCAGAGGGCTAAGCTATGTCGTAGAACCTACTCCACCTTGACAGCCAGCAACATGGACAGACTCATGAGCAGAACAGGAGGAAGAGTCACAGCCGACTGTACATGCATGTACTGTACAGCTGCAAGATGGAAAGGGAGAGCTCAAGCTGCAGTTCGGGGGCTACTCCTCCACCACCACCAACAACAACACCGCCAACCCAAAGACCATCAACAACAGTGAGCCTGTCTACTTAATTAGCTTCAAAGCAACACAGATGAATCATGCAGCAGTGCTGTACTTAGGTAACTTGGTACAAATCCCCAAGCTGTGTTGGAAGCGGCAATGCAATGCAGCATTGCAATGGCAGAAGAGAGAATGTGAGTGTGTATGTGTATGTGACAGGGAGACAGACAGACACACATGAGAGAGGAGGAGGAGGAAGGGGAAGGGGGAAGAGAGAGAAGAGAGTGTCACTGGGAAGGTGGCTGCAGACAGTTGACAGTGGCAGGGCATTAAACTTATAATCATAAAACAGGCACCTTTATCACCTGGGCTGCTGGTCTGGGTGCATCAATATATCATTTGAGCAGCCTGCCTTTGCTCATGAACCCATTTTGTCATGGTTTTCGACATGGTTTTCGACATGTTCATTCCATCTGTGGGCATTTCTCAGATGAGGGTGTCAGCGCGGGCGCGGTTGGCAGGGTGAAAATTCAACCCAAGGGGCAAGAGTGTCTGTTTGACTGAAAGAAAGGAAGAAGGCGAAGAAGACATGCAGTGGGGAGTTATGCCTCCATGAGTATTGCAGTTCTTGCAGCTAAGGAGTTATTTTGGAGTAGGTCCATTGATAGATAGGTCAAAAGCAGCTTGACTGCTTATGTGATTGGAAGAGTGCTCTTAGGAAGGTGGAGAGTCCTCGCAAAATTAGGGTTAGAATTAGGGCATAAATTATTGCTGCTTTAAATATCCATATCCTTAGTTTAAGGGTTCTACGACCCACGGGTATGATGCGTTCAACTTTGAGTTTCAAATACTAAGTGAATTTTCAGTATTCTAGAACCATTGAAGTTCATTGTAGAAGTCATGAGCCTTGAGTGTTGAGTAAATAAGTCATTTTAAGTCCACTAAAGTTTATTTTATCCAAAAATACATTCAACTATATATTTGGGTATTTTTAGGATAATTTTAATTATTCATATAATGGATTTTATATTCAATGCTACAATATCAATAATAAGAAAAAGCATTGAGCAAGCCATTGTCTGTTAGTTGATTCCGTAGCCTCTAAGCGCACAAGGAATTTTACTATAAATAAAATGTGGTGACATTTATATTTTATATTTCTTTATTTATTTCAGTAGAACTTTCAAGGTATAGTAGGTGGTTATAGAAGTGGTTGTCAACAAGTCCAATCCGTCATGTTATTTGTATGAATATAACAATAAATCCATATTATGCCAAATTTCAAAGTTAATTTAGCTAAAAATACCAAATTGATCTTTTTCAATTAGCATGCTATATCGGATTTCATTTCATCTAAGTGCTCATATATCAATCTTCTTCTTGCCTTTAATGTAAAATTTATACACAATCTAATTAAAAATATCATTAGTCGATAAGCTAAGGTTCTTTACTACATAATGTTGGTGTAAAGCATCCTTAAAATGTTTGAAAGATAAAAAAAAATTGTGCAAATGATGATGTTTAATGCTATTCTTAACTCTCCTTAGGAATGCTTCAAACAATGGTGAAAAGTCCACCGCTCATGATTCTAAGGAACAAAACAATTTAATTGGCTAAGAATAAAACTCTTGACTGGTCAAAATTTAAACTATGTCCCAGACTCTTTTGGTGGAGAATTTTAAACGTAGATGAAAAGTGACATGGCATCACAAATGGAATTCATCAGAGGTTAAGCTTCTTTGGCAACCTCAAAGCCTTGAATAAAGACTTTAGCCTCCACATAACTTTAACTTTATTAAAAGAATTACCTCTAATACTACCATGATGAGCTTCTTTATGTGTTGCATTGCTTTATCAAGGTCGTTTACATGACCCTTAAAACACTTCTTGGATTTTATAATTCTTTTATTTATATTTGGTAATAAAATCTCTTCCTATGAACTAATTGTCTTCTTCAAATGCTATTTTTAGGTTTTTAAGCATTATTTGGATTATTGAAGTCATTCTTTGGATAAAGACATCCAATGAAATTTTCCTTGTGATGTTTACAATATTATTTATCAAACACTTTTGATATATTATTTTAATAATTTTCCATCTTATTAAGCATTTTGTCCATTACCTTAAGTAACCATACTGTGGACAAAAATTCTTAACCAACCGGCGCACTTCTCCACCACAGAGTAAAGCAGCTCTTAGTCTTAGTATGCTTAGGGCACCGCCACCCATTCCCCTCAACGCCAACGGGAGAAGGGTGACAATACAATGGGCCAGCCACTGTGCCGGGGCAAGTCCTTGGCACTTTGCTAGCGGGCTCGGGCAGTGGCCCGCCAATCGGACACGTAGCGAGTGTTGGATGGGGGTCACTGACAAGGCCCCTTTCTCAACACCTTCCTCTGCGTTTATTTTCAGGGGATTGAGGTTTTCACCATCCTCCCTTCCCTTCCCTACACCTTCCTCTCCACTTATTTTCAGAAGATTGTATTATATTTTTGAAATAAATTTCAAAATTTATATTGGAGGAGTGTCAATCTGAAAAAGTCAAGTTTTAGAGGGTGGAAAAATTACACACCAAGTTGTTGTCCAAGGAAACTGGAATGGCTTGACCAGCACCATATTTAGGGTTACAAGGAGGGCGGTGGCAGTTGTACACAGACCCGCTTGGCCACCCCCATTGGCGTGGCCGTTGGGGGGAACGGTGGCGATGGCCTAACATACAATAGAGTTATTTGTAAAAGCATCCGGTATTTGACTTAGATACCATGAGTTTTGTTTTATTGTATTATTAGTTTTTTACTTCAAATAGTTGGAAGGCATGAAAGAACTTGTAGGTCTCACTACATTTCGTGCGTATAAGCTTGGTGGTCTCTAAACTCAAGGAAAACTAGTTTTACCGTCATTCCATCCTTGAAAACTAATTTTCCTTAAGTTTAGAGACCATCAAGCTGAAACTCATTGAATATAGCGAGACCACAAAGTTCTTCCATGTCTCCCAACTATTTGAAGTAAAAAAAATAATACAATAAAGCAAAACTCATGGTATCTTTTTAAAACACAAGGTGACTTTAAGGATAACTCTAATACCGGTATAAGGTAGCAGTACCCATTCATGCCAGCGACCCATTCCTGCCAGCGACCCATTCCTGCCAGCTACAATTTGACCAGAAAGTGCCTCCTTGTGAACCTAAACTTGAACATAAGTGTATTGAAATTTCACTAGAATCAATGAGATGGAACCAATGAGATGGAAGCATTAACAAGTTTTGTCTACAGGTTTCTTCTGTCACTTTTGGGTAAGTCTAGAGTTATGAATAGGTGTCTACAACACCTTCACTTCAAAAATTTGTGTAAAATTGCTCTTACCTCCAAAAATTCTGATTCCCATTAGGGGAAAAATCAGGTCTCCAACGGGCCTTGTAAGACAGCCCGTATTAGGTGAGCTTCCTGCCCGCTGACACTTCTCTTCGAAATCTCATTGGTCGATATTCTGCCCGCTGACAACAAAATTCGCCCCGCTGACAGCAGGATTCGCTGACAACAGGATCCGCTGACAACAGGATCCGGTACTGTCCAATGGGGTGACAGCAGTGGGCACACGGTCGGTGACAGTGTCATTACTGCTTGTATTGTCCAATGGGGGGGTGGGGTGGGGTGGGGTGGGGAAGGGAAGCGATTGGCTGGACCCCCCAAATGCCAACTGGTGGCACTGCTGGCAGCATTTGGCGACCTGCTGGCACAGTTGGTGCCAGCAGGTAAAGTGCACGGGCATGGCAAAAATTCAGGCACAGAAAACATGGAAAAGGCCCGTTGGAGACCCCAAACTTCCCCTAATGAAGACCAAGCACTTCCTCTCCAATTTGCTAACACATTCATGATTTTACTTCATGCTCTTTGCACTCCCAGGTTCCCAAAATCCTTATTCTGGCAGGAATGGGTACTGCTACCTTATGATGTTCATTTTTACAGTAGTACGTCGAATAATCTACTTTGATAGTATAAAACTTGTAAATCAGTTTTAAATAGTTTTCATATAGTTTAGCAAGTGTGTAAGATGCTCCAATCAATGTGCAGCTTACTGTACATGATGGGGTTTTCCCACCAAATTTGGGTGCTCTTCTTTACTTCCAGGGCATGCATCTACAAGCTCAGCAATGGTGACTCTGACAATGGCTTGACTTGTTCAATGAAGTCAGCAGTCTCCATGTAGAACATACAAGTTATTTTCTTCACAAAGTATTGAACTTGGTAAGCCTTTCCTGTCATGCTCAATTGACACTCAAAGTGCGGAATGAGAAATGAAATTCAGAATCGGAGGGATCATAGTCTCATGGGTACTTCATCTTGTTCCATTGTCTGTCGCGGGAATGGCCAACCAAGACTTCATGACTAAGATTCAGACTCAGGATAAGTTCTCCAATATTCCAATATCCTACCAATAATAATCCAGTATTTCAATAATTCTCAAATTCTCGCTTCCATATCAGGTAGGACATGATGAATTTTGACAGTTCATTGAGAGCATTTCATCATTGCCAAGTAGAATAATTTGTTTCTAATGAATACTCTGCAGGAGCTATTGGAAGAACAAGGTATTCCAATATATTTACTTTGTCTTTGCCAAGCATCAGCCCCAACAATTTATCAATCAAATATTCGGCACATTGTTATTGCTTGTGTAGATGGGTACCACCATGTTCCCGAGAATCCAATCAAGATGGACAAGAGTGTAAAGGCTCCACCGTAGAAGTAGGTTGTTGTGCCTCCTTTGAAGTGTGCTTTGCAAAACCCTTTGGCACTTCAGATTTCAATATGAACTGCGGGTATCAGAGACTGTCATTCAAGCACACTACAGTATTTATAGGCACATTGCCACTCATCTACCGAGTCCATCATTTATTTTATATCGGTTTCAAATTATTCTGCAACATGGTGGAGTTTGGTGACAATGTAAATGTGCTGGTATGAGGACATACATAAAAATCCAAACTTGCCATTGCAGCTGTAAGGAGGCAATAATCATAATATGGTTGGATGGAGTAGACTGGTCAGAATAGTCACTACCTGTGCACATGCCCTCTCTTGAGTCCCCCTTACAAACTTGAAACTGAAAGCCTTACAAACCAAGGCCGTATGTGACTGACTGGCCAGACAAGGATATTGCTTTTCAGCCTCCTTCGCTAAGGAGCAGTTTACACTACAGACCAAGTGCCGTGACCAAGGAGAATGAATGAATTCCATGATCACACTTCCATGTTCATATTTTCAAAAAAATGTAACTTTCCAAGTCTTCGGGCCTCTCACTAAGTATAACATGAAATAGGACCGGGAGGAATGACCATGTACTAAAAAGTGGGTGTGTTGATTTTTGAATGATTTCCTAAAAAGGGAAATTTTGGAACATTGGCCCCACGTAAAATGAAAATGATTATAAAATATTGAAATATCATTTTATGTCCATAGTCTCCTAATTTTGCAATGAAAGAACCATTTTGCCTCTCTCACCACAAAATCCAGGACCCTTCAACATTATCTACTAGGCTTTTCTTAGACCTTTTAATAATCTCAATTCCTTTTGTCATTTTTTTCTCCTCGTGATAGGGCCATAGTCATCCCGCAAGAACTTGGTGGAACCAATCACAAATTATAAAGCTGCGTGATACTAAATCTTTGTGTATAGTGTAAACCGCCCCTAACTTCCCATCTCTGTCATTTCCTTTGATAAGGTAGAAACATTGCAAACCATGAAAGTAATGTGTTTTGCATGTGGAAAATAGGAGTTTGTTTGAGGAAATTCTTCTTGTGTAAAGGAAAAAAAACCATGAAAATGCAAAATATTTTTATATTTTTAGCCCTTATAGATATTTTTTTACAATTTTTCAATGTAGAAAGTTTGCCAAACCATCTACCGGTTACAAAAACTTGTCTTAGATAGGACTAACCTCAAATCGATGATGGATTCATCCTCCATACTATCCAAAATAAAGAAAATGCTAGAAGTAGATTGGTTGTTATAATTGTCAAAAACAATTGTTAAAGCCATATATTTGGTAGTCTACTTCATTATTAGAACATTACTGCATAATTTAACCCCTAAAGTTCTGAGGGTATTTTTCATCAAAACTGCCTCAAAACAACCCCCATGAAAAAAGCCCCTCTTCAAAGCAAGGTGGATTTTGCAAAGTTGGGGTCTTAATTAGTACATCTAACCGTAAGATCTTGTAGTTAACTTCTATTTCTACATGTCTATCAAATCTTACTCACTCATTCTTCACCAACTGCAAGATCGTAACGTTCAAAGTTGAAAAACAAGTTTTTTTTCCCTGAGCAGAAACGGAAAACCAGAGTTTTGAAGGCCCAAAAAACCATTTTTTTGCATTATGGATTTTGGAGGTTTTGATGCATGTCAAAGAAGACTAAGTTAGCTAATTGTATTTAAAAAATTATATTTAAAAAAGTTGTGGAAGGTTGCCAAAAAAATCATTTTCCGCTAGGGGGTATAATGAAATTCACAAACAAAGGCCGTTTTTTGACAATAAAATAGCATATGAAAAAAAATTGGATTAAAAATCCAAACGATGGGAACATGCTCTACTGCCTTCTTTGTACATAGAAATTTTTATTTTTGAAAAATATCAAAATCTCAATTTTTGGTGAAATTTCAAAGTTTTGTATTTGGGCAGATTTTGGCAGATTTTGGCAATTTTTGGGCAGTTTTGGGCAGTTTTGAGCAGAATTTGCTGCATTAAGAGTGGCTGTGAGCTTGCCCGAAGTTTGGCTGAATGCAGCTTTTGACACTCAAAAACCCCATAACTTTTTTTCAGTATGTTCAAAAAAAATAAAAAAAAATTCTGCACAAACCTCTTCAAAATGCCTACCTACATTATTTTTTCCGAAGATTTAGGAATTAAATTGGAATTCTAGGAACCTGCCCAAATTTTTAAAAAACCCATTCCAGAACAATTGTCCTTTAGGGGTTAAATATTATTCTTGTGAAAATTCTCCAACTCCCATCTTTAAATCAAAATATCCACATCTTTTCCAAACAAAATCATTCAGATATTCTACACTTTTTATCAAGCGTCTACCTTGATTACTCTTCCAAAACTTGTATAGATTTTATCAATTATTTGCGTCAACTATTAAAATAAACAACTATTTTTATGAACTAGAAAGTTATGTATTGTAATGAAAAACAATTTAACTAGCTGTATACTCAGCTGGATTTCTCAAGTGGTATATATGATGCATGACTAAGCAAAATGTTAAACGAACACTTTCTCCGTATCTTTGAATAGATTTGGTATTTTCAATCACACTATTCTACAACCTCGCACAAGAAAATTGCATTATGGTCTCTCAAAATGATAATGATTTGATATGTCTTCGCAGTTTTGGCTTCTGAATGGAAAGATCTCTCTAGACTCCAATAGTGATATCCCTAAATTAAATATCCGCACAAGATAAAACAACATATAATAGGCAGAATGATTGGTGTGCCTTGTTGCCATTGTTGAAATTTTTATATAATTCCACATATAGACAAGTGTCAAAAATAGGGAGTGGAAATGAAATTTTATTTTTCAGACAAAAGATGATTTTTTTATGAATTTCGAAGTCTTTGCTATCCAATTGACCCAAAAGAATCTCTATTTTATCCTCAAACCAAGAAAAGGTGTATTCATAAAGGCCATTCAATTCACCTATAAAGGCCATCTAATTCACTTATAATGTGACAATATAACTAGTACATGTAACAAATTCCAACTTGTTTGAACTATATTAAAAAATGTGTTTTGATTGAATATGAGTAATCACCCCAGTAATTTTACTACAATGGAATGGTACCCAATCATTCTTACTTTTCCTCATCAATGCACACAGATGCTCATGAAGACATTGCGTTTATAAACACCATGACAGCAACAACACCAATAGTTTCAAAATGCTCATAATTCACATATACTGGACTCTTCAATCACCTCGATTCGGCCGTGCTTTCTAGAGGTTTGAAGACAAAGTTGACTGCTTAAATTTCCATCACAAATTTATTCTGATTCCTATGGATTTTTGAAATAGATGCCAAAAAAATTTAATCTATAAAGTTTTTTCTTGTCTTCGGTCCCCCCTAGGATAGATAAGTCATAAAATTGTACGTGAAATGCCATGCATCCCAAACCAAATGATTACCAAAAGCCATATTTTAATCATGCAAACATCAAAGTAATTGTTTTTGCTTTCTTACACATTTATACGTTAGTAAAATCACATTCAAAAATTTCACAACTATTTTTATTTTTTATTATTAGGTATCTTACGCTTCACTCGATTGAAATCATCAACACTAAGTTTTCTAGGTGGCATAACATATTTGCTTTCCGCTACTCTTGATAACAAGACATATGTTAATCCTAGTGTGAATTCCCCGCAAATGTTGATAATTACTTTTGCAGCAATAGTGGCTCCTTGTGCTTTATGTCCAGCCATGGCATACGTCAAAGCCAACAAAAATGTAGACTTCAATTATTTTCATGTATAAGTGAAGTTAAACTTTGTTTTTTCCTTTCTTCAACTTTGTTTTGTAGCCGGATTCTAACACACCTATTGTAATTCCTTCAACATTTGTATCTTCCTTAAGATGAATAGCTTCTACTTTATCCATTGCACCATTGTTGATCCCTTTTTCAATGTTGTCCAAAATCATGACAAGCGCACCTATAACGACTTTTTTTCAATTGGTTCAATTTGAGGTCCTCTATCCAATTATTGAGTTCTTCAATATCAAATGCATTAGAGTCAATGGGTACTAAGAACAGTTTACTAGGATTTCATAATGTCTTGGTTATCATAATGTCGTTATATTAATGGACATCTATTCGATTGGTACATAGAGCTGTTGTTTGATTATCAAGGCCCGCTATAATTTTGTCTTCACCAATAACACATCCATCCAAATAAAAGTCAATTTCTTCTTGAGTTGGCTTCTTATCACGTATGATATTTAGAAACTCTAAATCCAAAGGGTCTTTGGTATGTCGTACATATGCCTTCAACATCATCTGGTTTTCAGATGACTAGTGTGGAGAATTCTTTAAGGAACACAATTCACACATCGTAACAAAATCCTCCCCACGATGATGACATATTGGAGGCAATTGAGCCATATCTTCCACCAACAACAATATCTTTCTTTCAAATGGATTATGAGAACCGTTTAAGCTTTGTTTGACTTTGGAATAAATGGCACAAAGAACCACTTGTCATCCTACTCATTCTATCAATAATGTACACATCGAAATCTTTTAACCTTTGCAAAGTAACATTTGGTTTAAGGAGACCATACATGTAGCTACAAACCGGAATTTTGTCATTTGATAATAGGTAAAAGATTCGAGCCAAACTCCAAAGTGTAGAAACTATAGTTACATGAAGCTGAATCTCCGCATTTGGTACTTTGACTGAACACCGCAAATTTTCAAAGTCTGTGAGATAAAGGTTGAAATTTCCTCTTATTTTCGGCATAAGCCCAGAAGATTATGTTGCCCTAGGAATGCAAAGACCAACTTGTGAACACAAGACTTGGATTGGGTCTCTTTATTTCTCCTTTCGAGTGTGGCTCGGTTGCCATATTTGGTAAATTCCGCATTAGAAGAAATTTGGGGTCTCCAAAAGGCCTTGTAAGACAGCCTGAGGTAGGTGAACTTGCTACCCATGCATGCCTCTCTAAGTAATCCTATTGGAGGATATCCTGCTCGTTGACAGCGTCAGGAGCTACAGTGTTGACAACGTCACTACTGTTGTCACTGTTCACTGTGGTGACAGCAATGGCACACGCCGTCGCTGGCAACGATTGGCTGGATCCACAAAATTCATTGTTGGCAACACGTGGCACCATCGGTGCCTACATGATAAAGTGCACGATTTTCACCAAAACTTTAGGCACGTGGGAAACCCGAAGGCCTTTTAGAGACCCCAGATTTTCCCTAATGTCTTTCTGGCCTTCTTCGAATTGGGATCCTCGGGTCTTTTTTTTTTTTTTTTTTTTTTTTTCCTAAATTCGGGACCAAAGGCCCCAAATTACTCTGCAGAGGTCTTCTTTAGATCCATAGGATGCCACTCAAGCAAATAATAGAGGCAAACATTTGCCTCCCTCCCTCCCACTCCCTCCAAAACCTGGCCTCCAAGCCACGCTCGATGGAGGAATTTAGGTCTACACTCTCGCCTAGACTTCTCGAATGCAGGAGTACATTGGACCTTATTCAGTGATCGAGAAGTTTACTTGAAGCACATAATGTATAGAAACCAAAAACCGTAAATGCCTTCGATTCATTAATAAAACAACAACAATGACACCCATAAACCTACATGAAATACTATAATGCATAGCGGTGGAGGGGTGAAGTGCAATGCATCAAATGCACGCTCAATAGGAAGCAAGTTAGCCTTGAAATTGCATGTGTTTGAGTTTAATCAAGTAGCAAAGGTAGAGAAAAGATAATACTAGGCGATTGGATATTTATACCAAAACGGACTGGGCACGCTTCCTTCCTCTGAATTGTATGAATAGAGTCTCCAAAAATTTCTTGATTTCTTTTGAAAGCATAAGATCAAGTTTCCCATTTCCTGTATTACACAACAAATGAACACATGGTCAATTAAATTTATAGTAGCAATATGAATTGTATATTATACAAAGTTGGGGGAAATTCTCTCGAACATAAGAGTTATTTGTAAAGGCATTTGGTTTTTGTTTTAGATACCATGGATTTTGATCAAAGACAATATTATTTACTCACCATAAATAGTTAATAGACATAAAAGAGTTTGGTGGACTTCCTATATAGGTTATCTAAGAGCTTAGTGGTTTCTAAAAACTACAAAAATTAATTTTTAACAAAGAAATGACGGCAAAACTAGTTTCATGAATTTAGAGACCACCAAGCTCATACACACTTAATATAGTGAGACAACTAGGATCTTTCATGCCTTCTAATAATTTAGATACAATAATACAAAGCTCTTGGTATTTTAGAAAACCTAAGGTGACTTTAAGGATAATTTTATAGTCGCAAAAGAGTCCAATCACACAATATCACTGAGCAAAAAATAGCAAAAGCTTATTAGTTGCAAACATAAGAGACTACTAACTTAATAGGTCTTCTCTGTAGACTCAAATCATTAAAATGTTCTAATGATCAAGCCTAGTTGTAGAGAAGATTTGACAAGGCTTTAATTCTGGGGCTACTTTTTTGTATTGTAAGGTCATTTTTATGACAAGTCAAGTTCTTTTTATAATTTTGTTTTTGATGCTATTGTATTCTTAGGATATATGTCATCAAAAATTATTTTACTTAAAAAAATATTAATAATATTTCAATTCCATATTGTCTACAATCAAATTTCCAAGAAATTTGAAAATTTCAATCTTAGAGCATTATAAGTTCAAATATGGTGCACAATATCTACAACAAGTGTACTACAAGATTGTATAGTTGAGATTTTCATTTGTCATTTCCATTAAAACCTATAGCACTTTAAAAAAATAATAGAATCTTAGACTTTTCCATAGTCAACTTGCATAAAGTTTGGACCCCTTTGAGTAGTTTCTATAAATTGCACCAATTCTTTTTTTTGGAATTTAGATTATTTTTAGTTATGGGGCCCATCTAAGTAGCAAGTTTGTTCATAAGTAGTTTTAAAATAAAAATAAAAAATTGATAAATTTTAAGGATGAAAAAATATAAAATTTTATTTTTAGTGATGTTTATCCACATAAAGTCATCTCATGCTATTTTCAATATTTTTTTTGAAAAAAATGAAAAAAGAAAAAGTTATGTTTTTCGAAGATGAACCCTATTTTTCAAAAAACAAATAAATTCGTCAAGGGTGAACAAATTCGCTATCCAAGTAAGGTATGATACTTCAGTTTATAAAATTTGATTCCTGAGAATGTTAATGATATTTTTGTACAACTTCCAACATCAATGTATGTAAAATTTATGACTTGTAGACATAGAGATACACTGCACAAACAATACATAGCTCACACCAATCCCTCTGTTAATTTACCCGGAAAGGGATATTCAGCTCACACCAATCTCTCCGAAGGAGCCAATTCAGTTGCTTGTTTGTTTTGGTGCATGAAGATGAAAATCTGTCATGGGGTAGATTTTTATGAAAAATTTACAATTTGTCTTCCAGCACAAGCTAAACTTTGTACAGCCAAGGGTCTGATCATTGTGGATGAGATTTAGGGGGATAAAATATATTGATTAATACATACTCCGCATTCTGCAAAGTCTGTACTGTGTCCTTAGAATGCTTAGAGTGCACTCTCTCAATCTCACTCACTTCAACAACATATCAACCAACCTCGGTGTACTTTGAACTTAGGTTGCAAGTTCTCGGCTGGGGCCAGTGCTTTCTTTCCCCAACTTGTTCTTCCTTCGGAGTTGTGTAACTGCCGTTCCACTTATAATTTGAAAAGGACGTGTGCTTTGAGGAGAAATGCATATTTGACAATAATCAATATTGGGTACGTTTGCTCTATTGGTCCTGCCAGAACTCATAAATCATGACAGGATGACTCCTTGAATATCATCTTCTAGCTTGTAACATGAGTACGCAGTTTTTATAGTCTACAGTAGCTTTCAAAGCTTCAATGTTCATAGCTGACAAGTACAGTAGCTGTAGTGCTGCACCTTCCTCAGCAATTAAACTAAGCCATTCAAGACATCAACAGGAAGGACACACCTGTGGAGTCTCAATCAAATCGCAATCTGTCACTCTTGATGGCAATTTAATTGTGGCAAGTCCTCCAGGATATTTACCTTACTTTGACCCGCAGGGAGCCTTCTAAGTTCTCACGCTCTCAGGATAACTTTTCAGAAATTAGCAATGTCACAATCATAGTGCTGTACTATGACCCATCACTGAGAAGAAATTCCTAATAACCAGAGAAACATAACAACTACTTAAGTGCATTTAATCCTACAAATGAAATTTGCAATGCTACACTATTTCCGATCTGCTACAATAAAATATGTGAAATGATCAGCAACGCTCTTGATTTTACTTAAGGTATTAATCATGTTCCCTGCATAGAGGTTTGGGCTTGTAGGTCACTGGTGGCAAACCACGTCCTATGTAAACTATATGAAAGGATACGCCATACAAAATAGGTGTATACAAGAGCGGAGTATCATAACAATCTCTGGATCGACCTCAACTTAAAGCCTTAATTAGGACAAACGATGAAGCCATACTGAACCCGACATCTGTTATCTACTTTCTGAATAACCCTCGGATTACTTCGTGTCAAGTCCTTCCTGTACAAGACAATAGCTAACTGGGACCTCTTGATGATATACTATGCACTAAACGAGAAAATTTTCCTGTACAAGAGAAAGAACTATCAGATGGGCGAGAAATCAGGACAGTAATGGTATAGATGCTATGGGACATAACTCTTGAGGCTAAACTCTAGCATACTCGGATAGTGTATTGAAGACTTTCCAATTCATTTTTGATTCTGCTGCCGTCCACCTTGTGATGAGCTACTTCCAGGAAGAGCAACACGCGATCGGCTTCCAGAGCCTACAAGTACAGTGGTCAAGTTAGTAATGATGAAAAGTAAGAACTGAACCCCTCCTCTTGAAAGGCTGTAGAAAATTCACATGTTCCTCAAAGCCATTTAAAAACGAAGACCAACATCATGCATATCCTACTTCGCGAGAAAATTGTACACGTCAATACCAAAAGGTGGACTTGATTCTAAAAGGGGTACCCACCAAGAAAATCAGGGTTACCATGAGGAGCACCAATTGTATGAGGTCGATTCCTATTCCACTGTGGCAGAGACTTTGACCGATCTTCCCAAGTTCGCTCAAAGGTCGGCACCTCATCTGCGTAACGATTACAGCAGTTTTAGGTGTAATCAATATTATATACCCACAGGATAAACCAATATCATAAATGTAACACATATGCGACACAAAGTGTATGCCAGATGCTAATAGGAGCTCAGAAACACACCACCACATCTTATGTATTTCATTCGTGCATCTTGATCATAGACATTAAAGCAATTATCCAATTAAACATAATGCAAGACCTGTCAGTTAATACTTCGGATTCCTGAAAACTTAGTATACGGTAGTACCTTCTTGTAGATTGTGAAGTGTTTCCAGAGTCTGCTCCCGCCCTTCAGATGTGCGCTTACGTGTGATTGAACGTCCCTGAAGCGGAAACTAGTAAAAAATAAGCATTGATAATAATCCTCACCAGCAAAGCTATAACACGGGTAGGGGCGTTTACAGAATAGGGAAGCAGACGCAGTACCAGCCTTTGCTTCTAGTGCAAAACAGAAGCAGACGCAGCCACGGAAACAGAAACAGAATCAGAGATAGTCTTAGAGTCCTATTTTTAGTATGTCAAACCACCTTGCCACTGCTTCTGGCTCCCGGCGTGTAAACGACCCTAAAAGTCTCAGAGCTTGCAACTGAGGTCCAGAAATGGTACAAGGAAAAAAGAGCATAATTCAACAAACTTCAAATGCTAGAAGCCTCCCCTCAGTGGGCTCTGAAACTCACTAATCAATGCTAAAACCTTACAAACAGTGAATTCATCCGAAGTTGGTTCATTTGCGACTCTTGAAGGGCTGCCTGAATTGGTCGATGAAGCAATATAATAAATGAAACACTGACTTACAAGCACTACTAGTACCACGTAGAGCAGGTCATAACCAGTAACAAGAAGACATATATTTTTACCTTCACGCCAAGTCCCCTAGAAACGCGTTTTAGTTCATGACCAGATGTAGAGTCCTTCTCTTGAAACTCCTCCTCTATTACCTGAGCTCACAAACATAGATTGACAGTCATAATCGAAAGTTCTCATTCATATTCCTCAAGCATATAAGTAACAACTACGAGACTGCATGTTGCCGCAGATTGCAGATAAAGAACCAATAATAGACATCATGCTTGAAGATAAAATAATCTCTAATGACGACTCACTCCATTTGGACCCATGCGCCTGGCTGCAGAGGAAGCATAATAAGTGCCATTGGGCCCTCCGTAGGAGACAGATGAGCTCTGAAAACTGTAGGAACGACCACCATTATTATTCACCGCCGGAAGAGGACCAGCTTGTACAACGGAACTTGGAAATGGTCGAGGCCGTTCTTGGGGTTCTGATACAAACAAGTCAATCAGACCACAATGCAACTATAAGCAAATCACAACCTGCGGCTGATGGCGTTAAGGTATGGAAGTGAAGCACGGTACCGTGACTACAGTGTCAGGAAATTCTGAATATTGTGGTGTCAACCTCCTACAACTCTTAAATATTGGCATCTTCCAAAAGATGAAAAAGATGGGGCGAAATACGAACCTGGCCTTACATCGTCATCAGGGTGCTCAATTATGGGTTGCTGGCCTTGGCGTGACTGAGGCTCAGCGTCTACATCCGAATCAGAGTCTGCAAGCTCCTCTATGATAGGGTCCCGCTGGTGATGAAATTGCTGTGTCAGTTCCAAATATGTCAGGTTGTACAATCGTCTCTATGATGGCTCTTATCTCATAATTTCGTGAAAAAAATGTTCTAAAAACTGGCATCATAACAGCAATCCGAGCTCTTCAAAGATTGTTACGGAAACGATGCCTCCGAACTCGTATGTCGGAAGTTACGCAATTAGGTTAAAAATCTGAAAGCTGATGAAGCATGCCTCTCCAAGAGATACAAGAAAATTCAATTTAGAACAACACTCATCAACCTCCACTTATGCAGCCAAAACCAAGTCTACGGTATAAGAAGACTGCCTCCAACCTACATTAGGTCGCTAGTACGAGGCAGAGATTCTAAACGTTCCTCCTACGGCATCAAGAAAGCGATGGCACATTGACCCTCCACCGAGCGGATGGATTAGGGCTCCGTTCTCGATTCCCGTTAACCGTTGTGCACATCGCTGGAAAGCACCCATCAATTCATGTGCCAATTACGCCAGAAAACCAACGCTACCGGTTCAAACACTGCTGTTGTAGGGTTATGGAAGGTGAGCTTACAGGAGGGCTGCGCGGCCGGTCCTCAAGATAAGCAGCAGGAGCGCGAGGAGCACGAGGAGCTGCCTGATTGTCGAAAACACTGCCGCCAATAAAGCCCTGCGGACCGCCGAACAATCCACCGCCTTGACCACCGAACATGCTCCCGAACGGCCTTGTGAAGAACGGATCGTTGAAAAAGGGGTCGTTGTCGAACACGTCGAAAATACTCCTCCCCCGCGACCCCCCTCCCCCCATCCCCATCCCAAAATTCGCAAACGGGTCCGGAAAGTTCCCGAATCCTGAAAAACCCCCTCCGCCTCCCCCTCCACCGCCCCCCTGGCGGTTACCACGCCCACCCCCCGACGCCATGCTCCCCAACCTCCTCCGATCAGCCCTCTGCGCACGCCCACCCGAGCTTCCCATCAATCCACCGCCACCACCACCCAGCAAACACAACCACAATTCCCTACCCTACCACCCCCCAAAACACACACACACACACCTCACAAGCCTCCCCCCATCACCAAATCCTCCAAACATGCCCAACTCACACCAAACGAAATACACAAAGAGGCATAACACATCCACAACCGATCAAGCAAACCAAACCTAGCATGTATCTTATAAGTGGGTATGGTAACTAGAGAGGCACCAAGAGGTGCATCCCAATTGCGCATGCAGAGCATGATCACTGACCCATCCCCACTTCAACACCTCTTCAATTGAGCCCCTCCCAAACACACTCCCACACACAAACACATCAACATAAACATGGACACACTCACATCAACAACAACAGCAGCAGGAGCACATAACTTCAACATACAGTGCCTTACCTTACCTGAATAAGATATTGATGATGCAAGAGCGAGAGCAAGAGGAGCAGAAAGAGAGACTAAGTTGCAGATAGAGAGAGAGGGAGAGAGGGAGAGAGAGAGAGAGGGAGTGAGGGTGAGACAGAGATTTGCACAGTTGGTGATGATTGATTGATTACTTAATTATTTCTGGGACTTTGTGGGACTTGCAGACAGGCTGCACATTGGATGGCCCTGGCCTTGCTTTACCTGGGTGGTTCATACCCCATGTTTCCTCTCTTTTCTGACTTTGTGTTGAGATATTAGATGAGTGTTATTAGTGTAGAGTATGACCATATTGAGAGGAATGTCGTTCGGATTTCAGCCCGGACGAAGGGATGGAAAAATACATTAAAATGTGTGAATTGAATTTTTGGTTAATAATAGTAAGTGAGGCCACAAAGGTGAAGACCCAAACATATGAATTTTTTTTTAAATTGGAGAAAAGTCTATATAGTAAGTGAAGAAAAATCTTAATTTTTTTCCTAATAGTAGGCTCATTTAATGGACAAAGTTATGGCTAATTAAATTTGACTTATTTTGGACCAACTTAGGTACAATTTACAATGATAATGATTATCAAAAGGGTTAATAGATAGAATATAACAAGGCTTTTTAGGCACAACCAGCCTTTAATAGCTTACCGAAGAAAATTGTTTTCCTATACATATCATATTTAAAAATCAATAGACATTCAAGAGCAATTCGAATTACAATGAAACTGAAGGACGAGTTCTTTTCAAAAAGATCATTATATGGCCGCTAAAATTTTCTACAATTGTTGTCTAATTTGCACAAATGAAAGGCGATAGACTACAGCCTTCAGCTTATAGTATAAATACTAACATGCAAGACTATGAACTTTCTTCTAAAGGTAGAGGCCTTGGCCGAAGGGCCTCACGCGTCATGAGAGACCGGAGGAGCCCGGAAGGGCGCTAGCAGAGGTCACTCACAACACATGCTGGCCCATAGGGAGGGCCTTTACCGGCCTAAAGCACAATTGGAAAAAAATACCTAACTGCCCGTACACTTTTTTTTGCACTGTGAGGAAATCTCCTAGTGCAAAAGTAAAATTCCACTGGGAGGTATTGCAAAGGATTTCTCCCACTGGTGAGGCAGCCCGAAAAAGCAAGGGAAATTTTCCAGTATTGCTTTAGATAATCTCATAAGTGGAATTTGACAACTTCTTGATTTTTTTGTCATGATGTAAAAAAATCTTATGAATTAATCTTTCAATTCTTACTTACATTAATTTGTATAGATGTTTATTCTTTGTGCTTACTCTAACTGTATTGAGACAAAGTATCAGAATACATATAGGTAATTTAGATCAAATTTTCTTTTGAACGTGCTTTAAAACTCTGGATTTTCTTATATAAGATGGCTATAGGGGACATGAAAAAGTGAATGTATTTTAATCCCCCTATTACTATGAACACCTAAAATATCAACCACTACTTTTAATTGTCCATATTTCATTCAATACTTAAAGTTAGCATACTCATTGAAAAGATCTCGTTGAGCATTATAAGATGCACATATCACAAACATGATTTGAGTAATTTTTAAACAAGATATGAATAGTACAACATCTTGTTTTTTAAGAGCTCATATTTCCACCAATCTCAATCGCATCAAAGTAATTTCAAGGCTTTTTGAAACCAAGTGAACATGGCTACTAGATGCATACTTCACCAAAAAGAATTAAATATGAAATGAAGGAGATATAGACTTCTAAGGTTTCAAAACTTTAGAAACTAATATTTCATTCAATGTTAATTTATGGAGTTATCTTTTTATTGTTTGACATCTAGAGGTTGAGAGCTATAAGATTAATATCTTGTTTGCCTAATTTGAACAAGTTTTGAGTAAGTTATGACACATTTAATTTCAATAGCACCAAATTTCAATAGCATCAGCAACACTAGGTAGGGGGTAGTGAGCTGGAAACTGGTGGTAACCACCAGCCTAGATGGCCTTTTGATATTCAACCAAGTTGAGAAGCTAGACTAGACTAGAAACTCATGTAAAACTCTCGTCTCCTAGGAAACATGATAAGCAGATATAATATACACTACAGACACACTTCTACCGTTATCAGGTGTACTGCAGATGTTTCAATCCCTCAACTTGTTCGTTTCCAGTTCAATGGCGATGTCATTCGCCGCGTTTCGTATCAGCTCTAAAGAAAATATGCAGTACGAGGCAGACTAAAGCGGTTCTGACTTTGAGACTCGTCACTCGATTCACTCGATTGATAGTTTTAACGGATAATCAAATTAAGAATTCACCACAAAATCTGTGATGGATATTACAAATCAGAGTGCCATGGGGAGCCTACACTAGATGGAAATGCGTTTCAGAACTATTATCTTGGCGCATCCTGTGAAGTAGATGTGGGGTGGAGGAATGATCGGTTGCAAGGAGCTTGACTTGGAACCTAAACTAGCATGATCTGTGGGAGGGAGCCTAACTCTAATATATGTACAAATGGATTCCGTCTATCTACAGTAGATGTCTACTTTATCACCCCAAATATAAATGTATGTACAGAATCCTCGACACTGGCTGTCAAAAAGAAGATCCTATGTACAATTGGCTCAACTGCTGCAGCATGAATGTTGAGGTTTCATGGCAACAGTAGAATAAAAAATCAGTAAGGTGATCGAGAGGAGAGGTCTCCCAAAACACCTTCCATGAAGCGGAGGAGGGCAAGACTGCCGGCCCATATGTCATCGTCCTGAACGTGCTCAGCGGGTGAGTGGCTGACACCACCTGTACACCTCAAAAAAAGCATACCCACCTGCACATCCATGTGCACATGTTTCGGTGAGAAATATAACAATAATACCATCTTCAAACATAGAAGGCCATATAGCGGAGGAGAAGAGATGGAAAATTCTAATACATAAAAATGCGGGTGGAATTAAGGTTCAAACCTGGGTGAGAAGGGACATGGCCATAGCGTCATGGCCAGCACCAC
The DNA here is from genome assembly GCA_014871385.1 of Ceratodon purpureus. Classification (NCBI taxonomy): domain Eukaryota; kingdom Viridiplantae; phylum Streptophyta; class Bryopsida; order Pseudoditrichales; family Ditrichaceae; genus Ceratodon; species Ceratodon purpureus. Next base: position 1,215,278 of record CM026421.1, on the reverse strand, counting down.
TAACTAAGGTTGGAGCCATCATTCCACCATCCTCCAGTGCGGAGATGTTGTTGCGGAATGGTGGTAGTTCTTTCATCGCTGCCACTGCAGCAGAATTTAGCATGTCACTTAATTTAGGAGCACAAGCTACGGCGTCCGCTTCATGCTGCAAATTACAAGACAAAAAAACGTCAGACTACTACAAATGAAAGTAGAACGTTTGAAACTAGGAACTTCCATACCAATATTTCCGGACTGTACGTGCTTCCCTTAAGCACCCTTACACCATCCCGGATAAGGAAATGCATTTCTCAAACAGAACTTTGAACTAGCACATTTGGCAGTGGGATGACATCGAAATTTACCTTTCTCTCAATAATGCAAGCGACTCCACGTTTCTTGCAGATTTTATAAATTTCACTCTCTATCCGCACAACGTTTATCTCACGATCAGTGTCATCCTTTGATCTTACGTCGATAGTAAACATCACCTACATTCGCACCAAAGCCACAGATGAGGACAAGCACATGAATGCCAGGAAAAAAACATATCCCGATTCGCAGCCACATTGGCACTTCAATGAAGATCCCCAACTATCGTCTTCTGCACAGTAGCTAAAACTGTCTTACATATAAGGAAAGATCACATTCTATTTCTCGGAAGCCTAAGTATGTGTACCTCTCCGGGAATGACATTGCTGGCACCAGGCCACGAATGAATCTCTCCAACTGTACACACAATTGCACCCGCATGATTCACAGCAGTAGCCATGGCAGTTGCACCACGGCTGCCGGCGACAGCTTTCTCCGGGTGCGTACAAATGTTCTCAATAGCAACAATGGATTGCGCAGCTGCAATCATGGGGTCTCTACGCATGGACATTGGAACGGTGCCGGCATGACCCTGTGATCCCCGTACTTTTACCTGAAGATGTTTAAGCGCAAAGCAGTTAGCGAGGGATTATAATTCAAGTTAAAATTCTAATGTATTACACATAGGCTCCTCTCTAAAGCTAATGAAAATCAATAACAAATGATTATCTGACAGTTACTTCTAAAACCCCCGGGACGTACCGCTAAACGAGTTTGGCCAGCAATGGCTTCGACAACTCCCAGAGGTAAACCTTGGGCCTCGAGCACAGGTCCTTGCTCGATGTGCAACTGCAACACATAAAAAAAAAGGTTCGACAACAGAGTATTATCAGGGCCATGTTATCTCAATCAAAGAGGCAGAATGGGTAATAAGAATGTCAGGCTACAAGTGACATGGATATCCCAGAGAAAGACATCGTCACCAATTCCACAGAAATCCACAGACAACATACACATGAGATTCATTCTAAGACTAGATGTCAAAGCAATAGATATCTAAAACATGTTATCAAAAATAAATCCATGGCATGCACACGATAAGGTACTCGAAGTCCGGAACGCACCTCAACATAACCCCACACGGACGATGGTTCATACTTCATAGATGAAACAGACTCCACTGTCCCTTCGTGCGATGCAGCTCTAAGTGCAGCTCCGATGGATATACCCCTAATACATCAGAAATAAGAAAACTCAGTACAATCTTCATCACCATGTGCAACACACATGCTTGTGCACCTCAATAAAGAAAACAGGAGGTCGGATTCATACAGAGGAGGAAATGAGCCGTTATTGTAACTCTTCAAGCACTGAACTTCCCCCAATGGGAAACATCTACTCGGATTTACATGATACGATTAGCAATTGCTACAGTAAAAGGTTGAGGTCACACCTTGCATCGAGGTTTTTCAGGTGCTTGGGCTGGAACGTTCCTGCAACAGCACTGCTGCCAAGAAAAGTGGTTTGAAAACGAATTCCCTCCTCGTCACTAAACGCAATGATCTGGAAAAGATCAGTTAAGGCCACTACCACAGGTCACTACATGTTTCCAAAAGCCACGGGCGTTGCACTCGAGACTCATCCAAAACATGAAGACGGAACCAACCTCTATGGGACGGGGAAACTGTTGCAACTTCCCCTCGATTTTCAGGGCTTTCACTGCCGCGATAGCTGTCACGATACCCAATGCGCCGTCATATCTTCCAGCGTCAATCACCGTGTCCTGTTCCACCCGCTCATGTACGATAAGAAAGAGTACACTTGACACATATCGTCCAACTACACAACAAAATTATAGTGGCACATAGTGCAGCACATGTACCAGAAGATCAGGAAAAGTTTCTGTATCAAAGCGAAACAATCTCTGAGGACAAAGGGGGGACTTCTGAAGCCACGAATCCCGCAAAGGTGCACATCATTAGCAGTAACGTACCAGATGAGAACCCAGAAGGAGAGCAGGTGCAGTGGCATTGGCTCCGTCTGAACGGCCATGGACATTACCGAGTTTGTCTTCCCATCTGAAAGAATAAAATCATGTTCACCATCACCCTTTTCGTCTTTGGCTACCTCATAGCTCTTAAATTACTGAAGAAGATGTATCATTCCCACAGCTGAAGACCACGAAAACAGACGAGGAAAGTTAAGGAGAGCGTACGTTCTAAGACCAGCGTCTTTCATCCACGTTATGAGAAGACGACCTGCTGCTACGGCTGCTGGGCTTAAGAAAGTTCTCTCTAGCACGTGTTTCGAGTCAGACACCTGCACACACAAGGCCAGTTTGAAATTCGCTTCTCTCGTTCCTAGTCTACAAGATACGAGCTGCAAGAAGTAGTAACTCTCAAGGGGGAATCACAGCGCAGAAAGATGAAGCAAGGACAGAAAGAGCCGAAAACGGTCCACGAGCTGAACAAGGAACACAACATCCATGTACTTAAGTTGGAAAGCAGACAATGCTGAGCAGTAAAACGACAACGAGGAGAGACTCACGTTCCCGAGCTCCTTTAGCCTGGCAGCGACTTCGTCTCGAAGGATGGACCTGTGGCGCATGCTGCTAAATCCAGGGAAGCCATATGCTACACAAAACAAAGATCCCTACGTCAGAACCACCGAGAAGCGACTGTGCAATTCAGGAAGGCCAGGAGCTGTGCAGAACAACGAAGAGCTGGTGGGTACAGCAACCAACCTGTTGCGAAAGGCTGAGGCGCTGCGTCCGCGAGAAACGCCGTGACAAGGCACGTCTGCAGTAATGTTGTTACAAGGATAAGAGCAACGTAGCCAGCGAAACCGCCCTTCTTCATTACCGGTTTGAATGTCCAATTCTCCGCTCCCTGAGCCCAACGTCCAGGACCCAGTGCTGGATCCTCTGAAATCCTCCTAGATCCTCCAAAACTTCCAGAGCCTGCGCTAGCTTTCCAAACAACCCACACAAACGATCTCACAACCCCACAGCAAAGTCGATCCCGTCGTCGTCGTCGTCAATTCGACACCTTGGAGCATGAACCCACAGCAGATACCCCTTCCAGACCTTGACAACGTCGCCAGTAAGTCTGCAGAGAGAGATGGTCGCCAAGAGGGGCAGATATAAGGAGAGCACAGGAGTGTGCGCGGCACATGCAGAGATACAGCGGGGGGCGATTCACGTGGAGCAGGCAAGCAGACGGCGGTGATGGCGTAGGGTGATGCAGTAACGTAGTGTAGCGCTCCTGGAGGCTGGCTGGCTGGCTGCTGGCAATCAATATCTCTCAGTCACTCACTCACGCTCGCACGCTCGCACGCGAGGGCAAGGCAGACAGGCAGCTCGATCGCGGAGAGCATGGCAAGCACACCACAGGCAGATCCCACCGCGGAGCTGCTGAGTGAATCTGGGTCTGCGAGGGCGGATCCTTTTATGAGGTTGGCATGCGCTTGGCTGCCCTGCCCTGGCTGTGCGGTGTGATTCCTGGCAACGCAGGACCACTACCATGAGAACGCCAACGTCGCTAAGCCAAGCTAAGCTACGCTGCGCTAAACTAACCTCGCTCCCAGGCTGCAAAAAGCGCCGACGCCTAGACTGACTGCTGGTCGTCCATGGCCCATCAGAATCTCGCGTTGTATGATCGTATGATAGCCCCCACTCGTATAGTACCCACTATACCCCCAATTAAATAATCAAACTTACCAGCACGCGTTCAACCCTTCCGAGAACCGGATTCAACCATTGCATCGATTCAACCCCGCGGCCTTCCTTGATTGATTATTACTCTCCCCCGCGCTGCACATGGCCTGCCTGAATGCCTGAATGCCTGAATGCCTGAATGCCTGAATGCCTGAATGCCTGAATGCCTGAATGCCTGAATGCCTGCCCTGTCTGGGCGAGGTGAGGTGCGAAACTTCACGGGTTTCACCCCCGCGTGCTCATTCCAAGTTACCATGCTCAACTTCTCCTCAGCTTGCAGGCCCCCACCCCTCCAACAGTCCTCCACCGTTCGCCCCTCTGCCATTCTGCACTGCAACTGGAACTGGCACTCCACTACGTCTCCATCCTTTGTCCAATTAGTGTGACTGCAAGTAATATCTGGTACTAGACACTCCCATGTATGTTCAAAGTAATCCACCTGGAGCGTGAAAAAAAGTAGCAGATGACTCTTTTTATCCTTTTTAATTCTTCATTCTTCATGTACTCTTGATGGGATAAAAATGAGTGACCCTTCTGGCCCCGGCTTGGTTCAGTGAGTGCTTTTGTTTCTTGTGTGTTCTCTCATTGGTAATAAAAGTACCATTTGTCCAAAAAATAAAATTTAAATGAGTGACTCGTCTTCAATGTTTTCCACAGGTGAGGAGTCATGTTTGATGAGGATTCTGGTGACATGGGAGAGCCTGGGATGGAAGTGCTGAATGATTGTGGCGCTGGTGGATGAAGGTGTGGGGGAAGTAAGTTGTGTGGAGCGTGGAGAAGCGTGTTTTGCGCCGCGGGTGGGGTCAATGATGGCGGCGCTGGGGGAGTTTGGGAGCCTGGGCAGTGGGCAGGCGAGGTGCTAAATGGGGCGCATGTGCAACTTTTATAAATTGGAGGTTGGGACTGCAGCTCTCTCGCTGGAACTTCGGCACTCCTTTACTGGAAGTGTGCCCTGTAGGCTGTCTGTCACCTTTGCATTGATAAGTTAAATTTGATGAACCACTCTGCCTGCCCAGCCCAGCCCAGCCCAGCCCAGCCCAGCCCAGCCCAGCCCAGCCCAGCCTCGAGAACCAAATTCCACTTCTGTCCTGTCGGCATTCTTCGCTGCCATTCTATATTTTAGGAGCTTGTCGTCATGGCCCATGGCCCATGGCCCATGGGTAGCCTTCCCCAACTCTAGAGGAAATTTGAAGCAGCAGGTGCTTGGTGGGCGTTACATCCCTCTGACATAACTAAGTTCACCTAGGGTGAAAATTGGCATGTGCCTTTGTAAGGCCGTCCCATTCCTTTTGGGAACACCTCACTAATGATGGGAATTTTAGGAGTTTGTTGAAGTTTTACAGGATAAATTATCCCCTAAACGGCTATAGTCCTAGAGGGGGCGTTTTTGGACTTTGGGTAGGTTCCTAAAAATTCAAATTTACTTGAAATTATTTGAAGATTTTTGTAGAAAAAGTTTTTTTCAAGAGGTTTATGGAGATATTTTTTAATTTATTTTTTAGATGAAGTGAGGAAAAGTTATGCTCCTCTAAGCATAAAGCGCCCTTCCAGAGGCAGGCTCTCAGCCACTATGAATGCAGCAATTTCTCCCAAAACTGCCCAAATCTGCCCAAATCTTCCTAAAGAAGAAACCTTGAATTTCCACCAAAAATCCAGGTTTTAGTGTTTTTCAAAAATAAAAATCTCTTTATATAGAAAAGGCACTAGAGTATGTTTCCACCGTTTGGATTTTAAATCAAAGAATCTTTCATATGCTATTTTTTATTTGTAAAAAAACGGCCTTTATATGTGAATTTCAGCATACCTCCTTGTGGAAATTGATGATTTTCTCAAGGTTCCACACCAGGAATGCTATCTTGTGAGCGGTGAGCAGTGAGCAGTGAGCAGTGAGCACTAAATTTATAAATTTTTGACTATTTATCTGAATATTTTGAGATGATTTTGCATGACATGGCATATATGGAACCTATGACCGTGGAAGGTGGTTAAGGGTTTTTTCCAAAGATAATGGCTTCTAAAATGATCAATGTAGAAATTTACACCCTATTCATATTTAAGTGAATTGTGATTTTTTTAACATATATCTTAGCAATTCCACGTCATTAAGAAGAAGGAAGAAAAAGAATAAAACTTATTAAATGAAAAAATAAAACCACCCCCTTGGCCTTCCTTCCGAAATAGTCAGGCAATTGATGAGAAACTGATCAGAAACTGATCAGAAATTGCAGGCTAAGAAAGCCCTTCCTTCATTGTACATTGACTCCCGGCCCCCCTCACGACCCCTTGCACCCCTCCCAACCCCTTGCCCCCTACCGACCCCCGCCCTCGACCCCATCCCTTGTTCATCCATTTTTCATCAAGTATCATCCAGTTTTTGGATGACTGTTTTTTAAGAACGAGAAATTATTAACCGCGAGTTGATAACTCCTAAAATAATTTGTATTTTTGAAAACCGACTTCGGATTTGGGTTTGTAGAGGGGGTATTTACGAAGTGGAGAAGGAAAAAAAAGTTGAGAAAAGTTTTGAGAAAATCACATTTTAATGTGGATGCCTTCAAACTTTAACCAAGGGAAATTCAACTTAAGAATGAATTCGTCCGAGCTCTATGATTAGTCATGCATGTAGTCAATGTTAAAATGTAGGGCCGCTAAAGAATTTAAATAGGAGTAAGGTAAAGCGAGGTTACGGCAAAATATAAAATCCAAAGCCAAACTTAATATCTGATATATAAGTAAGGAAAACATAGCACTGTAGAGTACCTATGCAATGATCAAGTAGACATATCGTCATCGCTACATGTACCAATCCAACCATGAGAAGAATCACTATCACTAGACAAAACCACTCTGGCAACTTCTGCCGCTATATTAAGATAAATCTCAGCGTCACAACAAATACTATGATTTTCTACCAGATGAAATACTTGGAGAAGGAGCAGCTACATAAGCTTGAGCCTGCATCCCAGCATAATGAGGAAGCTCAAGAGTTTTAATTGGACTCCTTATCTTGCTAAGATGGCGCGAGATAATAGATCCACCAATGTGATTGTTCATCCCTTTTCCCCACCGACTGCATATGAGGGACTAGAGAAACTATGGCAGCAGACGTGCTAGCCCCTGAAGAAGAAATGTCAAAATGAGACATCAACTTCTCTAGTCCTCTCTTTAAAACAAGTTTTGCCAACTCCCTATTCCTTGTTGCAACTTCCTTCTTGAGCTTGACCTCTTGCTCCTTCTCTTTCTTCTTGTCCTCCTTCTCCTTCATCCTTGCCTCAGCCTTAGCCTTCTTCTCTGACAGTTTTTTCCTAAATTGCCTCTTAGAAAGAGATGCATCATGACCAACCTCCTAGGCATCCTCCTCCAAATTCACCATATTCTCATCCACAAGCTGCTTCATTAAATTCTCACAACTTGAATTAAGAGCTATCTCCTCCCCGTAACAAATATCATTTTCCTTGACCTCATGGTACCAAGGACACTAAAGGAGGTAAGGAGCTCCAAATTTGCTTCTATAATAATTTGTAAATAGGCATTCATTGCTAAAGACATCCACCGACTTCTTGAAACGCTACGGAATATCCTTTTTGTCAATGACACCCTTGATAGGAAAGCCCTCAACAAGAGTTTTCCAAAAACATACAACAAGCCATATTTCCAAGAAAAAATAAAATCTCATCATTTTCCATGCAAGTTGTCAAAAAAAGTGTCAAAATCCCACCCACCTGAGGGTTGTCTCGGATCCGAGACAACCCCTTTGGTCCAATTTTTTACCCACCTCATATGCTCTACCATGAAAAATATTGCACAAAGACACCATTAGAAATTTCTCAACTATATTGATATTCTGACAATGCTGTTTTGAATTCTTCAAATTGGCACTACACATGGAGATTTTCTCCAAATCTTTAATGTAATACATCATTCGAAAGCCCTCAACAAGAGTTTTCCAAAAACATACAACAAGCCATATTTCCAAAAAAAAATAAAATCTCGTCATTTTCCATGCGAGTTGTCAAAAACAACGTCAAAATCCCACCCACCTGAGGGTTGTCTCGGATCCGAGACAACCCCTTTGGTCCAATTTTTTACCCACCTCATATGCTCTACCATGAAAAATATTGCACAAAGACACCATTAGAAATTTCTCAACTATGCTGATATTCTGACAATGCTGTTTTGAATTCTTCAAATTGGCACTACACATGGAGATTTTTTCCAAATCTTTGATGTAATACATCGTTGGAAAGCCCTCGACAAGAGCTTTCCAAAAACATACAACAAGCCATATTTCCAAAAAAAAATAAAATCTCGTCATTTTCCATGCGAGTTGTCAAAAAAAGTGAATGCAAGTGGCACCCCCAATCCATCCCTCGGATCCGAGGGGTGCTCCTAAGCTCAAACTTTCACTCGCTTTTTTGCTCCATGTGGGCTCAAGCTCAATGTTGGAGGCTCAAATTTATCTGCTTTTCAAAAAAAAGTGAAGGCAAGTGACACCCCCAATCCATCCCTCGGATCCGAGGGGTGCCTCGGCCTAGTATTTTTTTTTGCTTTTTTGAGTGCCTGGTTACGATTGTCACTCAGTGTTTGAAGTTTAAAAACAGAATATGTGTGAGATTTTCCCCTTGGATCCGAGGCAACCAAATCAAACCAGTTAACTTCAAATAGTAAGTGAGAATAGTAATACGCACTCAAAAAAGCAAAAAAAAATACTCGGCCGAGGCACCCCTCGGATCCGAGGGATGGATTGGGGGTGCTACTTGCATTCACTTTTTTTTGAAAAGCAGATAAATTTGAGGCTCCAACATTGAGCTTGAGCCCACATGGAACAAAAAAGCGAGTGGAAGTTAGAACTTAGGGGCACCCCTCGGATCCGAGGGATGGATTGGGGGTGTCACTTGCCTTCACTTTTTTTTGAAAAGCAGATAAATTTGAGCCTCCAACATTGAGCTTGAGCCCACATGGAGCAAAAAAGCGAGTGAAAGTTTGAGCTTAGGAGCACCCCTCGGATCCGAGGGATGGATTGGGGGTGCCACTTGCATTCACTTTTTTTGACAACTCGCATGGAAAATGACGAGATTTTATTTTTTTTTGGAAATATGGCTTGTTGTATGTTTTTGGAAAGCTCTTGTCGAGGGCTTTCCAACGATGTATTACATCAAAGATTTGGAAAAAATCTCCATGTGTAGTGCCAATTTGAAGAATTCAAAACAGCATTGTCAGAATATCAGCATAGTTGAGAAATTTCTAATGGTGTCTTTGTGCAATATTTTTCATGGTAGAGCATATGAGGTGGGTAAAAAATTGGACCAAAGGGGTTGTCTCGGATCCGAGACAACCCTCAGGTGGGTGGGATTTTGACGTTGTTTTTGACAACTCGCATGGAAAATGACGAGATTTTATTTTTTTTTGGAAATATGGCTTGTTGTATGTTTTTGGAAAACTCTTGTTGAGGGCTTTCGAATGATGTATTACATTAAAGATTTGGAGAAAATCTCCATGTGTAGTGCCAATTTGAAGAATTCAAAACAACATTGTCAGTATATCAGTATAGTTGAGATACCTTTTTGTTGAATAATTTTACAAAACTAGTACATTATGGATCCCTTTAAGGTGTGAAGTCCACATTTATCTTTTCTAACTTTCAAGAACTTTTATGTGTTTTAGTTGGATGCCTAATTTTACTTATCTCAAAATTCAATAAACATGTGATTGTTAAACCTCTTTTGGATTCCTATGTTACTTTGTTTGCTTTTAATGTATTCTTCATTGGAAATACACATACTTTTATGGATCTTTGAGATTCAAGAGTTCCATGAAGTAGTTTAATTTTGAGTTTTATTTGATAGACGCTACGGAAAATTACCATATCATTTGTATTGGGAAATAATACTTGTCACATGTTTTTGGAAATCTCTCTTCAAGCGTTTACTATCAAAATATCTTAATAAATATTTGAAGAAAATTTCATGTATAGTCTCTATACCATAGTCTAAATATCAGTACATTTTTTGGAATTTAAGAGATTTCATGCTTTATCATTTGGTTTTTTTTAAATTTTTGCGATGATACCATAGATCCTTGGAAAGATAGGACAATAAAAGTACTGCAAACACGTTTACAAGATTTTCTGATATCTCTAAAAGATGGATTACGAAGTGGATACTTTCATCGACTTAGTTTCAACAAGGTCATGCGTTTTTTAGAACTTACTACACTTGATAGATTCCTTTGAAAGTTTCTTTGGAACTAATTGCAATTGCTAAAGAAGTTTCTACTTTGTGACTCATATTTTCAGCTAACGGATTTAATTTAAATTTATGCTTAGTTTGTGTTTGAACTTACCTTCTATAAATAAAGATCATATCTACTAAGCCCCTACAATTATACAATATTCTTTAGTAAATCGTAAAAAATGTATATTTAAAAACAAAAATTGTAATTTTGATACCAAATGTAATTGATTGTTGGATCTACCTTTCAATGTTATATCTTTTTGAAATTTTATTTTCAATAGTGGATGTGAAAGAATACTCTCTTTGTGAATCCAAAAAGGCCTTGCGTAAGAGTTTTTTTTCCACCTTGTTTTGGTTTTTTATCCCATTCTTTTTTGTGATAAATTTAGCAATTTTTTTCCTTTTTTCCTTTTTTGGGATTTGTTAAAATTCTTCCAATTTTTTTTCCTTTTTTGGTTTCTTTTTAAAAAAAATCAAATTTATTAATTTTCCACGGTAATAGGTTTCAGTTATTATTTAATCATGTCTTCGAAGAAAGAGTTTTAAGATTATGGTTTTTGATAGAATTGAGTGAAAAGATTTAATTTTTGTAAAAATAATTCAAACTTTTTTTGGAAAAAAAATGAAATTTTGTGCTCACCGCTCACCGCTCACTGCTCACCGCTCACAAAATAGCGTCGCTGGGTTCCACACCTTGCATGGGCATGAGATTTTGTGGACATGTACCTAACTCACCTAGGAACAAGAATCCAAAGAAACACAATGTAAGTCTACTCAAAAAAATAGTTTTTTTGGACCCCAAAAGACTCATGTCCCCCTTTTGCAAGGTAAAAAAACTTTTCTTCAACTTCGAATGTTATGATCTCTCAAATGGTAAGGAATGAGAGTGTGAGATTTGATAGGCACGTAAACATAGAAGTTAGATACAAGATCTTAAGGTTGGAAATACCAAAATTGGTTCCAATTTTGCACTATCCGGATTGCTTTCAAAAGGAACTATTTGGAGGCAGTTTTGAGAAAAACACCCTTGGCGGTTGATGGGTTAATTTTGAATCAAAATATATGGATTGTTCACCATTCTATTTCAAATGTACAAATGTATACATGGTCTGTAGACGCACTCAGTATGCTCTAAAGGATATATTTGTGTTGGTTATTTCATTGACTAATAACCATTGAGATAGAAATGGATGGTATATTATAATATCTTTTAAGAACATAATGATAATCCAATGCATTACATCATTGAGATTACATGTTCACTATTTGGAATAACCTATACGTTGGTTGTTAGCTTGTATCAAATTTGAGCTTTCTAATTTGTAGAAATTTCACTTTTTATTTTTATTTTTAAAAGAAATAGAGGTTCATTCTTATTCCTTACAAGGAATTTATTTTTTCTTGCCGATAATTCACCTTCTACTGTCCAAAGTGCCTTAACTCACTGGTTGTAGGTTCCTCTACCTTATAGCAGCCGGCCTTGAACTATAATGTTATGTGATGGGAGAAACCAGGGATCAGTGTCACTGCAAGTTTCTGAGAAACTCTTTCACTCTCATGGAACCAAATTATTATGATAATTAAAGTATTTGTTGATTGCATGGTATAATTTTGATGTGAGGCCGTGCACAGCGATTCTTTTCAACCATGAGTAACTTAGTGAGAAGCAACAGATTTACAAGCCAGTTCGCCACAAATACAGGACACTGGAGTATCTTATTGTAGTTCAGAGTTGCATGGCAAACGTCCATGTGTTCATGGAAATTTCTACTGTGATGACATTAGGTTACAGCTGCTCTGTCCTAAACTAATTCTTTTCATGAAAATAAGTTCCTCGTGTCACAATTGGAGAAATGCAGCTGCTGAATGCTCTCCGAGTGGACTATGGTGGACCTTGATAAGAATTTAAAATAATTGTTACAGCAAGTTCTGTATGACTTTTCCTGAAGTTCCAATGGGACAACAAAAGCTCTACCACACATTAAAATAAACATGCAGAATTGATGCATTTTCCTAGCAAGAGATGACTCTCATAAATAACTTGTTGATACATTATTAAACTAGATTTCTTGACTGCTCCAATAATAATGGTCATTTCTTGCCCAAGTTTGCAGTTGTTGGTTTTGATCATGCAGCGCACATTGCTCATTAGCTGGGAAAGGAAGAAGACCAACTACCCAGATTGGGAATACAACCCACACAAATTCCCATCTAAATTTGTGTTTTCAATTTTCTCTTGAAATTCCTTTATTTTCTAAAAGCACCCCAATAGGCAGATGGGCGCCCGTCAAAGGTCATTTGACATGCCCTAACACATCGTGGCATGATGCCATGGGGAGATGCCAAGCAACCTCATCAACAAATTGTCTCCAAAGCAGTCCTAATACCCCCTCCCTCCATTTGTGGTGGTCTAGGTGCGGCATCAACATAGGCAAGGTTATTTTCCGCTTTTGACAATCAGACTAAGAGCATCACCATCACTTGCGTGCCCTGGACAAGACCGCAAGTGGTCGGTTGGCGAGGCCGTGACAGGGCATGGCTCCCTTGCATCGCTAATGATCCATCAACACGTTGCCCGCACGCCATGTGGGAATTATATATGAACCCACGCTCGTCTCCCCTTGACTCTACTCTGCTCTCTCTCCCCCCATGCAAGCGTAATTTGTGTGCAATAGTGGTATGCAAAGGGTGAGTAGACCGAATTTAGGTGCTACAGTGGTATACATAGGCATTAGAAAGGAGGGTCGCTTTGCGTGCCGTATGAAGTATATGGAGCCCCGCACCTCGCGGACACTGGAAAGAGCTGTTGGTGGGCAGCTCATATCTGCTACAATAATCCGGCCGATGGTTTACAGCGCATGTCAGCCATCTCGTGGCGATGCTCTAAGTTTACGCATTGTACTTCTCCAAAACCTCTTTTCTTCATAATAAAGTTTTGTTTTAGCATAATGAAGAGCTTGTGGTGTAGAACTTGGACGCATGGAGGCTTAGATGGAAAGCATGAGAAGAACCTTACTTTATAATTAGGATTTGAGAAAAGTAAATTTGATAATGAATTGTTTTAGCAAACGGTTCTTGTAAACTTAAGGATAAGTTTTCCTTGAGATCTAAAGTGCAATGAAGTAGAGTTGGTTGAGAGTTTTTATTTTAGATTGTGATACTTGACATAACCTTTTGTATAAAGATCATTGCTTTGATACTTATGTAAATGGCTTGGTGAAATTCTAGAGAAAGTTAGAATGCGCAGAAAACTCTTCCTGATCATTGTGAATTATATGTACTAGTTTGTGATGTATATGTACTGAGCACTGATGGTGTATAGTATAGAGTAATTGATGGCCTTAAGCATTAATTAATTAATGACCCTTGTGAAGGATGCCATATGGACTCCATATGGGAATGCCGTGTGGCACTTATGAATTAGTGTGAGTTGATAAATTAGTGTAGATTGGTGAATTAGCATGCCAAACCAATACCCTTTCAATTTTCTCTACCCACAACTCCCACTCTATATACTTCCTTACCTCCTCTCCATTCTCAAATAATATAGAACAAATCCTCAATTCCATACCATACATACTACACCATCACCATTCTATACCATCACCATCCCATCACCATACCATCACCATATCATACGCTTGATCCTTCACCTCATTAATTAATTAATGTTGGGTGGTAGGCACATTTCAGTGCATAATGAATTTAGAGGTCAATTTTGATATGTGCTTTTCACTAAGGCCTAATGCATTGGACCGCATAAATTTATCTATGTTACAAAAGTACATTGCCACCATCTTTGTTCTTGCATACAATATGGCTACACATGCTATTAATGAATATTGCATATTGATAGGACTCCACCACACTAGAATGCATGAAAAGGTTTGTCTTTATTATTGGATGTTGATTTGAGTCCATGTATTTAAGGCAATCCGCAAAAGAGGTTTTAGAACGGCAAAGGATTATCAAAAAATTAGAGGAGTTTTTGAGATGTTTAAAATTCTTCATTATATGCATTGATCCTGAAAAAATAGCCTCATGGCATAACATGCCTAACTCCACGACAAAAACAAAAACCGCAATATCGTCCTTAAACCCTAATTAGCAATGACCATTTGTCACCAAAAACACTCCAAAATCTATCAATTAGAAGCAAGAGTGAACAAACCAAAACTAAAATTGCTATTCCATCTCTAATAGTAGGATGAGGCTTAAGACTTCTAAAAGATCATGCACAAAAAACTTCAATAAATTTGACCGTGTGGATAGAATATTATAGACTCTGCAGTAAAAGACATTGTTATTTTTATGTTTATCAAAACATGACCACCTGACTTAGACTTCTCTTTGAATAAAAAATTTCCACCATACATGTTGGAGGGTTTTTACTAAAATAATGTACATGATGTTAGTTACTTGTGCACCAAATTTTAGACTTTACAAATAAGCGTAGCATTGTGAAAAACATTGTATAAGGAACAGGGGTTCATGTTATTATTAATACTCATTCTACTTTTTTGATAAACTATTTGTTGTTAGAATAAAAATCCATGTAGTCAAATCAAGGTCTATGTCTATTCTTGAAGTAAAAAGACAAAGAAAAAAAAAAAAAGAACAATATTCCTATCTTTTATGTGATAAAGAATTTTTTTCTTTCATGCTTGACCGAAAAAAAATGATAAAAATTTGGCTTCTTATAGAATGAAATCTTTGACAATAAAAGATTTTGTTTGATAATCTCAAAATCAATCATGTTAGTTACTTGCATTAAAAATCCCAAAGGTAGTTGAAGGGTGTGTCAAAATTTTGCAGCTGCCCAACAAGAAGGAAAAGCTGCATTGGGCACCATTAATGTTTTTTCTAGTGTTTAGTTCAAAATAAATATATATATATATATATATATATATATATATATATATATATATATATATATATATATATTCCCCCATAGCTTTTGAAATTTTCTATCCCTACAAAAAATAATAATTAGAATCATTATTCAAAATTGACATCATATGAACCTACCCAAAATTTCAAAAAGCCCATTCTAGAACATTAACCGTTTAGGGGCTAAGGCCATAAACTACTCACCATTCCTTTTCAATATGTCGCTGAGGAAGTTAAGAAATTAGTACTAACCCCTAAAGTTTTTGGCCATAAAATCCCAAATTCTACCTCAATACTGGCATGTTTTAATTCAAGGTAGAATTATGCAAATTCAAACAAAATCTAAAGAATCAAACCATAGGATCTAGTACCTAACTTGTACATGTATGTGTACACAAAATTTTAGATTGTAACTCCTCACGGTTTGGAAGATCGTAAGGTTTGAACTTGAGAGAAAAGATTTTTTTGGTATTGCCCGGCAAGGACAGCCACCCTTTGGTGAGTGAAATAGCCAATTTTTTGAGATTGTGTGGTTGGAGGCTCTTCAGTTTTGGATTCTAAAGTGAGTTGGGAGTATGCTCAAAAAAATTGAAGACAATACAGTACACAAAAGCATTGGAAAACCACATTCCAAATGACGGGAGTCAAATGAAATGCATAAACACTGGCTCTTTTTCCACACTACAAATGCCTAAGAAGATCATCTATTTTTTGAAATCCGAATGGTGTATACATGCATTTATATGGAAAAGAAATTGTAGAAGAAAGAAATCCAAAAAATAAATAAATCCACAATTTTACAGCATATATTGTGCTTTAGGAGGAGAAAATGGTGAAGGTAAAATGGGTGACAAAGGTGACCCAATCACTATTTGATCTATCGGAAAGTTTTTATTAAATTTGGAACTTTGACTGAATATATCTTAAGATCCGTACGGTCAAAATTTACAGATCTAGATAGGTTTTCTAATTGGATGGCTTTGAACAAGATCCTACGGTTGGATTTTTCAAAATCAAGTTTTAAGAAAAATTGTGAGACAATTGCAGAAAGGATCATTTGGAAGTCACTGTAAATTGTCACAGATTTGGTACACCACTCCCATCGGCCACAACCCTACCTGAGCTGCCTTGAATTGAATTTTGATTTTTAAACACGAATTATTTCTTAATTACATGCCCGATGAAAATAAAATTTGGTCTTGTTAGAAAGATATGACAATTTCCCATGTTGTGCCAAAGTTACAGCCACACTCGATAAAATTTGATTCATAGGGAGTCTGACCGAAGCCTAAATCATACCAAAATTGTTGAGTTGATGCTTTAGGAGTCAAGGTAAATGGGCATTTTATCCTCGATACTATTTTTGGCTTGTGCTATATATCCACTATGGGCGTGTTTTATGGAACCAATATAGGTACATTGGCTGTGACCCAGGCGATTTCATATTAAAAATATCAAAAGTTATTGAAATCCAGTATTTGAAATCACCCACTACTCTGACCAAAATAGATAAAATACAAGAAGATGATTGACAACATCTATGTCTTATAGACTTAGGCTTAGTGGTGGAACAAAAAAACATTTTAGTCACGCCTTTTTTTTGTTACACTAACCTTTTTGACAAAAACCTATGATCACACTCTTAATTATTTCAATGGTAGTCTAAAAAACAACTAGAATCACGACCTTCACTATTTAACCGCTAAAGTTGAAAGGCCTCAAATTACCAAAAACCCTCAAAACTAGACCTTTTCAATAAAAGTTATAAGTTTTTAAGTTTTGATGTATTTTAGGGATAAATAACCATAGGATCTAGTACCTTACTAGTACACGTACATGTACCATAAATCTTAGATTCAAACACCTTATCGTTTGTGAGATCATAACGTTCTAAGTTGAAAAAAAAGTTTTTGCCCTTATGTTAAAAAATGTTTCTAATGTTGAATAATGGGTTTCAAGTGTCTCATGAGCCAAAAAAAACCAATTTCAAAAGAAAATTTGATGTGAGCTCTTCAAAATCGTGTTCCTAGGTGGCTTAGGAATATGTCCATGCACTTCTATCCATCATACGACTTATAAAACCTAAAGAAATGCTTCATTTTTCACATGGAGGTATGATGAAATTCAAATAGAAAGGCTGGTCTATGATAGTAAAAAAGGTATATGGAGAAATATTGGATTGGAAATCCGAGCGGTAAGATCATGCCTTCAAATTGTATTTACGTGTACAAAAACAAAGCTTAAAAAAAATAAAAAAATAAAAAAATAAAAAAAAAAAAAAAAAAAAAAAAATAAAATAAAAAAAAAACCTCAATTTTTGGTGAACATTTGAAATTTTTGTGATCTAATCAATTTTGGGCAGATTTTGAGTATATACTACAGTTTTGGGAAGATTCCAGAATGCCCTAATAGTGTTTTCAAACTTTGAGTGATGATATCTCCTAATGTATGAGGAATTTTGAAGCATGAATGAAATTTTGAAGCATGAATGGTCTTGTTAGAAAGACATGATAATTGTCTATATTGTGCCAAAATTACAGCTTCATTGTATAAAAATTGACTTATGGGGAGCCTAACTAAACCCTAAATTATACCATTTTTGTTGAGTTGATGCTTTAGGGGTTGAATCTGTAGTATGCGAGGCCATCACCGCTCAATACCGAGGTTACCTCAATTTTTTCATTTTCTGAGGTCAGAAGAACTTGACTACCCTGTGATTCGGAGAGGGCTCCAAGAATAATGGAGAGCTCTAACAGATTAGGGTTAGAAATGGTGAAGAGTGTGTCCCCGCTTTATATACTCCGACTCCCGGTTTAATATTTCTATGCAATTCAGATGCCATTGGGAGTGGCAGCCCCTTGCGTTGACCTTAGATGTGAATCCTGTTAACAGAGTCCTATTCCAGATGCTCATGTGAAGCTTCCCCAACAGTTCACCCAAACTACACACAGTAGTTCTAAAACTCAGTTACCTTTTCATATACATGACCAATAGAATGAAAGAATGTGCTTGACACTACTGTATGACTGTATGCCATATCAGGGTCCTGTTTCAACGTCAGTACAGAATTTGCTGCAACAGTCATACCTGTGAGTCAAGTCTAGTAGTTCTGCCCGAAAGAAAGTTTTCACATAGAAAACGCCTCTAAAAGTATGTCTTGCTATTGAGGATGCAAATGTGATAAAAATCTGTCTGTGAGACCTGAAGAACATGTGCACAGAAGCATTTCCCAAACCAAGTCAAATTAATCAGACACAGACTGCTCTGCAGTTTAGACTTGGCTGTGCTTGACACAAGGAGGTCAACAGGATGGCCAACACTTGTTCTAGGATTCAACCACACAACATATGTACTGCTACAAAATTTTCTCATGAAGCTTCTGCCCTGATGAACTTCATGCAAAGTTTCCATTAATTTGGCAATACAAATATCTTCGAATCTAAAAGGTAAGGTTGGGAGAATCCATTTGGTAAGTTGTGGGAATCTGGACAGAAGCACTGTTTTGGGTGCATTCCAGCAGCTTTGGAACCAATGAGAAAGTGCAAAAGGATACAGCAGGGCCCACATCGGAACCACTGTTCTGTCCCCATTTCTGAGTTTCCAGTGGGCTAGGCATCAACTAATGGCAGGGTACTCTAGACTCACAGCTCTACACCCTACTAAGTTGTATGAATCATAAGTTTGTATATGATTCAACATGACACAGCCACACAGTATAGCTGCAATTGTACACCATTGCTGGCTTCATGGGTCCATTCGAGGAACTAACTTAGAAGTTACAACCCGGTGAAGTTATGAACATGGTGGTCACAAGGTACCCATGAATACAAACTCAGTTTAAAATATGATGTTGTCTGAAGTGTTAGCCCATGTCAGCAGTAAACATGCTGTAAATACATTTCAGTACTGTATCTGCTACGGCAGGAAACAGTAGGTTCAGGATTACACAGGGTTGAATATCTTTCTTGGGGCAATGGAAATTGACCTAGTTCAACTTTTTGATGGAGTTGCAACCTACTGTACATGGCATGTCCTTGGATATTCCTCTGTAAAAGAAAATTCACGATTTCCGCATTTGCATAGTAACATGTCTAAAGGACCCCAAAAACATATCCTAGACAAGGTTGATGTGGTCTGCCTAAAAATACTTTAGTGCTTGATTCTTTTAACTGTGGATGCAGGGGAAAGTTCAAAGGGGGAAGTAAATTTGGGACAATGTTCAAGAATAAAGGAAGAATACTGAAAATAAAAACCAAATACAATTGTAACTACAGGTACTCCAGTTTTCATTCAAAACTGATACTACAAGAGGCAAAAGCTGCTGGAATGTTTGGATATCCCAGGAGACAAGACTCCAGATTTTCTGTCTGGTCGGTTTTCATTCCTGGTGCTACATTCATCATCAATGGCCCCAAAAGGCTTTTGGAGCATACCACTGAGTGTATGCACAGTGAAGGATCTTCGTATTGAGGGATCCTTGAATATGAGTTTTATTGGCTATAATCTGTGGGTCCATGCGGCATGGAGCAAAAACCAATTGGCCATGAAAATTGACTGAATGGATGATTTAGGGCCGGTTTACACTACGGTGGAGAAGGCCTCCGGTCGGTCAAGAATGCTTGGCCAAGACATGGTTATATGAGGCAAATGGTGGATGTGCCGGAGAAGAATTAAAGGTAATAAAATATTTCAAAAGGAGTCTTGACCGGTTGTAGTCTAAACACCTACTCGAGAAGCTTAATGGACAAGTCCACCGGAGAAGTGTACCGGTGAAGAGAAACTCACCAAATTGTGAAGTTTTTTTTTGATAAAAAACCACAATTCTCTACATTCACATTGTAACAAAAGATTTAAACAAGAATTGTTTTCATAAAAAATGAATATGCATATGTATGACAATTTGACTAAACTTCAAAATTATTTTGTTATCAAATTATGCGGAAGAATAATATTTTTTTTGGTTGATTTTCACTTTTCATAATTGAAAAATATCTCATGCTAATATAATATTCAGTTTTAGTCAAAAAAATTATTAAAATTACCAAATGGCCAATTGTCAACTTTGGCCCATATATCAACACCTAATCAATAACAAAAATACCATTGGTACCCTACATGCTCATGTCTTAAAAAACATGATAAAAAGCCCAAAAAATAAACTCTAAGCCTTCAAAATGGCTTTGAAAAAAAAATTACAGCATGTAGAGCTAGAGTAAGAAGTGTATATATATAATTTTGAGAAGAAAAGGATACAAGTAAAAGGTGGAGGTGGACCACAAGCCGAGGAGGCGTAATTTGGCAATCACGAGGTGCATGGTTCAAATCTTGATGGTGGATTCTACGGCTTAGATTTGTTTTTGAAAAATGATTTTTTATTAACTTGGGCTTCTCCGGAGGTGGAGTTTCTTCTCCGGCCTCTTGAGGCCGGACAAGAAACTCCTCCCCCGGAGAAGCCCGAGTCCAAAAAGTGCTGCCATGTAGGTGGCCATGTCATTTTATCATCCATGAGAAAACTTCACCACCATTCTTGTCTTCACCTAGTGTAAACACCTTACGGTGAAGAGTTGCATTTCCGGCCAATCACATTTCACAAATGCCCTTTTTTTCATGACCAGTGGACTTCTCCACCGTAGTGTAAACCGGCCCTTAGGTGTTCATCTTTGTCATTTGAAATTTCAGTTCCCAGTCACTTGTAGCCTTCTAAGGTAGGAACAGAAATAAGTGGGAAGGATCAATTGCTAAGCTTAGGAGCACGAATAACTCGGAGTAGTGTGAGACAACAAGGTTTTGGTAGCCTCTTCATATCTGTGCTGATTAGCTTTTCAAAGGTTGCAATACAATTTTTTCTTCACTCTTAACACCATAAGCTTTCATTTCATGTGGTCGAAATCACATTAAAAATAGAATCTCAAATTATTTTGGTATGTTAGCTGAAGATCCTAAATTAAATGTGAGAATTGGGGGTATTTCGACAACTACGTGAATTGGGTTATGATGACTTATAAAGTATAATTTTGTTGATAATTTTGGTGATTTGACTGTAGAGATTAAATATACAAAAAAATTGCATGCCTCATGACAACTATCTTCATCGAAAAATATTTTTTCCAACCATAGCTCCACCAGAAACAACTTTGACAACATATGTAGCCTGTTTGAAGGTACTCTATCTAAGGAATAACTTGTTCAAAGAATTTGTTCAGCTTCACTCAATTCAAGGTGACTGCAGCAGATATTCTTATGTGCCAAGCTCTAGGACATGTCCAAAAGCCTAGTGGATGCTGATTGAAGCCATTGCATTTGATCCTGCTTGACCATTTCAAGCTCTGTATAAAGTCTTAAATACTGTTCTGATTTTGTTAAGACACCTACAAATTGCAACATGCTTTACTTCATTTGTAAGAGAAAACATGTGTGAGAGTGAATTATTTGCCCAGATTCTAACATGTCCAGAAAACCACATATCCTCACAAAGAAGTTGGTCTTTATTCAAAGATTGTGCCACCATGATGAAGAAGTGAATCACATGCTTGTAGACTTTAATTTGTAATGATTCGAACACTAACTTACTGCCTTACTGAAGTGTTGTTGGATATGGCAGTGGTCAATCTCAAACTCTGCTTGAATTTTAGTTTGGGTTCTTACGTCAACTGAAACGTTAAATGCACATTTCTGCAACAGACCTTTAGAGGTGTTTGTAAGTTAGCAGGAGCAACACAAATTTATTTATTTTTTTGACGCAAATGGAATCCATTGCAAAGGTAGATTACAACCACGGGGGGTCCCGGGCAAAGTTACCAAAAGATAAGGGGGTTAGCACAAGGCATGGGGTGCCAGATAACCGACAAACCATTTCTAACACAGAAAATATTCCTAACAGTCCAGACTGCGTCGAAACCATCGAGAGCAACACAAATTTATTCAGGAATGGAAGAGATTCACTTCCTCCAGACTACAGTGGCTGGCTGCTAACTTCGTACTTGGTACTTGCATGGACCAGGTACCGCAGAAGGCTAGCAGCAACACACACCGCTCCTTTTGCCAATGCTCCCTCATCATTGAACTATATAGGTGGAGGTATGAAAGGGTCCAACCTGACTAGTCTTTTTATTATCATTACTAATTATTTCAACGCTCTTCCCACTGCCCAAAAAACTAATTTAACATCATTTCTACAGTGCTGGTGCTTTTTTTGATTTCCACCCCCTTGAGACTCTAGGTACATACTGCAATTGTGGTGCAATTGGTCCTTCAGAATTTCCCTTTCTTTTCAGATCACGTTCACTGTTGCCTTCACTGTTACAACTCAACTTTCCTAAGTGATGTTCTTCAAATTCATAACCACAAACATCCAACCCAGGTGATGATGTTCTACAAAGCTGTGTTTAGGCTACAGCAGTTATCATAACCTTCCAGGGAGTATTAAAATACTAACTGCAGTGTGTGTCAAAGCATGCATGCACGAATTAAAATTCTGGTCAAGAAACTTACAGATCTTGTGGGGGCTAAATAAATTTTTAGAGCACCCAAATTCCAACAGGTTGACAGGTTTGATGATTACATTCTACTCTGTCTGCTAAGAGGTAGGCTTAAATAATAAGAGCTATCACTAGGATGACCGTGAAGAACCAGCCATGAGAATGATTCACAATCACTCTCCCAGGAACACACAAGCAACAAGTTGCAACAAGTTAAACTATAATCCACCAAGCTAACTCCCTGAAAACCAGAGCCCACCCTACATCCTCCATAGATGTACGTATCATGGACAAGTATGACACAATTCATAAACATTTTCTAGTTCCACCACGAGGTGAAAACACAAAACCCTTCAGTGCACTTATAATCCCGTAACCATTCTATTTCATGTAGCAGTCTATGCTACATCCTGCACAAATGTTAGCTACTTTCACTATGGTAGAACAACCAAAAATGGCGCAAGTTTCAGCCTGGTGAATCTACTTCGAAATTAACCCCTAAAGGTCCAAGGTGTTTTGGCACTTCCGAAACCGAAAACTGCAGATTTTGACCACCTTATGGAAATTGATGCATGTTTCCAACAAAATCTGCTTTTTTGGTATATCCAACCGTAAGATCTTCAACCTAACTACTTGCACTAACACCATCTCAAATTTCAACCGTTGGATCTTGACCATTTGTGAGATTATAACGTTCAAAGTTTACTATTCTTTTTCTTTTTTTGGCTTTGCCGAAATGTCATAGTCTAAATGGTACCAAGGGAGACTTGATGATCGTTATCCCAAACATTTTGCTCATATTTTTTTCCATGTAGGTAACTAAGTTGGGCACCTCCATGAAAAAATTTGGAGACTCATTTTGATTTTTTCGCCTTCATGCAAATTATTTTCCAGAAGGAGGTACAAAACCCAAAATAACGTTAAAGATTTTTGGTTTGCGAAAAAAGTGAACGGTGAAAAGTTACATCTATGAGTTTGTGAATTTTAGAAAGAAAAAATAGAATGAAAAATTCCTAAATCTCAAAATTTTACAATTTTTGAAAGGATAAAATGGAAAATTACAAAAATCTTTGAAGCTTGTTCATGTAATTTTTGAAGGCTGCCCTTGTAAAATTTGTGACCTTTTTGACTTGGGTCACTTTGGATTTTGAGTAGTGATTTGGTTATAAGCATCTTTCTGATTTTTATGTTATCTAAAAACCTATTTTTAAACTGCCCTATTTCAAATTGAAACCTAAAATTTCTAAATGAAGGTTCTAAAATTGGAATTTGACTTTGAAAATTTTACAACATACACAATGCAGTAGGAGGAGTATCCAGTAAAAATTGTAGGCAAAAATATTACTTTTAACCTCTTCATCTAGGCTGCCCGAAATAGCAAAAAGCAGTTTTCGCTTTCCTAGTCCTTTAGGGGTTAACACTGCAAATAATTTTCATGCATGGGGAAACTAATTAAAAAGTTGGAGCAAGTGGAATCATCATTTTTGGATTCTTCTACAATTAGTTATGAATTTTTGAAGATGGATTTATTGGTGTTTCTAAAATAGTGCCCTAAAATGGCACCCTATAATGTTTTCCAACAGTACATGGTACTATTGGGTGGGAAGCTATTATGTACCTCTGAGGGAAGATGACTAGAGCTCCATTTTCGGCACTGCACCATTTTTGGTCGTTCTACCATACTTGGTAACTCTATGATACCCCGCAACATTGTTATGATATCCAGGTGATAAATTATGAAAAACATATCACAAAGATGTTATGTTTGTTTGACGCATTATTTTGGTAACAAAATTGAGCCACTTGAATGGTACCGGTAGTGAGGTATGCTGCTTTGGTGAACGGCGAGCTGTCTGGGAAACCACATTCAGCCAGTAAGTAATTGGTGGAATGGATTGCTGAATGCGGAGAGAGGACAGGGGAGGACTCCTTTGAGAAAGGGGCCCCAGTGGCGCAAAAGGCTTTGGGAGCAACAGGCAGCGGGTAGGACAGCACCGGCCATTCACGACAGGTGGATGAAACGCATGATGAGCCTGGTTTATCATCCGGGTGAAGGGCCGCGGTTGGTAACGGCGGCGACCAGAAGACGTTTCACCCGCTTGGCTGGCGCTCTCCAGGGCCTGGATGAAAAACCGGTGGGGCCGGTGGTGGCAGCCTGGTCACCACCCATTGCCAGGCTCCCTGGCTCCCAGGCTCGCCATTTTCTCTAATTTCGAAACATATATCAAAGCAGAAATGGGGTCATTGGGTATCATTTTGAAACTGCCATGGTGGCTATTTAATCCCAGCTGGTTGAAGTTAGAAACTGCTTTATTATTGTTTTTCCTCCCTACTGGGTAAAACTTGTGGTCATGATTGACATGGGAAGTGTTCAAGATGCTCAATTGAAACTCAGTGAGTGAGTGAGTGTGCATGAGGCGGCAGATATTTCTATTGCCCTCCATTCCATTCCAGTTTCATGTCTCATGTCCTTATTAATTATTGTGTAAATATCTCACACTTGTCATTTTACCTTCTCCTGGGAGCACTGTGAATTAAAGGAATGGAGGAATAGGGAGCGTGTGGAGGACAGGAAATAATTTACAATGTGGTCATGATATAATTCGTTTCGTCCGGCCTGAAAAATTGCACACTTTGTGACTATATTTGCTACCTCTTAACCTTGAGTTTCTACCACTTCTCAAGAGATCTTGGTTTGGGAGATGTCCTTGGGACCACTTCCATAGGTAATTGCAGTGCAGTCATAAGTTGAAGTCACTAGCAGATGAGGGATGTTTCAAGGTTTGTGGTGCCAAGTCAGTCCCCCCCTTCAAAAACTTCACTCACCACACAACCGACACAGTTAGACCCCCCCTCTCACATCCCCTCCACCACCCCCATCCCACTCATCCACCTCAGTTACACACCCTTCCCTCTACTGATAGCACATCA
Organism: Ceratodon purpureus; assembly: GCA_014871385.1. Classification (NCBI taxonomy): domain Eukaryota; kingdom Viridiplantae; phylum Streptophyta; class Bryopsida; order Pseudoditrichales; family Ditrichaceae; genus Ceratodon; species Ceratodon purpureus. The sequence continues at coordinate 1,189,740 of CM026421.1, read as the reverse complement.
CCCTTACTGCACAATCACCCCCCCACTCCCTTACTCCCCAGAACCTCTCAACTACATTCCATCCCCATCCCATCATCTGTACACTCAACCCTCCCTCCACAACTCGATCCCCTCTCCCACCCCTACCCCTGGACCCCTACCGACTACCCCTCCACACCCCAAACAAACACACTTAGCATTTCCCCAACCAATAGGACACATATCCCCCCCACAATACATCCCACACCCCAGTCAGAAAACACCCAGCCCCTGCAACCCGGTCCAACACGCTACACACACACCCTTCTACCCCCTCAGTTTCATTTCTGCAAAAATTCTTTGTTTATATTTCATGCTAAATCAATCATAGTTACATTTCAACTCTACTCCACAGTACCGCAACCACTAACTTTGCTCTGTCTCTACAGCTCTACCACGCCGTCTATATGCTCACACCGAACAAGCGCACATGGACACAGCCTCAGCACCCCACGCCTTTTGAAGAACCGCCCCCACTCGCCACTGCGTTGTAGCCACAGCCACAGTTTCCGCACCAATCTTCCTGCCACACCACATAAACCAGTAAGCCATATCTCCTCTTTCCCAACCTATCACCCCCCTCACTCCCTCGGCATAGATCCTCTCTCAACACACAGACTCCTACACCATATCCCTCTTTTACCTACTTCTATCATACTCCAAGTCACAAATCACCTCTTTGTCTTTGAACCGTACCTCAACACCTACACTATGACCAAAGCCGTAGTCAAGATCGTCTGCAAAGCCCCTGCTGGGCAAGTTGAGCCTGGATTCAGCGGTGCTGCCTCCACGCAATCTGCCCAAGTTGCCACCCGTACCCTCAAACGCATTAGCAATAAGAGAGTCAGTAGATCTGCTTCTGAAAAGCAAGCCATAGTCAAACCCACCAAAGCCAATACCCGCAAGAAAGCCAAATCCCAAACCGAAGAACTAGACTCCCCAGAACACAGCACAGCCAAAGCAAACCTCAAAGCCAAAATAGAAACCTATCTAGAGAGACTTCCCCCTGACGAAATCATGAGCGACTCTGACACAGACGCTAATACCTTTGCGGACTCAGTCCTCTTAGGCATGCCTCTTGATCTGGAAAAGCCAGATAACACTCCGTTGGAATTAGACTCCCCTCTAGCTCTGGCTCAGCAGACCCCAGCCCCGGTAGGTGATCTCTCTCCTGAGCACTCCGAGCTCCGCCCCTGCCAACCTCCCCTCTCAAACCCAACAGCCAGTCTCCAAAACCTGCGTGCATCAGTACCCCACCTTACATTTACAGAGGATATGTGGCTAAGCTATGCCACGCATGAGGCAAACGCAACCAGCCTAGCGAGCCCACCCATTTCTGAAAACCGTACTCTAGCACAGCTGAATGCCTTAGGAGTCTCTAGGACAGAGGCCATCGAGCTCCACAATTGTGACAAAGCCTACCCCCATGTCCCGCAGATCCTCTTTCCCAGCACCCGATCCGACACTGCCGATGGACAATTCCTACACCAAACCCAAATCCCCAAGCACTACCCAGTAAACCCCATCACTGGCCTCTCTAAAGGCCACCAGCTTCTCCTCAGATTCGAGACAGGCTACCAACACCTATCCAAACCCGAGATAATCAGCCTAGCCACCCAACGTTTTGACGCCATGAAGATTAGACTCGGAACCAGATACAGAGAACCAATTATCGCCTTTGTTCACCCCAAGACCCACATGTGGCTTGGATTCCTCAAAGTAGATTTGCTCAACCCAGAAATAGACGCAATTTCCATACTCCAAGGCAAACGCCCCTTTGTCCTCCCTTTGCTGATATACAATGTTCAGACCAACGTGATTGGTAAAGCCGAGAAGGCTTACGACCTCATAGCCTCAGAAAACAGACTGTATATCACAGCCCCCTCCCTCTCAGGCCGCACAGCCAACCAAGTCTTTAGCGACCTTACCCGCCAAGGATACCTTGATGGCTATGAGCTAGAAATAAGCCAAGTTATCAAGCATAGCACAAACCAGAAATATGCCTTTATTACAACAGGGTCAATAATCTCCAGGGAGACTCTGCTTACAAGGTCGTTCACACTCAACAATGAGAAGCTCACGGTCTGTCTACCTCTCTCACACTCAGAAGGTGAGAGAATCCCTGCAACCGACATCAAACTTAGCACTACCATACAAGTTACAAACATCTCTATAGATGAGGCCCAACCCAGAGTCAAAACAGCACTCAGAGCCCTCATAGGTGCCGCTAACATCATTGACATCTCTTTTGGTGCTGCAAAGGACGACGCGAGTCTGAGGCATGACGGCATCGCCTATATACAGCTATCCAACGCTACTGTCTACAACAACTGGAGCAAGGCTCAACCTAAGCAGCTGCTAGGACATCTGACCTACTTCAAACCACATCGGAAGAGCACCAACGGCCCCGAAAAATCCGCAGCAGTCGCAGCCATCCCAGAAACCAACACCAACCAAGCCATGGCTGAAACAGTGGAAATGCTCAACAACGTCAAATCCCAAGCACTCAAAACTTTGGACATCACCCAATGCTTTGAAGCACACGAAATCAGGTTAGAAAACAGACTACAGACCCTAGAAAAATCCATTATCAGCCAAACAGAGACTTCGCTGGAAGGGAAGATGCATGAAGTTCGGCTCGGACTTCAGGACTCCCAGGCCCGCATGTTACAATCCCTAGCTGAGATTTCAGCAGCTTTTGGAGGAATGTCCAGTAATATACATGGCCTTACAAGCGGCCTCCAAAGTAGCCTCACAGCATTAGCCCCCCCAGGATACCCCAAGCCACACCCTGACACACATATTCCACCCACGCAGTACACACACAACCCCACTACAACACACAACTCATCCATAGCCCTTGCTCAACCCCCACCCACGTACTACACTCACCCACCCCAGACCACCGACCCCCAGGCACCCACCCACACTGGACATCCCTCCAACTACAAGACGGCACTCACCCCCAACCCCGAAATCCCCACGACAGGAGCAATGACGCTACACAACGTCAAGATTCCCACCCAGCACCGAATCGGTGCCTCCTCGACCCACTCCGGAGGCTCCACTGCACCCAATCCCTACTACACCAAACATTACAAAGCAAATGAGTAGTACAACCACGGGTCCCCTCCATACCCACGCGCCGCCAGAATCTAGCCTAGCATTAGTCCCACAGGATAATGCTTGTTTTTCCGTCCTTATGACTAGTGATCAGACGATCGCAAAGCCCTGGGCAGCTGATCCCACCTTAGCAGGTCCCACCGAAACTGCTCCTGTAACCAAAACATCCGGAATATATTTTCCCCTTTCCCCCTACCCCAAAGTCCTCACTAACACCCTCTGCACTATACACAAAAGACACAAACAACATACCAATCATCAAACCCTCCTCGCACTTCAACACCACACTCCGCACACACAAATCAGTATCCATCAGCCTCTACCCTACACTTCAAAACACCAAAACACCTCTAACCCCACCCTAACCCCGCACAAATATCCCCAAACCTTCACCCCAACACACCCCATCTATCATAACTACACCCCCCAAACACCCCCCCAATTCCCGCAAACACATAGAGTCAAAACACTTCAAAACAATACTCACAACTCCCTCAACACACATCCCCCATATCATCATAAAAACAAACACCCTCTCCGAATAAACTCAACTCACCCCCTCCACCACAGCGCACCAAAACTGATCCACCAATCTGCACACACAACACACAGCCACACAACCCCTCAATTACACAAATCCCATTACTATTCAAACCAATTAAAAAACAACCACACAACCAACAACAACCATCCCCTAAAAATACAATCCCTTCCCACACAAACAGCCAATTCCCACCCCCGTAACCAGCAACATTACTCACCAACTCACACTCCGACAAAACCCCATTTACCCAAACCTAACTCAAACCCCTCTGTCACCCTAACATATACACCCCCAAATAGGATCAGACAACTCACACAACAATCACAACAAACAAATATAACCCAACACCTCGGTGCCACAGACTCCGCACAACTCATAACCCCCATAATCAGCAAAATCACAACTGACATATCTAAACATACGCCCCGACCAGCCAACTTCCCATATACCACAACGACACACAACCCCATCTACCACAACCAAAAATCAACTCTCCATCTCACTAACTCCGCCGATACCAATCCAACCCCGTCGAAATTACTCCCACCCAAATACACAGAAACCCACAATACCTGGACTCTATCTTTACAAACACAACCATATCCTCCCCAACACAACAATTACACACCCAAACAAACACACAAACTACCATACAAAAACCCCCCAACCACATATCACTCACTGGACACCCACAACACCATCTACCACCTCCAAACACAAACACAAAATTCACCAAATACAAATCCCTCACACCAAAAATCTCAATATCCAAACCCCTCCCCACACACACAAACCATCCCACAAACCCCAATCTACACCCACCGCTATCAAACCTATTCAAACCCTACGCTGCCTTCCCAATTCCGAACTCTCAAACAATTCATCCCCACCACCAATAATAATCCAAGCCAAACACGCAACCAGACACACACAACACATCCTCCTAATCCCCAACACAAAATAAAAACAATCACTAAATCCCGACTACAGACACACAACCCTAAACAAAAAACACAACAACCGCAACCACAATCATACAACCCTAAACAAAAAACACAAAAAACTCGACAACAACCTCTCCCGATTCTCAACCCGACCACGGTCTCACACCCCTCCACGGTCTTACGCCACCACGAAATCACGGTCACCAGGTATCCACACCACCCAATTTTACATTCATCAAAACAATCATTCTACATCATTCAAACACAAACTCTAAAATCAAAAGAAAATCCCACAAAACCCTCAAAACAAATTCAAAATAAACAATCAATTACACCAATAAACCACATAAATACCATAATCAAAACCTCCAAAAAGAAAAAACAAAAACAACAATCATCACATCACACATGGATAAAAACCCATCAAAACACAACAAACAAAAACAACTTATCCCATCACACATACATACCCCCACACAAATCTTCGTTCTTACAACAATGCGGGGATATAGAAAGTAACCCCGGCCCCATCAATCAAATCATAAAAAATCTACCAAAAGCCCATCTCGCTCGACATCAAAAATATTTTTACCCTAACACAATAAGACTTACATCTCCCTACGCACATTTAGCAAAACCTTTTGCCCCCTTTTTAAATACAAACCACATATTACACACCCAAAGTAACTCCACCCATCCCCATCTCGCAAACCAATGCCTTACACTAGCACAGTATGCACCCCAACACATACTATTTCGGTTCATCATTACCATAGGACCTACAATCGACATATGCGAAGCATATATTCACACACACAGAACCCCTAAATGGACTAAAATATTGAATAAACTAAATAAACTCTCTATATCCAAAAACATTCAATTCGGACCAATGGACCCTCTACACATCTTCTTTCAAAATAATAAAGACATCATTGAACCCCAACATACAATCAACAAAGACATATACAAATACATCTATACAAACCCCCCACCTACCCCTCAAGAAATTCAAACCAAATTCCCATTTCTACCCCCAGAACTTATCCACGAAACACTAAAATGCCGATCCCCAATCATAGGCTATCAACACAAAACACAACTACTAAACACACACCCTAACATTTCTCATCCAACAAGAAATGATAACTATACACAAACAGGAACCCAAATTATTACATGGAACGTAGGGTCATTCAATACAGCTATCCCTGGATTACACAAACTCATCCAAAAAAACAATCAAATACCAGCCATCATACATCTACAAGAAACAAAGTTTTCAGCAACAAAATCTACCAAATACCTAAATAGGCTATTTCCAGACTACACACTGATATTCAACAACACAAACTCAGCAACAACATGTGCAAAACGCCCATACCTACCATACACCCCCACAAGAGGAGGACTACTCACAATGATACACAAAACATACACACACACTGGTAATGTAAATAAAATTCCAAGCCCAGCAATCATCTCACCTTACCTTCAAATCATCACCATAGAAAACAAACCTCTCACTAGCATAATACTCATTAATCTCTACATGCCTTCACATCTAGAAGATCTCCACCTCATTCCCCAAATTGAAAAAGAAATCACTAAACAAATATCACTCAAACCACACCACATAACGATCATGAGCGGAGATTATAACCGTGACATTGCAATGATCGGCCGGGATTTTAACAAAAAACATACCCCACCAACCAATAAAGACAAACAATGGCAACAATTTACTCATACCCTAAAACTAACTTACATCCCAACAAACACACATTACACTAGACAAGGAGGTCTCAACTATACAGCCACTAGTCTAATCGATGGATTCTACACCAATGCTACCAACCAAACACAATATACCAGCACAACCAACCTTGAAAACATACAAAATTCAGACCACTTCCCAACACATCTCCATATTCCACAAAACACACTAATAGCCAGACCAACTCCTACAAGCATCCAACCTCCCGCCAAGTTATCAAACCCCATTTCCCCAGAACAACTCCAAAACTTTCAAAACTTATTTTTAGAAAAATCTAACAACACAATAGAACACCTAACGCACACACTCCGGACAAATGAAATACAAAACAAACAAATATGGGAAAACTCGTGTAAACAACTTAAAAATATAATAAAAACCATTACCAAATGTATAACCGATACCTGTACAACAAAACCATACCCAATCCTTACTGAAAAAACCAAAAAACAAGGAGGCTATTTACCAAGAAAACTCCAAAAACAATGGAAAAAACACCTCTTAAATTACCATTCACTAAGAAAAATGATATACATTATCACGCACAACACCCAATGGCGAACTCACCCACACATCAGAAATATGACCCAACCATCCAAAAACACACCACCTCCACCATTAAATAACAACACACAAAACTGGATAAATATATTAGCAGCAAAAGCCAAAGAAGCCAAAAACCTGGCACAACAAATAACATACAAACAAACTACCACCAACTGTAAAAAAGCCATAGCCAAATACAGGAACCTACTCAACACACACCCAAAACGTATACACAACACCATCTTTAAAAACGACACATCCATAACACTAGACAGTATTCGAGACCAAGAAAACCGAATTCTCACCCACCCAGAAGATATAGCAAACTCAATATATGAACAACAAACAAAAAACTTTAAACCTACAGTACCAACATGCTCTGATCCGACTGACCACGAACCCAAATGTACATGCCTAGTCAAACAATACCCATGGCATGATATAGATGGCTTCATCTTAGAAAAAAGAGGACAACCCCTCACACAAATGAAAACCTTATTTTCACAAGAAACATATGATCTTTGCCTCAACCATCTATCAAACGGGAAAGCCCCAGGCCCAGATAACATTCCCAATGAAATAATCAAACATCTACCCCATCAATTTCACACCATGCTATTTCTATTCTTTAGACAATGCTACCTACAAAAAGAAATACCTCTATACTGGAAACATAGCACAACAGTTCTACTATACAAAAAATCAGACCCCACATATCTCACAAACTATAGACCAATTGCGCTCGCCAATACTATCTACAAACTATTTACAAGTACTTTAACATCAATTCTTTCTTCATATGGAGAAAATTACCAAATCTTGAATGAAGCACAAGAAGGGTTTAGACAAGAACGTTGCACCACCAGACAAATACAAACAATCTTAGCTGCACTCGAAGATGCTAAATTCACAAAACAAGACATCCACATACTCTACATCGACTTTAAAAATGCATTCGGATCCATAGACCATGCTAGACTTCTAGCACTCATGGAAGACCTTGGATACCCAATCGAAGCTATCTCTCTCATTGGAAACATTTACTCAGACTCCACCACATCCTTTTCAGGACAATATTTCGGAAAAACCAAACCAGTCGCAATCCAAAGAGGAACCATTCAAGGCGACACACTCAGCCCATATTTATTTCTCATATTCCTAGAACCTTTGCTCCGATGGCTACAACAAGGAAACCTCGGATACAAATTTAAAACTTCCACCATTGAAATACCAACAGCAGCTTATGCAGATGACCTTGCAATATTGGCCAATGAAATCAAAAACCTACAACTCCAAATCCATAAACTTGAAAAATTCAACAAATGGGCAGGAATGGACCTTAGCATTACAAAATGCGCCCTCACAGGCTGTCCAAATAAATCCAACCTAAATCCAACTATCTTCAAAGCCTTCTTACAAAGCCACAACATCAAATACAACAACCAAAACTTCCCAGTACTACACCAAAATGAAGCATATACATACCTTGGTATCCAATTAATTCCGTCCCTCAAATGGAACCTACAGCAAGAAACGACCACAAATAAATTAAAACTCCAAAGCACTAAACTACTAACCAGCCCCGCAACAATCAGACAAAAAATCAAAATCACCAACACAGTACTACGCCCTGGAGTAGAATACAGCTTCCATGCTGCCCCCTTCTCCACCCCTGGAATCAAGAAACTCGACAAACTAATCATCCAACTTACAAAGAAAATATGCAATATCCCCCAAAGCACACCAAATCTAGCCACACAACTTCCATATGACAACTTTGGCCTAGAAGCATTCTCCTTTCTCAAAGCCTATGCCAACTGCCTTGGAAACCAACTCATCAAAGCCCTTAATGACAACGGCAGACTTGGAACCATCTATAGAGGACTAACAAACTACATTATAGCAAAAAATGGAGGATCTCACACACTACCCCGATTAACAGCACATGCATGTCATAGATCACCAATATCAAGAACCTTTAACATTCTCCGAGAACAAAACATTCATCTAGAATCACTCCTCACCCCATTCAACCTATACCAATCCCCACTAGAAGAACAATGGACAAAAAGTATACATTGGAACTCTCAAACTTCCACACAAAAAAATAACAAACAACAATACCTAAACAAACTACTACTCTACCAAATCACATCCATCGCACAAATCACTCAAGACAACCATATTAACATAATGTGCCAAAAAGATTTTTTGAGAAAATATAAAAGCACACCCAAAATAATCAAAAATGCACTCACTACCGCACAACACCTATTTTGCACAAGAATACATATATGCAAACAAGAATGTCAACATCAATGCACACATATCAACAACACCACCACCCACACACTAATGCCACAATACACTAATATCCCAGACTCAGAACACCCACCCCTAATTCCAACACATATTGACATCCCCAACAACGACAGACATACAAACAACAACAACAATAACCAACCCATAGCAAAAATAATCACCTATAAATACCTCAAACAAAAAGAAACATCATTGAACATCACCAACAACCACTATAAATTTCTCTGCCACACCAACAACCCGAACTCCACCAAATGGCTCAAACAAAACAAATTATTCAACATACCACAACGAAACCAAGTCACACACAATTTATACCTATTACACCAACACATTATCAATATAAGAAACACACAACTAAAAAATAAAATCCACACTCACTTCTCCCAACAACAAACAAAAGACACGAAACACATCCTCAAACCACACAACCTGACAAATATTCACATCTCAATACAAGAATGCAACCCAGACCTAGACATATGTACAGATAAACCAACCATCCAAAATATCCCCCCCCTAGCACACATTTATGACAACACCGGTAAATACACTGGCAGTATTACATCCATTAGACTCCAATGGTTATGGAAAAAATTCGAACAGACCAAACAAAACAACCACATTACAACAAACCCCCCCATACAAGACTTCGCCACAGAAATACTATGGCTCTTCCATAGATACATAACCAACCTTCCAATAAACCCAAAACAAATAAAAAACAATAATGAACACTATACCATACCATCCAAAATAATACAATATCTACACCAAACATTTCACATAACTCACTCATATTTTTCAACTCCCTTAACATGTAATACCCAATTCACACACTACCATTCTATCCACCAAAGAGATGAAATCTTTGGCTCACTAGGACCAGCATTCAAATTTCAATGGCAAGGTAACGGATATGCACACCCCCCCAACCAACAAGCCACACTCCAAGCAATACATTGGGCCAGACTTGCAGCCCAACAAGATCCCAATTCCACAACAATAATAATATTTCCCAACCCCACATGGTACACCAGCCATACACTTACCAATAATGAATTCCCAGACATCCATACAATAGCAACATTCCTCCCTGACACACTTAAATATGAAGCACACCACGGTCTACCTAAATACTACAACAAAACTGAACCACTTTCTACCAAAATACTATTCATACACAACAAAAACTCTCACCCAATCCTTCCAGACATTACCACCCCCCTTAAAACACTAATACAAAACCTACTACACACAAACAGCACTACCAACCAACCATTAAATACACCACCACACTCCAAAGTTAAAGAACACGCGGCCTGGCACAAAGCACCCAGATATCCCATCACCCAACATCTGCACATCATAAACCCATATCCCAAATCCCACCAAAAATACAAAATAAAATTCCCAGCACAACAAAATTATTACACAGACGGATCTTTTGAACCACCAACCATAGACACCACCACGGGAACACCGAAAGGCAACATAGCAGGATATGGTATCTATAATAGCTACTACAACATTAAAATCTCCCAAAGACTTATAGGCCTACAAGGGATATTACGAGCAGAGCTCACAGCCATACTTGAAACACTTATCCTAACAAAAACTAATCCCCATCATACCCATATATTTACAGATAGCCTCACTAGCCTATATCTAATCAATATACATATGAACCATCCTACACAACACAACAATCACCCAGATAAAATACTACTAAATGAAATCCTTCAACAACTACAAACCCGGGAAAACCATACCACTCTCCACAAAGTCCGGGCACACACTGGAATAACTGGAAACGAGATAGTAGACAAACTTGCACACATTGGCACTAAAATTGGAGGCATAAACATCCCACAAATCACTAATCCACAACATAGAGCACATACAACACCTTACTGGCTCTCCAAATTAAATAACCACCCCATAACAGGCCCAATAAGAGACCTAGATCAATACCTAACCAATCACATAAACACAACACAACTCAACAACATACAAACAAGACACATTAACATCGCCAAATGGACATCCAATAATGAATTAGACAACAAATTATCCAATCAATTCTGGAAAGACCCTGAAGTAACAGACGCCCAGATCACACAACTACTTAAATTTCGATATGGCCAATACATGGGAAACCAACGAAAAAATCTTTTTTTCCCCCTTCAATTTCCAAACCCCAATTGTACACTATGTGGACTACAAAACATAGACACATGGCCACATCTATTACTAGCATGTCCACAAACCCACCTCCATAAACTCCGATGTAATAGACATAACAAAGCCGTGTGGGAAATACGCAAACTCCTACTATCCAACAAAAACTCCAGATCTCTAACATATATGAACGCAGGCACATACGAAAACAAACCACAAGACAACACTGTACCAACATGGCTTATCACATGCCACTGCCAAGCACGATGCTATTGTAACGCAAGACTCAAACCAGATATATTGTGCGTACAAGGCCATCCCCACCTATCTGATCCCCCACAATCCCCACATCCATCCACAACAATTCAATACATTGAATTTACATTCTGTCACGATAGGTTCAGTCCCAACAAAGTCACGGAAAAAATAGCAAAATATGAAGAACTTATACAACAAATCCAAGATGAGGGCTGGAATACATCGCCTATAGCCATACTCACAGCAGGCCCTCGAGGTGGAATACATTTACCTTCTATTAACATACTTAAAAATAAATTCAAAATACCACCTAAAGCAATCAAACAATGTATGATCAAAATCCACAAAATTGCCGTCAAATACTTATGTCACATTATACTAAACAAAAGACGCTTAGAAAACAACCAACCAGTCTTAGAAGACTAAAACAGAAAACCTGACAAATAAAATACCAAACCTATCCCATTAACAAATTACCACCTCAGAAACCCAAATATGGAGTCCAAACCCAAAAATAACCAACCCATTTGAAGATACTAAGCCACAGTTGACATTATTTCCACCTAAAAACAGTCATCCAAAACCGTGGATGAAAAATTTCAAAAGGGATGACACCAGACAAACTCAGTTGAACTACCGCAACAAACACAAATCACAAATACTAACGGCAAAAGGCACATCTGTTTGCTTTGACTTGAAATCGCTTACGTACAAGGGCTTCAAAGAATGGATGTGAAGTCGAGGAATGCGGAACAGGTTAGATAAGAATTGCACACTAAATCAGACTTACACAAGTGCAAAACACCAGCAAAATCTCCACGCAAACACAGGTGACCATCTGCTCAGACTCATAATATATACATGGCTCAAATTCAATACCATTTCACACACCAAACCCAAAACCCATTGATTAACTCAGAGATTAACAATTTCAACATAGAAGTCACCCCAACATCTTGAAACAGCCATACATCCTTCACCACAGACTAAAACTAATAATCACCTTACAAACCAAAACAAACCGCACCAAACAACTGCTGTGCACTTCTTTCGAACACATTGAATAATCTCCACAATTAAACGTCCAAAAAAGCAACTATACAATTAACTCTCAGATCAAATGCAGCAATCAACTAACATACACACAAACTCCACCATACACATAATTCACAACCAAAAAATCATTATAAAGCAAAACTCATACACACAGCACAAACAATCTCCAATACTCGACACAGTAATCAACCAACATACACACAAATTCCATCACACATAGAAACCACATCCACAAATCACTATGAAACAAAATTTATGCAAACAAACACAAACAATTACCACTGCTCGAGCCCAATAGCAAACGGACTAAACCCCAAACAGAATCAACCACTTTGCTCCAAATAAAACTCCAACACAGGACGTTTCAGTAATCAAGATCACCACGGACTTCTGTTCTAAAATTCAATCCCGAGATGAGGGACTACATTGCCCTTACACCTTTAAAAATAAATCCTCGGAACAAACCCGAATCTGTGCAAACCCTACACAATTTATACAAATCCTCCAAAGAGGATAAACCGCCTACGCAACTATTCCAGATTCCCCTGGCTCAACTGAAATCACCCCAGTTGCAAGCAGCCACCTCCCACCTCCACTGCACCACCTCAAAAACTTGAAAACCGCCAAAATCTCCCAAACAGAGTAGCAGCTGACCTCCAAAAAAAAAAAATCCTTCACACCTTCTTCATTAGCAAAACCTCCACTGCAACCATCTCCACTGAACAAACCGCCGATCTCAAACAAGACCAACAACATGATCCAACCTCCACCACCCACCACACACATTCACCAACCTCCACATATAAACACCGCAACACAACACACCCCTCCCAATTAAAATTCCACACTTGATTAAAATCTCCTGCTACCCCTGTCCCGGGCTCCCCTCCACGAATTCTGGCGTTGGAGGAAAAACAAACATGGAATCCGAAGGGGATGCAAGGGACAACGGTGGCAGCCCGTATTGCCTGCGGAGCTCTGCAGGGACAGCTACAAAACCAAACCCACATTAAACCACACACCTCAATAAACCACCACAACACCCAAAAACCTCAACAAACAACAAACCACAACACTCACGAGGTAACGGATCCTCAACGCTCCAAAAAAAACCCGGTCGCCATCCCCAAGAAGGCCAGCTCCAACACGGCGCGCTTGGTCCACACAAACCTCGAACCAGCCTGAGACATAGCAAACACCCGCGGAAAAGGTGGAAGCCGAAATCCTAGACGCAGCCTGAAATACTCCACCCAATGCAGCAGCGTTTCCAAATCCTCTCGGGTGGGAGGAACTTCCATCACAGCCGGATAATACTCTCGGAGCCTTCGGTAGGCGTATCTCCACACAGGGAGCTCCGGCCTCCACCAAAGACGGCGTCGACATTCCCGTATGGAGGTCACCATGTCCCTGGGCCCTGGACACCTGTCCCTCCCCCGAGACCAGGGCGAGCGCATGGGCATAACCATCTTCAAAAAACCCAAAATCCACCAAAAACACAAAGTACAAACAAAATACTCCAAAAACAAAAACAAAACACACCCATACACACAAAGGCCCCAAAAAAAATGAAAATACACTCTCCCCACCCCCATCATTACTTCACCCCAAAAAAGTCTAATCACCATCATTACTTCACCCCAAAAAGTCTAATCACCATCATTCCAAAACATACCAACACATCATAATCAACATCATTCACAAACTAATTAAAACTTACAACTCACAAAACCACACAAAACTAACTAATCCTAAAAATCTAACCACACCATCTAGTTACCACCCCACCCAAAAACCCCCAGTTAACCATAAAATCACGATATAAAAAATTAGTATCAAACAAACTCCGTAAAAAACCCCCACCATTAACACATGAATAAACCCACACTTCAAACTCAAATACACATAAACTTTACTATAAATGCCGCATAATTACATATCATAAAAAGGTTCATAAAACTTTGTAAAAAGAATCATCTAGTGTCCAAAACACTGGCGAATGCATGCCACAAAAAACTGGACCATTGGCACTGGAGATATCCCAGCAAAACCCCAATGACCAACAATATCCAGCGTAGTCCTCATCAAACCCGGCGTAGCAGGATGATGCTCCATCGCCCGCACACTCACAGCTCCTTCCGTAAAATACCCACCATAAATCCGAACTCCCGCCTCTCCAGCCACACGTTCCTCATGAAACAAGAAAACAAAAGTTCGCGCTCGCCCATCCAACCCCTCCACAATTGGGAACTCCTCCCTTCCAATACCTGTCTGCTCCTCTGGAACTTCTGAAGTCTCAGATTCACTATCAACTCGAACACTAGGGCCCCCGCACTTTGAAAGATCCATTCTAGAAACCACCAAAACAGAAGACACAAACCCCGACTAAACCCAAAAACACAAACACAACACAATAACCCTTCTATGAAACCTCAAAACACATCCTTCAAAACCCTAAACAAAAGACAAGAAATTTATAACAAAAGTGCCAAATACCAACATATACCCCACTCCCCCGTACCCATGTGTGAAGACAAGTCCACGGGATCGAAGCACTAGAAACCACAATACTCTCACACAAACTGATCACTGAACATTGTGACCCCCATAAGTAATATGCAGGCATTGGCATACACCACACAAAAAACACACATACATATACACAACCAAAACAACTAAACCCAAACCATATGGGACATCTCCAAATTTCAGAACACAGCCAAACACCACATGTCCAATTAAAATATATATCCCACCTCTACAGAAACCATAAAAGAAACATAAATTATTTTAAACACAGGACACAGAAACATAGCTCACTCCGGATAGCACCAATTGTCACAAATTTTCAGAAGGCTCTATTTTCCTACCAACTCCCACCAGCATATTACCACACCACACCACCTGAGTCCTCAACAAGACTCGAACCCAGACGGTCACACTCTCAGAGTGTATGATTAAGGCGGAACAAACTAATATACCCAACAACTCTGGGTGATCATGACACACAGCCACATAACACTTATCTCCATCCCTATACAACTGAGGTCAGTCTATAAAGCTTTAAAGCGGTTACTACAGAGCCCTACCTCCGAAAGGGGGCATTAAATCTCAGAAGAGTCTGAGTAGGCCACACGACCTACAACCAGCATTCTTACGGATTAAAGGGCCCTTTATTCACGCTGGTATTACTTATACCAGAGTTACCTATATATGCCAAGTCAGGCTGATGTGTGCATGGCCCAGCTTATAGCTACATTTATGACTCACTGAAGGCCATACTCATTGATTACATTGTTCATGGACTTGGTACATAGACACAACTGAATCTGAACATGCACGACAGGATGGATAAAGAGTGAGCAGGGAGCTAATTCTCCCTTTTCTGCATGCAAAGGGAACTTATGAAGACATGAAATTTGGTAGAACCTAGGTTGAGTGAGATGCCCAATGGACCTGCCACTACCCTCAAGAATGTTCCATGTTTGTTTAGAACCTTCAAGGTATCACAAACCTCATCCAGGGCAGAGAGAGACAAGGAATCTTTGCTTCTCATTCCTTGAAGACCATGTATAAATGAAGGATGGTTCAAAGAACCCTGAAGATCATAGACAGAACTTTTGCAGTCCAATTATGTATGGCCTAGCATCATAGATTCACAATAGGTGGACTCCCATTTCAACAGACTCACAGATCACTAGAGCCTGTTGTATATCAATTATTTTCTAGGTTTTTGCAGACTCATTTTGATTTAAAGACATCAGTGAGACTGGGTTGTAACACTGTGTATGCTTGGACTTTTACCTCTGCACTCAACAGTCTTTGCTTCCAAAGGTGCTGCTACAAAGACTCGGCTGGTAGGTACTGTGACTTGAACTTAGTACTGTCTGCACCATGTAGAATTTAACATATTTAAGGGAATTCGCTGTAGTCCAACAAAAGGAGGTAGCACTTTTGGCCTTTATAGGATGCTGTTTTATATTCTATGTGTTTTCCTAGCATATTGGAGCAGTGGATCCTAGTGCCATCATGGTATAATACCTATGTATACTGTCCCTGCGTTGGCCAGTTCCTGGACCCTGATATATTTTCATTGGCAGAGGTTTTACAAACTTTTCCACCACTCCTTTCACCGTTTCCCTGTCTTAGGGTAAGTTCTAGGAGTCTGGGATAACAGCCTTGTCAATGTGTGTATATTTTACAGTTTGAAGTGGTCCATGTCACGAACTGTAAGCTGAATAGGCAGGTGGTACTCACATATTGTAGATGCTTTCACAAGCCATTGTTGAAAAAGAAATCTTTTCATGATCATGCAAGATTGCGTAAATGCTTCACTTTGGTATATGGCTTCAGGAAGAGAACTCTACTAAAGATATGAGTCATACATGAGGCGGAATTCATTCATTCACATGATAGTGATGTAAGTGTATTGTGAAGGTTTGGGAGCTACATGATATTTCTTTGTTAGCAAGAAAGGAAGAGCTCATGCAATTGTCACATGATTGTGCCCAGCAAGGTGACTGTGAAACACTTTCTGTTAATTTCCACCTACTTGGTAGCTACCAGATTGTGTCCTAGCTGGCAATGAAGGTGGCAGCAGCCTACCAGTTCAAGAAGCCACCTTAGTATGACATGGCATGGTGTGTACCCCCATGGTTTGTGACTACACACAATTGGACTGGAATGTAAATCAGGGTAGTTGGCCTCTCAAACCCTGCAGAGACCCACTCTTTTAGTTCAAGGAAACACCATAATTCAGAGCTCTGAAACAATTTTCTATCCATTAGTTCATGAGGGTGGTATGGCACTAAGAATTATCCACCTAGTATCCTTGTTTTGCAACATCCTTCACAATGTCTGGTGACTTTAATCATTTATATTGTATATAGAAAATCGGTTTGTCTAGTAAGATCTGAGACATCATGTATACATACTCAATCTAAGCACACACTTCAGGTATTGGAGATCCTCAATCTTGTAACCCTCATCTCACATGTTGAAATAATACAGAATCACAATGTGATTCTTGAGGTTTCCTTCAGAGACTAATTGGGTCCTAGCAATCTGGGAAGCCACAGGAGTGGGGAAAATTGCAACTCCAAGTTTCATAGATATAACACAATCAAATATTATGCCATAGCTAGTGTACATTCATATTCAAAGGATGTGATTTAAAAATTGGTCATCATCTCATACCAAATCACAACCATCAAAGATCTTCAACTAAAAAGATAAAGCAAGTTGCAAGCTGCCCTACTGAAGAATACTGACACAATAACAGTTTACACACAAATCTGTAGGTGGCTGTGATGGTTGGTTAGAAGGTTCAGGAATGGCGCAACTTGTTCTAGCCAGTCTGCAGTCGTCATCTTTTAGATCACAAAAGAGTGACTACCAGTGGTTCAGACCTACAATAATCAGTGGGCATATTCTGGAATTTATTTTTCTACATCTACACTGGAGGTACACTAAACTGTAATATGGTAGTCACCCACCAGAACAGACTCAAAACAATCATTAACTTAAAGCTGGTGTTGAATCAGTTTTCATCTTCTGGCAACCACCATGAGCAATCCATTGAACTGTGAAACTCAGTTACCCAGTTCATCTGCAATTGGATCTGTCAAACGGATTTCCTATAATGTTTCCCGAATGCTCAGTTCAATGGCGCATGAGTGTGGGTCAAGTCAATGTGTACTTAATAGAGGTTTGAGCTAGTACCTTCGACGATTCAAAATAACATATAGTGTTCGGCCTTAAACTGGTAGTAACAGCCGACTTACCAGGGATTCATTTGAAATACTGTCTTCACCAGCCCCAGAAGGGATGCGACGGGGAAGACACAATAATTCCCAGTTATAAAAGCTCAATGGTAATTACTATCTAAACTCATGGCACCTGCTTTGATGTACCAGGATTGAAGTGATACCATTGAAGGCTGGGTGAAAAAGTATAGTATAATCCGAGGGCACTGGCTGGGAAAAGAAGCGAAGATAAGGCTGTTCTAAGTCACTTAGCATAATCCAGGTACTGTTTTCTACTGTGGTGAACGCTTGATTCTGCTAAACAGACGACCTTGGTCACGCATGTGCCAAACAAGCTCTCACTTATAAGGTAGTTCATTGTGGAACTTCATTTCATACCCCTCGAAAATGCTCGTCTTCATATGCTGTTTCCACTCTACGTCAAGGATTCATAATTGACAGATCACAACCTCCTCTCACAAAGATAATACGCAGTAACAATTGACTCCACAAAATACTTCCCCTCTCAAGAAAAAACACAGATCAGACACTGGAAAAACTTTGAAAACCCAATGCCAAATTTGACAAATGATAAATTCTGAAATTATGCTTTGCTCTGACTCTGACGCCACATCATTGTCAGCAACCTGGCCCAGATTTGCAACCTGTAACCCTGCATCAAACCTACTAACAGGAGAGAAAATTGGGTTTGTCGAAACGAGACTCAGTAAAAGAAACCAAGCACCTTGCCTCCTACATTCTTCCTTCGGGCCTCGTCGTGGTCCATGATGCCAGCTGAGGTAGTTAAAACAATGTACCCAAACTGCAAATCAACAGACATGAAAATCAGCATATCTGCTATCATTTCCTGAACTAAGGTGTGAGCTCTCTCAGTTCGACTCCCCCTTTCAGAAGCAGGCTCAGCAGTGGTTAAAATGAAACATGTCAACCATGCTGTTTACGAAGCCCTCTAACGTGCGCATTAGATATGCAGAACCAGTTGACCTAGAACAGATGTAAATCCTAAATAATGAGAAACCTAGTTCTACACACATACCTGACGAGATGGAAGAAGTCGAGCAGTCCAAGCCTCAAGTTCACCGACTCCGACATTGTATCGGGGACTAATGACACCGCACTTGTTCAACCTGCCGTTCAGCTCGACCACGATTTTCCCTGCCCTGTGGTCATCAACCAACTCGAATTCTCCAATGTAGCCTGGAAAGTGGAGGAAAACAAGTAAAAATTAGCGCTACGTCCATCAGCATCGACTTCTTGAGTTGACGTCATAAATCCACAACCTAAAAATATAGTATCAACTCTCACACTCGTCCCTGATAATCGAATATTGAACTAACTCAGAAGAAACAGATACGCACAGTACTCTACAAAATCAGAAGCACGCATAAGCGATGCACACAACCTCTTACAATACAATCAGACAAACTCGCAGAATTTGCTATTCCCTCCAGAATATTAAAGAAAACTGCAAGACCTAAAGCATTGA
This sequence comes from Ceratodon purpureus, assembly GCA_014871385.1. Lineage (NCBI taxonomy): Eukaryota > Viridiplantae > Streptophyta > Bryopsida > Pseudoditrichales > Ditrichaceae > Ceratodon > Ceratodon purpureus. The sequence goes on along the minus strand of CM026421.1, from coordinate 1,169,723 downwards.
TATTACTAGTTAATGTAACCGGCAATCAAAATAACTCGTTACTCAGGTGCGCATCCGTGTGCTTCCTCTCACGAATTCAGTATCATCAAAATTTCAGCAAAATTCGAGCTCATGAGCTGGTCACTGGAACACCAACGCTCTAGGTCTAACACTCAATCCACCACAAATCCCATGACCAGGAATCTCAAACACCAGAATCTAACTGACTCCGCACAACAACAACAGCAACATCGAAGCAAAAACTAGAACCCTAAAATAAACCCTAAAAAAGAACAGCTAGGACTGAGGGCGGGTGGGGAAGGGAGGGGGGAGAAAGAGGAGTGCGTATGAAGAGAGAGTGGCGAGAGTGGCTCTCACCGTGCTTCTGCATGACGGAGAGGAACTTGATGACGACCTTGGAGGAGGGGCGGATGAGCACCTGCCGCTTGCCGCGCTTCTCGGCGTTGAACATGTTCTTGAGGGCATCGTTGAGGACGCTGATGCGCACCATGGCGACGAGCCTGGGCCGGCGAGTGCAAAGGCGCAGGGGGAGCGAGCGGGGCGCAAGGCGGAGCAGGAGGTGCGATGACGCAGCGGCAGCAGCGACGAACAAAAGGAGAAACCCTATCGCTGCTCCCCCGCCTTCACCCCTCCCTCCTGGACCTTACCCCGCCACTGCACCCATCCCCGCTACTCCTCCCCTCGTTCCTAGATTCTGTGACTCTACATGTACGCCCCGAGTTGATGACGTCATGTACATATGGTGACGGTCTTAGGTCTACGTTCCTTCGTTCCGAGCCTGTTAGTTTCAGAAGACAAGAAACGAGGAGGGCCTTAGTTTCGACATTACTTATGTGATCCATTTTTGTAATTCGGCTTGTGCGAAGTAACAGCGCACGGCGAAAGCAAATTCATTCATACACAATTTTTAAAAAAGAAAACAAAATAATCAAAAGTTTTAAGGATGTCAAAACAAAAGTATGTCTATTTTTAATAAATATATATAAGGTTATTTTTAGTGGTTTTTTTAATATAATTAAAATTAAAATTTTAGCTTTTTGGAAGATGACCTCATTTTTCAAATATTTGCTTAAGGGTGAATGAACAAGTTCTCAACGTACAATATTCACAGCCCGTCATTTGGATATTTATACAAGGTGCTTGATAAACAGAAATTTATCTCACAATGGTACCTCACAAAACACAAAAGTTGTTTATGTATGTATGTATATATATATATATATATATATATATATATATATATATATATATATATATATATATATATATATATGTTGGATGGTTGTTTTATAATTTATCATGCAGTATGTCTCACTCAGTTGTTCCGCGCTGGAATTTGTCAATGTGCTCAACAACACGGGTCCTAATAGTAGTATAGAAGTTAATTTAGAATGTTTATATTTATCATTAGACATCTTTTGAATATTTTTGTTAAAGGTAAACATATAATAGTACACAATTACATATACAATGTAATATACAATTCAACATGTTAAATACCATATATATTAATATACTAGAAAAAATACATAATGTTCTTTAAGGTATTTCCAATGGATTATACGGATATTTTAGCTTCAGAGAAGGCATATGTGTATCAAGCCAAGCAAAGCCATTACATGTCATTCATATGAACAAAAGACTCCACCAAGTTTCAAATCAAGATTAGTTATATAAAATCAGTACTAAATTTAATGGACAAAAAATTTGTTCATAGCTAAACAATTATTACTTAAATAAGCAATCATTTATTTTACAAAACCTATGTACAATTAGTCGCAACTATTTTGTTGCTTTCCATATTACTCATCACCCATATTCTTTTATTCATTAATTGATACCAATTATTGACTATAGTACATATACTTTACAAGAAAAAATAATTCCATGTTAGTAATCTATGTACTATGAATATAATCTCACATCTATCTCCTTTGAAAATCATTGAACCACATCTTTGATTTTTCCAATAAGAAATAAATACATCATTATACTATGATTTAAAAAGTAATAATTAAGAAATTTTATACTTCCTCCGTGTCACTAAGAGACCATTATTTGCTAATAATATCATATTTAAGGGCAGTTTTAAATTTAGAAACAATTTGGCCAAATTCAGAAACGACTCTCTTATTTTGAGACAGATTATTTTACCAAACCAAGGTCTTTTAGTGAGACGAAGGGATTATAATTGTGTTTTATTCATTAGTAAGATATAACAAAGAATTAATACATTGAATAATGTTCAAGTATATTATATTTCAGTTATTCTATTCATTAAGAATTCTATCATATTTTACAGTATTAAATTTTCAAATGTGTACTTCTACATTTCATTTCATTGATCGTTGAAATAAATAATAAAAAATGGAATTCCCATCTCCAATTTTTATTTCATATGAATTATAGCTTAGTTTATATATTAAGAATAATTAAGTTATATACATACAAACATGTGTCTGTGTGTGTGTGTATATATATATATATATATATATATATATATATATATATATATATATATATATATATATTTATTTCGATTTTTAAAAACAAACCCCCAACCATTTTTTTGTGGATTTTCCAAAAGGTTACACCAAAAGCTGTAGAGTGTTGGGAATTGCTAACCCCTTTTCAATGCATTTTCATATAGTATAGATTTTAATTTCATAGAAGGTTGGCAATGGTCAAATTCTATTTTATCAAACTTTGTAGTTTTTAAATCATAGTTTCTATAGTTAAAAATGATCTGGTATACATGCAGCACATGTAATTTTATGGGAAATAATTTTGTACAAGATAAGAACAATATCTGTTACAATTGATTGTACAATTTTTACTCTTTTTACTTTTTCTACACTGCTCACACTTTGAGCAAATAAATCCAACCAAAGTGTTTTTGATTTATTAATATACAGTGTGTCATTTCCAAAAATTTTACTAGGTGGAGTCTATAACGTATCTCTAATGAACATTTTAAAAGTTTTATGAAGATGTTCCTATGCTGTACTTTCTGATCATGACTAACAATGCCTTTCACATGAAGGACCCCTCTCAACAATGTCACTTTTAACCCCTTTAGGATGTTTGGTGTCAAACCCAGAAACTGTACATGCTGTATTTTTGGGCAAAGTTTGCATACAACAGTGAATTCGAGCATTTGGGTAATTGAATTTTGAAGTGATTTTTTTTTAAGACATAGAGGGTGAAGTGTGGAAGAGAATTATCAAATTTAATTAAGAATCTAATATGTAGATAATTTTAGAGAAAATTCCAAGTAAGAGGGGGTGTCATGTGCTCTAAAATCAGTATCTGTAGAGGAAGAGAAGTATTGTACAGATGGTCAGAACACATTTATAGGTCTGATCCAGAGATTGAACGTCAGGGTTACTTTTTTTAGCCGGTTTTGGGGGGCAGTTGGTGACCTGTAAGACCGGTCACTGCCAATGTGGTAGGTGACTGTAAAAACTAGGGGCCAATGGGGTGTGAGGTGTTGGATGTCACAAGACATTGGCAACCAACTACCTGAGCCCCCAGACTGCGGCATGGAGCGGTTACAGACAGAAAGAGATACTGAGAGAAATGAAAGGGGGATGGGAAACATTCAGCATTCTAAAATCACTGAACAACGAGGAAATATGGGGAATATGAACAAAGTCCGAAACAAGTACATCACCTCCTAGTCGGAGAAAACAATACAGCTCTGAAATCCAGCAAAAGACTTGCAACTACATAATGAAGCACAAACCAAACAAAGCCCCCCACCCCAATCAGCTCCCACGTTCCGGATTCACCCACTAAAAAACCTGCATCCCTCACACCATCACCTTCAATCCGAGAGATCTGAATGGAATGAGAAAACATGAACAAGCGGTCAGATCACACAAGGATATGAGGGTACTCCAATATCCACCGAGGAATCCCGCAGCGAGGAGAGAACCAGGGTGGTCGAAACAAAGAAGCACATCGTTCTTACAAACATAATGCCGAGGATATCAAACAACAAGTTTCAAGCAGCTGCAAACTGTCAACAAGAAAAGGAGTCAAAGCGCCATCCATGTCCAATATGGAAAGGCGAGAGAAGTTCAGAATGTCTGGGTCTCTGAGCTATCATCAAGGTTCGAAAGTTCGGGGCTTCCTCAGTGAGTCAGTAAAGGGGTCAGGGTTTGTACACGAGGTGTGGACAGTAAGGGCTTAGGGTAGACTCCAACCGAAATAGCAACTACAGACTTCAGATGAAGAGGCTGCTCCCGGGGATCTTCACAGAGACTTCGAAGGAGGCTGGTCCGGTTCTGGCGAATAGCAGTGTATCCCCCAGCTTGAGCTCGTTCTTCTTATAGAAGCTATACCAGCCTGAGGTGAAGAAGCAAAATGTTTGCTTGGCCGTGACACTGCGAGAGGCTTTCACAGGCATTTCGGCGATGGGACCAGCCAGGGTGAAGAAGTGGTCATCGAATTGGTCGGTGCCGTAGGTCCTCCAGTAGAGTGTAGGGATGTCCTGCGTAGGGGACCACAAAAGCATGTGTTAGGGAAGTAGAATGCGGACCTGTATTCACAGAAAACGGAGTGGTACCAAATGGATAATGCTCATTTCTACGCTGAAATTCTAGGTCTAAATTCTGATAAGCTAACAGAGCCTGCAACCATGCTGTTCCTCTGTGAAACACTCAAAGAAGAGCCGACAAAGGAGCTTGCAAAACTGGCTACAACCTCAAGTGTCCTAAATCACTACGTCTCTCGAATACCACCACCACTGCCTCACTCGCACGACCCGCACCTGTGCTACACACAGACTGACCTCCGATAAGTACACCGGCGCCTTCTCTCCAAGCCCGCCCCTCTCAAAACTCTCCCAGAGACAACCCCCACGAATTCCACTCCCACCAGATGGGCACCCCAGAATGACCTCCCTCACTTGCCTACCCCACTCCCCAGGCTGAGCAGCAGCCTAAATCCTCTACCTCTCCGCTCCAACCTCCCGACCTCCACTCCCTCTCCCGCCCTCACCAAACCACCATCCTCGAACTTACCCGACGCAACATCACCACACCATACAACCAACATCCTGACAACCCGCATAACACTCACAACTATCGCCAAACCTTCACAACACGCACTGCACACACCAGAACCAAACAGAAGAGACATGCAGCAGAGCTGGGAAGTCTTACCAGCCTCGACCCGGTCCCCTTGTTGGTGTGTGAGGCGCGGAGTGTCTTGCAGAACGTTGGCACCCAGGGCTTCGAAGGAGCTCCTGCCGGAGCAGAGGTGGCGGCAGCCTCCACTGGCAGAGCAGGGGCAGTGTCCTTAGGAGCCTCCGCCTTCGGCTGGCGATGGCGCTCTATTTGGACAGCGAGGGTGCAGTCGTCGGCTGGCTCGAAGGCTAGCAGGTCTCCGATGGAGATGTCGTTGTCTGCCACGAATTCAGCCCAGCCTCGGCCGATGCTGAAGGCCGTCATCTTCGACCCCGGCTCGAAGCGCTTGAGCTGGAGCGGCCAAACCTTCGAGCCAGCCATTGAGGTGAGAAGACGCACATCAAGGATCCCTGGCCAACCCGTTGCTTTGGTGAATTTTTTTGGAATTTCCTGCACAGAACAAACCATTCAGATTGCAGTCAGAAATCCCAAGGCAAATGACGAAACTGAGGTGAATTCAGGGTTTACCTCTACATCATGTCGAAAAGAGCAGTGTACACCAACGTAGCACTTCCCAAAAACTTCTACAGAGACGCCCCACTTCAACTAAAAAACCCACCTGATAACTCAACTCAGATGCTCAAACAGAGTTCCACAAAAAACAGGGTTTAGGGTACTTACAATGCGGTGGAGATCCGTGGCGGACTCCATGCGAGTCGCGAAGAAAACTGCCCCGCAGTCGTCCAGCTCCCGGATCAAAGAGGGGCGGGCGTCGTCTTCTACCTCTCCCGGATTCACGTCAGCCATGGCGGGTAAGTCGAGGCGCGAGGCAGCAGCTACAATGCCAGCCAAGGGTGAGAGAAGGCGAAGACCTGCGAAGCACAGCCGGACAGGAGCAAGGAGACCAGGGAGACACAGCAAGCACAAGAAAACCCTGGCAGACGAACGAGAGATGCACCGAAGAGGTGAGAGAGACGAAGCGGACGATGGGGGATGGGCAAATTGAGAGTGAAGGAAGGGGGATGACGGACCTGGCCATGGCGCGGGGGGTGTTGGGTGGCGCCGGCACATGGAGGTGGGCGGCATTTACCAGCCGGGGCCGCCTTCAATGCGCGCGCGACGCAGAACGTCGCCATCGCCGATCTGCAGCCCACAATCCCCAGCCCCCAGTCCGCACTCCGCAGTCACCGGAAAAATCCCCAGTCCCCACTCCCCAGCCCCCAATCCGCAGCCCACAGTCCCCAGCCCCCACTCCCCAGCCCCCGATCACCAGCCCACAGTCCCCAGTACGCACTCCCCAGCCCCCGATCACCAGCCCACAGTCCCCAGCCCCCACTCCCCAGCCCCCGATCACCAGCCCACAGTCCCCAGTACGCACTCCCCAGCCCCCGATCAGCAGCCCGCAGAACCCTGCCCCCACGGTGTGTACGTCGTTAGGGCTACAAATGAGATCTGAATGTGCGTCGGGACATTGTCATGGGCAAAGAAAAGGAAGGAGGAACACAATAAAGGAAACTAACAACATAAAGGCAAGAAGAAACCAGGAGCATCACTGTAAGTAATTGTGGCAAAAGGAGGTGAGACAAACTTGAGTAGGCCGCATCGCGGTCTCCAAAGAAGAGAGCCGATTGTCGAAGGAGCCGAGAATGGAGATCATAGTTTCCGTCACACTCTGGCTCTTGCCCAGGCTTTCGCGCATGAACTGCGCACGGGCCCGCAGAATCTCGACCTCGCTTGCGGCCCCCATTGCCCCCGCGTTGCCCTGACGGTGTAACTGAAAGCACAAAGGCAACAAACTGACGGCTTCTAAAGACGAACCGCGTGCCTCGAGAAACGAAGGGCCTCGTACGATAGCAATGGGAATTGCGTGGCGGACCTATGCGTTGGTTAGATGGTTGAGGGGTGGTGCGAACAAGAAGGGCATGGCTCAGTTAACCCCTCCGCTGAGGCTGAAATGGAAAGGCAATGATGCGAGTACGGCTGCGAGTGCGAGGAGGGGGAGCAAGAGGAGGGATGGGTACTACGACGTCCATGGGAATCCTACAATGGCGGGGTTGGGGTACATTGATGGAAGTGTGGGGTGTGGATGAGGAGTGAGAGACGGGTGACAGGGACAGGGACAGTGCCATCGGAGCAGTGGAGCAGTGGAGCAGTGGAGCGGTGAAGCGGCGAGCAACAATGGGACAGGGACAGTGCGAGAATGGGCGATGGGATGAGTCCGATGGGATGGAAGTATGGATCTGAGGAGGTAGGAGGAGAGGAGAGGAGAGGAGAGGAGAGGAGTGGAGTGCACTGAGAAGTTTTGAGATGGGGACTCCCTTGGAAACGGATGGCTTCATAGGTCCAGTCTGAAGGCTACGTGAGGCGCTCCGGCTATGGCTCAGAGTTCAAGCAGCTAACTGAGAAGTGGGGCTTGAACGCAGGAGAGAAGTGGGGTCGTCTGCTGGGACTCTCCATCTCACTTGCACGCCGTTTTGGAGTTTTTCACCTGTTTCCGGATTTTGCGGCGAGGATTGTGGATCTACTGGCGCCACAATCTCAGGCTCCCCTTCGGGACCGGAGTCCTCTGAGGCGCTGTTCCTTTATGACCTGAAAGAAACGGAATTACAACAGTAAGTTTCACCTCAAGTTTCAGCTCAGCATGAAGATTTACAATCATCTCAGTAAAAAGGCTCACTGGCATGAGATCGAGGTAATGGGCTTACAGATTGTAGAAGTTCAGCTGGCAGGCCTTGTAACATGCTCATGTCTGCCTGCGACACTTCGCTTGCGAAACACAAGGATTTCCTCAACGATGGGGTCCCCGAGGCTGATGAAGAGCCGACAACGGCCGAGGATCTCTCAGTAATGCAATAGTTGCTGACAGAATCCGCGCCCTCTCTGCACCCAGCACCTTCCTGATGTGCCTCATCCCCACATGATCCGTCACTATCAGTTCGAGCAAACAATGGTCCCAGATTCAGCTTAGAATGTTTCATCGCAACCTTATTCCTGAATCTCGATGACCTGGAGGGATTCACAGGGGTCCGCATACCCGGAGTCGAAGGGATATCCATACCAGGGGAGCAAGGACACGGTGTTCCAGGCACACCGGAGTCATGACAGGCGCTCTTCGGTGAAGCAAAGTTAAGGGACCGGCTTGAAGAGGCAGGCTTCACAGGCGTGGCAGTTGGTGATCTGAACCCTTCCTGCCAAACAGATCTCGGCTCGCCAGCATGGTAGGAGACGTCAACGGGGCTTACCTCACCATGTGAAGTACCAGGAGTGCAGGGAGTAAACAGGTGCTTCGAAGGACGTCCAGGAGACTTGAAGGAATGGGCTGGCATAGATGAATTCACAGGTGTGCTCAGAAGACTACGTGAGGTGCTCCGGCTATGGCTCAGTGGGGAACCGCTAACTGAGAAGTGGGGCTTGAACGCAGGAGAGAAGTGGGGCCGTTTGCTGGGACTCACCATCTCACTTGCACGCCGTTTTGGAGTTTCGGAAGTCCTGTTGATGGGCATCGGGAGGATAGTGTCCATAATTCCAGAATGAATTGAAGAGTCCGAGCCAGTCTTGTCATTCGAGAGCAAAGATCCAATACTAGAAGCTGGCTTCTCTGCCATCGATGAGAAGCTAGACTTGAATGATCTCGAGAAATGTGTTGAGACAGATGCTAGACTATCTGACTCCGGCACCTCCAGTCTGTGCACGGCAGTGTTAATTTCCATTGGAATGCAAGTCGGGACAGCATGCATTCCGGATAAAGACACCTTTGAAGCAGAGTTTCCAAGAAAAGTTCGCTCTGGCAACGGATGCCCGGGTACATCATCGTGCTGCAAGCACCATAAAGACATATCAGCACTTCATCAACATCATGAAACACAACAAGTAAGCTAACCAAGAGAACCATCAAGCAAGATATTAGAAACAAAGCCTATCGAAAACACAGAATGGAAGATAATTACATGTCAATCGGTTTACCTCTTCGTTGTGGCCTCGACCGTGGAAGAAACTGCTGGGAACGTACACAGCTGCCGACGAATCCCGAGCAAGCTAATCGCAGCCTCTACTCCGTCATAGAAAGATTCCAACAAGGCATATCTGACAAAACCCAAGCACCATTCTTAGAACCTCCAACGGTCCGACAGGTTACCCTGAACGTCTCCCAAACTACAAAACCTCTCCATCTCACATTGCCAATCACCGATCACCTTACATGTCATCACACTCAATGCACATCACTACAAACCATCTCCCTTGCAGATCAGAGAAAATCACTCACTTCTGAGGCAGCTGAGCGGGTGCCTTCTTCGGAGGCGACACATACGCCTCAACCGGAGTCTCATTCTCCCGCTTCCTGGAACCGTAAGCACCTGTCCTCACTCACCCTCCCAGACCTAGAAAACTCCGGCTTCCTGCTCCTAAAATTCAACATCCCTCTCACACCCTTCTCCCTGTCCGACCTCACCACCCCACTCCCCAGCCTCCTATGAATATCAGACATGACACTCCCCCTTAAAAAACTCGCAACCAACTCTCGAACCCGACAACAACCTCGCTATCTCAAAACCAACATGAAGTCACCAACAACCCAGTCTCCAGTGCAATCCAAATCACCATATGACGTCAACCACAACCAAACGTACACAGCTGCAAAAGGACTGAGCTTGGCCAAGATGAAGATAGTGTAAAACAGCGATCCAAATGCAGCATAGAAAATGTGAATAAAGCTGAAGCTCTTCACGGAGAGCTATTTCTCATTATAGAAGATAACAACAAAAAAAAAAGAGAAAAAAACTGGATGCTAACTACCCAACCGGCGGAGTGGCCATGCAGGGGCCACTGCTACGCCTCCAGGTAATGCCGAGCAGGTTCTCAGACGTCGAGGCTGCCAAAACGGCCATCTTGTGGCACTGTCGGAGGTGAGCTCGCTCCACTGTCCTTCATGTACTCCATGTCACCACGTATGGCGGGATGTTGGAGGGGCACGGGGGTGGCCCTGACTCCGAGGCGGCGTGAAGAACACCGAGTCCGAGTCCACTCGGATAGCATGCAGTTGGAGCGCCAAGCCCTTCACACCGGGCCAGAGGAAAACAGAGCATGCACAACAAAAAACCAGAGGTTAGTGAAGCTCACCGAAGTCGGGAGTGGACTGCATGGTAGCAATTCTGGGGACACATCCAGACATCCCCGCAGGCAGGGCAGTGCCAACGCCCCACATGCCCGCATTGCACACACCTCCGCCTGAGATCGGACTGCCACAGACAGTGGACGGGAGGGGCCCTTCTGCGGCGAGGAGGGGGGCGCTGTGCTGGTCGGGACCGCGCTTGCATCCACTCCGACACTAAGTACTTCCCCACAGCAATTTTGAATTGCATGTGGGTCCTAACCCTCAACCCGAGCTGCTCCATCTGCGAGCAGTACACAACGTACGAATTGACCATGCTCTGGTCTACAATAAAAAAAAAAAGTTTGTGCCACCATTTGTGGCTCTTCAGCTGAGAGGAGTAGTTTGCCCGAATCTGGTCTGAGACGTCTACCCCCCTCATGTACTCCTGGTACTGAGTATGGATAGGGGAGGATGGGACCACAAGTTGCCCCCGCATGCCCTTCAACTTCCGTAGAACAACCACACCTGGCTCCCAGGGGTTCGCAGCCGTGCTGAGGAGGGTAACAAGGCACTTGTCTTGCCACGAGACAACTGCCATCTGTCTGTGGTCGTGGACCTTGATAACCATTGAGCCCCTGACAGCCCCGTCGCTCTCTCGGTAGAGTCCATCGGGGAGGTTTTTGCTTGTCTTTCGTACCGTCCCCGTAGCCCACACTCCCAGAACCATTAGCTCATGGAAGAGATTCACGGACGCGAACAAATTGTCTACGACAAGGCAATGCCATCGCTGTTCCAGTCCTGCAATCATACGCAGGACCACATGGTAGCCAAGTCCATGCGGACCTAGACCCGTACCTTCCCCAAAGTAGACTTCTATGTTAGAAACGAACCTGGACTTTGAGCTGGCAAGGAGCCAGCACTTGATACCGAATCTGATAGGTTTATCAGGCATGAATTGCCTGATAAAACAGTATTTTCCCTTGTACGGGATTACGCACTCGTCTACTGTAATCTCCCGCTCAAGATTGTAAATCTCTTTTGAGACAGTGACAAACATGTCAATGACCCAGCGTGTCTTAGCTATCCGGTCAAAGTGCCGTGACGCTACATCCCGCACAAGCTCCTGGTTATTCACCAGATGCAAACACCTAAGGATATCCTCCCAACGAGCAAGGGTCATGACACTCGAAATCAAACAACAGTAAATGAAACCCTCTGACCGCATCCAGTACTGGCGAACACATGGTAACCTCTTTACCCCCATCAAGATACAGATGCCAAGCCATGCGCGGAGCTCCGCAACGCACACGTCATGCCACTTCAACCCGCCCCTTGTGCGAGAGTCCCCTGTTCCTCCCTTCAACTCCCTAGCATAACGGTTAGTTTCCAGGACTATACGGGCCAGGGTTTCCTCTGTCCAATACAGCTCGAAGACGTCCTCTGGCTTCGGCAAGGCCGACTTGGGAGGAAGTCTGAAACCAGGGGGAGGGCCGCAGAAATTATCTCTGCTTCCCAAGAGAGAGACCCGATCAGAGTTCCAGGACTCTGCGCAGTAGAAGGCCCGCAACTGCTCCATATCAAGGCGCACCGGCTTGAATGAGGCCGTCGAGTGGCACCACTCCTCGAAGTCCGAACTGACCAGAGGTCGGCGGGGGACGTAGTCACCACCCTCGTCTCCGGAACTGTCGACCACATCCTCGAACTCTGGCATCCACTCGTCTCCAGATGAAATGGCGCCCTCGGCCTGAATCACCCCCTCCGCATCACCCCCATGCATGCCCCCCCCCAACCGCATGTACTCGGGGAAGGTAGTGCTCACCTTAGGGAAAATGCTGCGTGCCGTGGAATCTTGCGTCCCATTTGCTCCATCGTGCTCCTCCGATGGCTCCCTGTACTCTCCGATTGGTCGCTGCCCGAACACCCCCCGGCTTGGAGCATTTTCCCCCACGACTGCAGTTGGAGGGGGCTCGGCACTCGCACTCGCTGCCCATACCCCTTGCGCAGGCCACTTGGCGGGAAGGCTTAGCCTTCTCTTGCCCCACCCATACCCCTGCCCACCCTCACTGCCCACAGCCCGTATATCCGGACCAAGCGCCATTCGCACGTCCCCAGCTGGAAAGTGAATGTGATTCGCAAACCCCCCTAATTCGCAGACAATGATGTCTTTGGCAGTGACCGCATGCACATATTCCGCCACCACGTCGCCCTGCGTCCATGACGGGGTGTCACCTGTGTGGAAAGAATACTCGGACAGAAATCTGTTAGGAATGAGCACTGCCCATCCCGCACGCCCCACATTCCAAGTGCCAGCAGCCGCTACCACACTTCCCTCCACCTCCACTGCTGCACGCTCACGAACAATCGCACTGTCTCCTGTCTTCGGCCTCGGTGTTGTCGCACCCCAGTCGGGCTCCTCAAACACATGCTCCTCGAAATCTAGATTCCGAGTAGCCATGCTGTCCCCAATGTCACAGGACTCAAGCGCCTCGCAGTCTTGCAGCACGCCCCAGATGGCCGCATCCGCATCTGCCACTTCCTTCATGTGGTAGTCAAGCACTCGCCTGGCCCTTGTTGTGACACCCACCGCAGGCCTCGGCCTGATGTCGGTCGGTGGCTTCCACGCTGGTGGCTTCCGTGGGGGATAAATCGATTTCCCCTTCTCCTCCTTTGTAAACTTCCCCTGTCTTCGCCCTGCAACCCCCCCCCCCCCCAAACATCCCCCAGCCCGCACCACGTTTTCGCTTAGTCATCCTCAACATTACCCCCCTACACCCCCCCCCCCCCCCAGCACACATGCACATCGCATCGCTTACCTGCCCCGCGTCTCCGTACTCCATCCGTAGCCACCCGGGGGTGCTCCTCCCCCTCTTCTGCTCCCGCTAGACCACAGTCCCCAGCGCCCCCCTCCTCGCCGGATCCCTCCGCCTTCCGCTTCCGCTGGCTCCTCTTCTGAGCTGCACCTCTCCCTGTGCTATCATCCACCCCCCCGACTCCCGGCCCCTCCTTCTTCTTCCTTGGCCGATACTGCCGTTTTTTCTTCACTTCCCCCATCACCTCCCCCTCCAGTTCGACCTCCTTCTTCTTCCTTGGCCGGTACTGCCTTTTTTTCTTCACTTCCCCCATCACCTCCCCCTCCACTCCGACCTCCTTCTTCTTCCTTGGCCGATACTCCCTTTTTTTCTTCACATTCCCCACCACCTCCCCCTCCATTTCGACTGGAACCTCCCCTTGCGCTTTTTCTTTCCCCCCCGCCGCTCTGGATTCTCTGGGCTTCCTTGTCTTCTTCTCTCCCTCCCCGACCAATTCGACCCCAGCCCCCCCTTGTTCTTGAATTGCTTTTTTACTCCTTCGCTGCCTTGGCTTTCGCACAGGTTTGTCCCCAGCCCCCCCTGCCATGACCGCTGCATCCCCTTCACCGTTTTTTTTTCTGCCTCTTGGCTGCTGCTGCTTCGCCCCGTCCATCACCTTCGAAACTCCTGCCTCGCCCTCGACCACAGCCTGTTCCCCAGAGGTCGCTCCTTGCAAGAGAGCCTGCACATCAGAAACCGGAATCAGAGGATCAGAATTCCACATTGCAATCCCCAGTCCCCTTACGTGACCTTCACCACACAGACGTCAGCTCACAATCCACACAGCGTACTTATTCATTAGTAGAGCACCGCAATTCAGAGGATTCAGACACCCTCCCCATCCACCTTAGATTCCTCAATCCCATTCGCATTTTCCTAGCATAGTATGCAATTCGCATTCGCATTTTCACAGCAACAAAAACCATATGCATCAGTCCCTGCGTGGCCATTACCAGTTCCCCCTACCAACCTAAGCCACGCACATACTAAACCCAAACCCTAAACCCCACTTACCTGGTCCGAGAAGAGAACCATCCCCTCCATCTCCGACGTTGCCCTCGCCACCGTGTGAGATCGGGGCGCCGAGGATCCCACCTGCATTGATTCTGGTGAACGGAGCCACCGCGCCCTGGCTCGTTGCTTCAGCGACATCCTGCCCCCCTGCTCCATCGGCTGGGAAAATGTGGATCTTCAGCAACCTCCTCACGAAATCCGGAAACTGTTGTCTGTCCTTCCAACCCAGCAGACGCGCTGTGTGACGGTACCACAGGTACCTGTTTCGTTCTTCCTCCCCGAATTCACCTCTCCGATTCCACGCTCTCGGTCTCGGCTCCAGCAGGAGGCGCTCAGGCTGCAACAACGCTACGATCTTGGTCGCGGTAGCCTCCGATCGCCCCTGTGATATCACCCAATTCCTGAGAGCCACTACACCATCTTCGGGGCTCTGGAAATCCTCGATCTCTACCTCTCTCTCCACACCGGCCATCAATTGTTGCGCCACAAGCATAGAGTCTGCAACGAACAAACCAACCCTGGGTTTCCCTAAACCAAATTCCCCCCCAACTCTCTCATACTCCCTCCTGATTCCCCACATCACTCCCTCATTGAAGTCGCTGAATTCAAGAGTAGCCGCCATCACAATCTCCAGCATCGACCTGCCGTCAATCCCTGAAGCATAAAATGAAAGCAACGTAGTCTCCATGTAATGCGACTCAAACCCCTCTTCAAGTTCAAAGCAAGGTGACTGTTGGATCCTATGCGAACTATGGCGCGTCTCGAGAGGAGGGTAACTGATTTCTGACTCCCCTAGCCGGTCACCATACCCGACGTGGCATACGCAGTGTCAGATACAGCCTAGACCGTAGAAAGCCATGGAGGGCGCTACGTATGTTCAGGGAATGCACAGAATACGGCGTCTCGGGTGCTCCACAGGCCCAAATTTTCACATTTTTATTTTTTAAAAAATACAGTGACCAACACGAGATTCATGCCCCCAATCCCTTTTCCAGGTCTGAGTGCAAATACAGTAAGGAAGCCCGTGAAAACAGCCCAATACGCCCCTCACCATGCACATATTGCTTGCAACATCTCAAAGGGGTTAAACCACAAACTGGTTGTGCTCTCAAAGTACAGCCCGTAGCCCGTAGGGTACGGCAGTGAAGTATTTTTACAAGCACAAACCTGCAATGCCATGCAACTACAGTACGCTTCTAAAAATATTGAAAGCCTGGTAACCAAGTCAACCCAGAATTGCACACCCGTCCATACTCACCTGAATTGCTGCCAGGTTGCAAGTCTATGGCATGTCCTACACCTGAAAAGCCTCCCATATACATCTCCCCAAGGAGACACTTGCCCCATCCTCCCGTGAGTTATCACCACCTTCCCTTTTCCCAAGAGCCCAGCCCCTGATTGATAGATCTATCATCTCTTTATTCCCAGATTTCTCTAAATCCCCTCCCCTCATTGAGCGTGGTTCGGAGTTCGGGAATCGGAGGGGACGCTCGGGAATGGGTGGGCCTAAACCTTGCTCCTATTATTATGTTAGAGTAGGGTCCTACGTAGTCTCTAGAGAGACTCTTCTAGGTAATTTCAAGCTTTAGATTCTAAGTTTAGTACAAAACCATAAAAAGCCCCAAAGAGGTACGACCAGAAAAGTAGATTTAAGTAACACTCGGTGGGAAAAACTAAAAAGACCGTTTTATTTTCCTTCATCGAGCATTGCACTAAACCTCAATCTCAAATGGGTCCATTTTTCTGGCCCTCCCCATGTAGGATTTTTTTGAAAAACTCAGATGGGGAACTCATGGGACCGACAAGCGAACGCGCACAGCAGCCGCGGGGAACACCGTCAAGAACACTTCACGCCAGATCGCCCACTGCCCGAGTAGAAAATTGCGGAGTGGCTGCCCGCGTGGACGGCGCAGAGAGCGAGCAGGAGGGGCAGCGGGAGCAGGAGCAGCACCCAATGCACGCGAAGCGCGACTCCTCCGGGAAGCGAATTCTCGTGACGAATGACCAGCGCACTCGCAGCCTGGACTCCGGCGATGGAATTCCCCTCCATGCGACACCTCAGGCTCGGTTGCCAACAGTTGATCTCATCGCCCCCATTCTCGTAGTACGGGAACGCCCAGGGAGGGACTCGGGAGGGACCCGTGCATGGTCGCATGATGATGGTATCATTCAAGCATTGCCAAGGACCACGATTGCGCAGGCAAATTGCTTCAGCTGCTGCGTGCTCGACGAACGACTCGACCTAATGCTCCGCGCTGAAAGTGGGCGCAGTGGGTGCATCCACCACATGGCAGGGAGGGTCGGTGTGACCCCCATCGCGTTGCCATTCGGAGTCGGTGGCGGTGCACGGCGGAAACGGAGTTGCCGCTGCGGAGGCTGCAACTTCTGAGAGAGAGAGGGGGGAGGAAGTCTGCACTTTCCGACTGCGAGCTGCGTCTGCCAACGGGAACGCTGTCCCACAGGGTCGGGATTTTCGACGGGTTTACCCAGTTTTCAGGATGTGGGTTAAGTGTTGTCAGTGAAAGGTTATAACTTGGCGGGTTGGGAGCTTGTGTGTTTTTCCCCTCTCGGTGTGGGCGATGTTGTGGGCTGCGTCGGTGGCTTGGAGGATATGTTGTGGCTCATGAGCGGCCGGTGCGCTTGGTGACTGGGGAGCTTGTGGGAGAGGCTTGTGGGATTCGGAAAGGAGCCTGAGGGGACCAAGGGTGGTGCCGGTTTCGGCTTCAGTGCGTAGTATTGTGGAAGTGGACGGCGGTGTTGCGGTGAGTGGCAAGACGTCGTCTTTGAGTTTCTCTCTTCTTGAATTTTAGTGTCTCGTTTTGAGGGTCCTGGTTGTGAACGCGATTTGAAATGGTGGCATTCAGTTGGGATTGGTCTGTGTTGTTCTGGAGCCCTCGTTTGTTTCTCCTTTCCGAGTCTGAGTTTGAGTTTCCGAGTGAAGATTGAATGAGATTGAGCGAAGTTTTCGTTTTTTGGGGGGTAGTTGAAGGGATCAGTGAGGTTTTTTTTATTTGATTTTCTTACGTACAGTGGCCTTGGACCCTTTGGCGGATAGAAGATTCTGTTTTCTTCTTTTGGGGGTGGGGGTAAGTTCGCTGGGGAGACAAAAGGTGTGTGGTTTTCTTTTAACTTGGAGGGACGACGTTGCGCGGGTGATTGATTCGATGTAAACCTAAGTCATGCTAGAGAACAGAGGTGTGAGAGTGTTGATTGAATCCGAGACGATTCGGGTATGATGCTGAGGCTTTCTCTATTGCTGTGCAGGAGCCGGGGTTTAGAGTGCCGCCCGCTATTTACGAGAGCGCTGCGGATGTGGTTTGACGGGAAGCGAAGGGAACTATGGGTGTCGGCATATGTCTGAGACTTTGAAATCAGGATTGCAGGGTGTGCAGCTGTAGAAAACTCGCAGTGGAAATGCTGGATTTCTTATAGATAGTTAGATGGGCAGTTGTGTCACCGAGACTTCGCCAACGAGCACTCTTTTGTGAACCGGGGGCACCATGAATATTACCTGGGGTGGTCGCGTTCGCCCCTTCATTAGTTTGGTTTCCGTGATCTTTTTCATAGCTCTTCTCCGTACGCACACCAACTGGGGTTCTTCTTCCGCCACTTTCCCAGTTGCAGACGAAGATTCAAGCGGCGTTGATTTGGGATACGAAAAATGGCAGGGCACAAGTCGTCACGTGCTGGGGTTATACTCCCCTGATGACTTGGTTATATCCGAAATCACGAACAATACGTCGGGCGATAGCAGGCACAGGAGGAAGATCACAAGACCATGTACGAATGTGCGGGAGCACGTGGGATTTCCTGACGAATGCAGTTACGTGCAAGCCAACACAGAATGCCACTCTGGGACTGTCATAGAATACATCACGGCGTATTACTGCACTTTCGCCAAGTCGCCGGGGCTGGCCTATGTATTGTTCTTTGTGTGGCTCATGATGCTCTTTTACATGCTGGGGAACACAGCAGCTGATTACTTCTGTTGTTCACTGGAGAAGCTTTCGGAGTTGCTGCGGCTTCCTCCCACTGTGGCTGGGGTGTCTCTCCTCCCTCTAGGCAATGGAGCTCCAGATGTGTTTGCTAGTATTGCGTCCTTTCTGGGCACCGGGCACAGCCAGGTGAGAGACCACGGAGGCAGATGGATATTTATCTTACGTTCTTTTTTCTTTTTTCTTTTTGTATGAGCAATTGCCCTTTCGAATCGATGGAGCTTATCTGTTTTACGAAGTCAAATGTTTTTCTGAGTAACACTTGTTGTAACAAATCAAGCCTGTTTTGCTGTTTCGCAGGTCGGGTTGAACAGTGTTCTTGGAGGAGCAGTCTTTGTTACATCAGTGGTGGCCGGCTCGGTGAGCCTGGCCGTGCAGCCGACGTCTCCAGGATCAAGGCGGCCTCGCGTGGATTGTATTTGCTTCCTGAGAGACGTGGGGTTTTTCTTGTGCTCTTTGGCAGTTCTTTCCTTTATCATTTATGAAGGGAAGATAAGTTTTTTGGGAGCACTTGGCTATCTGTCTTTGTATGTGCTGTATGGGATCACGGTAGCCACTTATGAGTTGGTCAAGCAGCGAAATCATAAAAAGCGAAGGTTGCATCTTGACCCACTTCTTTCAAGTAAGTTTTTTTCTCTCTGGCGAGCTATTAATGTACTTATTAGATTGTGTTTCCTCTCTTAGGTTATTTGTACATTCTTGACGAACTTATAACTGTTGCTAACCTAAATATGGTCTGGTCCATCTCTATGTCATTATACCAGGTTCCTCATTGATGGTTTAAACTGCTGTTTGTCAGACGAAGGCATGGAAGAGGGATTGGAGACCGGATCCGACATTCCAGAAGAATCTCCATCCTCTGTGGATGACTTGCCCGTCCGTTGGGATTGGCAAGCAACGCATCATGTTGCAATCTACTCACATACGAGTCTAGCAGCGGCATTAGAAGCTACGATGGCAGAGCTTGATCACGGTGACCATTCTCACGGAAACTACGCTCTGCCCCTGAATGCAGAATCGCCAATGGAGGTGAGATCTCTTGACTGTGCATTACAAGAAAAAAACGTTAGCCTGGCATCTTTTCGGTGGTCAAGGGATCTTGTTTGGGTTAATTTTTGAACTATTCAGGCAGCACCTTACACTCATTTAACATGATTTTGTACTCCAGGAACCAGCTTGTGGGACGGTGTGCTGGCAGATAATGGATCTGCCGCTTGGCCTGCCCCGACGTCTCACAATCCCTGTCGTTGAGGAGGATCGGTGGTCTCGGCCATTTGCGATTTTGAGTGCAACCTTGGCTCCAACGCTCTTGGCTGGCGTTTGGGATAGCAACGATGGTGAACCTTTCGGCAGCAGCCCCGGTGTGTACGCGTTTGGCCTCATTCTGGGCATAACATTCGGCCTTTTGGCATACCACACTCTGGAGAAGGATAGCCCACCGACACGCTGGATCATGCCATGGGTGTTCGGGGGTTTCATTATGAGCATTGTGTGGTTCTACCTGATCGCTAATGAGCTCGTGGCGGTGCTCGTTGCGTTGGGAGTGATCCTGGAAATCGACTCAGCAGTTCTGGGGCTTACGGTGCTGGCATGGGGGAACTCTATCGGAGATCTGATTTCGAATCTGGCGCTAGCCTGCAATGGAGGGGATGGAGTACAGATAGCAATCTCTGGGTGCTACGCGGGTCCGATGTTCAACACACTTGTGGGGTTGGGGCTATCTTTCGTGTTGGCCAGTTGGAAACGGTTTCCTGAGCCTCTCGTGCTCCCCGAAGACAACACTATAATCTACACGATTGGGTTCCTCTTCCTCAGCCTGCTTTGGGCATTGGTGGCGCTGCCAGCTCGGGGAATGAAGCCCAACAAGGTGCTGGGGGTGGGGCTCCTGTTTCTGTATGTATCCTTCATGTCGTTGCGGCTGGCTGATAGCCTCGGGTTCATTTCCCTGGAAGGTTTCAATTTGGGTTCGTCTCCAGGTTACATGGGTGTACGAATTTTGTAGGATTGAGAGGAACCTTAGCCTAGCAGGATTTTAAATTAGGTTGTGTAGATTCTTTAGTTGGAGACGAGGATGGTACCCTTTGAATCATGGGAAGCAGGAGACAACTGTAGAGAAACGTAGAGGTGAAATTCTTGATTAAACAAGATAATACATGGTGATACAATCAGATGTACAATTAGATTTGAACTTTAAAATGAGTCCAGCTTGTCACTCACATTTGTGGATATACTATTGCATACTAACAGGCTGAAGTGTAGTGTATTGAATTGAACCTGAAACATGAAATCGTGCCTTGGAATCAGGTGCACTTTGATGCTACTGGTATCACAGTCTGGATCCCTCGTTGAACCTTAAAGGACAAAACAGGGAACTCCGAATGCGTGGACATGGATTTGATGACTTGAGTAACGAGTAATAATGTCTGAGTACGATTGCAAGGTCTTTGATGAGTGCAATTCTGGTACACAGCTGAGAGGGGGATTGGAAATCAGAGTGACGGATTCGAATCCTTCACTCAGATTTCAGACATTTTATTTGCAACCATGACTCTCAACAGATACCTTGACAAAATCACATTGAGCTAGAACCAGCACATTATGATTACAGCTCGATTCAGTTTTGAGCGTGAATGAAGGTCACAGCAATCTCTGGAATGGAGTTGGAGTGTTTTGCTCTGCACTGGTGTAGGAATTTTAGTAAAAATCTGTTTTGGACAAAGAAGAAGATGAATTTAGAGTCGGATGTAAGAAAAAGAGGCGGGGGACTTGCGTAAATAAAGTGTCTTGTTTGCACTGCTGGTGACATAGACAATTAGTGTACAACTAGGAAATTTTTGGGCTAAATATTGCCAAAATTTGCCTAAAAAAATGATCATGCCTAAACATGGGACTATCAACCATTTTGAAAGTAAACATTCTTAGCCGATGACTATTGAATAATCATAACCAGTGGCTAATAATTAGTAAATAGATGTTTTTTTGGATAATTAATGGCACTATAAGTGCCAAAAATCACATTGAGTAACACTAATTTGTAAACAAATTTTATTTTTAGTGATTTCCATGATAAAAAATTTAGATTCATTTAAAAGATAGATCTATAAAATTAAGAGAAATAGTTTAGGTTGATAGCCTATGCAACTAGTGTATGATATTAAAATAAGACCTATTGTAATTGTAAGATTTTGCAACATAATATGGTTACTAGTAATAGAATTATTAGTTTTTTATTTTTTCTTGGAAAATTGTCCAAATAGATTTTTACATCATTTTAAATATATTATTTTGAAATTGTATGAATAAGATATGAATTTTTTTAAAGATTTTAAAAAATTTAATTTTTGTCAATAATTTATCCATGTTAAATCACCACTATGAGTATTTAAGGTCAAGGAAACACATGCCCAGCTTTCACAAAGTCCATGATCAGCAATTGATAACAACCTCCAATATTATAAAATGCCTTAAAACACAAAAGATTGTTTTCAAAAGTCTTAGGATGAATTAAAGTCTTAGGTTGAATCCTAAAGACAGATCTAAAACCTCAAAATAGACTTGATTATATGGGAGTTTCAAATTAATTTTTTACTGCATGGAATTGTATCTTCAACTTCAATAACCTAGACATCCTCAGTGTAGACCAAGAGTCACAAAAAATTAATAAAGGGGTCTGTTGAGACTTGCCTTAAATACTCATAGTAGATGTTGAATATAAGCACATGGGTTGAACGGCTTTTAATCAGCTTAATTCTTCATTGCCTAAGGAATTGTAGCCACAAAAGATGGAAATTCAAAGGTTTTTTTTATAAATTCCTTCATTAGTTGGAAATAGTCAAATTGCTAATATAAGCCATATGAATGTCAGGGTGACTTGGTTTGGCTTCTGCAGCAAAATTTTGATTATTGTTCAACACTATAGAATGAAGATTATGTCATGTACATACTACATGGACCGTATCTCAAATGATAGAATGTAGAAGCATTGAACAACTACCACTTCAACAATTTGTATAATTTGACATCAATTTTCACAAATCACAAATATGCGATTCATTGATAGACCATAATGTCATCTTCAACAAAATATATGTAATTCCCACATTGAAGCTTTAAAGAAATTGTTATATTTTTGAAGTACAAACATCAAGATTGAATACAATTAGTCGTCAATTGACATACATATATGGGAAGGTTTATATAAATCCAAGTAAGTCAAGCACCTCAACAAAGTTAGAGTTGTCCTTAGAGTGTTAAAAATCACTGCCAAATAGTGGAAATATAATATCCTTTCCTATTAAAGACAAGGATAGATTGAAAAATCTACAACAACATATGTATTTCAATGAATTTACTTCCAACCATTTCTTTTTAAATTTTTAACCTACCATTTTTGTTGTCTTTCAATTATGCATTAATTAGGTGAAGTAACCATTGCTTACACACTTTCTTTAGACGACCATCCAATTTCTTTTACACCTCAACATACATATTCACTGTAAATCTCTATGTATTTTTATCAATTCAAAGAATAGTACTTGTAAAAAAAATGATATAATTTTTCCAATCTATGCACATTCTCCATTCACAAATTTGAACACCATATTTGCACAACCAATGAGTTAACAACATAGCTAATGACTACTTAGTAGTCACTCAAGCATTGTCCCTCATAGTCATAGTGTCAATCAGTGTGAATTTTGCATTAATTAATTAATGCAGAATTCACACTGAGTGACATTTGCCACGTGGACCTCCTTGAAGGGGTGCCACATGGCAAATTAGGAAAATTTTGAATCAACTTCCTTTCCCCACCCACCTTCATGTACTTTGAGGGGAGTTGAGGAGGTACAAACCATATGGGATAACCCCCCAAGACCCCCCCAAGACCCCCCCCCACAAAGATCCTCCCAAGACCCCCCAAGACCCTCCAAACGTCATGGCTGCCCCTCCCCACCCCTGCATTAATTAATTAATGCAAATCCAGGTGGAGAGTGAGATTTGGAGAGATAGTCACTCAAGCATTAAAGGATTAAAACAAAATTCAAAAGCGATAACTTACTAATTCAAAAATAACCGTTCCCACTTGTAATTGGTTTTACATGAGTTTATAAAGGTTAATATTGATAAGGACTAACAAGTAAAATGAAGAGGCTACCAAATCTATGTGCAAGTGAGCCAAAATCCAAGAAGAAATTTAGTAGATTTTTGCTACTCTCATACTGCCCACTGGTTGATTTTTCAACTCCAAGTTGTTGGTGCATCTAGGCTCAGCGGGTGGTCCCAGTTATAGGTGCCTCTAAGGTTATTGAACACCAAAAAGCCATCAGACGAAAATGAACAAAAGTGAAAGCCTGATTGGAAATGAAGAGAGAAGTGGCTCAAAAGGGGCTAAAAATCAAGCCCAGCAGTATATTGTGCACTTTCAAGAAACATGGAAATGCCTTTCTCTCACACTTCCTACAGCAAAATTCATTTGGTGTGAACCTTTTTTTGGGTCCATTCAGAGACGCAAGCAACTTCACCAGGCACAAACACTTGGTGAATGATCAGCTGGGATTTCAATCCCCTCTCAAGGTACTTCCACAACTCCATTGCCTTTTTGCATACAATATCATGCGAAGACAATTTTTTTGATAAGGCCAGCATGATAGAGAAGTCATTGTCATCCGGTGAAGGCATGCTTCAAGTACCAGTAACTATTACGCGGTATACATTGTGCTCATCTTTGGGTCAAGAGCTGTTACCTGAGACGTCCTTCCCTTCTTGAAGTTGTCTCCTATTCCAATTTTTGAATGTCCTACATTAGATCAGTAGTTTGACCTTAACTTGGTCTGTTTGGATGGAGTTGCCCAAAGAAAGAGGGGCGGGCACTTAAGCTGAGAGATAGGTGGAGTATCCTGCTGAAAATAATTTAGAAATCTTAGTCAACAACATGGAACATGTGCTTCAAATTGCGCTCTTTGTCAATAGAAAGAATTCACATCTGAACCACCTCCAGTTCAGCACAGGAGTAACTTCCCACGAATTCTCCAAGACATGACGTCATACAAGGTAGTAGCTAGACAATGCTTGACAATGAGTAGACGAGCTGACCCCTCATTTTCTTTTGCATTCAGCATTATGGTGAAAGCATTTCTTCGGAGAGTGAAATTACAGTCACGGGGAAAACTACATTAGTTTGAAACCACAAGGCTTGGTTTGCAATCCCCTGATACACCAGTTACAGGTTGAATCAGATGGTGCCGGCTTAGTAGGTGTAATGAAACAGAACTGGAAAGGAGTTACGGTGTTTATCTTGTCAGCGCCGGCGCCAATTTAGGCTGGACTTTCTGTTGGTTATGTCAAGTATATATGTGGGCTAAGGTCAACCCTAATCTTATCTAATTTGGTACCACCTTATGAATACTCCTGGAAATAATTTCTCAGAATGAAATTATTTCTAACAGATAATTCCCGCCCAACTAATTGGCTAAGTTCTATCCAGATTCGAACAACTGCAAGCAGGCATGTTATCAGGCATGGCCTTACTTTTTCCATTTCCTTGGAACAAGTAATTTTCATCTAAGCGGGCTTCTGGTAAAGCTCCGCCATCATATTGGCACGCAACATTCGATCAGCACGTACCTTGTGCATGTATGCACTCCTCCACAGCGTATTTGCCTACGCATTTCCTTCTTATCATGTCACCTTGCAGAAATTCTAAAATTGAATCCCCTTCTTAACACATTCCCTTGTAGCGAACTCTCCTTTGAGCTGGAAAGAGAAGTCCAGGTGTTAGTAAACATTTAGTTATTTAGTGGAGGAGATTTACCGGGATTTGAATAAAGCATCGTGAGGAAGCATCGAGAAATGAACAATGTGGGCTGCACGTACTTAGCAGCTTCAGACAGAATATTTCAACTTTAGTACTATTGACATCTCGGGATCCAATATGCAAAGAAAGGAAATCACTTAAAAATTGGTCAGCTAATATTCCTACCTCGTAGCACCTTCCCTTGAACCAATTTTTCGATGTCTTCGTCCGTAATCTTAGAATATTTCTTGAGTCGGAGAGTCTTGGTCTTCGTCCGTGGTCTTGTTAAGCTACTTGCGACAGCTCCATTGCAGGCCGGATGGACATCAACTGCGGACGTCACGATATAATTCAGTCAAAATCCAGCTCAGGGTTGACTACCGGCTTCACAAGCTGATCGGCGACGATGACTTGCTTACCTCGTGCCAAGCTATAAGCAAATCCAGTGTCAATATTGAAGTCGGAAAACGTATCTAAGTCCACAACTCCTAGCGTTGAAATTGGACGAGAAGACCGATTCTGGATATCAAAGTCCGGAAGCTCATCCAGATCTACAACTTCTGGCATTGAAACTGGAACGGACGACCGATCCTGTTGACAAACGAGACTCACTGTATTAAGTTACGTTCAATGCGATTTAGAACCATCATAATTTGTAGGACTTAGATCGACCAATGAGAAAGTAACTACTACAACTATCAGTAACACAATTCAGGAGCACCTTACCAATGTCTGCGTTGGAGTGGATTCTGTAAAGTTCATCCGGGGATGAGATGATTGATTCGGGCGGAGCTGATGTTGCATATCTGTGATCGGCACTGGTTGATTCGAAAGTTGAGGGAGTGCAGCTGTAATCGGTGCTGATTTCTTCATCGCATCAAGTTCAGCTTTCAATTCTCTCTTGAAACTTGTTACTTCCTCACGGAATGACTCCATCATGCGTTCGAAACTGGCCGACACAATGTCCTTCTTGACAACGTCTGCTTCTTCCGCTGATTTCTAAGGTAGTCATGAACCAAACAATTATCGAAACATGTAAGCATTGTGATTGACATCTTTCACGAGGTGATTAACTGCTCCGACACGTTAGGAGATACTGACGAAAACAGAACATTACCTTGAGAATTCTGATATCCTCCAAAATAGCTTCCCCTGAGGTTTTAATGGCGCTCAATATACTGCTGTTCGCTGTCTCTTCCTCTTTCAACTGATACACGGGCATGAAAATGTCAAAGCGAGCTCGAAATAATCCTCTCCCATATCTAGTGAAACGTAGAAGTCCATGAATTTTATTAGAAAGTCTGCGGCGAAAAGCACCATCCTGAGAAGTGCATGTCAATGTGCCATGAGCATTTCCAGAAACAAAAAACTATGCCAAAAGTTGTGAGAGTCTCATTTCCAAAAAGAATCGCAACCACACCAGTTTGTGGAGTGCGTTCTGCTGAAGCGCCAACTTAGACCTGTTATCTTTGCCTGCGGAGGGAGAGCATTCGTCAGTACAGTTGAGGAACATTAACTGATGAGTGCTCAAGAGTGTGGCACGTACGCTTCGAAGTTCATCCTATTCGACAGTGTCTTTGTTGCATAACGGAAACTGTACTCAGGGAAGGATCAGTAATCCTCTTACCTTCGAAGCACGTCTCTTCGAGGAATATCTTAATCTGCTGATAATCGTCGCAAATTTTTTGAAGAAGAGCCGTATCCTCTTCCCTCAACTTCTCCATTGTACTTAATCTTTTCTCGAGCTCCTCAGAGACGTTACCTAGTAAGAATAATCTCCACAACAATCAACGATACCGACGACGAAACGTCCAAGTATGAGAAATGGAAGCGGCAGATAACGTCACGACTAAAAACTTGGCTGAAATCAACATACACTGTGGCCATGGACGAGGTGAGCTGCTCTGAGGTCCAACTATGCTCTGAGGTGCAACTACGCAAAGCGCAGAGCTTGTGCCACTTGAACTTGCTGGCGTCGAACCGCCTCCGACAGTCCCCGAGACATTTCGACGATTAAAGCTCGAAGTCAATCCAGCAAAATAAGGAGAAGGCGGTTTCGGCTGACTTAGCGAGAAGTCCTTGTCGAGGAAGCCCGGCCTGTTCCACTGCGATTGTAACAAAGTAAGTTTAGTCGAACAGGAATCAGATAATCAATCAAGGACTTCAACAAATCACTAGAATAAATGCTCAGTATCCGAGAAGATTAAGGTTTGAATGTTCGCTTGACAAGTGGCGGCCAAGGTCCATCAAGGAAGTGAACACGAATTAGATCCTGCAGTCAAGCTTCACTTACTAGATCGGAACCGTAGTCCTCAGGCTGAGAATTTTGCGAGAACTGTTGCGAACTCTGAGATTGCGTTAGACATCCTTGCGAAAGAGATAGCCGCTGATTCTGCGAGGAGTGCGGCTGGCCAGACCGCGCAAGGAATGGATGTTTTGACTGTGACTCTTGCTGTAGGCCGCAATCCGCTAGTTGCGCACTATCTGCTCTTTGGCTCTCGATCGGCCTCGGTGCAACATCACATGATCTTCACAGGATAAGAAAGGAGATGTCACTCTTCCGATCCAGTTATCGCGAAAGCGCGAGACATTGAAAGCAAACCAGTTACAATTACATTGAACGTCGCTACTAAGTAGTAGAAAATTTACGAAGTGCGCTTCAGAGCTCCGGTGGAATTCAATTGCATTGCATCAATTCCCCGAAAATTTTAATTCAGAAGACGTAAGAGATTCTAAATTCTCACGCTGAAGAGAAGCTCAAAACAAGAAATGATTGCCAGAATCTAAGCAAGTTGAAGAAAGGAAACATCTCAGCAAGTAGTAGTTGGAGAAAAATGTAACAAACCCCGGGATAGGAATAAGGCGACAGAACTGCGACTGCCCGGCGTGGCTCAGCGGACCGGGCCTGCCGCTTATGCTCAAGCTGCGTTTCTTCATTGCAAAATCCGAGCTCCCTCGTGCGTCTGGCTCTGGCGTCCGGCTATGGCGTGTGCCTGGTTTGAACCCGCTACAACTGCCCCCTGTGAACTACCGATGCTCTCACGCCTCCTTGACACGACGATGACGACGCTCCCCCTCGGGCTGGTCTCATGTTCCTACCTGGGAACTTCTCCCTGTTCCCAATGTGAACTTCGAAGGACTTCATGTTCCCGTCGAAGGACTTCATGTTCCCGTCGAAGGACTTCATGTTCCCGTCGAAGGACTTCATGTTCCCGTCGAAGGACTTCATGTTCCCGTCGAAGGACTTCATGTTCCCGTCGAAGGACTTCATGTTCCCGTCGAAGGACTTCATGTTCCAGTGGAATGGTCCCGTTCCCGATGGGGCAGACTGGGTACAGTCAAACCTTGATAAGTGTTAACGGTTGGGAGCATACTTTTTGTTAACACTTAGGGAATAGTACCACTTATCTTTTACTTTATGAACTTATCTTTTACTTTATGGACTAATCTTTTACTCTATGATCTTAAAATATATGATCTTTTACTTTATGATCTTAAAATACATGTACCAACTAATTTCGTTTCTAAAATGGAAACTAGAAACTATTGCTTGACCTCAAAGTTAGCTCCCTTCAAACTATGGTTCTTACAAAAGTCCTTTTTTAGAAAGTTATCACGTATCGAGGTAAAATTAACAAAGTCGGGAGCACAACATTACATAACACTTAACACATAACACTTACTAGTCTTAATTTTAAAGGAGCGGAAATCTCCATAACACATATAGAGTTTTAACACTTATCAAGGTAACACTTATCGAGGGTTGACTGTACATGCTTCACTCAGATGTACCTCAGGCAAAGTTTTGATGTTCCTCATGGCAAAGTCCTCCATTCTGGGCACTAGGGTACATGACGGGTCCACACGTTTGAAGTGTTGTGGTATTAGAAGTTGGAACCCGGGGGGAAGCATGATAAAGTGTACAAGAAAAGTGCTTATCTATTTGTCAATTTCAGCCCTTTTGCAAAAAGTGCACGAAAGTGATGGAAAGATGTAATTGAAGTCAATTTTTTTTGCTAATATAGATTCTCAACTTGTTTTTGTACAACTTGGAAAAGTTTCGTGCAAAGTGGACACTTTAAAGTTATTGTTTGAGGGCTTCAAACCCAAGCAAAGTGAATGCAATAATTTGAAAAAGTGGCTTTAAAAGAATAAAAAACTATCTAAAAATCACTTTTGATGATGTGGGGCCCTCTATATGTTTAAGAAGTATTCTAAAATAGTCAATTCATACACACATTTATTGGTTTAGGATTCCAAAAGTAATGCAAAGATGTTATTTAGGAGGGTCGCTTCCACGGTACTTTTTGTCACTTTTTTTTCACCGAACATTGTTTTCTAAATTGGAAAAAACATCCTCTAAAGTCAATAGAGGGCCCTAAATGAAGAAATTAAGACATTGAAAAAGTTCATTTTCATGATTTAGAACTAGTGGTCAAATTAAGTTTCAATTGAAGATCTTTTCTTCCTAAAGATGTATGTAAGATACATTGTGACATCCAAAAACGTGACTAAAATGCTCAAAAACTACACCAAAATGCTCAAAATCAGATTTGAGCTTTGAAAAACAGCACACTTCATAATCACTTCCATTTGGTCACATCGGTCACTTTGTTGTACACTTTATCATGCTTCCCCCGACCCATGGCTACGAAAAGGGGCCTGAGATCTATAGAAGTTTTCTAGCTTATTAAAGAAAACATCTTCATTTTGTTACAACATTTAATTAAGGTATTTAGCATGTTTATATGTAAAAGATAATATCAATTTTACAATACATGTTTTTTGCAATATTTTTATAACATTAGTCTTATTTTTATTTCATTTTACCAATGGTTGAATATTATGTTCCATATTTTTGTTGTATCGTGTGTGATTGTACTTTCTTAAAAAATATTAGACCTGAATCATTCTTTTTTATTTTTTATTTCAATGTATTTATTTAATTTGTTTATTGTTACTAATTTAGAATAGTTGTTTAAGATTGTAGAAAAAAAATACGTTAAATGGTTCATCACTACAAATTCGTGATCTAGCAGAATGTTTTGACGATGTTCACCTCAAAGTGAAGAAGGAAATATATGAACTTCGTGCTACTTCATGCTTTCTAAGGTTTGAGCAGGAAAAAAATTGACTATACGAGTGTCTAAATTTATTGGAGTTTTTTTATCCACCAGGGTCGAGGCTTAAGGATAAGAATTTCTCCTGCAGGGGGACTAGCGGTACCGAGTTATTATCTCCACAACTCAGCCAAGTACAGGGCACTTCAAATCCAAGCTGAACCCTCTGCAGCAATCCTCGCTGTTCGATTCACTTTGGTTTTAGAGATCCACTCATCCTTGGAAAAATTATCTCTAAATAGAGGTTGTGCAAGGATGACATGATCTGAAATGTGCCTCTTTATAATACAATTTGTCATCGATATGACCGTCATATGTTACAGGCTGATTAGCGAGTCCACTAAGTTAAGTGACTGGAGATGTTCTACAGCAACTCTTTGAGTTGTAATGAACGTCGTCACTCTCCAAAAATGCTTTACATGGATGGTGGCGTTCTAACAGATGCCACCAACACTTGTAATGAAGCTGATTGCTAAATCTACGAGGAGGGCATCGAAACTGTCTGTGCAGCGCCTCGCTTCTCAAAGCATAAAGTTGCCTGTTTAGTTGATTTTCTTACAGCATCTGCAAGCACACAAGTCAGCACATCAGGTCTAGTTTAACAAGCGTCCAAGACATCAATCGCAGTGAGATAGCGGATTCACTCTGATGTTCCACTACAAATATGTCACTGACGGAACCATGCATGAAATAAGCTTGATATTTGGCAAAAGAGCAGTCAAGCTTCAAAAAAGGTGCATTCCTCACCTGAAGAAGAAGTCTTAAGCGCTTCCCTGGCAACTATGATGGAGGCCTTCCACTGCTCATATGCCTTCGTATTGATGGCTTTCTTCGACCTCTTAGCAGCAGGAACCACTAAGTCAACCTCGTCGTCTATTGACTCGCAATCACTGCCAGAGAGCTCCTCGTCATCACGAGACCTCTTCCCAGAGATGTTCACAGGTAATAATTCTACAAAAGGCAAATCATCAACCATTACTTTCCTTCACACTTCTGCAGACAGCGATTCTCTGATACAGGCACTGTTGGTCACATGGTCTGGCTATTACAAGAACACAGATCCTAAAACTGTTCTCTCTAAATACTCATCGTTCAGGAATCACGCAAGCAGTACTACTAGGTGTGTAACTTGAACTTATTGTAAGTAATTGTCAATGTCAGAACAGGCATACGATAGCGGAACTTACCTTGGTTACTTTTTATGGTTTTAGGATCTCGCTTCTCCTTTTCGACGCCGACTAAATCGAAGCAGAGATCGTTCATCGAGGTGACAATCTGCAAGTCATAATCAAGTTCCAGAATCAGAGCGTGACGCTCATTTCAGATTCTTTTATCCTAACACACAAATTAGGCATAATGTTCCTATCCATAATTCTGGAAAACAATAGTCATACCAATACTGCAATTAGGAGGGAAGAGTTATTACTTACATTTCCAAATTCTGGATCCGAAGTACCGCAGATCTCCATGAGGCGTACCTTGTCCACCTTCAACTGCAAAAAAAATGATGTGATCAGTCAGAGTCATGCAATAGGTGAATGTGTTCATTCGCTCTCCACTCCATTAGAAACGAAACCAGGAAAACTTATACAACTAGTGAGGAGTCTCTCCACTCACCTTGTTTTTCTTGGAACATAGAAAGAAAGCGGCCGCTGTAAATGCAGGTCGGCTGAAATCAGCACTTATCCTTCTTGATTCAGGTAGTGCTGCCACGAAACGTTGCTTATATCTGCCGCACATCACATTCCGAATGGGCGTTTCAGAACATAGTGTTTTCCTGCGGAAGTCCGCATTCGAAGCCTGCATCCGAAAGCCATAGAATGAACACAAACAAAGCAGATCCAGGATAAATCGGAGCCAATTCAAGAGTGATGAAATCGAGACTCACAAAGATAGAACTCTTTGAACCGTGCTTATCAGTCTCACGCAGCCGAATTTGATCGATAGCTCTCTTATATCAACCTTTGGCCTGTACATATTTCATCCGGTAAGTGCTTGTTCTAGCTGCACCTTGGCCAAAGAACTTAAAATTTTCGCAGAGAACTTAGATACACAACCCTAAGAAATCCGTGACTGAGTTTCGAGGGGCCATCAGGCAGCAATGTATACGCCGAAAGTCAAAGTCACCTACCTCAACCCTAGGGCGTTCTGCATCGCAGTTAAAGATCTAACATACGCCTTCTCCGACATGCCGCTGACACGGACAGCTTTTTGTCTGTCCAAAGAAACCTGCAACCTGGACCAACAAATATTCAAGTCAGAAAAACCTACTGGAAACACACCTGCAAATACCCCTCTCGAATCTCACATCTATGGCTCCTCACGACATAGTAGGAACAGAAATGTAGCACAAGGCCCGAATCGATGCTTACTCTCCACAAGCAAGCTCGAAGCAGAGCACAGATTTGCATATCTCGCCCTGCAAGCATCGATTTACCACCTCAATCAGAAACAAACCAACCAAGACTCACAAAATCTACACCACGAGGACAAAACTGAAAAATATTCGCACCGCGGTCAAATGAACGCAGCAATGTACAAAAATCTATCCAAAACAGTGCTATCACGACCAAGTTCAATCAAACCAGAATCGACAAACCCGCCAACATTCAAAGATCCGTTGAAGGACTTCCCCACCACAAACCGAAAGATACCTTCACCCTTCCTACACCTCACACAAACATCGAATCGCTACATACGTTCCCCCACTAACAACCAACCAACAGACGAAAACCACGCACCTCACCACAACACGAACGAAGCCAAACAAACAAAGGAGGACTGCAGACGAGGCGACTCACCACTCCAAACGACGACGAATCGAAGTGGACTCTGCAGAGGCGCAGCAACTCCTGAGCCTTGCGCACGACTCTGTCCTGATCGAAGAGCCCTAATTTCACCTGGAGTGACTTCATGTCCATATCGGAAAAGCCCGCCGGGTCCCTGGACTCCTTCACGAGCTAGGAACGGGACGCCCAGCAGACAGTGGGGAAGAGCACGACGCCCAAGATGAAGCAGGCGCGAGAGAGTGCGAATTGGGAGAGAGAACAAAGTAAGTGAGGCGATGGGCAGCAGTGGCAACGGCACTGATGGAATTAGCAATGGCCATCCCCATGGCAATGAAGCCAGGCATGGTTCGTTCCCAAATGGGCGCATTGGGCGCGGGAAGGAAGGGCGGGAGAGTGGAGGATGGCGCGATCGACGACATTAGTTGCAACTGAATTCGGACAGAAAGTGGCGACTCGCACTGAGTCTGCTACCCCTGAGGATGATGATTGATGATGGTGACTCATGCGAGTTTCCATGATGGGATGAATGGCGGGACGGTGGACTGCGGAGCGCGGGAGATTGTGCCAGCGTGGCGGCATTCAAATTATTCCCTGCTGCGCCGGTCACCGCTCCCGCCACGCGCGCACGTTGTGGCGGGCCGGGCTGCTATTAAATCGGGTTTTGCAGGCTGTGAGACGTTGGGGTGTCTTTCTCTCTCTCCCTCTAAGTTAAACTTCAGATAATTTAACAAAACAGAATTCCAATATTCAATATTTTGGACTTAAATTGAAACATCATCATGAATGTAAAATATCAACTTAATCAAAATGATTTGCCTATTTTAAGTTGGAATTTATTATTCATCATAGTATTTCAAAGAATCTAACTTCATTTAAACACTTTGAAACATCAACATTAGCCTTGACACTATTATCTTCCTCATGAAAAATACAACACAAATGAATTTTTTATACAATTTTTTTCTTCATTACTAAAAGCAATTAAGATAAAGAATACTCTAAAGTCACCCTAATATTGATATTCATCTACATTAAATTTCTGAACGTCACAAGATACATTTGCCATTCCTTAATATTATTTTTAGAACATAAATTCAACTATCTTTCTAAATTTTAACTTCAATAAAGAACTTTAACATATTTTGAGGAGATTTTATCATAGTAGCTGGTAAAAGACATGCATTTTATATAAAAATTGTGATTGTGTTATTTATATCATTTTTTTTCAAGTCTCATTCTAAATTCAAATTCATACAAATTTTACTTGATCAAATCTTAGCATTATTTCATATTTCCTTAAGATATTTGACTTTAGAAAATAGAGATTTATTTTTCCATGAAGATGTTTTAGCATTAAAAGGAATTTTTGCAATTTTTCATTTTAAACTTACAAATTATTAAAATTTTATGCTGTTATGTGATTGAGGGTCATATTCTCTCCCGCATGAATGTTCTACACTCATAATTCTAAGTTAAGATACATTCAATTCACATGGAATCTAGCTTTCTAAATTATCTCCATAAGTCATTTTACTCATAGAGAAAATGATCTGAAAGGACACAATAGGGTCAAATCCAGATGCGGTTCACTTCAGCCCTTAGAGGCTAAGAGAGTCTTCATCATGGATTTTCTTTTCCTCGTCAACTTGTTTTGAGCATGCCCATTAATTCTTGAAGGTCACACTTACTCTCATTCACTATATAGTCCTCCCAACCACAACAAATACTTCTTCACAAGCACAAGATTTATACCGGTATGTTCTCCAAAAACCTCTTAAAACAATTTTGGAATTTCAAATATGGCTCTGTAGGCGATGAAGAACATTCAGGTGAAGATGAAAACTTGAAAGCTGCAGGTCTACACTGGGCAATGACGACATACCATGGTGAAACAATTTTACACTGCCAATCAACGATAAAATACCTGAACCACTGCCATGCAATCACACTTGCCGGACCTCATCAGTGGGTCCTTACTTGTTGGAAATACAGATGTTACTGTCTCAATACGAAATCATAGTGGGCTCTCTACCTGACGGGCTTAAACCTCTGTATACCGCTACAACGACTGTTACTCTACCACAAGCAATGTCATGTGAAACAGGGCACTCATCAAGACCTGAGCAGCAACAAGGTGAAAAGTACCAGACCTTTAATCACATCTAACCTCAAGTTTACAGAGGAGTGTCAACACTCCTGATGCCTCCGTGGAGCACTACAAACATGCTCTAAGACATTGCTGGGATAACGTGCAAGGCTAAGTTACAAACATGGGTGAAAAAATGCAGATTTTAAACCGCTGCTCAGAGGTTCATCAACTCCACCCCATCAAGTGAGGTCGTAGGAGGAAGCAACTGCACAAAGACACGTCTCGCTCACATGAACCTTTAATCTGACATAAAAAAACTCAAATATGTAGTTTGTTGATTAGATAGCTGGGATGGAAGGTTCAAATTTGTTGAAATGGAGTGAAAAAAGAGGGTTTACGTGATGGTACCTTGTCTTGGTCGATTGCTGTCAAGATCTTTCCATATGTTTC
The DNA here is from genome assembly GCA_014871385.1 of Ceratodon purpureus. Classification (NCBI taxonomy): domain Eukaryota; kingdom Viridiplantae; phylum Streptophyta; class Bryopsida; order Pseudoditrichales; family Ditrichaceae; genus Ceratodon; species Ceratodon purpureus. The sequence continues at coordinate 1,134,400 of CM026421.1, read as the reverse complement.
CTCGTTGAACAACACTTTCATGATCTGAAGGAAATAGTCCAGACACACCTCCAGCATTTGTCAAATGGAAAGGATACGCGGGTAGAGAAGAAGCACAATTTAACGGCCAAAAGCGTTGCCAAGACATTCGAAGGTGCCCAGCAATGTCCCAATGCAGCTATCACGACTAGTATAGAAACCAAATTTGAAAATTAAAATGAAAAGAAATAGAAAACTACGACATGAGTCGACTGCAGTACAAGAACGAGAGAAGATCGCTTACAAGGGCAGCAACGTCAGCACGGCTGATAAGGCCAGAAATACCAGAATTTTCCGTTAAAATTCCATTTCCAGTTGGCGGCTGCAAAAATCACTCAGTATGCGTCAAGTGAAGGTTTTCCAAATAGATTCAAGTAGAGACAGGAAAATACTAGATGGATTTATTTCCTCACAACTAGGGCACAAACAATCATATAAGAGCTAATAAACTACCTATTACCCAGGTCAAGTGTTCAGGGATAACTTGATGGCCTTGAAAAGAAACAACAAGCCAAACCTGTGGAGGTCTTTACAGTATAGAGTAGAGATGAAGACAGATCTAATTGCAGAATTTAGGTGATTAACAACACGAATGAAAAAGCGCAAGGATAGAAATACGACATACAGCAGCCATTAGACCCCCAGGTCGAATAATAGTGTAGTTGAGACCACTTGATTGTACAGCCTCTTCAGCTACTTCCTTCGCTTCCAACACGGTCTTCAAAACTGCCAATGTCTAAGATTGCACCACCAACACTTTATTCAATGTCTTGTTTAACCACCGCAGAGGTTGATTATCTACAATAAAATCATTTGAAGTAGTTAAGCAAACTATGAACGTACCTTCTCATCGACAGCCTTCACACTGTCACCAGCTCCAATACTGGAAACCTACACCAGTCCAAGTTACTTACAATATTGCTAAAGCACATACATGCTTGTTCCGATCACAAAGTGCACACCACGCATTCGCATACAAAATTTCCGTGAGATTGTAAAAATGATTTCGAGGTCCTAGGGGTTTATCAAGTGACAAGGTTCCCTCTTCATATTTGCAAAATTCTGCTTAATCAGTATAACACTCAAAATGTGCAAAACTCAACTTACCATAATGAATCTTTTTACGCCTGCCTTCTTGGCTGCATTTACCAGGTTGATAGGACCATTCTGTAGATTTCACAAAATCCATGTAAGAATTTGGTTACCATGCCTGAACGAAAAGTATGACGAAACTCACTGCTAATGGTTGACGGTGACTTGGATGTAACTAGAGCATCGACTATACCTTATCAACATCTGGTGCGGTTGTTCCTCCACCTGTGAATAGATGAAAGAAGCCTCAAATTAAAGATTACAAGAACTACTTTGGAAGAAAGAAGAAATCTGATGCCTGAACATTTTGCCATACTTGTAAGATCAGCAAAAAACGTTCTGGCCACCACGGTCATCACCATAGCCAGGTCAATGTTGAGATCAGCAGCTAGTATAAAGAGCGCATGCTCCAATACTCAAAGATACACGTGTTCGTTTCTGATCATAGCTATTGGCCATGCTAAAAATCGAAGGAAGAAAGAAAAGACTACAAGAAACCGAAGGCCATGCAAGAAGCTTACCAACAGTACAAACTATAGCATCAAAAGAATTTGATCGCAACACCTTCTCTATGGTAGCAACGTCGAGGACGTCCCCAAGCGCAAGCATAGACCCAAGTCCCTCAATCTCTTTGCGAAACTTTTCCCCTCTTTGATACGCAGTGACCCAGGATCCTGCCTTGGCCAACACACGCACTGTCTCCATTCCTACGCCGCCACCTCCAACAACCAAAACTGCGAAAGCCAAACAACACAGTCGTCAAAGAGATATGATAGCACATCTTCTGTAATCTCAGAGAAACTCCGTCAACATGGAACCCGAGCTGCGACCTGTCGCAATCAATGGCTATCCAGGGTTTAAGAGGCGAAAAACGACCACAGAGCTAGCAAACAAAGAGGACTACCATGAAACTCTAGACTTCACAACACCTTTTGACCACCCTAAAATTCCAAACAAAGACTCCATTTCACATATGAAGATACAAAACCTGTCGAGTTGTCCACAGTCACGGGCTCCTCTAATTCATCAGCTGCCGCTTGACACCGCGTTCCACTCGGCAAAGGCGCCCTTCTTGACAAACTCAAGCATTGTGTCCTGCTTGCCCATACCTGTAAATCCACCGGCACCACAAGCATCAGAGCTGCGCTCCGTAGAGAATGCAAAAATTTAGCAGCGGGTGTACATGTTCAGAGAAACAGGAAGTGGGTGCACGAACTCATTGGTACGAAAAGTCATTTCCTCCATATAACCTTGGACAGCTCTCAAGAATTTCACTCTCATAGCAACGATAACCAAAGAGAGTTAGCAAAGAGAAGTACTCCCAACGCCAGTACTTCGCAGCATTGAAAAGTGATACTAAGGGATAGAGGCGCATAGCATCCCCACATACCACATTCCCTCTCTCAAATGACACCATAAGCCCGTTATCCTGAAAACTGTTCACCTGAAACTAAGGACTTCCGTGTAAATGGACCGATTCACCCAATGCTACCCTTCCACCACACAAACAATGTCCAAAAACCCCAAAACCCTACCCCATTCACCACGATTCAGACCCTCCTTCCAAATTCACCAGCTGGAAATACCTACAGCAACCAAATATGACAAAAACCTCGCCCCACGCATCTCCATCGGAATTCCTCACCCGCACCTCCCAGCTTCGACCGAAACTCCGGCTATCCCACTCTACCAAACAACACAAGCAGCATTGCAGAAGAAACTTAAGGCAGCAGTGCGCACGCATGAAACACACAGGATACACCACATACCCGCAATCCCACAACGAGAACAACGAGAGGCGGAGGGGCAGGCTCACCTGGGCGTGGGAGGTGGGACGGAGCGCGAGGCGAGCAGGCGCAGCAGCGCACAGGGAAAGCCTCCGGGATGAGTGCGCGGAGGCAGTGGTGGAGGTGGTGGCGAGAGAGGCCAGGCATGCTGGCCCAGCAGCGCAGAGCAGCGAGTCCATGGGTCTCCTTCCCTCCCTGGAAGCAAGTGGTGGTGTGAGATGCAGGTGGGCAATGAATCCCCGAAGTGTTGCAACAGTGGCACTCTCTCCTCAATGTGTGGCCTTGCAATGTGGCGACTGGACTGGACTGGGGGCCCAAGACGACGATGATGATGAAGATGACGATGATGATGTTTGCGGGAGAGTAAGTTAGTGAGATGTGATGTTGGTGCATTCCTCGTCCTCGTCCTGGTCCTCGCATGCGATGATGGTGATGAGCAGCCTCCCTCCCTCCCTCCCTCCCTCCCTCCCTCCCTCATTGCCTCACTGCCTCCGTCCCTGCCTCAGTGCCTCATCCTCCCTCCGTTGTTCCGGATATCCATCCTACGTGGCTTGCCCCCTTGGCACTCCCTCCTCTGTAGCGCAGCTCCTTCCCTCCTTCATTGCTGGGGCCCTTGGGGGCGCTCAGGGAGACTAACTTAACTTAACTTCCTTCACTTGAATTGAACTTAGCCAGTTGAGATTTTCAATCTTCACTTGAAATTTTTTAGGTGAACTACAAGTCGTGTGGGTGGTTCTTCTAAACGTCCTCATCTATGTCCAATTTTGGTAGTTTTACAAAGATGCATTGTAAAATGTAATTAATATAAAATATTTAGAACTTGATGTAGGAATAAAAGTTATACATTTTGAATTTTAGATTCTATCTATACGGTTAGATCTATGATTGCTATCACTAATATTTATTTATAAATTTTGAAACATAAAACAAAAAATTATTTTGTAAGTCATTTACGAATAAGATATTGACAATAAGTGGATGGAATTTGTTGTGATGGATTATAATGTAGTACTTTAGGTGTAGTGATTTTTGGGGATTTTATGGATGCTTGATTTTATGAGTTTATTTTTTCAAAAACACTTTTAGACTAAAATCTTCAAAATTTTGGGTGAAATACTCCAACACAAAATGAAGCATAATTTCTTCAAAAATTGTTTCCTTTTTAATCGGATGACACATACAAGAAGCTAACTTCCCATAGAAAATTCAAATAAAAAAATCACAGCACAAAAAGTGCATGACGGATGAGAAAATGCAGATGGAATCTGTACATCATGCCATTTTGGCCTGCTTGGGCAGTTAGGGGTTAATCCAATTAGTAGAAATTTTTTAACTTTGGTTTGAGTCTTTTTCAACTATAGATAGCATATGAAAACTAGTTGAAAATAAAGAGATAGATGAGAATTTATAATTCATCAATGTATCTTTCAACCTTTTATTCATAAAAATCATTTAGTGGTAATTTAAATTTAGTATAGATACTTATGCCATTTTAATTTTTGATTTGTAATAAATGGAATAAATTATTCAAAAGTTATATTTAGGTAAATAAGAATGTATTGTTATAATTTTGCCATATGATTCATTATTTTGAAATAAAACTTAATGTTTTAAAATAAATTATATCATTTTTTAAATCACAATATTTTGATATAAACCAACACATATTGTTATAAATTCAATTATTTTTTACAAATTATATTAACAAGAAATTGATTGGATTTTTTTAAAACAAATTGGATTATTGAGATATAGATTATATTATTTCTCAATAAACTGGATGATATTTCTTCAAATTGTATTTTTTTGACATAATTTATGATTGATTTTGTGATAATTGTAAGTCATAAACTATCATACAAATTGGATTGGCTTTAGTTGGATAAATCAAAGCATGGTGCAATTTAATAGTAAGCTATTAAAGGATTAATTCATTGCCGTGGAGCATTGAATAATACAAGCATATTTATTCATCCACCTCGTCGACTCTTATGTTGAGAAGATTATGTTAAAGAAAAAAAGTTTGCAGTTTGATTGGATCATGAGTGTGCAATCATAACTCATCACATTTTTGATAAACCAAATTCTATAAGTAGGTTAAAGATAAACACATTTGTGAATGAAATAATAGGGCTAGTACTTTTATTCTAGATGTTGATATATAACCCTTGAACATTATTACAGATAAAGCTTATTCTTTAACACCACTTAAAGCAAGACTTGTCATGAAATTAATAGGAATCACAAAATGTTTAATACACATCAGAGCTCAACAAGAGTGGTTGTGGAGCGCGCTTTTGGAATTCTTAACCATAGTTCAAGGAATTGGATATTTAGAAAAAATGAAGGTGCAATTTGTACAAGAGATTATCAAATGTTGCACGATACTCTAAAACTTCTTTATTTAGAGCAAAGATAAATCATTGGAAGAAATTCTATAGTATTTAAAAATTCTTAATGATTTCTATGCATGAGAAGTCATTTTTGTAGGTGAGTTAAGAGACTTTGGTAAAGAACATAGGTATAGTGCTAGATTTATTAAACAAGCTATTATAGACAAGTAGAAATTGATAATTGTATAGAAGTTTAACCTTATCATAGTGCCTATTCAATTTTCATTTAAAATAAATTCATTGGAGATCATTTCAATTGTTTGCATCAATAAATATGATCTAATAGTTAATAAGTTTCATAATAAATGTTCTACATATGCTTGGTATTGACCATATTCTATACAAGATTGTAAAAATTTAGGAAATGCTTGTTTTGATAAAAACTAAGTTATTACAGTTCACTTCCTGTAAATGTTACACTCATAAGTGATAACCTTCTATAAATGTTAACTTTCTTCTACTCCCCACATATTCCACACTATATATGTTAAACGTGTTTATTGTTAACAAAATGATACTCCCTTCTTTGTAAATTTGACACTATAAATGTTAACAAATGAAATACAATCGTAATATAGATGATGAAAACTACACATCTAGTTACATTCCTCTCTCTTTACACATTATTTGATATTGAATAAAGTTTTGATTGGATTCGCAATTTTATGAATGGTATTTTCTCTCAAGGACTCTTCACAATTGCTCATATTTATGAATGTTAAGATTTGTATATTGCTCAAAAATATATACAACTAATTCATGTAAGTGTTGATTGGTGATGGATATCTTTACCTTAGCCAACTCCACCGTAGTTACCATTTCATATCTAACTAGCAATTTTTTATTTTTTTAAAAAGATTAAATTTGGACCCCAGAACTCATTCTTTTATTGTCAAAATATTCATCTATGTTGAGGTATTTTTGACCATTTTTATTAAAATATTAAACAAATTTTCATTTAATTATGACTAGTTCATCAAAAATCTATATAAATGTGCTACACATCATTTGTTTCTTTAGTTTGTACCACTGATATAAAAAAATATAACATAAAGAAATGAAATACATAGATATTTCAAATATTATTAAATACACGCAAACGCATATACATGAATATATATTTATATACTAAAATATTTTATAATAATTTTAATACTTAGATACTTAAACACTTGAAATACTTGATAATATTAGAAATCATTCAATTTTGTGTAAGCATGAGTAGATTGGACGGAGCATCATTGAATTTCATAGTAAATTTTCAATTGTGGTGTGGGGACTAAGTAGAGTGTCCCCAGTAGATTGTTTGTTGTTCGACAACATGTTCTATCATCCGCATTTCCTCCAAAAAAGGTGAGTTGAAGGAGCTTCAGCACATCTTGATTGTTGTCTCGCTCACTTGTTGCACACGTTTGATGGAGGAGGCTGGGTGCACACCGTCCAATCCTTCTTTATCAGAAATTCATTACTCGATCATTTCCCGCTCCTAGTAGAATGAAGTGGACCCCTGTGGTTTGCTTCATAATATCTTAAATCATCCAGTCGACCACCTCCCTATTTAATATTTTTTGACACAAACCCTAAACATTGGAATGGTTTTTGAGTGTGCATGTCGCAAACATGATACTGAAAGAGCTCAATAGTCTACTAAATCATCCATTTATTATGTGAAACCCATTCATGTCTAATGACTAGTAAGACCTAAGAACAGAGTACACACAGTCTCCCTTTTCAAATCAGCTTTGAGGCTATTTGCCGATACAATAGTAAATAATTTATTCACAGTTCAAGTTTGAAACAAATGTCAATAGTGGGAGAGTTTACACGCCCATATTCATGATAGACAAAGAAACCGCTCATAAACAAAACGATTACAAAAATCACCTAGATTGACAGGTCCCTAACCAATGACATTCCACCTACCTTTGAGCCAATTTTCTACACGATCTTCAAAAGTAAAGAGCTATTTCTCAGCTGGGTGACACATAGCTATGACAATTCTCATCGGCTTACGTATATATTTAAGCCGCTTCTGCATACAAAGCCTTGATCTCCTCAACATCGTCATAGCTTCCCAAGAAAATGGGTGACCTGTCATGGATGTGCGTTGGCACCAGTTCAAGAGCCTGCACAATCACCGGATAAATCAGAATGATAGACACCAGAGTCATTTGTGGAATTTAACGTAAGAATCAAGCCGGTTTCTAGCAACCCATTCATCCGTGACAATGATTCTTCAATAATCCTTACGAACTTCCAATTATCTAACACATCGCTTTGACTCACTGTATGACTATGGTTCAAGGCAAAAATGACTCGTAAATCAAGGTCGAAGACATGGCTTTCTGAAAGGATAAGCGCTTACCCGTTCCTTCCCGGTAAAAGCTTGGCCACCAGCTTGCTCCATCAAGAAAGACATAGGGAAAACCTCATACAGAACCCTGGAGTACAATTTTGATATTTTATTAGCTTTTATAGATTTCCTACTCTATGAGACTGAGCAAACGTATCTGAAAAGAAAAAAATCACAAAAGAGCGAGTCCACGCCTACAATAAGAGATACCTCAGTTGAAAAGGTGATCTGGTGATCAATAACAGAGTCGAAAGTGTGTTAGTACCTGAGCTTGCCCTTGGGGCTCTTCTTGTCACCAGGGTACATAAAGATACCGCCATACAATAGAGTCCTATGAACGTCAGCTACCATACTGTCAAAATAAACCCACAATCACAGGATTAGAAACGAGAAGGCTGCACCACCGAATCCGGACAATTCGATCCAATAGTTTCTTTCACTAATCGCTCAGTCCCTTCGCTCACGCATGTACGTATTAGCGGGCTTCCACTGCACTTCCTCGTAAGGAGAGTTTCCAAATCCAGGGAACATGTGAAGTAAAGAGTACCTTCCGATGTATCGCAGGGACTTCGGTGATGCCCCGTCCTTGGGAAACTTAGCGTTCTGAACATACTTCGTGGTGGGTGCATCCCAGTTCATGGCATTTCCTTCGTTCACAGAGTAAATCTTCCCCTTCTTGGGAATCTATCAAAGCAAAAAGGAAGAATGAAAATCATTCAACAAGAAACTACTGAAATAAATCATAAGGATTGGGCACAAAAAGGAGAGATGATAAACAATAAATAGCTTCACCATTTAAGACTAAGCAAAGAAATCCTACGCAAGCTAGGAAGCAAGACATGTACAGTGATAAATATCTGCTGAGTTAAACATGTGCAATTATGAAAGATCCATACCTTGATGTCTGGGTGCGTCAAGATAAACTCTCCGAGGGAAGGGTCGAGGGTAAAACCATTGACTCCAGCACCTGTGCTCAATACCAACTGCAGAAGAGACAAATCTTGTTAAAAGGGACTTCGGTTGGCCACAAATTTAACTGGACAAGCTGTGCACATCCACCAGGTAGACAGTGAGAAGTGTGAAACGTTAATCTAAAGATTTAGTACAGGTTCGAGTAAGTCCTTGGGAACCTGTAACCTACAGTAAGAGCTCAAGTGGATATTCCGTTAACTGTAGAATATCCAGATCAGACAAGAGCGTAGGTTCTTACCGTGCAAGAGCTTCCATACATACAATAGCCAGCAGCAAGCATTGCAGTACCGGGCTGCAACACATCTTCAACCGTGCCTTCGATTCCATCCTTGAGCATGTAAATTCCAAAAATCTGAATTTAAAGTACCAAAGCCATATGTCAAACAACTAGGGAGAAAGCCATCCAGCATAATACTGACTACTGGTCAAAACATGCAAACTAAAAGGCAAAAGAGAAATGCGGCAGAGAACTCTGGAAAGCACTAGTCCATTGAAATTTACCGTGCCGATGGAGACACCGCAATCGATGTTCGAGGATCCATCAAGTGGATCAAACACAACGCAGTACCTTCCCCTCTTGGCTTTCTCTACGAAAATCGCATCTTCGATCTCTTCAGATACGAGGACATTCTGCGACCACGCAGGAAAAACAATTATCAGGAATTTCGGGAAGGAATACTTGTGGAGGGTAGCGTCGAAGGCTGAATATTTTCTCGTAATAATATATCATTCTACTTGCAGCATTCGAAGATGGTTGACGTTCAAAACGACCACTCTAGGTGTTCATTCCTAACGCCAGAGGTAAATACCATAGTGAGTCAATAATCAGAAGAGAAGGTTAAAGTCTTACTGTGCGTCCACTGCTCACAAGTGCGTTGACGAAGACGTCGTTTGATAAGACATCGAGCTTCTTTTGCTCCTCTCCCTGCAGATTCAAAATTCCAAGTTCAAATTCTCTTCCCCAATACTCCTGTCCCAAAAGGCAAGGACTCTGGGTATCTAAGATGAAGCTGTCCACATCAGGTACAACTAAAGTGCCCTAGGGTTCCTCACAACTCCTGTCAACTTTGATAATATTCAATTCCGGTTGTTGCGCGAAAGCGCTAAAACCAGCCCACTGTTGTCACTCGGTAGTGCATTTTGTGCGAATGAAAAATATAGTGTAAATTCTACCACTACACTAAACAAACCAGCTTTACATTCAGATTCTTCATCGCTATCATTCAGTAGGGCCCATGACTGACTACTTATTTAGAAATATATCTTTCAGCTCAATGCGAAAAAATTACCTGGACATTTGTCTCTCCTGCCAGTCCAATCAATTTGGCCAATCCAGCCTGTGAAACCACGAACCCGACTCGTCAGATTTCAAGAATGTGGTGTGATTGTGAGTAAAAAGTCGAAAACTGAGAGCTTAGAATTCATTATAAAGCCACTTTCATATGGGAACAAAGGCGTCAAGCATAATTTTAAGCAAGGTCACTACAAAAGGCAACATCCACACCCACTTTTGTGCAGCCAATGCCAGGGGAAAAGAGGATCAATTCCTTTACTAGAGCACTTCTCACACTCTAACGAAGCAATTTCTCTCACTAGAACTAGAGTAGGAAAGCAAAAGGCAATTTCACTCCAATTTTCTGATTACTAAAACGACTTTGTTCAAAAAAATAAAATGAGAACGCAGAGTGTACCTTGCTGACGGATGAGCAGACAAACTTGCAGCCGAGCACAATGTTGTTCAGAAGAATTGTAAGATCACCACGAGCCTCGGGAAACCTGCTCTGTTCATTGAGCACGTAGCGGGTAATGGTCATCAAGTCCGTCCTCATGGCATCCGCAGCGTGATCCATGGCTGCGAGCTTTCAAAACTTCCCTCACTCAGATCAACCTCCTCCGCTGCGCACATTTAACCAAAACACATCCAAAACATCAGCACGTGGTAAAAAGGTACGGAAACAACCCGCAACACCTCCTTCAGATCGTGAAACCACCTCATTCCAAAACGCACAAAACACCTAGTCCACCAAAAATGCACCTCCATCAAACTCCCAAACCACTCGTCCCTCCTCCACAGCTCCATAAAATAAACCAAAACCAAATCACACAGAAAAGTACCAAAAAATATCTACCAGAAAAGTCAACAAAACTACAAATAAACGAACTACCACCACGACCTCCCCCACCGCACAAACATATCCCTCGCAACAAAACAAGACACCCGATCACAGACGAAACACACAGCCGGACGGAGCTCTAACGCAGTCCAGTCCTGGAACAGAGACGAGAAATGGCGATGTAGACCACCTCGCTAGAAAAGAAAAAACAGCAGCAGGCGAAAGGAGTAGAGTAGAACCTGAATTGAAGCGCAACGAAAGACGGGGACGCCAGACGGGGGAACAATTGGCAGAGAGCGGGAGAGGGAGGAGCAGAGTGCAGAGTGCGCGAGGAGGTGCGCGAGCTCTGCAATTAGAGCTGCGAGCGAGCGCAGCGCAATCCATGCACGACGACTCCCGACCCTGCCGCCTCGGGCCTCGGGCCCAGCCTCGGTGCTGCTCCTCCAGGTTCGGCCTCCGCGTGCTCGACGCCTCGCCCAGGCTCGGGCGTGGGGCCCCCTCGCCGTCTTCGTAGATAAGGTGTCTTGCGATGCTGGTTGCGGGTTCGACCCCCACCGTTGAACCGTTATGTGGTCCCCTTCCTTGCAGAGATTGCGTTTCTGCACTTTCTTCCACTCTCCCCTCTATTGGCCCCTCTTGTGTGGTGAGCATACATACTTACATACATACATTCCCACGGAATAAATGACATCCTTGTCTCAGTTCTACCATTACCCTGTCTCCAGGGGGAAAATCAAAATTAGTTAATTACAAGTCCATGTTTCAGATGGTAAATTTATAGAGGCTTTCCTTGATGAGTCATGGTGGTGTCATAACCAGCATGGCGCTTTGGGATTGTGCTCACCCTCTTTCCTATTCTTGACTATGTTGGGCCATATTGACTAGTGGTTTGTGTTACGTTACATGTGAATGAGATAAACATGGTGGACTGTTTGTCAGCACAGTCTCCATAGTGAGCAGGACTGACTATTCTAACTTGGAGCTTGTTGGTCTGTAGGCTCTGGTGTCTTGGGTTAAACGTGACTACTTCGTCTACTGTATTGTGGCTACTTGGGTTATTTTTTGTTTTCAGCTCGGAAGCAGTGAGGGCAGTTGTTATTGCTTGATCCCCTTTTGGGCCAGCGATGATTTTTTTCCAAATTTTGAATCATGCGAAGAGCTTAAAGAGGAACGCAAACATACCCATCGTTTTGAGACTGGGACACAAAATTTGAATGTGATGAGCTCATGACAGGGAAGGTGGTGGAGTCTGTGATGTCACTGCGTCCGGAATGAGATAATTCCCACAATTGGTGAAGTGTAGGTGGGAATACACCACGTACAGACCATCCGAACTTGAACTGGCGTGAGTGAAGTGAAGTGAAGTGAAGTTGAAGGGGAAGTGCTCCATATCGCAGGGTGAGAGGAGGAAGGAAGATGGGGCCACGTGCAGGGGCGAGCGGCGTGCCACTGGGGTGAGTTCGGTTCCAGTCGCAAACCTGCTGCCATGAAAGCCGGGCCACGTCTATCCACCGGCGGTGTCCGCCACTCCTCCAGGTTCGGCTTCGCCTCGGCAGGCAGCCTTCTTCAGACAACACTGAGGCCGGGCGAGACCAGATATAATTACTGTCTGATAGCTATCTCAAGACCAATTCACATTCCAGCTGAACTGAACTGAACTGAACTGAACTAGATCGATCAACTGGACTGGCCCACTTCGTTCAACAAGATGTTTAAGAAAAAATGCATCTACTACGTTTGCAGCAAGTAGGATACGACAGCACAGATTGCGACCAGTAGCTAGGTGCATGACCAGCTTGTTCTTTACATGTCTTGACTACTGTGGAACAATTTACAAATGGTGATTTGTCTATCTGACTTGCGACACTGTCTAGAACTGACGGTATTTCTACCCAGATTTCTTCTCCGATTCGAGAATTCTGGGAGTACTAACTGGACATTAAGTTCGACCTGGACAAGATGCAACTGGGTTCTAATTTAATTATATTTTTAAAATCTATTCAGTTCACGGCAGAGCAGACTCTTCGAATCTCTCCCTCGGTCCCAAGCTTCACGCCCACACGGCCCATTTTGAGCATGGCTGCAGTGAAGCGCTCGAAGAAGACAGCTCGATTACCGGCATACTCCGTCACGTAGCGCCCTGTTTTGACATTGATGAGCAACGAGGAGTCCGAGGTGAGGATGCCCTGGTTTTGGAGCACTGCCGTGTAGTAATTCTCGTCGAACTGGTCGGGGGTGAAGGGCTCGGTGGGGATGCGCGAGGTGCTGTCCACTGGTTGCGGGCACATGGTGCGCAGCCTGATGGCGTAGTTTTCAGAGAGGAGCGGGTCAAACCCAGTTGAGCTGTTGAACCCAAAGAATCGTCTGGCTATCTGTGCACAATGCACTCTGCCAAATGTGTGTGCGCCTGGAATTAATAGGGCAGTTAGCTCAGCTTTAATTGATCTTTTGTGAGCCGCTGTATATTGAGTCGTTTACGAAACTTATAACTAATTTTCTCCCCTGAAAGTGAGAATTAGAGATGGTTCATGAGGGATTCGATTACCTGACAAAGTGGCCATGTCGCGAGGTGTGAGTCCAAGTGCAGCAAATTGACTGATCAGAGACTCAGCAGTGGATTGCGAAGAAGGCAGCAGACTGCTTGCTTGATCTGCTAAGGAGACACGGCCGTCTCTTCGACCCAGCTCTACAGTCCACATCGGCCCTCCTGCCTGTGTGGGAATACAAACAACAGAGTTATATACACAACAGATGTTTTAATTGATCAAGAAAGCCTCTTCGGCTGTTTTGCAGTACATGTGTGAGCTGAAGTGGAGTACATTATATTAAGCAAGTGGAATGCTATCTCTGAAGTACCTGCACGACTGCATCGCGACTTGCGAGGGCGATGATGTCGGCACAAGACACTGTGCCAGGGCACATTGCCTCCAGCTGGCTCTTGATGTCATCGACAATGTCATACCCGCGTACAGTCAAGTTGGGAACTGCATCACGCTCAGCGACGTTGTCAGGTGTGGAAGCAATCAGCACTGACCCGTCACAGCCCTGCACAAATGAACACCATATCAGACACCTTACCTGCTCAATTCTTTCTACTACTTCATGACGTGCACCGAAAACTGGAGAGGCGATACCAAGAACAACGGAGGATTAGGTCATAATCTCTTTAGGAAAGAATTGTTTTGCTGGAGCTGAATTTCCTACTCTTGGATTTTCTTTCGAACATATACTTTGCAAATCCATGACTTGATTGACAGGGGTGTGGCGGGAATTATGGCTCACATTCACAGCACAATCGTGGAAGAACATGCGAAGAAGAGGAGCTCCGGAGCTGATGTCTTGTCCTAAGTATCTGGCCATGGTGGAAGACACCACCTGCTCCAGTCCCGGACAGCTATGGCCGTAGAACAGGGTACTCAACTTCGGTGGGCTTCCATTGGCAGCGCCCACTTGAGCTTCACATACTGCAAACCAACACATAACAAAAAAGGCAAAGGCTCCTGAAATCAACGCCTCCCGCATCTGTAACCCCATTTTGAACGCTCCAACTATTCTCCTCTAATCTATCCCTCAAACTCTGGAATTCTGAGCTTGTCAACCCCCTTGACTGTCACAAAACTTTTCTTGTAAGCAGAAAACCTCTCAAAATCCTTGAAACTTTGTTGTCTACGTTTCCTACAAATCTAAAGAAGTAATGACTCGGTCTTCTCTGTCGCGAAGAGAAAGGTGGAGTTCTCTTCTCCAGGATGCTCATAATAATCATCTAGCACTCACTTCACAAGCTCGTGCAAGAGATAAACTCAGCAACCGACCGATCTACTTTGACAGACACTGGATCTGCTGACACTGAAGCTCAACCCCCATTTCATATGCAGCTCCAACTATGTCTACTCTTCGCGCATAGCATCTCAACAATCAAGATTGCTTAAACCTCAGATGTCGGCAAACTCCGGTATCACATCTCTCAATTATCTTCCCAAGCTCAATAAGAATTAAACCAACAAATACTGGAAAAATGCTCTAACTCCTGTCTGTAGAACTAGAGCTCCAGCGAGTCCATGATCCGTTCCAGACAACATATCCATCTACGCATATACAGTAGAGCTCTTATCAGCTAGCTAGCTGCAGCGCATCGCTTGCATTGCAGAATAATGGTATGCAATGCGAACTCACAGGAGCTGATACCATGTTGTAAGCAGGCTAGAGCAGGGATGGTTGGTACGTGCCAGAGCTGGCCACAGCTGGACGACTCGCATGGCCATCGCCATCGCTGCAAAGGCGACGACACAGGTGTGCATTACAGTGTTGGAGTTTCATTAACGCCATCTAGATGGGCTGGCTCTATCCATCACATGATGCAGCCCAGAAACTTTCAACTCCCATTATAAGTACTCCACCATATCCGCCGCCACCCTGAATCTTCTTTTCTTCTCCTCCCTGCCCCTCTTACAATGCACCACTAATCAAATTATGTGCCTTCTAACTTACGCGGATGTTCAGTGTGCAGGCAGTGAGTGACTCATGAGAGCGAATTTATGTGCATGTGGCCCAAGGCAGTGATGTGGATTTCTTTTTGCTTTAGCAGGACGTAATTGTGAGATAAGTTGGCTGTGGTTCTGTACAATTTGCTTTTGGTTTACATCCCGAGGAGGGTTCATCTGTGAGGGGGCTGACCAGGACGTACTCTCACATGGACATTGGTAACTCAACCAACTTGGAAGGTAGAGTGTTCCTTCTTCACCTGCAGCTCGTTTGAGCCTGTGTCATGCATGGTTTGGTTTTGTACAACTCACACACTAAGACATGAAGATCAGACAGCATGTGATGTCTTGTACCTGTACTACTGTGTAGTATTACCGGTCTGTAAATTGTCAAGCATCCACATTGCATTGACTCCGAACCTTCCTGTGAATATAATGAATCATGAAAAGTACGTGTATTTGGGTTTTTCAAAATCTATGAGCTTCACGGATTTACATACAGGTATGAACATAGGACATGTGTTGATTGATATCTCTTTCATCTTGGTTTAATCCTGGTGCTGGTGCGTGGGGTGAAATCATTTGCCTCTACTGTGGACTTGTAGAGTGAAATCATTTGCCTCTACTGCGGACTTATAGGGTGAAATCATTTGCCTTTACTGCAGACTTCTGTTGAAGCCTCATATTCATTAAGTCAAGATAGGCAGGCAAGTCTCCTCATCCCATACTTGAGCAAGTTTTCTGTCCTCTCCAATAGCATTGCCATTATCCATCCTCACATGACAGTGCATCGGCCAGGGTGACTTACAAATGACTTCACCAGTGACCTCTCGTCCACTATGTGTCCTTCAAGCTCCCTGTTCTTGAAGGACTGCATAGACTTATTCACGGGCAGGCTTCCACTTCTAATGAAATCTGCACTTGCTGTGGACGCGTGAGCCTGAGACCTTCATTATCACGTATGCTGTAGGAAGGTTTTGCACTTGCAAATTTTAGTGATTGACAATGTAGTAACACGGGCCTTTTTACACCTTGTCAAACCCCAGTTGCAGTTGTGTATGCTAGCCAGATGTGTGCATGTGCTACCACAAACCCTTTGAATTGAATGCTTTCAATGTGACAGCAGCTGAGTTGTTTGTGGATGTGGAGGGCTTGTTGGAGTGCAAATGGTAATCACATGTACTTCATCAATGCAGCTGCAGCTTGATTTAACCCCTTTGAGATGTTGCAAGCAATATGTGCATGGTGAGGGGCGTATTGGGCTGTTTTCACGGGCTTCCTTACTGTATTTGCACTCAGACCTGGAAAAGGGATTGGGGGCATGAATCTCGTGTTGGTCACTGTATTTTTTAAAAAATAAAAATGTGAAAATTTGGGCCTGTGGAGCACCCGAGACGCCGTATTCTGTGCATTCCCTGAACATACGTAGCGCCCTCCATGGCTTTCTACGGTCTAGGCTGTATCTGACACTGCGTATGCCACGTCGGGTATGGTGACCGGCTAGGGGAGTCAGAAATCAGTTACCCTCCTCTCGAGACGCGCCATAGTTCGCATAGGATCCAACAGTCACCTTGCTTTGAACTTGAAGAGGGGTTTGAGTCGCATTACATGGAGACTACGTTGCTTTCATTTTATGCTTCAGGGATTGACGGCAGGTCGATGCTGGAGATTGTGATGGCGGCTACTCTTGAATTCAGCGACTTCAATGAGGGAGTGATGTGGGGAATCAGGAGGGAGTATGAGAGAGTTGGGGGGGAATTTGGTTTAGGGAAACCCAGGGTTGGTTTGTTCGTTGCAGACTCTATGCTTGTGGCGCAACAATTGATGGCCGGTGTGGAGAGAGAGGTAGAGATCGAGGATTTCCAGAGCCCCGAAGATGGTGTAGTGGCTCTCAGGAATTGGGTGATATCACAGGGGCGATCGGAGGCTACCGCGACCAAGATCGTAGCGTTGTTGCAGCCTGAGCGCCTCCTGCTGGAGCCGAGACCGAGAGCGTGGAATCGGAGAGGTGAATTCGGGGAGGAAGAACGAAACAGGTACCTGTGGTACCGTCACACAGCGCGTCTGCTGGGTTGGAAGGACAGACAACAGTTTCCGGATTTCGTGAGGAGGTTGCTGAAGATCCACATTTTCCCAGCCGATGGAGCAGGGGGGCAGGATGTCGCTGAAGCAACGAGCCAGGGCGCGGTGGCTCCGTTCACCAGAATCAATGCAGGTGGGATCCTCGGCGCCCCGATCTCACACGGTGGCGAGGGCAACGTCGGAGATGGAGGGGATGGTTCTCTTCTCGGACCAGGTAAGTGGGGTTTAGGGTTTGGGTTTAGTATGTGCGTGGCTTAGGTTGGTAGGGGGAACTGGTAATGGCCACGCAGGGACTGATGCATATGGTTTTTGTTGCTGTGAAAATGCGAATGCGAATTGCATACTATGCTAGGAAAATGCGAATGGGATTGAGGAATCTAAGGTGGATGGGGAGGGTGTCTGAATCCTCTGAATTGCGGTGCTCTACTAATGAATAAGTACGCTGTGTGGATTGTGAGCTGACGTCTGTGTGGTGAAGGTCACGTAAGGGGACTGGGGATTGCAATGTGGAATTCTGATCCTCTGATTCCGGTTTCTGATGTGCAGGCTCTCTTGCAAGGAGCGACCTCTGGGGAACAGGCTGTGGTCGAGGGCGAGGCAGGAGTTTCGAAGGTGATGGACGGGGCGAAGCAGCAGCAGCCAAGAGGCAGAAAAAAAAACGGTGAAGGGGATGCAGCGGTCATGGCAGGGGGGGCTGGGGACAAACCTGTGCGAAAGCCAAGGCAGCGAAGGAGTAAAAAAGCAATTCAAGAACAAGGGGGGGCTGGGGTCGAATTGGTCGGGGAGGGAGAGAAGAAGACAAGGAAGCCCAGAGAATCCAGAGCGGCGGGGGGGAAAGAAAAAGCGCAAGGGGAGGTTCCAGTCGAAATGGAGGGGGAGGTGGTGGGGAATGTGAAGAAAAAAAGGGAGTATCGGCCAAGGAAGAAGAAGGAGGTCGGAGTGGAGGGGGAGGTGATGGGGGAAGTGAAGAAAAAAAGGCAGTACCGGCCAAGGAAGAAGAAGGAGGTCGAACTGGAGGGGGAGGTGATGGGGGAAGTGAAGAAAAAACGGCAGTATCGGCCAAGGAAGAAGAAGGAGGGGCCGGGAGTCGGGGGGGTGGATGATAGCACAGGGAGAGGTGCAGCTCAGAAGAGGAGCCAGCGGAAGCGGAAGGCGGAGGGATCCGGCGAGGAGGGGGGCGCTGGGGACTGTGGTCTAGCGGGAGCAGAAGAGGGGGAGGAGCACCCCCGGGTGGCTACGGATGGAGTACGGAGACGCGGGGCAGGTAAGCGATGCGATGTGCATGTGTGCTGGGGGGGGGGGGGGTGTAGGGGGGTAATGTTGAGGATGACTAAGCGAAAACGTGGTGCGGGCTGGGGGATGTTTGGGGGGGGGGGGGTTGCAGGGCGAAGACAGGGGAAGTTTACAAAGGAGGAGAAGGGGAAATCGATTTATCCCCCACGGAAGCCACCAGCGTGGAAGCCACCGACCGACATCAGGCCGAGGCCTGCGGTGGGTGTCACAACAAGGGCCAGGCGAGTGCTTGACTACCACATGAAGGAAGTGGCAGATGCGGATGCGGCCATCTGGGGCGTGCTGCAAGACTGCGAGGCGCTTGAGTCCTGTGACATTGGGGACAGCATGGCTACTCGGAATCTAGATTTCGAGGAGCATGTGTTTGAGGAGCCCGACTGGGGTGCGACAACACCGAGGCCGAAGACAGGAGACAGTGCGATTGTTCGTGAGCGTGCAGCAGTGGAGGTGGAGGGAAGTGTGGTAGCGGCTGCTGGCACTTGGAATGTGGGGCGTGCGGGATGGGCAGTGCTCATTCCTAACAGATTTCTGTCCGAGTATTCTTTCCACACAGGTGACACCCCGTCATGGACGCAGGGCGACGTGGTGGCGGAATATGTGCATGCGGTCACTGCCAAAGACATCATTGTCTGCGAATTAGGGGGGTTTGCGAATCACATTCACTTTCCAGCTGGGGACGTGCGAATGGCGCTTGGTCCGGATATACGGGCTGTGGGCAGTGAGGGTGGGCAGGGGTATGGGTGGGGCAAGAGAAGGCTAAGCCTTCCCGCCAAGTGGCCTGCGCAAGGGGTATGGGCAGCGAGTGCGAGTGCCGAGCCCCCTCCAACTGCAGTCGTGGGGGAAAATGCTCCAAGCCGGGGGGTGTTCGGGCAGCGACCAATCGGAGAGTACAGGGAGCCATCGGAGGAGCACGATGGAGCAAATGGGACGCAAGATTCCACGGCACGCAGCATTTTCCCTAAGGTGAGCACTACCTTCCCCGAGTACATGCGGTTGGGGGGGGGCATGCATGGGGGTGATGCGGAGGGGGTGATTCAGGCCGAGGGCGCCATTTCATCTGGAGACGAGTGGATGCCAGAGTTCGAGGATGTGGTCGACAGTTCCGGAGACGAGGGTGGTGACTACGTCCCCCGCCGACCTCTGGTCAGTTCGGACTTCGAGGAGTGGTGCCACTCGACGGCCTCATTCAAGCCGGTGCGCCTTGATATGGAGCAGTTGCGGGCCTTCTACTGCGCAGAGTCCTGGAACTCTGATCGGGTCTCTCTCTTGGGAAGCAGAGATAATTTCTGCGGCCCTCCCCCTGGTTTCAGACTTCCTCCCAAGTCGGCCTTGCCGAAGCCAGAGGACGTCTTCGAGCTGTATTGGACAGAGGAAACCCTGGCCCGTATAGTCCTGGAAACTAACCGTTATGCTAGGGAGTTGAAGGGAGGAACAGGGGACTCTCGCACAAGGGGCGGGTTGAAGTGGCATGACGTGTGCGTTGCGGAGCTCCGCGCATGGCTTGGCATCTGTATCTTGATGGGGGTAAAGAGGTTACCATGTGTTCGCCAGTACTGGATGCGGTCAGAGGGTTTCATTTACTGTTGTTTGATTTCGAGTGTCATGACCCTTGCTCGTTGGGAGGATATCCTTAGGTGTTTGCATCTGGTGAATAACCAGGAGCTTGTGCGGGATGTAGCGTCACGGCACTTTGACCGGATAGCTAAGACACGCTGGGTCATTGACATGTTTGTCACTGTCTCAAAAGAGATTTACAATCTTGAGCGGGAGATTACAGTAGACGAGTGCGTAATCCCGTACAAGGGAAAATACTGTTTTATCAGGCAATTCATGCCTGATAAACCTATCAGATTCGGTATCAAGTGCTGGCTCCTTGCCAGCTCAAAGTCCAGGTTCGTTTCTAACATAGAAGTCTACTTTGGGGAAGGTACGGGTCTAGGTCCGCATGGACTTGGCTACCATGTGGTCCTGCGTATGATTGCAGGACTGGAACAGCGATGGCATTGCCTTGTCGTAGACAATTTGTTCGCGTCCGTGAATCTCTTCCATGAGCTAATGGTTCTGGGAGTGTGGGCTACGGGGACGGTACGAAAGACAAGCAAAAACCTCCCCGATGGACTCTACCGAGAGAGCGACGGGGCTGTCAGGGGCTCAATGGTTATCAAGGTCCACGACCACAGACAGATGGCAGTTGTCTCGTGGCAAGACAAGTGCCTTGTTACCCTCCTCAGCACGGCTGCGAACCCCTGGGAGCCAGGTGTGGTTGTTCTACGGAAGTTGAAGGGCATGCGGGGGCAACTTGTGGTCCCATCCTCCCCTATCCATACTCAGTACCAGGAGTACATGAGGGGGGTAGACGTCTCAGACCAGATTCGGGCAAACTACTCCTCTCAGCTGAAGAGCCACAAATGGTGGCACAAACTTTTTTTTTTATTGTAGACCAGAGCATGGTCAATTCGTACGTTGTGTACTGCTCGCAGATGGAGCAGCTCGGGTTGAGGGTTAGGACCCACATGCAATTCAAAATTGCTGTGGGGAAGTACTTAGTGTCGGAGTGGATGCAAGCGCGGTCCCGACCAGCACAGCGCCCCCCTCCTCGCCGCAGAAGGGCCCCTCCCGTCCACTGTCTGTGGCAGTCCGATCTCAGGCGGAGGTGTGTGCAATGCGGGCATGTGGGGCGTTGGCACTGCCCTGCCTGCGGGGATGTCTGGATGTGTCCCCAGAATTGCTACCATGCAGTCCACTCCCGACTTCGGTGAGCTTCACTAACCTCTGGTTTTTTGTTGTGCATGCTCTGTTTTCCTCTGGCCCGGTGTGAAGGGCTTGGCGCTCCAACTGCATGCTATCCGAGTGGACTCGGACTCGGTGTTCTTCACGCCGCCTCGGAGTCAGGGCCACCCCCGTGCCCCTCCAACATCCCGCCATACGTGGTGACATGGAGTACATGAAGGACAGTGGAGCGAGCTCACCTCCGACAGTGCCACAAGATGGCCGTTTTGGCAGCCTCGACGTCTGAGAACCTGCTCGGCATTACCTGGAGGCGTAGCAGTGGCCCCTGCATGGCCACTCCGCCGGTTGGGTAGTTAGCATCCAGTTTTTTTCTCTTTTTTTTTTGTTGTTATCTTCTATAATGAGAAATAGCTCTCCGTGAAGAGCTTCAGCTTTATTCACATTTTCTATGCTGCATTTGGATCGCTGTTTTACACTATCTTCATCTTGGCCAAGCTCAGTCCTTTTGCAGCTGTGTACGTTTGGTTGTGGTTGACGTCATATGGTGATTTGGATTGCACTGGAGACTGGGTTGTTGGTGACTTCATGTTGGTTTTGAGATAGCGAGGTTGTTGTCGGGTTCGAGAGTTGGTTGCGAGTTTTTTAAGGGGGAGTGTCATGTCTGATATTCATAGGAGGCTGGGGAGTGGGGTGGTGAGGTCGGACAGGGAGAAGGGTGTGAGAGGGATGTTGAATTTTAGGAGCAGGAAGCCGGAGTTTTCTAGGTCTGGGAGGGTGAGTGAGGACAGGTGCTTACGGTTCCAGGAAGCGGGAGAATGAGACTCCGGTTGAGGCGTATGTGTCGCCTCCGAAGAAGGCACCCGCTCAGCTGCCTCAGAAGTGAGTGATTTTCTCTGATCTGCAAGGGAGATGGTTTGTAGTGATGTGCATTGAGTGTGATGACATGTAAGGTGATCGGTGATTGGCAATGTGAGATGGAGAGGTTTTGTAGTTTGGGAGACGTTCAGGGTAACCTGTCGGACCGTTGGAGGTTCTAAGAATGGTGCTTGGGTTTTGTCAGATATGCCTTGTTGGAATCTTTCTATGACGGAGTAGAGGCTGCGATTAGCTTGCTCGGGATTCGTCGGCAGCTGTGTACGTTCCCAGCAGTTTCTTCCACGGTCGAGGCCACAACGAAGAGGTAAACCGATTGACATGTAATTATCTTCCATTCTGTGTTTTCGATAGGCTTTGTTTCTAATATCTTGCTTGATGGTTCTCTTGGTTAGCTTACTTGTTGTGTTTCATGATGTTGATGAAGTGCTGATATGTCTTTATGGTGCTTGCAGCACGATGATGTACCCGGGCATCCGTTGCCAGAGCGAACTTTTCTTGGAAACTCTGCTTCAAAGGTGTCTTTATCCGGAATGCATGCTGTCCCGACTTGCATTCCAATGGAAATTAACACTGCCGTGCACAGACTGGAGGTGCCGGAGTCAGATAGTCTAGCATCTGTCTCAACACATTTCTCGAGATCATTCAAGTCTAGCTTCTCATCGATGGCAGAGAAGCCAGCTTCTAGTATTGGATCTTTGCTCTCGAATGACAAGACTGGCTCGGACTCTTCAATTCATTCTGGAATTATGGACACTATCCTCCCGATGCCCATCAACAGGACTTCCGAAACTCCAAAACGGCGTGCAAGTGAGATGGTGAGTCCCAGCAAACGGCCCCACTTCTCTCCTGCGTTCAAGCCCCACTTCTCAGTTAGCGGTTCCCCACTGAGCCATAGCCGGAGCACCTCACGTAGTCTTCTGAGCACACCTGTGAATTCATCTATGCCAGCCCATTCCTTCAAGTCTCCTGGACGTCCTTCGAAGCACCTGTTTACTCCCTGCACTCCTGGTACTTCACATGGTGAGGTAAGCCCCGTTGACGTCTCCTACCATGCTGGCGAGCCGAGATCTGTTTGGCAGGAAGGGTTCAGATCACCAACTGCCACGCCTGTGAAGCCTGCCTCTTCAAGCCGGTCCCTTAACTTTGCTTCACCGAAGAGCGCCTGTCATGACTCCGGTGTGCCTGGAACACCGTGTCCTTGCTCCCCTGGTATGGATATCCCTTCGACTCCGGGTATGCGGACCCCTGTGAATCCCTCCAGGTCATCGAGATTCAGGAATAAGGTTGCGATGAAACATTCTAAGCTGAATCTGGGACCATTGTTTGCTCGAACTGATAGTGACGGATCATGTGGGGATGAGGCACATCAGGAAGGTGCTGGGTGCAGAGAGGGCGCGGATTCTGTCAGCAACTATTGCATTACTGAGAGATCCTCGGCCGTTGTCGGCTCTTCATCAGCCTCGGGGACCCCATCGTTGAGGAAATCCTTGTGTTTCGCAAGCGAAGTGTCGCAGGCAGACATGAGCATGTTACAAGGCCTGCCAGCTGAACTTCTACAATCTGTAAGCCCATTACCTCGATCTCATGCCAGTGAGCCTTTTTACTGAGATGATTGTAAATCTTCATGCTGAGCTGAAACTTGAGGTGAAACTTACTGTTGTAATTCCGTTTCTTTCAGGTCATAAAGGAACAGCGCCTCAGAGGACTCCGGTCCCGAAGGGGAGCCTGAGATTGTGGCGCCAGTAGATCCACAATCCTCGCCGCAAAATCCGGAAACAGGTGAAAAACTCCAAAACGGCGTGCAAGTGAGATGGAGAGTCCCAGCAGACGACCCCACTTCTCTCCTGCGTTCAAGCCCCACTTCTCAGTTAGCTGCTTGAACTCTGAGCCATAGCCGGAGCGCCTCACGTAGCCTTCAGACTGGACCTATGAAGCCATCCGTTTCCAAGGGAGTCCCCATCTCAAAACTTCTCAGTGCACTCCACTCCTCTCCTCTCCTCTCCTCTCCTCTCCTCCTACCTCCTCAGATCCATACTTCCATCCCATCGGACTCATCCCATCGCCCATTCTCGCACTGTCCCTGTCCCATTGTTGCTCGCCGCTTCACCGCTCCACTGCTCCACTGCTCCACTGCTCCGATGGCACTGTCCCTGTCCCTGTCACCCGTCTCTCACTCCTCATCCACACCCCACACTTCCATCAATGTACCCCAACCCCGCCATTGTAGGATTCCCATGGACGTCGTAGTACCCATCCCTCCTCTTGCTCCCCCTCCTCGCACTCGCAGCCGTACTCGCATCATTGCCTTTCCATTTCAGCCTCAGCGGAGGGGTTAACTGAGCCATGCCCTTCTTGTTCGCACCACCCCTCAACCATCTAACCAACGCATAGGTCCGCCACGCAATTCCCATTGCTATCGTACGAGGCCCTTCGTTTCTCGAGGCACGCGGTTCGTCTTTAGAAGCCGTCAGTTTGTTGCCTTTGTGCTTTCGGTTACACCGTCAGGGCAACGCGGGGGCAATGGGGGCCGC
This sequence comes from Ceratodon purpureus, assembly GCA_014871385.1. Classification (NCBI taxonomy): domain Eukaryota; kingdom Viridiplantae; phylum Streptophyta; class Bryopsida; order Pseudoditrichales; family Ditrichaceae; genus Ceratodon; species Ceratodon purpureus. The sequence goes on along the minus strand of CM026421.1, from coordinate 1,109,678 downwards.
AAGCGAGGTCGAGATTCTGCGGGCCCGTGCGCAGTTCATGCGCGAAAGCCTGGGCAAGAGCCAGAGTGTGACGGAAACTATGATCTCCATTCTCGGCTCCTTCGACAATCGGCTCTCTTCTTTGGAGACCGCGATGCGGCCTACTCAAGTTTGTCTCACCTCCTTTTGCCACAATTACTTACAGTGATGCTCCTGGTTTCTTCTTGCCTTTATGTTGTTAGTTTCCTTTATTGTGTTCCTCCTTCCTTTTCTTTGCCCATGACAATGTCCCGACGCACATTCAGATCTCATTTGTAGCCCTAACGACGTACACACCGTGGGGGCAGGGTTCTGCGGGCTGCTGATCGGGGGCTGGGGAGTGCGTACTGGGGACTGTGGGCTGGTGATCGGGGGCTGGGGAGTGGGGGCTGGGGACTGTGGGCTGGTGATCGGGGGCTGGGGAGTGCGTACTGGGGACTGTGGGCTGGTGATCGGGGGCTGGGGAGTGGGGGCTGGGGACTGTGGGCTGCGGATTGGGGGCTGGGGAGTGGGGACTGGGGATTTTTCCGGTGACTGCGGAGTGCGGACTGGGGGCTGGGGATTGTGGGCTGCAGATCGGCGATGGCGACGTTCTGCGTCGCGCGCGCATTGAAGGCGGCCCCGGCTGGTAAATGCCGCCCACCTCCATGTGCCGGCGCCACCCAACACCCCCCGCGCCATGGCCAGGTCCGTCATCCCCCTTCCTTCACTCTCAATTTGCCCATCCCCCATCGTCCGCTTCGTCTCTCTCACCTCTTCGGTGCATCTCTCGTTCGTCTGCCAGGGTTTTCTTGTGCTTGCTGTGTCTCCCTGGTCTCCTTGCTCCTGTCCGGCTGTGCTTCGCAGGTCTTCGCCTTCTCTCACCCTTGGCTGGCATTGTAGCTGCTGCCTCGCGCCTCGACTTACCCGCCATGGCCGACGTGAATCCGGGAGAGGTAGAAGACGACGCCCGCCCCTCTTTGATCCGGGAGCTGGACGACTGCGGGGCAGTTTTCTTCGCGACTCGCATGGAGTCCGCCACGGATCTCCACCGCATTGTAAGTACCCTAAACCCTGTTTTTTGTGGAACTCTGTTTGAGCATCTGAGTTGAGTTATCAGGTGGGTTTTTTAGTTGAAGTGGGGCGTCTCTGTAGAAGTTTTTGGGAAGTGCTACGTTGGTGTACACTGCTCTTTTCGACATGATGTAGAGGTAAACCCTGAATTCACCTCAGTTTCGTCATTTGCCTTGGGATTTCTGACTGCAATCTGAATGGTTTGTTCTGTGCAGGAAATTCCAAAAAAATTCACCAAAGCAACGGGTTGGCCAGGGATCCTTGATGTGCGTCTTCTCACCTCAATGGCTGGCTCGAAGGTTTGGCCGCTCCAGCTCAAGCGCTTCGAGCCGGGGTCGAAGATGACGGCCTTCAGCATCGGCCGAGGCTGGGCTGAATTCGTGGCAGACAACGACATCTCCATCGGAGACCTGCTAGCCTTCGAGCCAGCCGACGACTGCACCCTCGCTGTCCAAATAGAGCGCCATCGCCAGCCGAAGGCGGAGGCTCCTAAGGACACTGCCCCTGCTCTGCCAGTGGAGGCTGCCGCCACCTCTGCTCCGGCAGGAGCTCCTTCGAAGCCCTGGGTGCCAACGTTCTGCAAGACACTCCGCGCCTCACACACCAACAAGGGGACCGGGTCGAGGCTGGTAAGACTTCCCAGCTCTGCTGCATGTCTCTTCTGTTTGGTTCTGGTGTGTGCAGTGCGTGTTGTGAAGGTTTGGCGATAGTTGTGAGTGTTATGCGGGTTGTCAGGATGTTGGTTGTATGGTGTGGTGATGTTGCGTCGGGTAAGTTCGAGGATGGTGGTTTGGTGAGGGCGGGAGAGGGAGTGGAGGTCGGGAGGTTGGAGCGGAGAGGTAGAGGATTTAGGCTGCTGCTCAGCCTGGGGAGTGGGGTAGGCAAGTGAGGGAGGTCATTCTGGGGTGCCCATCTGGTGGGAGTGGAATTCGTGGGGGTTGTCTCTGGGAGAGTTTTGAGAGGGGCGGGCTTGGAGAGAAGGCGCCGGTGTACTTATCGGAGGTCAGTCTGTGTGTAGCACAGGTGCGGGTCGTGCGAGTGAGGCAGTGGTGGTGGTATTCGAGAGACGTAGTGATTTAGGACACTTGAGGTTGTAGCCAGTTTTGCAAGCTCCTTTGTCGGCTCTTCTTTGAGTGTTTCACAGAGGAACAGCATGGTTGCAGGCTCTGTTAGCTTATCAGAATTTAGACCTAGAATTTCAGCGTAGAAATGAGCATTATCCATTTGGTACCACTCCGTTTTCTGTGAATACAGGTCCGCATTCTACTTCCCTAACACATGCTTTTGTGGTCCCCTACGCAGGACATCCCTACACTCTACTGGAGGACCTACGGCACCGACCAATTCGATGACCACTTCTTCACCCTGGCTGGTCCCATCGCCGAAATGCCTGTGAAAGCCTCTCGCAGTGTCACGGCCAAGCAAACATTTTGCTTCTTCACCTCAGGCTGGTATAGCTTCTATAAGAAGAACGAGCTCAAGCTGGGGGATACACTGCTATTCGCCAGAACCGGACCAGCCTCCTTCGAAGTCTCTGTGAAGATCCCCGGGAGCAGCCTCTTCATCTGAAGTCTGTAGTTGCTATTTCGGTTGGAGTCTACCCTAAGCCCTTACTGTCCACACCTCGTGTACAAACCCTGACCCCTTTACTGACTCACTGAGGAAGCCCCGAACTTTCGAACCTTGATGATAGCTCAGAGACCCAGACATTCTGAACTTCTCTCGCCTTTCCATATTGGACATGGATGGCGCTTTGACTCCTTTTCTTGTTGACAGTTTGCAGCTGCTTGAAACTTGTTGTTTGATATCCTCGGCATTATGTTTGTAAGAACGATGTGCTTCTTTGTTTCGACCACCCTGGTTCTCTCCTCGCTGCGGGATTCCTCGGTGGATATTGGAGTACCCTCATATCCTTGTGTGATCTGACCGCTTGTTCATGTTTTCTCATTCCATTCAGATCTCTCGGATTGAAGGTGATGGTGTGAGGGATGCAGGTTTTTTAGTGGGTGAATCCGGAACGTGGGAGCTGATTGGGGTGGGGGGCTTTGTTTGGTTTGTGCTTCATTATGTAGTTGCAAGTCTTTTGCTGGATTTCAGAGCTGTATTGTTTTCTCCGACTAGGAGGTGATGTACTTGTTTCGGACTTTGTTCATATTCCCCATATTTCCTCGTTGTTCAGTGATTTTAGAATGCTGAATGTTTCCCATCCCCCTTTCATTTCTCTCAGTATCTCTTTCTGTCTGTAACCGCTCCATGCCGCAGTCTGGGGGCTCAGGTAGTTGGTTGCCAATGTCTTGTGACATCCAACACCTCACACCCCATTGGCCCCTAGTTTTTACAGTCACCTACCACATTGGCAGTGACCGGTCTTACAGGTCACCAACTGCCCCCCAAAACCGGCTAAAAAAAGTAACCCTGACGTTCAATCTCTGGATCAGACCTATAAATGTGTTCTGACCATCTGTACAATACTTCTCTTCCTCTACAGATACTGATTTTAGAGCACATGACACCCCCTCTTACTTGGAATTTTCTCTAAAATTATCTACATATTAGATTCTTAATTAAATTTGATAATTCTCTTCCACACTTCACCCTCTATGTCTTAAAAAAAAATCACTTCAAAATTCAATTACCCAAATGCTCGAATTCACTGTTGTATGCAAACTTTGCCCAAAAATACAGCATGTACAGTTTCTGGGTTTGACACCAAACATCCTAAAGGGGTTAACATTTGATTTTACCTTGAGGTTTTATGTGAGGTAGGTCCAAACATCGTCAAATCTCTCCCAATGTTCAGTATGTTAGTATTAGGTTATGACTCGTAGAAAAGGGGAAATCAATGTTTTCTTTGTTAAAGAAGTTCCAAAGTTTTCCACAGTGTTTTCACCAATCTTGCTCTTTGGCAGCAGCAGTAGATTCAAGACTGCAAGGGTTTGATGTGGGTAAAGATGGGATGAGGAGACAGGAGGCAGTCTAAGGTAGATAAACCAAAAATCGTTAAAATAAGGTAATTCGACCAGAAGGAATGGAGTTAGAAATTAGGTGAAATTTTTTTGAGATGGAGAAGAAGAAATGATGAAGAATGCAAGTTGATTTGTAGTTTTATTCCATATAAATAATTATCTATAATTTTAAAAGTGGGAAGTTTGTCAAATCCCTTTCTTGTATACTAGACTCTTCCTGAACAAAACGTGATGGTGTTCTAAAACCGTTAACTAATATCGTGGAAAACTGGACGTAAGATTACTAAAAAACCAAAACTTGACATTATGTGGCAAAACTTGATTGGTCTATCAAAACCTTGCTAGTCCATCAAAACCATCCTGCAGAATTTATTAATTTTCAGTCTACCACTTCTTTGTTTTTGAGAAATTCTAATGCACGCTTTGAGGACATTCACGATTCTTGGTTTCTTTACCTTAAGTGACCACACTGGCACAGTTCACACTAATCCCATTTGTGACAATAGCACCAACAACCATTGATTGAGGTTTAGTTTCGTCAATATGGATAGCCTTAGCAATTTCAATTGAGGCCCAAAATTATTGAGGAGATAGCATCATGCCCAAAATCTGCAATGGATCAAATTATTCCTCTTAGTCTTTGAGGGATTAACCTCTACAGGATAAAGAGGCAAAATCGGGCTTTTTCAGACTTTGGGTATGTACTTGTGATTTCAATTTAAATCAATCAGACATTTATAAAAATAGTTATAGTACGTGAAGTGGAAAAAATTGTTCGAGTGGCAATTCGGGCAGCCATGCTAAATACATCAATTACCTATGAGAATATTTCTATAAATACTTCATGATGTCATCTTTGAGGATTTCCAAAAAAAACAACTTTGAGTGTATAATGTTCACTCCACAAAATATCAAAGTTTTCTCACCGTTTTGGGCAGTGTACTAAAAAAACTTCTTCTTTCCTTTATAAAAGTTAGAAATAATATTATTTTAGGTTTTTCCTGAGTTTTACTTAAAATATCAACATTAATCTTTACGTTGACGGTTTGGATTGGGACTTTATAACATAATGGAATTTCTAGGAAAGAAATATGAAATAGCATTCTTTTGTATTCAACTTAATAAAAATATTGTTTTCAACATGCTACACTTGACTTTTGAGTGTAATTTTTTTAATACAATTAGGTAACTTAGTCTTCTTTGACATGAATCAAAACCTACAAAATCCATAATGTGTCAACCTGGTCAAAAATCTTGTCAAAAAAGTTTGTTTGTAAATTTCAATTGCTATAATCTTTTAATCTATAAGGTCGATTATATTGAAAAAATTTGAGTTGTCTATTACTATAATCTAGTTGAAGATCTTACGGTTAGAATTAGAAAATAATAAGTTTTTAGTCATTCATGCTTTTTACATTGAAAATGGCAGCTTTGGAGCATTTTTTGGGCGCCAAGCTCCTTCTTGAGATCAAGTAGGCCCCCCGCCCCACTTAAAATACAATAACATGGGAATGAATTTGAGTATAGTCTCTGATGTACACTCAATCGAGGTTTTTAGACAAATCCAACAGACTTAAAAAGGATACACTATGGTAAAGACTCCAGTATGTGTATTTTGACTAAAAGTACAGTGTCCACTATCCACACATTGTAAGATGCACAATTAATTGTCCGGATTTTGAAATGGTTAGTTTTGTCCAATGACACAAGTGCACATAGAACTCATTTCAACATAGTACACAACCCATTTATTCTTAGGATTATGACACTATACCGATTTCTAAATTGGTGAGTCATGATTTTGTGTATCCTTTTTAAGTTGAACAGAACTCATAGTCACAATCTTTGGGCTAAACATGGTCAAATTGAGAGATGGTCAAATTGAGAGAGTGACCATCAGAATTTTAGGACCCATGAGATCAAGAGCCTAAGAGCATCTACAGCGCTGGTCCACAAGCCTTCAAAAAGGGGAGTTTGAAGGGGCCGGAGGCCAAACTGTCCCGCACCGTTGCTCCAAAGCGGGATTTAAGGATTGAGGGCCCGCTAAAATTACTTGAGGGCTCTGGCACCTGCAGAGTGAAAGCGAGGGCCCGCGGGCGTATTTAACGGGAGTAATTAATGATGGAAACCTGATTAGGGTGAGCGGGAGCCAGGTTGGCGGCGGTTTCAAACTTGGACGATGGCAGGGAGGCTTGGACGGGGGCGCTGCGTGGGAGGTCGGAGAGGCGTCGACCTGCGCTTCGATGCTGCAGGGCGCAGCAGAGGCCGTGGCAATTTCGATGCTATTGGGGGCTTCGATGCTGTAGGGAGCAGCAGAGGCCGTGGCAATTTCGATGCTGCTGGGGGTAGCAGAGGCCGTCGTCCTTGCCATGTGGATAATGAAGCAGGCTCACTGCCTTCGGAGTGGGGAGGTTCAGGTTCAGAAGACCCATCTCGTGGAGGAGCTCCATCGCAGGAACCTGTTGCAGCAGTTCGGTCCCTTGGTGGAGGAAGAGGTCGTGGGCGTGGACGTGTGCGTGGAGGAGCTCTTGATTCACCATCAGCTCGAGGAAGCAAGGGCCAAAATTACGTGCCGGAGGAGGAGCGGCAGTTGACACGGAGCGTTCTTGCCATCTCTCAAGATCCCATTGTTGGCAATCAACAACGGGCATCATCATTTTGGGAGCGCATTGGGCAACATTATGATGAGCACCGGCCCGAAGGGATGGGATTTCGAGGATCGCGATCACTGGAAAGTAAGTGGGGCTTGATCAAACATGATTTAGGTAAATTCATTGGTGTTTTTCAACAAGTGCAAAGTCTTCATCCTAGTGGAAGAAGTGCATCTGATTTGTTGCAAATGTCCAAGGATTTGTGGCGAACAAAGAGCGCCAAGAATACAGATTTTATGTTTGAGCACTGTTGGTTACTTGTGAAGGACTTTCCTCGTTGGGCTGATGGATGGAATACCAGCAAGACCATCACACCGCAGAAACGTAGCAGAGGTAGTTTCTCACAGGAAGCGGCAGAATCAGGTTCCATAATTGAGGAATCAACGGGGGAGGAGGTTCGTCCACTCTTTCCAAGTCGCCCAATAGGGTGCAAGGCGGCAAAAAAAACCCAGAGACTGGAGAAGATGAAGGAAGGTGCTGGCTATGCACAAGCTGCAGCGCAGCAGATCATGGCTGAAGCCTCTGTGAGAAAAGTGGCGCAGATGGAAGAGCATAATTCCATCATGCTTATGACTCTGCCTAGTCGAATCGACTCTCCTGAAGCCCAAGAGTATCTCCGACTGCGGCAATCTGAAGAGTTGAAGAAGCTCCGGCGTAGGTTAGCCGAGGACCAGCGACGTGAGGAACAAGAGGATTTAATCCAACAACGTGAGAAGGATGCTACAATTGCCGCCGAAGCAGCTGCAGCTGCGGTCCGAGAAGAGATGAGACGTCAAATCCATATGCCGGGAGGGAGACCAATTCCCCAACAGCCTCGAGACCGCGTACAGCCACCTTTCAGCGACGGAGTAAGGCGAGCCAGCGGCTTCTCGCATGTTGTGCATGGCGACGATGACGAGGTGGATGAGCAGCAGGAGGTCGATCACGATCAGGACATTGATCAATCAAGCAGAGGGCAACTCGATCAGGATGACGAGGAGGACCTGCTCAGAAACGACAAAGATGAGGAGCTCCATGCAATTGGCGGAGGAGGCCACTGCCATGAGTTCGGTTGGTGGAACTCGAGGTGAGATGGTCGGCACTGTACATGGTTTGTTGCGGGACATGGTTGGCTGTGTATTTTAGGCGGGGATTATGTTTTGGAGAATTCTCCAATGTGGTTTGGTCTCTGGTTGGTAGTGTTTGGTGGTGTGGATATTCGGCATGGAGCTGATTGCGGTCGTTGTTTTTTTTGGTGATATTTTGGTATGTGATAAGTTGTATGTGAGACGGCTGCAAGTCGTTGGTATGGTCTCATTTGATACATTTGTAGACCTGGATTTGGTAGTTTCTGAATATTGTCTTTTTGGAACTTGTATATTATTTGTTTTGGAGGTAATATTTGCGTTTTGCTGCGGATTGTGGAACAGAGAAGTGGTCTTTTATATGAAGTTGTGATAACATTACTGCGATAACATTACGATGCAGACATGAGGGAATATGTTGTCGGTTGTTTGTTGTGTAGAGTCGGTGGCAATGCAGATGCATGGATGATTCGTTTTTGTGTAAATTGGCATAAACGTGTAGTCTTGTCTATATATTTGGAAGTGTACACAAGGTGCTCGGGATGTATTGTCAGAGTAGATATTATCTGAACTTGTTTTTGTATGAATGTATGTTGTGTGTGGTGTCTTGGATTTTGGCCATTATTTGTTGTCTTTTCTTCTTTGAGGAGGAATGTGGGTAACAATTGAGCGGGCATGGGCTCGGGGCATGCATGGCAGGGAAGAGCTGGGACGGTACCCCGCGGTACACAGAAAGAGAACACCTCAGAGGACTGTCCCGATTGCAAGAGCAGGAGGTTGGCACGGGGAGGAAGAAGACGAATTGGCATTTGATTGCAACACTCAACAGTCGGTGCGACCAGTAGCATTCGGTGTTCGTGCAGGAACTCCTTTTATTGATTTAGGAAGTGATGTGCAAGATTTGGGAAGTGATGTGCAAGATACGAATCATGAATGGGAAGGAGTGGAGGAGGAATATGTAGAAGAGATAGAACTGAATGTAGGATTGGGCTTCAACCCAATTTTTTTTAAATGAAAATAGGCACATACAAGCCATTTTTGAATGAAAAGTATTACCTTAAAGCCAATTTTTTAAATGAGAAAAAACACTTTGAAGCCAATATAATCACAACAACAGAGTTAAAGTAGGAAATGTAAGTTAGATAAATGAATTTAAAAAGGAAGAAGAATGGAAGAATTAACAAATTAAGATGATAGACTACGAAACAAATGGAAGAACTAAATTAAAATTGAAGATAAATTGAAGACAAATGACTTGAGGTCCCCAAGCCAATGACCTAGGGTCCCCAAGCCAATGACCTGGGGTCCCCAAGCCAATGACCTGGGGTGCCCAAGCCAATGACCTGGGGTCCCCAAGCCAATGACCTGGGGTGCCCAAGCCAATGACCTGGGGTCCCCAAGCCAATGACCTGGGGTGCCCAAGCCAATGACCTGGGGTGCCCAAGCCAATGACCTGGGGTGCCCAAGCCAATGACCTGGGGTGCCCAAGCCAATGACCTGGGGTCCCCAAGCCAATGACCTGGGGTCAGCAAACCAATGACATGGGGTCCCCAAACCAATGACCTGGGTCCCCATAGTAATTACTTGGGGTACTTGGGCACCCCTAGTAATTACTTGAGGTACAGTCAAACCTCAATAAGTGTTAACAGTTGGGAGCATACTTTTTGTTAACACTTAGAGAATAGTAACACTTAACACTTATTGAGTAAATACATAACATTTACAGAAAAATAAACACATAACATTTACACAAAAAATGAATATAAATTCTACGTATGAAGTTCACAACACAAATAATATGTAATAATATATTTTATAGCCTTCACTGCCTTTTATATCATTTCCACCTTGCCTACTTGCTTTTATTTTTAAGTTCATAAACTTAAAAGTACACTTATCTTTTACTTTATGAACTTAAAATACATGATCTTTTACTTTATGGTTGTAAAAATACATATACCAATCAATTTGTTTCTAAAATGGAAACTAGAAACTATTGCTTGACCTCAAAGTTATCTCCCTCCAAATTATGGTTCTTACAAAAGTCCTTTTTTAGAATGTTATAGGTAAAATTAACAAAGTCGGGAGCACAACATTACATAACACTTAACACATAACACTTACTAGTCTTAATTTTAAGGGAGCAGAAATCTCCATAACACATATAGAGTTTTAACACTTATCAAGGTAACACTTATCGAGGTTTGACTGTACTTGGGCACCTCCACCCAGCTTCAGCCCCTCCCCCCCCCCCCCCCACTTCTCCTTATTTACTTCAATTTATAATTGCAATTTGCACTTATCTTTTATTTTTAATTCTCTAATATTTTATTTTTAATTTCCCTTTCATTTATTCTTAGAATTTTCTTTGTTTCTATTTCTAGTTCTTTTTTCTTTTAGCTTTCATTCTATGTCCTTCTATTATTTTACTCCCTTTTCTTTTATTTTTAATTTCCATTTGCTATAATTTGTAATTCCACTTTTCTTTCATTTTGAATTTCTTTGAATTTTATCATTAACTTCTTTTTTGTTTATTCTAATAATTTCCTTTGCTTTTATTGCTAATTCTCTTTCATTCATTAATAATAGAAGAGGAAGGGGAGAATAAAAAATGAAAAATATAGTATGGAATAAGATTGGAAGAAAAATAAATAAATGAATAAGTAGGAGAGGACGTATGGAAGAATAAAAAAATTAGAAGATGGGATGGGGACACGTGGAAAAGATAAAAATTAATTAAAATATAATGGAAGAAGAATGGAAAAAGAATGATGGAAATATAAAATTCCACCTCACGCCAAAGCGGCTCCTTTGATTTCCCATAAGTGTTCAATAAGGTCACCTCTTAAAGAGAAGTGAGTGTCAGCATTCTCTATTGCTATAGTACTTGACACTAAATTGTCAAACGTCAGTCCTCGCTCTAGAGGGATTGCCCCTTCCATCAATTCGGGAATGAGGTCTTCTAAACCCTCCACATCTCTCTCATCATCAAGGATCATGTTATGCAAAATACAACATGCAAACATGATGTCTGCAACCACGTCCATGCTCCAATGCCGACACGGGTTCCTTATGATGGCAAAACGCGCTTGAAGCACGCCGAAGCACCGTTCGACATCCTTCCGTACAGCTTCTTGCCTCTTGGCAAAATGAGACCTCTTCTCATCCTCCGGTAAGTGTATCGATTGCACAAAACATGACCACTCAGGGTATATCCCATCGCTAAGTAGGTAGAAGCGATCATACTCTTTCCCATTGATCACAAAGCGGTGGTCACGGGCCGCACCAGTGAGCATATTATGAATGAGTGGGGACCGGTCTAGGACATTTAAGTCATTATTGGAGCCCGGTAAACCAAAAAATGCATGCCAAATGTGCAAGTCACGATCTGCTATAGCCTCAAGGATGATGGACTTCTTTCCACTTCTATCCCCGTAATCCCCTTGCCATGCTACCGGACAGTTCTTCCACTGATAATGCATACAATCCAAAGATGCAAACATTCCAGGAAAGCCACGGTCACGATTAATAGCAAATTGTCTCTCGAAATCACCTTGGGTGGGTTGTCGCAAATGATGAGCTTCATACTCCTGACGGATAGCCACACAAAACCTCTTCAAAGATTCCATCGCCGTTGCTTCACTACAGCGGGAATACTCATCAGTTGCATCGGCGCACAACCCGTAGCCCAACATGCGTAGGGCCGAGGTGATTTTCTGGTGTGGAGATAGTCCCACAAGGCCCACGGCATCCCACTTCTGCACAAAGTATGCATCGCGCTCACAAACTGCTTCCAAGATAGACAAGAAAAGAGAACGCCTCATTCGATAACGCCGTCTGAATGACCGGGCTCCATAAACGGGAGTAGAAGAGAAATAGTCCCTTATCATTTGTTGGTGCATGGCGTGCCTATCTCTGTCAGTGTTTGGAGCTCTCCCTACAAAAGAACCTCTACCACTTCTTGGCAATAACTCCTCATCACTATCATGCCCACCCATGACAACACTAGCAAAGAAATCACAGTCTTCCTCATCTTCTACTATTGCCCTCCAACCTGCCTCTAAATTCTCCCTCCAAGCATCCATTTCTAAAACCAAAGAACCAATTGGAAAAATTGAAACAGAAAGAAAAAAAAAACTCAACAAACGCAGCCCTTCTCTGTGCACAGTCCGGCTGCAACAAGGCTCACTGATCTCTTCACTTGGGGGGAAGCTTTAACTATAGCGATGGTCAAAATATCTGAAAGAGGACGGCCTGGGGAACGCCATGTGTCCAACGCGGGATAGCGCGTCCCCTGCGCTGGAGCAACGCTGCGGGACTGGGAGGAGCCGTCAAGCGAAGGCGCTTGGAGGCCGCGTCAAGCGTTGCAGTTGGAGCCCGGCCTGAAGACCAGCGCTGTAGATGCTCTAAGTCTTGGACTCAAAAAATGCATCAAAATACACATACTGGAGTCTTTACCATAGTGTAAAGACTTAAAGACCAAGTCCAATGATTAAGATAAGTGAGTTTAATATTTAAAAATTTACAGAAATTTGAAAAAATTGAAAAAATTGAAAATTTCTAAAAATAGATGACAAGACTGATTCACAAGAAAGAAAATTCAATCATGCAACAAGAAAACAGGGTGTGGCCGAAAACGCAAGAATCAGCAAACTTCCGCAACAATATCCACAAAAAAATGGTGTGTACAAAAAGCTCCGTAACCATGCCGCTAAGTTATGAGAGAAACATTCAATGTACGTACGTCGCTATTTAAGTCGATCCCCATGCACCAAGGCTCAAGCAGTGGCATGGTCGACCGTCGACGGCAAAGGAGCGAGGCATCCAATTCAATTCCAAGATTCCATCGCCCTCCTCCGATGTATCCTGTGCCGATCTCAGATCTGCACCTGCATGATCACCTGCAGATCTTCACCACTCTCATTCATGGCCGACTCTCATTCCGACAAGTCCAACTGCAGCAGTGCCACCATCCTCCGCTCGCTCCTCCCAACACTCACATTAATGAAACTAACCTCCATCACCACGAACAACTTCCAGCATCAATATATTCCGAAGCTGGAAACGTCCGACTCGTTCGGGACTTCGCCCATGTGCCCAAACGTGCCTCCAATCATGTTCGTCGTCTTCAGCTTCTTGTGGTCAATCAGACGGGCAAGTCCAAAGTCTCCAAAATGCGATTAGAAATTCTCATCCAGCATTACATTGTTGGAGAATCACACGAAAATGCTCATAATTAACACGCTCTTTATAACCGGTCTTCGGAAATTTCTCATAGTACAGTATTGAAAATTTACAAATAAGATACTGCAACTGGGAAAATCATCTCCCTCTGTGGTATTACTCTCCTCAAAAAGTAATCGGATAATCTACTTCGCATATCTGTACAAGCAGCAACCCTCGTTAGGGTTTCTGCATCCTATTTCAGCAAAGATCAATAGGAAGACAAAGAAATGTGCTTGAGAGGTGCAGGGTAGCCACCGATCACTCGATCATTTGGTCGGAAGATGAGCATCAACGCTCGGCAGGGCAACTTTCTGAGACAGCGGTTCCACATCTGCATCCGCCTCCGGAGATTTGAAAGGCCTCGCTTCTTTCGACTCCGCGGCCTTCGTGGGTGCAAAGAGCTCCTCGGGCTGTGGCACGACTCCCTGGACAACCCCAGTGCGCTCCGCCGTCTTCTCGCTACACTGAGACACTCCAGTATTGCCATCCATGGCGACCCCCCTGCGTTGGCTCCCCTGCCTTTCCCTCAATTCCTGAAACTCAGCTTCAGAGCTTGCGAAATCGCCCACCCGGGTGTCTCGTCTGCTGAAATTCTTGAGCGACTGGAAAGCCAAAGTACCCAGATCTTGGAGACGCACCCCCTTCGTGCACTCTGCTACCACAATCCCCACTCCTGTTGCCACTCTCGCAACGTCCTTCGCAGCATCTGTCACGAGATTCATTGCACCAAAACCTTAAATAATCAGCTTTCACCATAACCAACTCCAGCAAGATCCAAGTAATCCCTCCCACCTAGCCTCGTCTTCACAACACAACAAAACACAACACAACATAACACATATTGAACGATGCGCACCTCACGGATACCCCAACTCCTCGTCGCCATAGCTCCCGAATCATACAATTAGAAACATGCCCTGAACTATGCCAAACTTCACATCCTGCATGACAATTGCTGCAGTCTCGCATGCGACATGTGTATGGCCCACAGCATTACAGAATGGAGTCGCCTCAAAATACCCGGCAGTGCTAAAACAAGAACATGAACATGAGCATAAACTTCACGATCGTTGCCGGTCCCACCGGAAAACCTTTTGGGGAAGCCAAGTTCGCAATCCGAACAAGTTGCTGCAGAGCTGGAGTCTCGGATTCTGAACCCCCAAGCCTCCAGGTTTCCACTTGCCATGCTGCCAGTCCACTCGGATTGCCGATCCTCATCACAGCTCATCGTCACGGTCTCTTTCCTCTCATCCGTGCCGGTGAGCCTTGCACTGGCATTGAGGATCTGCTCCTCTCAAGGTATTGCTTCAAGCTCATGTCATGTTCTACTTATTTGCGTTTTCACTTCTGTCACCGTTGTCCAATTTTTGAGGATTGTTTGTAGTCGTTGATCAGCTTCTGGTGGCACTCATGTTGTTGGGTCTTAGGTTACATGCTTTGTACTGTGATTGCATGGAGTTTCATTTCCCCCTATTTGAAGCAATCCACGGTGTTCGACAGGTTGTTTTTTGTGGTCTGGTGAGGGTTAGGTGGCGATTTTGCTTGCAATTAAAGTTGAGTTGAGTCGAGTCGAGTCGGTTTATGTTTTGAAGGGAAGTTGATTTTTTGTTTTGGGTTTACTGTCCGGTGAGGACGGATTATGGTTTTTTTATTGTGGGAATGAGATGTTCAAGGAATCTCTCTGTTTGAGTACCCGGGACGTTTTCTCGTAGTGGGCATCACTTGTGGCGTGATTTGGACCTCTGACGAATAGGATGATTGCGTGTAGCAGAGGGCTTTTGGAGTCGGGAGCAGCGGAGTTTCCTCGCGCGCTGTACTGATTGTATTGGTTTTTCCGATTCTATTGAGGTAACTGAAAACTGGGATCCTTTTCCTCAGCAATTAAGCACGATGTCTGTCTACAATCTCTGCAGCGCTGAAATTGGAATTTCAATGCCTAATTTTTGAGTTCGCTTCTGTGACTGAGTGGGCTTGGATTGTGCGCAATCGCTGAGATCTCCTGTCTGGCATGTAGCAGTTGAGCGCAGAGGCTTTGGCAATATGACTATCCTATATGCCTTGGTCGCGAGGGGGACGGTGGTCTTCGCGGAGTTCAGTGCCGCGTCAGGAAACGCGAGCACCATCGCCCGTCGTCTCTTGGAGAAGCTGCCTGCGGGAGGGGACAGTCATAGCTCCTTTTCGCAAGACCGGCATATTTTTCACATCATGAAAGCCGATGGCCTGACTTTCCTTTGCATGGCAACTGACACTTTTGGAAGTAAGACATCTACTTCCTCTGTGTTTTCTGCAACTATAAGGGTTTTGATTTTAGTTTACAAGGGTGCAAATCTACAAAATTCATTCCCTTGGATTTCTTGGGAGTTCGATGTGGCAGATTGTTGGAGATTGATGCTGTTTCGTTTCTGGTCTTGAACATGGCAGGAAGAATCCCCTTTGCATACCTTGAGGATATCCACATGAGGTTCATGAAAAACTACGGAAAGGTGGCGAACACAGCTTTGGCGTATGCAATGAATGACGAGTTTTCCAGAGTTCTGCACCAACAGATGGAGTACTACTCCAGCAATCCAAATGCAGATACCATAAACAGAGTGAAAGGGGAAATTGCAGAGGTAAGGCATCTCTGTGTAGTGTTCTACTTCGTATTTAGTTGGAGCCCTCTGTCTATATATTAATGTAGTTTTCTGATCATGGTGTCTGCATGTATTTCACGCTGGTTGTTTAACAACGGTTCTCTGGGTCAGGTTCGGGCTGTTATGGTGGAGAATATTGACAAGGTGCTGGAGAGGGGTGATCGTATTGAGTTGCTGGTGGACAAGACATCCACTATTCAGGACAACACCTTCCGTTTCAAGAAGCAGTCCAGGAGACTGCGACAATCCATGTGGATTAAAAACGCCAAACTTTTGTAAGTGTGTTAATTGGTGAAGTGCTTTATACTTTTTAGGACGTATCTGGACAGTGTTTTGAAATGAAGGACGTAGGAGGGCTTTGAGCTGACCAATAAAATTTTGAGCTGACAAAGCGATTTTTTATGGAGCACTGACTAATACAGTGGTTGGCTTTTGCAGGGCAACTCTGACTTGTCTTATCATCGTCTTGTTATACATCATCATTTCGTTCTTCTGTGGGGGAATTTTCCTTCGGGGCTGCCGAGGGTAAGTGCCACTGATCCAAAAGCACCTACACTTCCCAATGACCTCCTCTTGTTCGTTTTCAAAATCACTTGAAGAACGTCTATGGGGTTTAGTGATGGAGCTCAGTTCCTGAAACTGTTGAGAGGCCGACTTCAAACCAGCTCCAGTTTATTTTGATGAATTGGCCAAGTCTCCAGACACTAACAAGTTATAATGTCATGAGTTTGTGGTGGATCCGGTGGCGGATCAGAAACGAAACAACTAGCATTAGGGTGGTAGTAATACTGTAATTATGTAGGCTACTTTGATTTTGCTATGGCGTAGTAGCAAGCAGCGTTCCCAGTTTAGAGTGGAGTATATCTTTTGGGAGGCTTCTCTCTTTGGATTGATTGTAAGTTGTGGAGATGGCCAGCTGCTCGGCACTTGGTTCACCATTGAAATGTCTACAGTAGGACCTAGTTTAAGTTTCACATGTTTCCAGGTGCAAAGGCTTGGTTGTAGAAACATGAACGGTCGTTTTCGAATTTTGTCTAGAGTCAACATGGAATGACTCTAATTGTCTTCTAGCTCAGATGGATTCATTGTTCTATTAATTACCTGCATCCACATTACCAAAGGAACATTGGAAACTGAGGAATTTGTCAGTCGGTATTTGTCCGACGATTCCGCACACAAGCACCTACTAAATTTTAGAAGGGACGAAGATTGAATTGTCAACCTGTGGTGTCGCAGAGACCCAGTTTTTGAGTATCGATGACAAACCTACTCTGTGCTTCGATACTATCATATTACGAGTATTTCTTATCTAGGAGCCGAGTGATCAATATTGCTGATTGAGATTTGCAAGTGTGACATTAGCATTGGACAATTCTTCGCTCGTTTATATTCCACATTGCACGCGTGGCCAAGCAAACAGTACCACAGCGACCACAGAGAACGAAGTGTCTTTGGCACATTTCTTCTAGAGATCACAAGTGCTAAATGTCGATTCCAAAATTTACTCCGTGTTCGTTTATCACCCAAACAAGAACCTGTTCGAAGAATATATGGGAAACCTTATCTCAAGTCTAACTTCAAAACATTTTCTCCCGCGTCTGAGCCGTTCACTGTCATTTGGTACAATACGTGCAGATGTAATGTGCGCATCTGCTAACCTACTCATCAAATTTCGAACCATGAAACATCAAAGTAGTGAAAACCCTGTGCCTCGTTCTCGAACAAAGTTGCTTGTTGTGCCCCAGAGTCTGCTTGTGAGCCTGCAGGTTTTACAGGTTTCCAAAGTGTCAAATTGATGGTTTCTTTTGTGACTTCTAGATATGTAACCTCACTAAATTCTTGCAAGACTTCGCTAATCCAACCCTTAAAATAGATAGTGTTCCGTTCCTTAAGCCAAATAAGAAAACAACCACACATGAACTCGATCGTCACCTTCAGAAATAAAGGACTGCTTCAACTCTACTATTCTCCGCTCGTTTCAGCTCTAAGCCCCAGAAAGAACTCCTAATCAGAGCATCTATCAGAAATATTGACCTCATCATACTAGCTATATAAGACCATATTAATTCACTTGGATACACTCACTGCATACCTTGCAATTGTAGCCGAATTGTGGATAACGAAACAAATATTGGAAGGAGGAACTGCTCTGCTCTGCTCTTGTCGAAATGTTCGGTATAATTGCTGGTGTTAAACTTTAGTACCTCAGAAAACACGTACACAATCCTGGTTCTCCGTTGGGTGTTTTGCTCACTTGTTTGCCTCGGCTGCTTTGAAAAGTCGGCCCAGCTTTTGATCTCCTTTCCAAGCAGCTGCTGACTTGTCAGTTTGACGCGCGCCTGTACTGTTGTTACTTGCCAGAGACATGCTGGAGGTCCTGGTTCGCACTCTTTCCATCAGGTTTTGTCTTTCTGAGTGGTCCTCGTCATAAGCTACCATCTGCGAATCCAATTGGGACTCGTCAAAGCGTAAACCGTCCTCCTCATTGAGAGCCAGAGTAGGTGATTTTGAATCCCCTTCCACTTTACTTGACCTTGTATTCGGGTAGAGTTTAGGCTTCTTAAAACTATCAGTATGGGTGTGAGTTTCCTCCCTTGTCCTCCTGCTCAAGGTTGAAGTCTCAGGTGAAATGAGGACCTTATGTACCTCCATGACTTCCACCAAATCAACACCCTTTACCTTACTCGTTTGCCGCAAAAGACCTTCGATTGCATCAACGACATTGGCAGTTCCATCGTCACTACCATTATTATCCATGATGCTGTTGTCCACCGCTCCAGCAATTTCCACGTTAACCACACCATTTGATCCTCCTACAATGGCTTCATCCTCATGGTCAGCTTCAGATGTATCCAACTCTGGTGCCACTGGTAACTCCTGTGCCTTGGAGCTCCCTGCAACGCTCCTCTCACCCGTGTTAGGCCTAACAGAACCATCCCCATTTTGCATAGACCTGGTTGAGGGTCGCAGTGAGGACCGGCCGGTGGCAGGCCTCAATTGGGAGAGACTCTCTTCAGAAGGTTTCGCTCCGACTTTGTTGCTCCCTGCTTCGGCTACGAAGGGCGCACTGGCATCCCAAGGGTCTAAATGAGTTCCCAGAGCTTGAGAAGAAAGAGAGTAATCTGCGCTTGTTGCAGAAGAGCGATTATTTCTCCGAACTGGCGCTTTGGCTCTATTAGTTTGCCTCGTGCTCTTTGAAGTGAATGTCAAGGTTTGCGAAGGGCCGGGATTGCTTTGGTTTGAAAGTTGAGTTTGGAGATCAACAGGATGAGAAGGTAACTGTCCAGCACGTACGGGACGTTGCGTCATAAAAGTATGTTCCGCCTCTTTCTCTGCCGCAGTTGGTTCCCTTGGTTGAAATGGATCCATGGGCACAGCCGTGTTCTGTGCTGCGCAAGCATGGAGCCAATCTGCTGTGACACATGGGATACCCAGCCTCTCAGCATTTTCATATTTTTCTCCTGCCTGGACCTTGCAAAGAAGATGCGTAACTTTGGAATTCAGCGTCTCCGTGAACTTGACTCTCAGCACCTGGCAGAGCTTCCTCAGTAATCTTCGGTCCCGCTCACTGTATTGAGAGACACAGAACTTCACGCCCTGGAAGTCAGCCAGTGGTATTTGGCAAGACAAGGGCCGGAACAGGGTATGACTCTGGACGTCGAGCAGCTTCCCCTCCTCAATACACCAAGATATCCAATACTTCGAAACATACTTCATGGTGGAGCCTGTTCTCTCTACTGGAAGAACGCCGTGTGGAGCCAACACATACTCCGCAGAGGAAGCATTCGCTTCCCAGACACCCCCATGCTCCAGGACGCGCCGGACCACCTCAGCCCTCTGGTCAGCTGGATAATCATTCGTAAAACCAAAGAAAAGTCCCGAAAACAATTTGTTCACCAGCGGGGTTGGGCCTGGCAATCCGAAGGCTCCGGTTCTCTCTGGAGTAGGGTCTTCTAGACGTGTCAAGGTGCCATTTGCCTTTGCTGATGATGCTCCTAACTCTAGATCAGGCAAACCTCCTCTGCCAGATTGCGGAACCCCAGCGACCCGCCCCCCTTGATCCTTACTCTGTAGCAAAAGATTCTGAGGAACCCGATATCGGTCAATTGAGACTTCTCTTCTCTGTCGCGTGCACTCCTCCAGCCACCCTGGTTCCAAAATATAAACGGCGCCCCACATTGCCAGTTGCCGGATCTCCTTCATGCCACTTTCAGGCACACTTGAACCGAGGATCACATGGGTGATCGTGTCGTTCATCTCCATGTGCCTGGTACCGCCGCCAGCGAGCACCAAGTTCACCAGCTTTCGCATATCAACGACACTAAACCCTGTCAGGAAAATCCGGCAACCTGAGAGGTACATTGCATCTCCAATGCTTTGTCTTCTCTCCGCGTCGAGGCCTCCGGAAACATCCGGCTCTTTTTCCTTTGAACCAGAGACTTCATTGTTAGACGGTGGGCTTGGAGAAGGTCGTTGATCGTGGGCTGTGGTCACGTCTCTCTTGACTGCGCCAACGACAATCCGTGTATCTGGTACTGTGGGTAAGACCACAGGAAAGAGCGTCTCATCGAGGTTCATGTTGTGTTTGACCGACTCCCAGAACCAGTCTTGAGTAACCACCTTCAACCCCCAGTTTATTGCTGCCACGTATTTTGGCCCATCTGGCACACGCGCAATCAAATGTGAGCATTCTCTCGTGAGGTCTGAGTGGTAAGCAGCACCATTCTTCTCAGCAGCAGCTTGTATAAGATACCTATCCTCAAACATAATGCCGGTAGCGCAGATGATCAGGCCGGCAAGAGGGGGCATCCTGTAGGAATCATGTGGGATTTGCCTGTGCTCTCTCGCACATTGCCGCAACCAGGACGAGATCAGGATAGGCTTTCGGACCATATCACAAGCCCACTTATACTTCGTCGCTCGAACATCCTTCGCAACCACGAAATCGACATCCGGAACTGTTTGCTGTAGCAGAGTGCCATGCATTGATGTCACAAGATCCTCCAGCTCCTTCTTCTCATCACCAATGAAACCCGTCAGCAACACGGAGACCCCCTCCAAGGCCAGACAGCAGGTGTACTCGCGATCCGGAAGCCGCTTGAATTCTCTGGCGCAGCGGAGGACGCACTCCGGACCCACGACTCTGCAGCCCTTCTCCACCATGTCCTTGATCTTGAGCTCGTCTGCCAGGACGTGATAGTCCAAATTGGACTTCGAATGTGGGTTCAAGTTTAAGAACACCTCCGCTCCCTGGTGCGTGAG
This sequence comes from Ceratodon purpureus, assembly GCA_014871385.1. NCBI lineage: Eukaryota > Viridiplantae > Streptophyta > Bryopsida > Pseudoditrichales > Ditrichaceae > Ceratodon > Ceratodon purpureus. Next base: position 1,088,805 of record CM026421.1, on the reverse strand, counting down.
CGCGTCTTGCAGGGCGCTGTACCTCTCCGGCGGCACATAGTTCCGTGGGAGATACACTCTCAGGCCCTGAAATGGAAGACCACCCTCCCTCCTTCCCAGCGCCATTCCTGGCACTAAACTCATCGCACCAGCCCGGGATAGCTTAGGGTTTAACCAGTCCTTTCAATCCTGAATGCTCAACGAGCTGTCCATTGCACCACGCCACACTTCCACCGTGGAAGCACCCGAACTCGCTTCACAGCACAACCAGTTGACATCCTAAGGCTCCTGGAGATCTGCCCGACAGAAAACCTAATGTTGTTCTCCACCTCCGCAGGGGATTGTCGGAAATTTCAGTTTCCCACCAGTACTGTCACACATTCTAGCGAAGAATCGAACACCGATTTCAGAACACGAAACGAACTGCAGTTCCTCGAAGCAGTAACGAATGCTTGCGAACAGTTGAAAGCGACCAGGCGAACTGCGGTGAAGACACGAAACAGGAACTCACACCAAGTTGCAAACACTAAACCCTCCTGGTAAGAGGCTCTAACCAGGCTAGCCATAACATACCAAGACATCCACCAACGCACGAACTCAAAATCCACAGAAACGACACCCACGAACCGAGAAACTAACCAGCAACGACGGGTTTCGATCAGAGCTCCCGCCTCCCCAATTCCGCAATGTCGCCATTCGACGGCACAAAGCTGAATCACATCCCGGAGAGAGGAGCCCCCTCCATCCATTCCAGCAATTCCCAGCCACCATAGCTCAACCAGTCAGTGGCTGCAGAAGATTAACTATCATGCTGCTAGAATATACTCTCCTACAGATGCTACCATGTTAACTCTCGCAACAAAACAACAGAGGCTCTGCAACAATACCCACAACCCAAGTCCCGCCGACAACCCACAACCTAACCTCTCCCAAACTTGAAACCGAAGCGCAGGACAATCTCAGAAGCGGAATCATTGTGGGAATCTGTCTGCGGCGACAGAGGATGAGGCTCCGTCAGTGGGGCTATGGAGAGCGTAAGTTATTCGAAAGTGGAGTTGAGCGGGAGTCCCCTCCGAGGCAAGAATGCCACACACCTCCCCCTCTCCCTCTCCCTCTCCCTCTCCCTCGGCCCAGCACACCTAAGTGTTGAGTGTGAGAGTGCCTGTGCCTGTGCCTGTGCCTGTGCCTGGTGGTGGATGAGTTTGGAGCGCTTTCATCCAAGTACAGTACCAGATTCTTCGTCGTCATGGAACCTGGAAGTTGGAACCACATTCTCTGTCGTGTTGGAGCGCATCCATTTTCTGCTTCTTCAATGGCGTCCTTTTTTGAGGAAAGGACCCAATCTCAAGAGTGCTTAAACCGGTAATTCCAGCGCCTATCCGCACTCAATGCCGAGGTTACCTCAGAGTTACTAAATTCTAAGGTAAACAAAAACTCGACTACCCTTGGATTCGAAGAGAGCTCCAAGAGAGGTGGAGAGATCTCCCGGGACTAGGGTTACAAATGGTGCAAAGTGTGTCCCCGCTTTGTATATCCGTACCCTAGTTAACAAGGCGGAGAACAATATTCGGAGTTGTAAGAACAATAATCGTGCATTGACCGTTAAACGCCAAAAGAATACTTTCTCCACTGCTCTCTATATCTACATGATTCAGAAGTGCAAAGCTGAGTGAGTAGCAACACGAGTTTTAAGAGTGTAGTCTTGAGGATGTGGCACAAGCTTAGTTGCGGGGGCGCTTGGTGACAAGGCATTAGTCAACTTTCTGTACCAAACAATGTGGCTGCACCCGAGTTTGAACCGGATCTGCTTGAGCAGAAGCAACTTAACTAGGAAGATACCTCTGCATGGAAAGAAATGTGGTTGTGCTTAATGTCGTGTTACACCGATGCACTTGCGTATTACGGAAAGTGAACGCACTTTAGCCTTAGGCCCTTGTGCGTTTAATTTTGCGTCTTGCACTCACGTCGGGTCGTAAAACTACAAACTACAACCAGTTTGATATATAGATATGGTAGAGTGAGGTTTAGAGACTTGCTTATATGCTACCCGCATATGAATCATGATGTACCAAATTATATTTTCCAAGCGTCGCTATTAGTGCTTCTTCTAATGACGCAAGTATTGTGATAACTATGATTTTCAATATTTGGTTTGAGTTCTGGATTTTTGAAGAAGTGTAATGCTTTGTGCGGATCTTTCATAATGATCAATTTTGTTGTTAAGAAGCTTGATTTGTTGGTATGCTTGAGGTTGCTATCGCCTGCATGTTCTTCTTTGTTGATTCATAATTCTTAGGGTTGTGAGGTTTCCGGGTTGGTAATATGGGGTGACGAGGGATTTTGCGGTTTTTGGATTTAGAGCATGAATAGTTGAAATTTTTGTTGTTGATATTTCAAGGAGAGGTTTTTTGGCAGTAGGTTTTTCTCTTGCATGCATTGGAGATGACTTAAGAGTGACCTTCCACATTGGCCCAACTTTCTGCTTATATAAAGTCCATACACTATTTCAATCCTTAATTCAAGTTATTTGGAATTTAGCAGCGATTGAATGACATATTTAGAAGTGATAAGTGGGTCATTGATTGCTCTTAATTTTCTTGTTATCTTTTGTCTTTGAGTGTCATTGATAAGAATAAATAAAGCAATTGGAAAATAAAGCATGCATTTCAAAATAAACTATGACCCTACATGAATTCATCCAATCTAAGTTATAATCACAAGGCGACCAAACAATTGCGAGCATTTTTAGTTCACATCTTTACAGTGTTATATGGATTTAGCTTAGATCAAAGTAGAAGTATAGTGTATCAATGGAAAAAAGGGTTGTTGTGTACCTAAGAAAGGACAATGCAAAATGTTTATTATTTGTTACTTAGAACCTTGTATACCTTATAATTTTTAAGAATCTTAGTGAATGATTTTTTTCATAATGATACTTAATATGTTTGTTTGCAGCTTTGCTAACTACTTTGAAGTGGTTTGGAAGGTAATGTACAATGGGTAGACATACGTTGTATAATAAATATGACATGTCATTAGATGAGCTTTTCTTGCCTCTCTCATAATTGCGTTGGTGTAATAATTTTAGTTTGAGGTTAAACATTGATGTGGAGGGACTCGATTAACATAATGTGGCTTGAGGTGGGAGATATGAATTCAATGCTTCTTTAGATAAAAGATTTGGGTTATAGTCTAAGCCGTGGTGTTGGAAATAATTTTTAACCACGATAATGTATACAAGGTATGTACTAAATTTTAAGGAAAACTTCCTTGGGAAGTATATTTATGTAAAATACATGTATTTTGACAGCTATATTTACAATGCATCCATTGAAGTTGTGGGTTGAGCTAGGCAGAAGTAAAGTTGTGATTAGAGGCTTATGTTGTTGACCAAATCATTAAATTAGGTATGGAATTAATCATGGTCCTCCACGTTTGGTTTACTTACATTAATACGTCGCTCTAATGAGCTTATATTTTTCATGATTGTGTATGGTACACTTCTTAATTTATTTTTTTGTCAGTGAGCATAAGTATAAAAAAGGCATAATTTTTCTTTACAAATCTTGTTAAATTGTAAGTGCTTTTATTTAGAAGGATTTTATAGGAAAATGTAATTTATATCATTGTTGTAGACGTTATGGGAGAAACACCAATTGAAAATGTTTCAATTAGTGCTTTTCATACAAAAGAATGTTTTTTTACCACTAGCATTGGTGACAATTTGTTTTTTTTTAGGATTTGCTTATGGTTTATTAGATGTGTTAAAAAAGCATTTTTAGAACATTCTTTATTTGTCCAAGCTAAAATCTATTGAACTTCAAGTGGCCTACTTTGACGCATACATTGCATCAATTTCAATGCAAATTGTGTAAAAATTTGGATATAAGTCTCAATTTTAATTAGATTTATAAGTTTATATCTGTTGCGGACGACAACTCTATGATAGAACAAATGACTAAATTAAGGGGATATCTCAAAAAGACACTAGAATAGACTAGAAGTGAGGGATTTCCTTATTCAAGACTTAGAATAGCATTCAAAATGATAAAACCAGAAGTAATATTGATAGTTGGAAGAGTAAATACAACTGGTGTTGAAGACAGCGAGGATCAACTACCCTATACTCTCTATTTATACTAGGCTAGATGAAACTTCTGAAGAAAGGTCCTGAAGACCTCAGGAAGCATCCGTAGGACCTTCTTGAAGCTTATGAGAGCTTCCACAATCTAGGAAGGTCAAGCGGAAGCTTAGGGAAGCTTCCGGAAACAAATGGATCCGTATAGAACCTTCCGGAAGTTTGTAGAAGCTTTTGTCCGAAAACTAGTGGAAGGTTGTAAAACCTTTTAGAAGTTACAAAAACTAGTAGCATCTAAGTACGCTTAGTCACCACTTTTGGAGAAAGCTCTTGAGAAGCTTCCGTGTTGGGGGGTTGGTATAGGTCTAACGAGAGATCCATGGAGTGTGGATGAAGTCCGGTGTAGCATGTTGGTGACAATATCATTGGAATTGTTTTATTCTTGTCATGTGCTAAATTTAAGACATAACAAGGATTCTTTGCTACAACATTTGTCATTGCTTAGAACTTGTCAAGCAATATTTATCATTGCTTGAAACTTGACATATGAGGGCCATAAAATGACTCATCAACATGAATTTTGTGAACATAGCCAATAGATAACAAGACAAGGCTGGTTTCTTCACTTAAAAATGAATATCCGCATAGAACTTGCAAACATGAATAAAAAATTGATATTAGCAGCTTCATGATCAAATTGTCCACCAAAGGCACCCATCATAAGCACCTTCAGTTGCAATAAAGTTCCACAATTTATAAATGTTGATTAGAGACAACATATAAACTAATGATCTCGCAACACATGTTATTAAATCTAAGCAAAAATAATCTATCTATGGTTACATTGTTAAAATCATGTACATGTATAACATAATAGCCCTTTAATTGTTGATTCAAAATGGGCTTTAGATTTGTTGTCTTTGGCCGGTAGTCCTCACCTGATTTTTGTCAAGCTCAAGTTTGTGGTCCTTAATATAAAGTACACACTTGAAAAGGTCTATTGTATCTTGGTCATGAAATTGATCGATAATGGTAATACCCTGCTCCAGCGGAATGATTTTGAGAGATTGGCCTTTGCTAGTTGCCTACAGTGCAAACAGAGTTTTATCCAAACTAGTGAAAGTATTTTTTTTTTAGCCAACATTTAGCCAAAAAATGTTGGCTCGAGGAAGTTTCCAGTAACTTTTAATTGGCAACAATAATTTCTCTACAAAAGCTAACTTTGGCTACAAGTGGATTTTTGGACATAGAAAGTTCTGGCGCTCCAATGAAACTATAGAGAGAAATTTGGCAAGGTAGAAAAAATTGATATAGCACTTTGGCGACATAATTATCAAATGATACTAAAAATTGGCTATAAATAGAAGTTTAAAATAGTAACTTCGCTATATGGAAATGATTAGAACAGCATTGTACACAGACCTGCACAACACAAAAACACACTCCGATGCTAAAATGAGAAGGGGTTATAAGTCACAAGTAAACTAAAATCACACGCTAACAAGAATGCTACATTATCAGAATTTCACAAGGGAAAGTTGATGATACTGGAGACTTCTGCTGCCAACTTCTTGAGATAGGAAGTCCAAGAAGTCACTGCAACAACAACAAACATTACAATTCCATGCCACTTATAGAACAACACCACTTTGTATTCATTAAAACACTTTCATAACAAAGATAACAAAGCTGATTCTATTTTCCACTACGATATATAAACTGATCAACATCCCATTGCAAGTGAGGACGTCGGAATTCTATAATCAAATTGCAAGATACTACTTTGACTAAAGAAAACTAGAAGGTCCTCACTCACTGATTCTGAAATTATTCACGGGGGGGAAGCACAATAAAGTGGACCACCAAGTGCAATATGTGATCACTAGGAAGTGAATATGAAGTGTGCTGTTTTTTATAGCTCGAAGCTGATTTTGAGCATTTTGGTGTAGTTTTTGAGCATTTTAGTCACTTTTTAAGGTGTCATAGGGTATCTTACACACATCTCCATGAAAAAAACATCTTCAATTGAAACTTTATTTGACCCCTAGTTCTAAATCATGAAAATGAACTTTTCCAAAGTCTTAATTTCTTCATTTGGGGCCCTCTATTGTCTTTAGAGGATGTTTTTTCCAATTTAAAAAGCAATGTTCGGTGAAAAAAACCTCACAAAAAGTTTCACCGAAAACACTGTTTTAAAAACGTCTCGGGGATACTTTTTGCCAATCTAGGATTGCAAACACGGCCACCCAGATCATTTCTACAAGCGTAATGTACAAACGAAGGGCCTCACAAAGTCAAAAGTGATTTCTGTCAAAACTACAATGTATGTAATACAGTTACTTTTCCAAATGACTGCATTCACTTTGTTCAACTTTGTCCTGTTCATAGAGGTGTCTCAACTCAACAACTACAAACGCAAATTTCGGAAGTTGTAGTACATCAAGTCTACTTTCCGTATCCTAAACTTAATTTCCCATCAAGAAGTTTTAGATGCCACTTTCTAGCGTGTTTACACAACAGGCTGAAATTGGCAATGAGCTAAGCACTTTTGTGGTCCACTTTATTGTGCTTCCCCCCCACGTTGATCTAATCTTCTGCTCCATAGCGACAGTGCTCAGGGGTGTTGTACCACAGCCCGAAATTGTCATCATAGGGAAAAGTATCAATGGTAAACAACTTCTGCTAATGCATACCCACAACCTGGTTAATATGGGGCCCGATCAGAGAATTTCGGACGGTTGATTTCAGGTATTTGACTGCACTGAAGGTGCGTTCATCCTCAACACTGCCTAGCACCATAGTAATAGCGATCTCAATAAGTTTCAGATACTGTGGAAAGCGGCTAGAGAGTATGGGATTCGCAGACAATGTGCTCCAGATTGTTGTCAAGGGATTCTGCTCAAATACTCCCTCAGCATTGGGCATCATTGCCTCCTCAAAGTTGTTTTGCATACACAACTTGAAGAGACTTTGCTCACTCTCCAAATCGTGACTGTCTAGGAGTCTAGGAACAACCACCTTGCCAGCACCAAATCCAACGTCTTTGGGGTTGAAAAAGTGTTTTTTAATCACTTTCAAGTGAGTAGGGAATGTGCCCATTGCAGTCTTTGCATTCTCTTTAGTCCAATACTGTGGATAGACAATTCCTAGGGAATTGAGTATAGCATGCTGGGGGAATCAACTTTGCAATTCTGAGATGAGATGCGTAGCTACAGCTGCATACAACATACTTAGATTAGTGAATGATCTCAAAGAAACCCTCAAACAAGAATACAAGATACCTACAGCAATCCTGCAATTCACACTAATTCAGAAGCACATGACCAGAGTCCAACCGTAATTGCCACGCACCTGACTAGAGTCCAACCAAGCAAGTGAGCAAGCATTGGAACAAGGATTTACAAGCAAATGAACAAGCATTGCAGTCAGATTTACTTACCAGTCGTTTCATACTTGACACTCTCAACTATGGCACAAAAAGTTGCTTCATCAACTCATTTGTCCTTGTTCATAGCCGACACAACCTTTCCATTCACAATGAAAGTAAGGTATTTGGCCTCAGCTCCCTCATTCATATCACCCACATCCCACTTGAGTTGGATGTCATAGTGGGTGAACTCCATGAGACTCTTGAAAACATGGTGTTTGTAAGATGAAAAAGCACAAGCAGGGTCTGCATATAGCTTTAGGAGCTTGGCCTCACAAACAACTAGAGCTCTGAAAAAGTCCTGGATATATACGTTCCTTGCTTGAGCAAATGACATAAGTAAATCCACACTCTCAATGAAAGGGACAATTGCTGCCATTTCCAAAAGCGTGTATAGGTCCACCATAAGGTTGAGGCATTCCTGAAAAAGAAAACAGTACCATTAGAACCATCATCCACTGCTCACATTGCAATTCAGAAGTACCAATTGTTGCACTAGTGCTACAAAGAAACTGAAACGCAGTAAAACAAGAGACAAAAGGGGCTGAAAGGAGCTTATACATGAGCCTTCACATCTGAGCCTTTGTTTTGGTTCATCTTGGCCATTATAGACATATACTATGACAGAATCCTCCTCAAAGGATCTAGCAGACTAATCCAGCGGGTGGACACGTTCCTCAAGAGCTTCAGACCTCTGCTATCATTCTCTTCAGAGAGTTGTTCAAACTCCGAGATCTTCTATGGTGAATGGGCGAAGTAGCGATATATGGCACTCATAAGATCCTCAATATTTGGCATAACACGCATACCACTCAAGGACTTGAATGCAAGATTCAACTTGTGAGCAAAGTCATGTACACTAATAACATAGGGGCATGCTTATCTTTAATCTGCTTGGCAACTCCTGTCTTGCACCTTTGAAATAAATTGGCACCATCTGCTCCAAATGAGATGAGCTTGGTTCTGATGCCCCACTCATCCAGATCACCCATCTGCATAAGGGTATCCATCAGGAGCTTTGTGATATCAGGAGCTTTGCCACCATTAGTCACTTGCTTGACTGCAATCAACAATGGCACTCTTACCGAATTCTCACACACGTATGCATGTATGGAGATGTAGCTGCCATGGTCAACAATTGTCACTTTATCACAGAACAATGCCACAAAGCTGGATGAAGATATCTTAGCTTTCATGCAATCTTGGACCTAAACACATGAACCATTGGCACAAGTTAGAAACGAGCAAAAACAGTAGGAGCACCCATTACAGTAGCAACCATTCAGCAACCATTACTTATTTGAAACAAAGATTTTTAATAGATAGAATAGAAGATTCAAATGGCAATATAGGTGTTACCTGACTGAACATGCATACGACCAGGCACCAGCCGCTATGCTCATTCCAGTATTTATTGGGGACATCAAGAGTGCCAAGTTCCTTCAGGAACTCCTTCATTCGAGGAAAGTCAGCCATCGGCCTACCCTGGTCGAACAAGTGATAGAGAACCAACATCTGCACCTTCTTCATAGCCTTCATCTTCTTGTCCACATGGTTCACTTACTCAAGCACTACGAGCTTCGGTCTTCTTGTATACAACAACAAATTTTGCTAATGGCGGCAGGACTTGCTGACTTACATCTCACATTTTTTGACTTTTAACTTTTCATTGTCCTCAAACGGCTGCGTTGCAGAACCTCCACGGCATTAGACTATCACCTCAGAAACAAGCATATTGCGACAGGCCTAATACAAACATTTGCCATGATTTTCCATAATTGAAACAAGCATTGCATACAACTCAGGTTAATAGAGAGTATTGGAGATCTAACCTTCCTTTGCCGTGCATGTTTCAAAAGCGTATCCAGCTTAGGCATTAGAAGAACTGGTCTCCCATCAACAACTGAGCAGGGATCACACTTGACATAGTGTCTACCGTTTTCCGTAATAGGCATAGCCCAAAGACATCTAGCAGTCCATTCAACGTGGTACAGTCTTGTGCTATCGTAGCAAGCTTGTCATTTCAGTGGAGGGCCTTCTTGCACACTGTGTAAATCATCATCTGACTCACTCTGCTTGTTACTGTCTTTATCCTGGTCCTTGTTAGATTTATTTGCAAATTCTTTCTCTTTCCATTTTCTGGAGCTCAAATCGCTGGCCATGACTATATTGTTGTCACCCTCTTGGTCAGATGAAGCGTACTTCAAGGATGCACTGCCGGGCTCTGAACTTGGGTTGGAATCACCATTAGAGCTTGGAAGCCGTGTGGAGGGCCGCTCATCTTGCAATTGCTACTTCCCTTTATTTCCACTGCAATCAAAGGTAAAATGCGTAAGTACAGTGGACAAGTCTTTTAACATGTTAGACATTTCGGATATCTGAGCCAACCTCCTTTTTTCTAGTAAACCAAAGTAAAAATCTGGAAAAATTCAAGTAAAGAAGAGAAACCAAACTGCCACATTTTAGATGTGTGCTGCGAATCTAAGATGATAGATTACGTACACATGCAGTACAAGAAAAGTCAATGAGTTCTGCAACTCTTTAGAATGAATACTTATGAGCCCCAAGTAAAGAGAGGTCAAGTAAACAGTGAAGGGTAGTAGTGATATGGAACTCACCATGCAATTAAACGAGCACCACCACCACGCACCATGAGAATTTCGCCCATGCCCGCTTGCTGCTGCTTAAGAATTGGCATTAGCTTGGGATCACCACGTCCAGACAACTTAAGAGTGCGTCGGGGTGTAACCTCTCCAATGGAAATGAGCTTGACAGCGAGATTGCTGCGAGGAATGAGTTTCACCGCTGGATTATTCCTCTCAGGAGGTATGATGATTGGCGAAGCACTAGACCTTGCACCTGGGGTAACAGGCAAAGACCTCCCTGAACAACCACAACTTAGATTAGCATTCTAAATTAGAAAAGCCTAGGTTCCAGAAAGGCAAAGACAACATTTGAAAAAGTAACGAGGAGCTGAAACCGAGAGGGGGTTAGAGATACTCACCACATGCTAGGTTTAGTAGACTCGCACCAACAACAGCCTTGGTTCGTGTAGCAAAGTCAGGCACCTCTGAATCCAATTGAGTTGTATTTTCTACATAAACTCCCAGCATATAATCAGGCTCACTGCTGCTCGTGTCTTTGGGATCAGAATAAGCATCCATGTTGCACACCATTGCAACGGGCGAGGCCTGCGATGAAGCCTTCAAAGCAGGAGGAGGTTTTTTCTTAGCGGGAGGTGCCTTCTTCTTTGTAGCAGGAGGCCCCTTCTTGGGCGAGCCTAGGGTAGAGGGAAATTTCTCAGAGAAGAGAAATAGTCCTCTGCAACAAATGGCGACAAATACAGGAGTTACTATCAAATCTACAATGGGGGAGGGGAGTGGAGGACATGGTTGTCTACGACATGGAGAACACTGACGCATACAAACATAGCATTCATCCAGGGCACCTTCACAGTGCCTGAGATTTACAAAGCGAGCACATACGATAACCGTGCATTCAATAAGTTCCTCAAAACCACAAGCCCACTACGATGAAGATCACAGTATAAGCCCTCTACATAATCCAGATTCTTAACACTCGCAATACAATCGCCCCACGGATCATCAGTACTATTGGAAGTAAAAAACCAGACCTTCAACATATCACAACGCTTCACAGACGACGCCCAATAAGTATTCCAAAACTCCCTGCCCTACAAGCTCAAGACTTTAATCAAGAGCAATTCTTAAGAACCGCAATCCTATGATAGTTGCTCTACGATGTAGAGAACACTAAACAGAAAGCACATCATTCCTCCAGAGAATCAACAGATACACCGGTAACAACAACTATACGAGACTGAAAGCAAAGCGAAGAAAACAAGGTCATCCTCTTTGCCATAGCAGCAACCTTTATCAACAACCTTAGAACACGATAACCTACAGCACAGAGTACCAAACATTGAAACTTACTTATACCAGTAGTCTTTGCGGCCATCTTCTTCTTCATGTCGTAGTATCCGCCTCCAATACGAATCATCTTTCGGTGCGCAGCCTTTGCTTCATCAACCTTCTTCTGCTTCCTGCGCTCTTCTCGCACCTTCATCCGATCCAGCATAGGATTTTTCAAAGGCTGCAGATTGTTGTAACTCCCGGAAGACGGATCCACCGCTGGAATGATCTGTTCGGGAAGCAAAGGGGCTCGCAAATTGCTCAGGAGACACCAGGGGCAGTAGGTGCTATTTCAACAAAGTCATCAGAATCAGTACTCTGCAGTTTTGGGCTCTCAGATCTCCCTCCCATAATTGAAAACTATGCCCAACACAAACAAGCCGAAGCAAACTCCCCCCAAACCTTGACCTCAATACAGCAACCTTGAAACCTACTGTACGCTTTTCCAAAAACAATTCTCTTAGAATTCCCGATCTAATCACCTAGAACAAGAATCCCCAACTACGGAAGCCCAGAAATATAAGACCCAAATCCCAATTGCAGGAATTCCAACACCACATGAAGATGTTCACGAAACACTAAATCCTTAAGCGATCTGTCTAAACCCTGAGCACATCACATGCCTTTGGCGATAGTTCTCAAACCATGGCTTCTGTGATCGATCCACGTACAAACAGATCGTTCACACAAGAAGCAGAAGCACAAGAATAAAGCAAGAAGCACAAAATCACAAAGAATAGTTCAAAAACTTCAAACAAAACTCGAAAACTGGCAAAGAACGACAAAGAACATGAGCCTCTTACATACCTTTGAATCTGACCATGGAGTTCCTTCTGGCGCCATCGCAAGACATTACGAGCATTCATTTCTACCAACGCACTACACCAGCGATGGTAGGACATTGAAGTTGAAGCTGAAACATCTATGAAGACCATCTTCGAGGAGTTATAGAAATAACATAAACCCCACTACGAAGTAGCTGGCTAAACCCTCAAAACCTACGTAGCCTCTTGGCAAAAGCTAGCTCAAGACATACTTCAAAGCTAGCCATGGTCACTTCAATATGAACGCACATTACGCAGGGGAGTTGGCGATGTACATGAGAAATGAAGTGCACTAATGGCAATGGGAGGGAGACAAAGGAAGAAGATTGGCTAGGGTTTTGCTGCGAAGCGACTGAAGTCTGGCGAGTGGAGGACGTGCATCGGCGCTCCACCACCCTCCAATCCGCCAAAGCTAGCAATACCAACCATCTGGCAACGCGCCATTAGGCGATGGACTTGGTTCACACTTGACAATCTGGCCAGGACATTTTGGTATTTAAAAATTGTACACTACGTCTTTTGCCAGCAGCCACTACCATATCGCCAAGTGGCCACATACAGCTAGATATAATTGCGATGCCCTGCTCTTTCATGGCAACCAATAGAGCCCATCAGAAAATAAATTGATACACAAAGAGTAGATTGTGATCAAACGATCCAGTTTAGAGATGAGAATTATTATTAGAGCAAAGTTAAAAGGACATCATCTGCAAGAACTCGGAGATATGCAGAAATCAACTTGAGCATCCTTAATACAACTGAGCCTTTTATACACATGAATCATCAGATTTGAGCAACATCGCCCAAATACTTATTAGTAGCTGAGAGAGGACCAAGTGCAAAACTAAGTGCAAAATTAAATGCTAACCAGAGGAGATGGAGTGATTACCTTAATTCCAAAGAAATGGTGTGAATCGTGGCAGTCTGGCAGACGGTAATTCAAAAGCACCAACGCAATAACCAACTTTGGATGAGAGTTTCCGGTCTTGCCTGAATTGCCTGTTAGCCTACCTTATGATTGGCACTCTGACTCCTATTGATACTATGATCTGTCACGTGTTTCATAACTCCTGCCATTGTTATGCTAAATTGGTGATAGAATCTTCTGAGTAAGTGAATTAGGTCCTTTTAGCACCGGATCAACCCACTTCCCTACGCTAGATCTAGCTCACTTTGTAAGGCCCAGCTCACACCTCAAGCCCCACTTCTAACTCTCACTACGAAGCACAATTAGTCAGCTTGAGGGGTAAACATTCTATAACTTCATACCACACTTTAGCAGAAGGAAAACGCTCGTGAACACAACTAAAAGAATGGCAGATTCCACCAAATTCAAAAAACCACAATTGAGACAATGCTCGACTTGAACCAAACCCTGGCACCAACAACTCGACCAACAAGCAGAGCTTCAGGGAAATTGGGAATCGGTACTGGGGACACCTGTAGCAGGGGTGACCTTCGGCTATGGCCCCGGAGAATTGAAAGGTGGGGGCAAGGGGACCCATCGCTCACTGGGCGGGCAGCCCATAGAATTTGATTTTTTATTTGATTTTTTAAAAATTTACTTGGGGAAAAATAAAGGCTATAAAAACCAAAATTCAATGTGATCAACCCTAGCTACCCCGTGATCGTTGTTTTGAGTGAACCCTAAAATTACTTAACGGGCACCGTGTCCTATCGGACCCGTCGCCCTTATTCAAACCCTTCTCGCTCCGCTCGATGGGTTTGAAAAACCTTATATTACTTATGTAAATTTCTGAGACCATTTGTCTCAAAAAAAATAGTTAAAATAAAAAATAAAAATAAAAAATAAAAAAATTATGAAAGTTAGGGCTGCCCCGTGAGAGCTGCCCCTGGCTCGATGTCGGGTCCTCCTGCCCCCGACCCCCACTCCGCTGGGTCGAGGAGAGGAGGTCACCTCTGCTACATTCTATCCTCGGTTACTGTAATGCGTTGTGCACAGCCTCCTGGTGCATCCCTGTTGATTCAGTCACAACCGCGATGATATTCCACCAGGAAACCCACTTTTCAAAATCGGATAACAATCTTCGAGATTCATAGAAAGAGCAAACTTGACCCACTGCACTTGAAATGCAAGTACATTCTGATCAGGGTTTATCAGTCACGTGCTGGTTGGGCTGACGCACATGCGCTCTACATAGCTTTTGCATGCGTTCAGATCAAATTACAGATGCAGAAACTCTACTCTTACGCTTAATGGACTGGTAGCTATGGGCACTTTTGTTTCATGAAAATCGGGTTACCATTGTCTCCTGCAGAGGATTTCCATTTAGGCGTACGATTAAGCATAAATTTTAAATCTCCAATACTCTATATACTTACATACAACTGCCATTGTCAACTGCCCCAATCCATAGTAAAATCGAGAACTTTCAACAAAGTAATAGCATTTAAACATCAGATCTGGCACACAACAGAAATTCAAAATAAACACAAAATAACAGCATACAGTACCTTCCTTGCGGACTTGAACGCAGTGAATATGGACCTCTCAAAAGCTGAAGAATCCCGGTTGCAGCCCACAAGAACTGCCGAAGGCGCAGAGAAACTAGATAACCCTGTTGGCAATTCAGAGACACAGAACAGATTACTTAACTTCGAGAACACTTTCCTCCCTTCCCAGGAGAAGGACACATGCAGACTCTCCAGCACCAAAACACCGGCGGCAATATTTTCTCTAAACAAAAACAGATTCTCGACTGAAATAAGTTAAGTGAAGTCCCTTAGCACTGAAGGTCGAGTAGGCATAGTACGAAAATACCTGCTCACACTCATAGGGAATCCAAACCAGGACCCGTAACTTAAAATTTCGAAAGTAACGTCCTCCAAAAACCACGAATTCTAATTCAAACGAATCCTGATCTCTTCAATCAATCCACGATCTAAACGCACGTCTGAACAAAAATGAAAAAGGGTGGTCACCGGTGACCATTCAAACCCCGAATTTTCAAATGAACCGGCTGGTTGACTGATACCCATCTGGTGTGCAGTGGTCCTTCCGGATTGGAATGGAAGTAGCGAGGAGTCAAGCAGGACATTCAACAATGCCACCTCGAGGATTTCCTTGTCACAGCTTCCCAAAGTACGCATACAAGGTACAAATACCAAGTACCTGCCGAGAGGAGATTTACTAATGAGTGTACCTTCGGACCACCGTATGGAGTATATAATTTGAGAACGAACACTGCAATGCTTCCCTTACGACTAAACTGTGTTTCCAATATTTTTCTGATAAACAACTAGCTGTTTACCAACCGTGGTGGACTGTCATCGAAAGTGTTGTCTGTATTTTATATTTTATTGCTTGCAGGGAAGCTGCACGTCTCCAGCAGCACAGTTAGAGTAGGACTCTTCGCATCACTAACTCATCTCACCAGTGCAATGGCCCTTAAGGCTTGTGTGGAGTATATTGGTGGATTCCAATGTGTGTACTTGCCTAACGTTTCTGCAGATCATTGCACATGTAGCGAGTTTAATATAGATTCACGCAATAGAATTAGCTGCAAAATTATCTTAAAAGCATAAATGAAAACGACCACATGATTATTAAACTAAAAGCCACCATTGAGTCAAAGTTCCGTATCAATGAACTTATTGCAAAGTAGACTCGCGGTCTCTGTGAAGATGTGAAGGACAATATTTGTGTTAGAAGATCAATATTTGTGTTAGAAGATCAATATTTGTGTTAGAAGATCAATATTTGTGTGGCCGCTACTGTAAATGCGGCCTACTCCGACAAAGCCCAGGGCCCCACGAAGAACACAAACACGTAGGTGCTGGCGGAACCTTCAACAATAGTTACCTGCTATTGTACTTTGTCACACTAAATGCACCCTCAATTGTCAATTTAGGTGTGCTTCATCATGACCAAAACATAATACTGACAGCCATCACAATATGAAAAACATGCATTTGATTATTTTGAATCCTGGCCCTCCATTCGCAATGCAAGTCAATCAAAAGAGTCATGCAAAAAAATTCATTAAGCTAACTTGTATTCAATTTCATGGTTCTCTGCAAGCTCTGTTGCTGCTGAAGGTCATGATGTTCTATAGAGAAAAGCCTAAGTTTGCTACAAATGACTAAGTTTGTGATCAAGACTGACCTTCATACTGATACGACGGTTTTCTAACTCTTCTGTAATTTCTTCCCCGGTGTCGATTGATAAAAATTGACACTAGTAGAATTTATGGCAAGCAATGCGGATGGTTGACATCACATATTGTTGTGGAAATTCTACGCACCCATTCTAACTAAATGTCCCTGATTAAGAAGCGTGGTCAGATTCGTGCCGTGCCCGGTGACGTGGTACCGATTTTAGCATTTTGGCTCTGGCAGGACTCCAGTAAGTCACTTGTTGATCTTTCGTGGACCTGGCAAAACAATCACAAGTGTTGAGTTGATGATTGTTTCAAAATGCAGAAAATCCTCAGCAACGAAAACAATTAAAGCCTCTCCTCGACTATGCAATGCGGCCTGCAATTCAATGTTATCAGCCTTCTAATAAAACATCCACAGAATTGCAGTCAATCAAGTGAAGAATTAGTAACAACTGTGCTTTTGCCAAAACCAAATGTGTTTAAAAGTGATTCTCTGCTAAGTAGTACCTTGCAGTCTTGGAATTAACACCTACAGGTGCAAGGACTGTCGACTTGAAGATTGCAAACGCCTCCGCCACTAACCATACAACATTGAACACAATTGGATTGTATAGCTACTACAATCGGCCCGTGATCTAAGTTTAGCATATAAATACTGCACTAAAAAACCTTTGGTGTCATTCTTCCTCAATGTGACCTTCCCGAGCTAGGTCTCATTCTAGATAGAATATGTGAAAACGCTCCCCGAAGTCGACTATGTCGAATGGCTTCTCGCATCTTGGTAATGGAAAGCCGTGAACGATGACTCTTGCGAGTGTACTTGTATTCGCTAGGAGTTGACAAAATTGGACCTGACATGCTCACGCCATATCCACCCTGATCTCCGGCACGAAAATTACCATCTCCAGCAAAATAAGTACCATCTCCAACACTGTAACCATGATCTCCAGCGCGATGACCCCCATCTTCAGCAAGGTGGCCACCTTCCTGGCCAGGACGATAGCTCGGCATCCTGCTCAGCAAAAGACCATTCCTGTTCATAGGAAACCTCCTCTGCGTAGGGAGAGACTTCGACCGCAAAAGAGAGTCCGGCTTCTCGTACCCAGGCTTATCTTCTTCAATCGTTTCCAGCGTCATCTTCAGAGGCGGAACCCTGTATGAGTCCACCCGATTCATCTTTGGCGCAGTCGGCACTGCTGGCTGATGAAAAAGCTCCATTGGAAACCCAGCGGGTAACAGCTTCTCCGCACCAAACTTACTGCCACTGTTCATGTCCACCGACCATCGAAGATCGTCCGCGTCCATGTAAGGCAACCGCTCCTTCCGCAAATCCGTCTCAAACAAATTCTTGCACGCCTTCTTCCCCATGCCTCCATCTAAATTTAGCAACGACGTTACACCTCTGCTCTCCACCCCCGACACGATCATCAGAGCCCAATCGTCGTCCAATCCTTCGATCGACTCAATTCCCCGCATCCATAGTTCTGTATAGTCTCCTTTCTGAACTAAAATCTGGGACAAGCAAAGAAAACCAAAAACTGACGACTCAGTCACCCAGCTGCACAACACCAATTCTCTCGGACGCATGAAAGCAGATTCACAGAAAAACTGCAACAGTCCCTGCACTTCTACACCGAAACCTGGAGAGATGTACGAAACTTTTGACAGCAGGAGAAGCAGACCAGAAGCATGTTGAATTCACAACTTAGTCGCCAACATGGGCCTCAGTTTCCGTCTCTATGGCCCACACCCCCTGCCAGGCATATACGCAGTCAAGAATCCCTGTGCAACACGCTACCTGATCAAGACTCCTACACCCAAACTACACATCACACCAGTAGTAGTAACGATCGAGAAAACCAAAGCAAGTAAAAGTACCACAAACTTACTAGATAGCTTAAATAACTTATACTTTCGTCTCCACCCGACTGAGACCATTGCAATCACTGTGGACTGGTTTCCGTTCTTCTTCCTCCGAAGTTATTCTGGTGCAACAGGCGCATCCAACGGCATTGAAAGGATATCAGAGCTGAGAGCTCGTTGTATATTTATGCGACTGATTCTTAGCTTTGCCTGTAGTGCATAATGATAGCTTTCTATGTCTCGATAACTAGCTTGGATTTAGTGCTCTTTTTTTGGTGGATTTTGATCGGCTTTACCTGATGGTTGCCGGGTCAGCGAGCATGGACGACGACCAGGTGGCGTGGCACGGTTGGATAAGACGCGGCCGAATGAGAGGTGGCGCCACGTCGGCCATGGGGTTGGTGGTTCAGTCGGAGTTGCAGGACTTGATCAAGATTGGTGCGAGTGAATTTGTAACCTGTTTACTGAAGAAGATTATCTGCATAGTTGTGTAGCACTGACGTCACAGCGGCTGCTTTGTCACCTATTGTATAGAGGTTGCAACATCCAGATTGTTGGTGCAGTTGTCGTTTGGGTTGTGTCCGAATTTTCTCAGGGTTAACAGTGAGAAGTGCCCTAAACTTGGAGTTTGGGTCAAGGCAGGGGCACTTGAGTTTGAACAAAATGGTTGTGTTTATCAGCGACAGTTACATCTTCAGTATTGAAGTAGGGTGGAGTGCTATAATATGTACTATGAACTGTTACAGCTTGTGAACAAAGCTTGTTATATGATGTGAAGAAGTCGGCAGCATGATACCAGGGAGAGACGTCGGACTGTTCTTGCTGGCTTGAGAACCGAAGCTACAGCATTGGACGAAAATTCAATTTAAGGAAACGATCTTGATGACCACACATTACTGCTTCAAACAAGATCCTAATATTTTTTTTGAAATTTAATGGGAGTAAGAACTCTCAAGATCGGTGCCTAACTCTGACCTTCCTGCTATACTTCCTATTCTCCTCTCTTGATGTGTAGCCATGATCACACACAAGCAATGTAAAACTAGGACATTTGTTATGTTTACAGAGCTTCGATGTAGGGTTGTACGTGGAAGATATAACACCGTAACAGAACACGATTTTGTAATAGTATTGCAACATGTGCTAGATCATTGGTAAAGTTTCTATAATTTCTCAGCTCGAGAATCCAGAAGTGAATCCCTGAGATGTTGCAGAGTGACTGCATAAAAAATCATGCATTTTGGAAGTTTGGTTTGGACGATTGCATTTTGAAGGTAGCATGCATAATCATGGATACTGAAGAAAGAATTCTCTCAAAATGTAGACGCCGCCTTTAGTAGAAATTTTATTCAATTGGCATCAGCTAAATACAGAGTAACAAGACATAGCTGAAAAGTAGCACTTGTACTACTTGGATTGATACGCTTAAAGTTGTTCTAAGTTAGGATTCAGCACTTCATAAGATGTCTCCCGAACAACATCGAAGCAAATTTGGGATTCAGTAATTATACAAATTGTCAAATGCAACATAAGTTGAAGCTGCATGCTTGCTCTACCCTGTCAAAAGTCGAGTCACTTAGGACGATGATCCCGTAAATTTACAATTTCCTACTCGAAATGTTTTCATGTCCCTCAAATGAAGGTCGGTTCTCTCTGTGACACAAAACCAAGCCGGATGGGAACTCATTCACTCATCTGCAGCTCTCGTCAACCTGTCCCGATCATCGATCGAACACCTTCCCCCACAGCTACTACTTCATTATGCTAGATCCCAGGTGCCGCTTCGGCCTCTATGTACTCCGAGGAACAAATCTTCCTCACTCGTGATGATCAAGCAAAGTTGAAGAAAAAATTCTTCTCCCAGACTCCTCCTACCCAAATTGGCTGATTACACTCTGCAAAGCATGGTGCAGGTCGTTATTCAGCAGCTCCGCATCCTGCGATGCCTGCACAATAACCCAAAGGAAAATATATTAAAACCAGGATCGCATCAAGCACAGTCATGATTGCACCTCTCAAATCAAGTGCTGCAGAAGAAATCGTTCCTTCGTTCCTAGGACATGTACATGGCCTTACTCATCTCGGAAGCAACGTTACATTTGGGTACTAATCTCTAAACAGCATTCCAGTCATTAATTATTCAAGTACTGAACTCAAGCTTCACCGGCTTCAGTGATGTCCTAATCCTCTACAACTTGAGCCCAATCCAGTACTTTCCATCTCAATGACCCTTGTACTCATACATTGTACACATTACGGCCTCATGGGTACCCGGTGTACAAATTTGATCCCACACGTCATCATCTCATAAGCAATCCACTGTCCTACATTTCAATTTTCATCATGTCATTTCATTTTTGTTTTACTTTTAGTTTTTTTTTTTTTCTCTTTTTTTCTGAGGACAAGAGGGGGAGTACCTGGCAATGCAAGCAATGGAAAATGGATGTGTTGCTGGTGGAGATGTTGGCGTTGATGACGTCCAGGGCGTGCTTGTGGATGGTGACCAGGAGCTCGTGGAAGAGCCCGCGCCGGCCGCGGGGGCTGCTCGTGGTGATGAACACATTCAAGCCGCAGACGTGGAGGCCTACATTGGCGCCCAAGTAGGATTGCAGGCACGACTCCCTGCCCGGGGGCGGCAGCGCTGTGATGGCCGTCATGGACGACGGGTCGCTGGAGTGGTCCACCAAGGTGACCCCATTGGAAACGAACGCCCTCGGCAGTGTCTGGAACGGGCTGGCGTTACCCTGGTTGGCGCTGATGAGCGTCCTCGCTGCCAACATCTGCTGCTGCTTCTTGGTTAGCAACTCCAGCTGCACTTGCAGCGTCTGGATGTATTTTATGATCTCCCCCACCACCGTCGACTTATCCGTCTGTCAACATGAAAACCAATTTGAAAGATCAAAAACAACTCAAACCACCACATTTGGGCGTAATCACAACAAAAGGAGACGCATTGAAAATCCCACCATTATAGATCTCAAGGAGTTTGAATTCAACACAATAAACAATATTAACTTGGATGTTTTTGAGAAGATTTGATGCTAGTTTGGGAAGTGAAGGAGGGGGAGTAAGTTACCTTGTTGGTGGGAGAGGGGTGCGGAAGGAGGGATCGCAGAGACTCGAAAAGATAGTTCATGCCCTTGCGACGCTGCCTCTCGGACCAGATGTGGTTCTGCCTCTGTGTTAAAGGCCTCTTCGAAGCACTTCCGCCCTTCGACTTCTGTATCCCCAGGCTCGTATCCTTGGCGCCAGCTCGGAGCTCCGAGGGACTCGTGGGCGCGCTCACCGACTTCCCCTTCCTGCTCGCCGCCTTCGGCGCGCGCGGCACTCGCGACGGACCAGCTGGAGCTGGTACTGGCGAGGGAGCTGACGATGGGGCTGGCGATGGTGATGGCGTGGTAATTGATGCAACTGCTGCTTCCGCTGCTGCCGCCTCTGCCACTGCCGTGCTCACTGCCGCCAAGGCGGACGTAGGGGCTGGGTCGCGATTGAGAGTGTCGCGATTCGGGGTGTTGAGTTCGAGGGACGCGGAGTCGACGGTCGCAGGGGCGACGGGAAGAGTCGCTTCGGGGCACCACATTTCCAAGCGTGGGGTGGCGGGTTCCATGATGCGAGGTGGAAATTCCATGTTGTTGTATGAACCACCCGTGAACGGCACAGCATCACTCGCAGCGCCCGGTTTCCTGTCGGCGCTCAAAATGTTCTGATGGATGGTGGACTGCAAGTTCATTTGCACGTTGATAGGCGGCCACCACGTTTCGGACTGGTAATCCGACAGCGGGAAGACGCTGCCCGTGTTGATCTCCACGCCGTCGTCGGAGCTGCCCATCGGCATCTCCGCCGGCTGCTGGAAATTATGCAACCCAGGCGGCGATGAGTTCCGAGCCGTCAGCTCGAATCCCGTCGTTGCGGGAAACCAGCTCTCCACGTCCACGAGCGGCGCTAAGTTCGCCCCGTGGTACGAGAGCGGCTCCGATCGGCAGTGCGCTTGCGGCGTGCAAGACAACCAATTATACGTCGACTGCGACTGCAACTGCACACTCGCTCCCAACCCCGACGTCTCCCCTCGACGATGCGACGGCATGATGCACCCTCCTAACTCACCCCAAACTCAAAAATCTCAACAAAAACTCAGAACTCGAAACTACCAAAAACATTCAAATCTAACCCCTGAAATCAAATCCCCAGCCTCACTTCAACCAGCATCGACCACGCCGATCATCAGTGTTCAGCAACCTGACCGAACTAACATTAATTCACATCCCAATTTGATGAAAACAAGTCAAGCTCAGGCTTTGAGGATACGTTCCGTTTCTAGCTAGTGGACCAGCTATGGTTGCGAGCCTGTTCAGGAATCATTCGAGGGCTGTGGCGAGGGGTGGCTATATAGTGGCGCCGCGAGAGCACCCCGGGGAGGCCCACCGCTGCTAGCTGATGTGGTATTTAAGGAAGGCCGAGATGTATTGATGTGGTGCCGATGTGCGGAGGCGATGGGCCGAGTCATGCTCCAGTCAGGAATGGGGTGCGAGCCCCGCGAATCAGCAAGCAAACCAGCGTCCCGACCACCTCCTTGGATTCTGGCCCTGCCTGCTGCCTGCTGCCTGCCTGCCTGCAGTTACGCTCCGCCTTCCCTGTTCTGTACACTCGTACCACCAGTGACCACCATCCCGGCTGCCCTTGAAGCCCTCTGAGGCTCTGCCTTTGGCCCTTTTCCCCCCACCACGGCTCAGTCCTTCATGCCACCGGTCTAAAATTATATATAAGTTACATGTATGTCACTTGCAGCAGAGGAATAATTCTCTGGACACACTTTCCTTTATTTTTCTTACCCTGCCTCAGTGCCAGTGATGATGCGCTCATTCCAGATGCAGAGCCATCCATCGAATGAATTCGTGAGAGGAATTTCAGAGGCTGAGGTGTGATGGCTTCCGCCTCACCCCATCCCGATTCCCATCGATCCCATCTAAAGGCGGCTCGTGACGGCATTCACTCGTCGCAGTTACTGTAGGGCAGTCCTTTCTAGTCTTGAGTTGTGAGAGGCACCTCATCATTGCTGAGGTGGAGGTGCAATGTGCCGCTCCTGCATTTCCGGAATGCTCATTGCTCATGATTGATGCAGCTTCTCAGAACTCAGAAGTGTGGTGAGCCTCTCAAGCAGCCTCTCTCCCTTGGCCCTTGGGCGTAATATCTTTGAAATTGGACAAGTGTAATTTAGGAGGCGGCTGGAGTGG
The DNA here is from genome assembly GCA_014871385.1 of Ceratodon purpureus. Lineage (NCBI taxonomy): Eukaryota > Viridiplantae > Streptophyta > Bryopsida > Pseudoditrichales > Ditrichaceae > Ceratodon > Ceratodon purpureus. The sequence goes on along the minus strand of CM026421.1, from coordinate 1,065,350 downwards.
CATGGATGTCTTGGTTATGGTATATATCTGCCCATGTAAGCAGCAAGATTCAGAGATTTGGGATATGGATGAGGTTCTTCAAGAAAAATGAGTCCCGATTATGGGGGTGTTTTCATGCAGCACCTTGACCACCGGGTGGTTGGCCTCCATGCTCATTTTATTTTTCTTTTAACCCCTAAAGGACCATTGTCCTAGAATGGGCTTTTTTAAAATTTGGGCATGTACCTACGGTGTCAATTTTCGTCGTGATTTTCTAAAAAATTTATTGGAAGTAGGCCATTAGAAGAGCTATTTGGGGGTGTTTTTTTTTTAAAATTCGGACATTTGACGAGAAAGTTATGAAGGTCTGAGCAAGAAAAGCTGCTCAGGAGCAAAATTGGGCCACCTCCTGCTCCAATGAGCTTGAAGAAGATGTTTTGACTTTTTGGGAAGGGCAGGTGAACAGGAAATGAGAAATAGTGGGGAGGGCCGGTAGAGAGAGAGGGGGCTTCATATTTTGAGAGGGTCGGGTCAGGAGTGTGGGTGGGGGAGGGGGACCAAATACACTGCGAGGGGCGGGAGGCACGGGATGGTGGGGGCTGCTGACATGGGGCCGGCGACACGGGCCATGGGCTCGGGGCCAGGCGCAGGCTGGGAATAACCCTGCCAGCCTGGACCCCGCGGTCTCATGGTGAACGGACAGCCATGATGAATGCAGCCAGGTGGGCATGGGCCCCGGGACTCATGGTGAACGGAGGTAGAAGCAGAGGAGGGCCCGCCGCTGAATCATGTCCCCTTCTGCATGGGTCGCATGACCATGGCTGCGCCTCCCCGCCCGCCTGCTGCATTCATCGCAGCTGTCTGTATGCACAGACAGCAGCGGGCTAAAATAAAATTGCTTTGGACTTCGCACATCCCATGTCCTCAATGAACGTCATGCACATTCAATTCCGCCCACATTCCTCTGGAAATCATGGGAACATGATGGTGATAATTGATTGAGTTCTCTAAAATGTGAAATTTGTGACTAATTTGAATGGAAATTGGACCTATAAAATGAACTCTCCACATTGTACTCCCACACTAGCATTTGTCATAGTCTCATGTTTTTGTATACTGAAGGTCATTGCAATGCCACGCAAGAACTCTTTGTCATGGAAGGGGAAGGAGGTGAGGTTCAATTTCAGCACTAAACTTAGTCTTCTATTGTGCACGAATCTTTGTCTACATCCTCATACTCACACATGTATTATTCAAATTGTGTAGGAGAGTTATTTGGAGGCTCCAAGACGCAGCTACAGATTGATGAGTCTGCAGCCATCCTCAACCTCAAATCCAATACTTCCACACGTTTCTTCACCCGAATCAACACCCATTCCTCCTTCTTCAAGTGCAACACCTCCATCTGCACCTCCTACACAAGAAGTGGATTGTGAGGATGACATTTATACACTATTGGCATCAGCAATTGGGGAGGTGAATTCTGATTTCTTGGAAAGCCAAGAATTGCTAGAAGAATATGGAAGGGAGAGCTCCTGTGAAGAACCTAGTGAAGATAGCATTGATGAGGGAGAGTATGCCTTTCATGAAACTAGATCTTTAGAAGAGTTGTTGTGGCCTGCAGAAACGCAATACAACATTCAAGAATACGATGAGGGAGCAAGGAAACATAAGAAGCGACGTCTGAGAGAATTGAGAGCCCGCAGCTCGCATGGGCCGCAGCTCTGTGCAGATACTTCTGTCACCATGGTGGCGGAGGTCACTGCATCGCTACGCGAGGCTGCGGCATGCGGGAGCAGAGGGGAGGCTTCGGGGAGCGGCTGGGAGCCTGAGGGAACGGAGTGGGAGTCTGAGGGTACGGGGGGCAGGATGTCGGGATCAGGGCGGGAGTCCACGGGGATGGGAGGCGGGGGGGTGGGGATAGGGGGCGGAGGGGAGGCATTGACAGTGGGTACAGGAGGCGGGGCTGCGAGGACGGGGGGCTGGGCTGCGGCTACGGGGGTCGGGGTGGTGGGCATGGGGGTTGGGGGGGCGGGCATGGGGGTTGGGGGGGCGGGCATGGGGGTTGGGGGGGCGGGCATGGGGGTTGGGGGGGCGGGCATGGGGGTTGGGGGGGCGGGCATGGGGGTTGGGGGGGCTGGCATGGGGGTTGGGGGTGCGGGGATGGGGAGCATGAGGATGGGACAGGGCAGTGACGGGGGGCCCATGGAGTTTCAGCCTGGGGCTGAAGAGATGGATGGGGTGCGGGCCTGGGGGCCAAACTTGGGAAGTGAGGGTGGGGTGGGACAAGGACCAGAGGGGTTACATGGGGACATATTTGGTGGAGGTGCAGAAGAATTTATTGCGGGATCTCCTGGAAATGTTGATGGGGGATATGAGAGAGAAGAATATGAACAACGGCTTCCTGTACGGAGGGTTCCAAGGAGGCAAAATTATGTTGTTCCGACATTAGAAAGTGGTAGTGAGGATGATGAGGATGATTATTTTTTCAGTGAAGCAGAAGAGGAGGAGGGGGATTTTGGGGATCACAATGGTGTCAAGTACATGTATCGTGATGCAACATGGAAAAAGACATATTTCACATATGAACCGACACCTACAGAATTCAATGGGGAGTCAATGTCATTCTTTGATGGGAGGGTATTTCCTACGATGCTCCAATTATTTGAGATTTTTTGGCCACACAATATTATACGGGATATTGTACGGGAGTCTAATCGATATGCCACAGAGGTTGATAGAAGTGGGAAAACTAGAGGAGGGGCAGGGTGGGATGAATTCACGGTGTCAGAATTCAAGGCATTCATCGCAATTTGGTTGTATATGGGAATGAAGAGACAACCAAATATCAAATCATATTGGCACAACAAGGGATCGATTTTCCATTGTTCTATTATTTCAAAAGTTATGAGTCGAGCTCGTTTCTTGGTTTTGACTAAGTGTCTTCATATCACCAATCCTGCAACTTATGTGAGTGAGAAAGATTTACCTGGATATGATAAGTTGGGGCAAGTACGATGGTTGATAGAGCTAATTCGAGATAATTGCAAGCGCGCATGGGTATTGGGTAAATTTTGTACCATCGATGAAATGATGATACGGTACAAGGGCTCATATTGTCCTCTACGACAGTACATGCCACAAAAACCACAGAAATGGGGGATAAAGGTCTGGTGTTTGGCATGCTCTGTTTCTAAATATGTGTGGAACTTTGAGGTTTACTGTGGTAAGAGCCGAGTCGTGGAAGAGGAACCGCGAATTGGAAGAGGAGAGCCAAAACTAGCGCACAATGTGGTTGTCGATTTGACAAGGGATATAGGAGGGAAGGGTCATGTTATTGCCATGGATAATTTCTTCACTAGTGTTGGATTACTGAAGGATCTACTACAGAGTGATATCTATGCCACAGGAACTATGCGGTCTAATCGTATTGGAGTTCCACATGTATTGAAGAATACGAAGGCCTACAAGAGTAAAGAACAAGGGTGGATGGACTGGCGGATGCATGAATCCCGCACAATGTCTTCGGTTGTCTGGAAAGACAAAAAACCCGTTCTTCTTTTATCTACACATGCACAACCAACAGTAGCCCCAGGTTCTCTCGTACCAACCGTGCCTCGGAGAAGTGGAGCAGTACGGGAGGATATTCCGACATCACCGATGCATTTGGAATACACAACACATATGCGGGGTGTTGATGTAGCTGATCAGCTACGTGCATCTTATTGTACGCAAAACCGGTCACATAAGTGGTGGCATCGCATTTTTTTCTTTTTGCTGGATATGACGGTTGTCAACATGTTTTTGATTTATGTTGACAAATGCAAACGTGCTCTACCTATCCGGAAGCCTATTACTCATTTGCAGTTCAGGACCAAATTATGCGAGGCCTTACTACGTAATTGGAGAGGAAAGGAGATTGATGATTTCATTACTCCACCACGGCGGCAGGGTTTATGTTTTCCTTCATATTCAAAGAGAAGGAATCCGTGCGTTGTTTGCAATAGGTCCAAGTCGGCTGAAGGTCGGCGACCACATTACTATTGCGCATCTTGTGATAACAAATTCATGTGTTTCAAGAACGGGACATGTTTTGAAGAATACCATACGGCTCTTCGAGAAAATTTGCCACGAAATGTAAGTCCACTACCACTAAATGCATTATTATGTTGCTATTATCTGGTTTTATATTTCCTCATAACCTCTATGTATTATCTTTCACACATTTCTCATGTTCTTGGGACTACATCTTTTATTCCCAAAACAACGTTGTTGTTGGTTTTTTTTTTTTTTTTTCTTCTTCCGAAATTCAATTTTCAAAGTTCTTATAGTAGGTGATTATATTGCCATGAAATTTTTATTTTCCTCTCCATAGACCAATCAACACATCAACTAATGAAGAAGAGTTACAAATTGAAAGGAATCACAAAACTATACAATATACCATAACTTTAGTCCAATTCAGCTGTAAAGAAGTGAGTGTAGAGAAAATGTGTCACTTTGAAGTTGCTTACAGCCATGATGTAAAATACAGAGACGGGTTTAGGAGCAAATGATATTGGTGGTGGAATAAGGATCCTTCAAGAATGTCCCGCACTGAGGTGGCATGAAGGGAAGGGAAGTGCGTGAAGGAAAGGGAGTGAAGCGATGGGAGGGGCGGGAGCCAAGCTGGAGGTGGGGTCCCATGCGGGTGGTGAACAGGTGCGCAAGGAGGGATGCCGCGGGCCTCATGCCGCGGGCCTTCCAGGTGGCACTGCTCTGGATGCCGCGGGCCCGGGGAAGGGGAACCTCCTGTGGCGGGCCAGACCCCGCCTCCGTCTACAGTTGACGGGGCCAGTGTGGGTGGGCCGGGTAGGGGCACGGGACTCCGGCTCCCCTCTAGGGTGTGCCCCGCTGGGGTCGCCCTTGCAGGTCAGGGCCGGGACTGTAATCCCTGCCCTTGGGTTTTTTTTAAACAAATTTACCTTTTAATTCATATCTTCTGTGTTTTGGATGTGTTTGCATTAATTTTTTTTTTCATATTGAAGGGAATTTTTGGAGAAATAATTTGACCGTTTGGATTGTCAAGTTCGACAGAAGTGAGTGAGAAAAAAATAAAACAAAATCTCTTAGAAGAAGTGAACATTTGGATACGTTGTGATTGCAAACTTTTTTTGAGTACGTTATAATTGTCCAATAAGTCTCAAATTTGGTACACTTGTACCTAACATAACACTAATTCCGAATATCAAAAACCTCCAACTTGGCTAGTGTATAAATTTCATTTCACAAGGAGTCAAACCTTGCTGATCCGTTTGGGCACCCTTCAAAAAAATAATATCTGGAACTTCAAATGCTATAATCTATCAATCTGTACGGTCAAAAGAGCCCAAATTTTTTCAGCACTCTAAATACCAATCTCTTTATTAGATCCTACGGTTGATAGTCTAAAAATAACTTTTTTTTTTTTGTTCACACCATCTGTAACAAAAACGGCAGTTTTAGACTAACTTCCTAGAAACATAGTCAAAGAACTTTAGGGGTTAATTCTTTGAAACAAGAAGGCCACAATGCTCAATGCTTAAAAAAAAACTCCATGCGCATTTTCTGAACCTAACATAACTCTTTAGATATCTTTAGGGCATCCCCAATCGTACACTAAAAAGCCTCCCTCTAAACCAAATCTATCTTTTGACTGACCTAAAATTAGACACTGAAATTACCATCATTAGAAGCGCATTAAAATAAACGTGAGATATTCTCAAAAAAAATAATTGAAAACATTTGACAAAGGTGAAATGTCCCATTGAAAAAACCACATTTTCAAATTTTAGAGGGAGTACACCAAATCTTGCTTAAAAATGGAAAGATCCACCCATACTCCCTCTATATTTTCTGAAATTTAGAGGGAGTGTGGGTGGATCTTTCCATTTTTAAGCAAGATTTGGTGTACTCCCTCTAAAATTTGAAAATGTGGTTTTTTCAATGGAACATTTCACCTTTGTCAAATGTTTTCAATTTTTTTTTTGAGAAATATCTCACGTTTATTTTAATGCGCTTCTAATGATGGTAATTTCAGTGTCTAATTTTAGGTCAGTCAAAAGATAGATTTGGTTTAGAGGTAGGCTTTTTAGTGTACGATTGGGGATGCTCTTAAAGGCTTTGCTTTTCACAAATGAACTTGGGTTGGGTTGCACATGGAATTACCAGGCCCTATGTTATGCAGATTTCATCTGTCCACCTGTAAGACAGTATTTCCAATACTGTGCCTGGGATTTAGATTAAGACATATTTGTCAATTCAGTTATTTATTGGAGTCATTCTGTGAAATGCAGATTATATTTGCTAGATTTGTGAACCTTGTGAAACTTAGCACTTGAAAAGTGAACCTACTTTGCAGTGGATTTCAAAATACAGTGTAGCTAAGGTGACTCATACTGTGGGATAGGGGAGTCAACTTGGACGATCCCAATCTCCCTAAATTGGGGATTTTGGAGAGGACTATGGAATTCAGATCAAATTGAAGTGGACGAGAATAAGAGCATGAAAACTAGGGAGAATGAAATAACTTAGTTATTCTTTCCTACCACGTGCATGCCTACAATGCACGTCATGTATATTATCTCAAGATTATTTATCATGACAATTTGTATTTCAAGCAGTCTAGCTACTCTGTTAAAAAAATTAAATTTATTTTTTCAAATAATTATTATAACAATGATAATAATGAACATCCAGCTCTCTAGTCTTGATATTATCAACTTGGATAAGGATTCCAAATCCAATTTCCTGGTGTGTGTAGCATGCTAGTTCAACTGTTTCAACACTTGTCTAATGCTCACAACACTTCACACAATAGAGAGCAGTTACAGTACCATGCTTATGAACTCACAAGTAGCCCTTTCCAAGGCACTTCTGATGTTTGGCATTGGATAGAATCACATAAATAGCAGAGTGTGTTTTTTTTTTTTTTTTTTTTTGAAACAAATGAAACGTGATTTCATTGCAAGGAAGAAAAAAGAGTACAAGCCAGATCAGCCACAAGTGGCCTGATCAACGGCGACTGACTGACAGACACTACACTAGTGGAAGGGGCTGTGTGGCTGACGGGAATAATGACCACCCAGGTGACCAGAGCCTCTTGAGGCGACCACGTTCCCTCTCTGGTCGGCTCCCCCTTGAAACTGGTCAAATTGGGTACTCTAATCTTCGCCTTCTGGCATCAGTTTTTGGACGAATGGGAATTCTGTCTGCGGTGCCACATGGCTTGCTCTTCCCGCCTGGGGAAATCCAGAATCACTATGCTCTGACAACGGGGACCTTTACCACTGTGTGCTCCGAATGGATATCCGGCAAGTTGTGCATAGAATGGATATCCGGCAAGTTCTTGTTACCCGCCCGTTCATCAGGTACCCAGTCTAGCGCATGAAGTGTATGCCCTGTTAATTTACCCGGGTTGATAACCTCAGCCGTGGGTCGTGTCCGGGTGTGGAAAGGAGGACCGGATGTTACTGTTGATATGTTAGTAATACACGGGATCTGATTGATGAAAGCACCCAATTATTGACACCCGGACATGTTCTTCCTATGACCGTTTCGGAGTGTATACCCTGGCCAAAGATGTATATCCGTGGAAATTCTGGTTTAGGGTGTATTGGTATTTAGGTCGACGTGATTTGAATTAGGGTATAGTCGGGGCCTTTTTAGGGTTAATTACTGCTAATGTTGGTGACTACTCATTTGACATGTGTCGCTACCTATTTCGGATAGGATAATCGTGGACGTATCGAAACTCGACACGTGTCGATTCCGGAGTCGACGACATGGGCCACTGTGAGGCGTCGAATTTGGTTCATTCAGAAATTCAGAATTTCAATTTCTTGCATGATTGCATGATGCTCTATGGTAGGGGGGGGGGGGCATTTGACGACTTCCATGTTCTCTGTACAACTGGTGCGATGAAGAGTACGTGTATTAAAATGCAATGAAATGGTCGGGTGTGTCATTGGCGTTACAAGGGTGGATCACGGTATCGTCTCCTGAACTTACTCATACAGTTTGCTAATATATATCACTGCGACACCCAGTCTATCTCCAATAGTACTTTCTACATTTCAAAACTTTCAGCTCAAACCTTCTTATGTATGTACTTGGCGTCCCACTTAACATATACATTCGAGTGGTTAGCCTTCACCACAGCATCCGAAGTCGTTCGAAAAGATTGCCGATCCTCAATGTGCAAAAGACGCAAGTCCGGAAGAAACACACGGTGTATTTGGACCATCTGCTCTCCCACATTGCAGAGGTTGCCATACCGAGATCCCTTCGCCTTCCAGCTGCCGCCAGTTTTGCCCTCCGCCACCACTATATCTCCTGTATCCGGATGTGTGATGTAGCAGAACTTATTCACCGCGATGGCTTCATTACCTGATCGGGGTGGGAACTGAAGAGACGGATCATGTACCAATCTGTCAACGCCCGCACATTCGACTTCAAGCGGAATGCCCCTGCCCCGTGTTGCCATCACTTGTACAACCGGAATCGTTTGGTGGGGATCGAGTAGGGTCGGAGGGTCCCCGTGAGTGATGACTTCAGTAACTGCAGACGGAGCTTCGTCTCTGGGTGGGGCAGATGAGTTCGACTGTGGCGCGCTTCCTTCCACTGGTCCTGCACTCGTATTCACGGAACCATTAGCAATTGATTGGTCGGATACATCTGTAGAGACTGCTGCCATACCTATGTCACGTGCCGATCTAGGCCGGAGTGTGTTACGAGTATTCGGAGTGAGTAGAACCGTCTCCGCGCTCATCCACGAGGGTTGCTGTGCGTCCTCATCATTGGGATTATTTGATACTAGACGTTGCGGAAGCGATTCCGAAGGTGCCTTGTCCAAACTGGGAGAGACTGTACGGCCGCCACCGCCCATAGAAGCGTTCCTTTCTGCAGTCTCGACACAAGTACTTGCATTCAGCAATTGCATGAGGATTCCCTTGAAATCACGTTGAGTGTGCAACACTTCTTCCACCATGGCCAGGTTTTGTGTAACTTGTGATGCCAAGTCAACCACTCTTGTCTCCAATGCAGAAATGCGCGTGCTGTCTCCAGACCTACTCCGGTCTGTATCAACGGTGGTTCCATGGAGTGGTGCTGGTCGTCTTGTATACTCGGGCGTTGGTTGTCCCTGCATCGTTCCATCAATGTAGATCAACAACTTCATGTACTTAATCAGCAGTCGATATTTAAATACAAAGAGAGGAATAGAAGACTTGCCCTCACATTCCAGGAGATCGGAGTAAGTTCATGACCTCCTGATGGGCTAGGTGCGGATCCGCGTGTGGATGTGTCCCGTGCGCTACTAGATGCTCTCAATGAAGACTCGCCCATTCCTGAAACAGCTGACGGAATTGAGGACGAGCATGGTCCTCTGCCTCCCTGTACATAGCGGCGACCATCGGATTTAAATTAGAATTGTCGTACATTCTGGCCACGCACCCACAGTAGTCATAACATAGAATTACTGCAATCAAACTTCAAATTCCTTCCACACCATATTAAATGATACTCACCTGGCTAAGTGCCGGAGATGTCGATGCAGGTCCGTTGCTTCCAAGACTATTTGATTTCTGGGGGCCTAAGGATCGCAGAGCAACCATCTGTTCACTCTCCGCCTTACCTGCAACACTCACCCAGTATTTGCGCAGTATTGCGAATGCCGCATCGGGACATTTGTCGTGTTGTTCACCGTGCTTTCTAAAGAAATGTTCTTTCCACTCTAACCTATCATTTTTTATTGCACCTTTCAGATACTTTGACAAGTAATTAGCACACAATGGATAATCGTACGTAAAAATCTCCTCTAAAGCTGCATATATTGTTTCAACTGACTTCCACCAAATGTCCTTTTTGCCTATATAACTTCTAATACTATGATCCATTGTTTGCCTAGCTATTAGACGGACTTGTCTATGCCATGCACTCCTCAAGCCAATTGGCTTACCTGTTGTTGTGGTGGGAACGTGTACCACAGGTGACCGTCTCTCTGCATGGGCGCTCGCCATTTCCGACAGGTACGGTTTTGTCCACTGTCGCTGGATTCTCCTTCTCTTATTCTGATCTTCGACTGTCACTCGCCACGGAACTGCGCTTTGATGGTCCACCAGTCCACCTCTACTCATGCTCTGTGTATTCCGCTGGTCATTTGCCATGGCATTCTCATGACCGTACCCTTGTGTCCTTGATGCATATCCGGCGTTTCCCCTCCGATGAGCGCTCTGCTCTGCTGTGCCTCCCCGTGGAGCGACATTGCCGAAATTCACATCGCGGTCCCAGAAGGTACGTTCGTCGCTGGAGTCCCGAACATGCTGTGCCTCATCTTCCTGTTGACTGCGTACGTTGTGGGCATCGTACTCGCCTAGGAGCAGATCATCGGCAAAATCATCCTCTGCATTGTCACGAGCATAGTCGTCGTAGGCAGGCTGAACGAAGGAATAACAATTCAGTAGCCACAAATTATGACGCCATTAAAGCGACATACACAATGATATGCGAACATACTACTCTTGCTCATAAGTCATAATGTCGTCAACGTATTGCTACAGACCCCTTCATGAGTTACAGTCCACGCAGACATCCGGCTCCTACAGTACTCTCGACAACAGCATATGAAAAAAAAGGCATTCAAATGTTGAATGTACAACACGATATGAAGGAGCAGCTTAGTCAAGAATGCCATGCGAACATACCTGGTTCGGACGCGGAGTATAGGGGAAACCAGGTCCCATGTCATCACTGTGTACTCTTCGAGCAGGAAAGGGATCGACGCCGTCTCCTCTTCCGAAGGCCATCTTCCTCACTCCAGTAGGCCACGACGAATGCGACCTCGGAACAGCAGCGGAATGGACTACACTAGAGGAATCAGCAGAGTCATATAGGGAGGAGTCTCTTTCTGAAGTACTGAATGTCGGAGAGGAATTAGATCCAGTCAGAGGTCCAGGAAGCGCCATTAGGGTTGCAACCTACGCCGTCTTTGAAATGAGGAAACTCTTTGCGACAGGTAGAGTTCGGGCCAACCTAACTCTCGCTTGAGGGTGTAGTTCACTCGCTGAGGCGGATTTAGGTATCTCTAAATCTATCAAGATACCAGCGGTCTACCCTTCTGTACATTCTGCACGTATTCCCTAAGAATAGAGTACTTCGCATCAGATATCTGGATTTCGTTTCGTATGACTGTTTAGTGGCGTGGTGGATTCCGGCCTGAGTCACCAGTGACGGTGAATGCTTTGAGTTAAAGTCGTCCACTACCAATGCGTCGCAGTTCGTCTCATTAATTGTTTGGCGTCTACGTTGGGCATTTAGTTGGCACCACGAATCAGACGTCGACATCGATGTCAGGCCTTTCGTTTGTCCCGAATTCCAAGAGGCTAAATACAGATATGAGCTTAATTTGGTGTAAGTACTACTGCCAGCGACCGAGGGTTCGAGGAGTGTTCTTGGAAAAGGTAAACTACAGAGTTGTAATGGAACGATGACAACTCCCCGGTAACATTTGTGCCTTCCATCATTACGTTTGTCGACTGGTTCATCCCGCGAGATTATTTGTGAAACTTCACGAGATGCGTGGCCACCATGTGTCACGTCCAGCGATTACGTGCTGATCTACGTTATATATAAACTTAGCAATATCTACTTACTCCGACTACCCAATATCGGAAATAACTTTCACAGGGTGCAGGTCGTGTTATTGTCAGTGAAGTGCACTGTGTCCACACCAGTTCAGGAACCGATAACGTGTTCATGAAGCATAAACTCACGGAACGAAGTAGTCAGGAAAAACAGAATGAACTATAGACTCAAATTATTGAAGCACTCCATGACGGTCCCGTATTTACCGTCAGTAGCCTCTTGCGGTGATTGCTCTTTCCTTATAGCAATGGTCAGCACCACGAATTGTAGCGCCTCGAGTTAGTTGACTTCACTGGAGAAAGGAAATGGGTGCCTCAGAATACAGCGTCCATGCTCCGTAGAGAATAGAGAAGCTCCCATGTAGAAAGAAAAAATGTGTGGAAAACTGTTAACATTGTGACATTCGTGTACATGAGCAGTCAAACCGGAGCAGATGAACAAAACATTCACATAGAAACTAACAACTTCTGGTCCACCCCGCCTAAAATGCTACGGTTCATTTATAAACCTCTCGGCTTCCTCTCTTGTTCGAAATGCCTTAAACACCGCTCCACTGTAACCTCTCACTACCTCTTCACACTCCCTCCAAGTAGTAAATATTCCCTGCCGGAATCCCCTTCGAACTGCATAATATTTACTAACCCGTTTAACATCTAACCCTGTCCTCTCAGATCCTGCTACTGTAGACGTTGATGACGGTAGTCTTCCTGACTTCGAAGCCATGGCACGCGCCTGCGGAGCTGCCTCTTCGTGTAATCCGGCCCTTCCCCCAGTAATCATGCGCTTAGCGTCTGTGTTTGCACCCACTGTTCCAGTGATGTCGACATCACCCTCATGTCCATGAAACAAATACCCTTCTAAGCGCCTCACGAAGAAACTGAAGACTTGGACGACGAATACCAACAAAGCCCACAGCGAGAGAAGGAGAGATCGACCCTGCAAAATGACATACACATTTTCTTAATCCACACGCGCGGTTCTACGAATCTATGGTGCATCGACAACTACAGTTCCGTAACTCACTGGTGTGTCACCACGTAGCCGCTGTCGGTCGTCCATTGCAACAACTCCTGAGAAAGAAGAAGCATGTTCTGATCAACGGGGTGTGTTTTAACATAGCACTCGTAATATTTCAGCATTAAGTACGAGTACAGTAGGTATTCCGCCGGACCAAAGGGACCAAACACGTGTGCTGCATTACTTCCGGCACAGTACTTCATTCCTTATAATAGAATTCAACTTGTTCTCATGACATCATTTCAGTATCTCCTAGGGATGCACGGATTAAATTATTTAGAACCTATTCATATCTGTCCATCTGTGGATTTCGAGATATGCGCTGGTCTATCCACACCGTCTTCTCGGAATGTGAACTCGAAAATGGAGTTCCCAAAATAAAAAATTGTTCGGAAGGCATTATAATTGATGCTCTTCGAGGTATGGGATGAGAAGGGGGCTGACCGGAAGTACATCCACGTGCCCAAACATTGCACCTTCGTCCAAAACGATTATGTTATTCCCGCAGAAAACTGTGGTGCCAAACCCACCTGGTCTGGCGGTGGAGCAACTTCGGAAGGAGATTCCAATCTCGGTCGCATACTGATCCGTGGAAGTTGATAGGTTGGATTTTATGGCGTCTGTATCAGACACTGACAATGATAGTGAAGGTTCAGAACAGTGCTGGACCCTGGAGGAATTAGAGGAGCATTTCCAGTTTGGTGCGGAGGAAATCGACGCTGCAGATTCACTTCAACACCAAGTGGTAGAGGTCAACGCCAGTGTCATGGCGTCGACACTCCTCATATGCGTAGGCCAGAGATTCGGTGTTGAACTACTCCGGTGCGAAGCTCTTTGGGACAAACTGTATGAGCTCCTGCTTAATGCTCTGATGAGGTAGGTTATGGACGATAGAGAAAGATGCACAGATAAGAGGAAGTTACTTACTTTTCCAGTGGACAGTACGTGACTCTACCGGAAATTAAACCAGCGCGGGTCAGTTACACCCTGTGCTCTTAGCCGTTTTGCATTATAAATGCAAACATGAATAAAGCTTTGGTAGTCCTCTATATCTCGCTCAGACCACCACTTAGGAATATGTGTCAGTTCTATGGCACTGCGTGTAAAGTAATTTCAACGGCTACTTCCAAATGAAACCGAACTGATGCGACGGTGGATTGGGCGTTCTGAACCGCTGAAGTGGCAATTTCCTTACCACCAATTGCAGGTGCGCTGAACAGGTTTCTCCCATGCTCCATTGATGTTGGTAAATCTGTATTACACTTCGACTTGCAATCACTATGCATCCCCGTCGTAGTACTCTGGTTCTTATGGGTCGTGACTGCTTAGCCATTGGTCCGATTTTCCGTAGTGTCCGGGGGTTGCGTATGTGTTTGCATATTAGGTTAACCTGTCATTCGGGAGGGGCAGGTACCTCATTCGACATAGAAACCATTGGATGAGCAGGTACGTTGACTGGAATGGAGCCCCGTGAACCAATTCATAGTCGGCCACGGATGGGGAAAGTTCGTACGTGAGCGGAGAGCGTAGAGCGGAGAGCGGTGAGCGCAGAATGGAGAGCACAGAGTTGACAATTAGGAAAATTTTCAAAAGCAAAGTAGACCCTATAACCGTGGAAAATTACTAAATTAAGGCTTAATTTTGACACTTTTTTTAGAAAAAGAGTATATTACCGTGGAAATTAGGATTATCTCTGGTAAGAATTTATTACGTTTGTTCTCAAAGATACAAATTAGGGCTGATGTCATGATGACGTCATGCATACATTCCTTTAGATTTGTCATGGGTTTAGGCAAGATACAATGATCAGGCGTTCAGTTTTAGATCAAACAAATAATTCTTTCATAGAATTATGTAAATGCACGAGGAAAAAAACAACTTTCACAAAACATAAAGGAGGCAAGGTATACACGAGTATAAACTGGAAATGAGAATCATGAATATTTTAGTGCTTTGCAATAGAGTAGACGATGCAGTATGTAATCAACTCCACTGAAATCGAATCAAATTAAATGGAAACAATGATAGAGCGAGGCCTCTTTCAAACTTCGAAGATGCTACAGTCGCTACTTCCACTCTCAGAACCCGATGACTCAGACTCTCCTTCTACAGCCTCGTCATCGACAAATAGAAGGGCCCTGGGATCAAAATTAGTGGGCCGACTAGGAACATATCTAAGTGCACCACATTGAAGCGCTTGTGCTAAGCCCTCTGCATAGTCCGGAAGAATAAAAGGCTGAACCGGGCTGGAATTAAGACGCCACGATGGAGTGAACACGGCTCTATGCCCACTTGGCGGTGTTGTCACAACTACTCTGCAATAGAAAGCCAGAAGTGGTTAGAACGAATAGGTAAATTTGCGTACAGAACTAATACTAGATCCATTGCACGAAACCTACAAATTCTAGAGTAAGACTTACAATACTTAGTGGGTCTTTGTTTCTTTGCTGGTGCTTCCTCTGCTGCTGCCGGTCTAGGATGTTTAGGGGGGCCCATGGGAGATTTTGCTGCCATATACGGTTTGAGAAGGGCGTTGAATATGGCTTCGTCATCCTCAAAAGCTATAATATGACGACCAATAGCCTGGCAAGCCTTGACAGAGGCCCCTGCAAGTCAAAGCAAGGTGAAGACGTGAGAAACTGAGGAAGGAATCAGAGAAATAATTCTGGGGAAACATGTAAGAACGGTTACCTGTTCCTGCCTTCCAGTCCAGGACTATGTCGCCGGGCTTCGAGAGCTCTCCAATTATGCTCTGCATCATCCCAGGGGATTTTTCCCTTGGCCCTCTCCATGGAACATCCCCATTCATTTGCTGAGAATCAACGTCGATAAAGTTGAAAATCGCATCACTCTCGGTAATGTTGAGGTCGCCGTGTATGACATCGGATTTCTTCGTTTGAAAGGAGAACTTAGATGGCGGCTCGCCACCACGAACGAAGACCCGGATCCAGAACCGATTAGTCTGCAATCAACCAAATTATGTCAGAATGAATAAACGGAAGGGATAGTACTAAGTAAACTGAAGGAAAGGAAAGGATGAAATTACCAGGTTTCCGGGGTTCGTAGGAGAAGTGAGGCCGAGCTCATTGAAGCCCCACCAGTCTTTGTAAAGGACGAACTTAGTGGCGCTAGCTTCTTCAAGAATCTCCGTTGCCAACGCTTGATCATTGTTGTAGATGATGCACAGAGCGCCATCATTTTGCAAGTAAAGACTTGCAAAATAGAAAATGTCGTACACATAATCCTTTTCACGGGAGTTCCAAGGAGGAATCACGGTAGGGGGATCGGAAACGAGAGGGACAGGAAGATTCTCAGGGATGTCAACGATGATCAAGTCGACTCCCAGATGATTCTCAACCTGGCACCGCTCAGGAACTTCGTTCTGGCGGCCACTTCCAAACTGGAGAAACAACGCTATAGGGTTAGACAATATGAAATTAATTGAAGTGTATGTAATATCGAATTGTTTAAGAAGTGACTCATACCTTGCGCACGAAGTCTAGAGTTTTCACCCAATCCGGATGGCCACCTTTGTCTTTGAGCTCCATGTTACGAACCAGTAACGGGGTCACGGATGACTTGATGATAGAAACACCAGTGGAATGGAGAGTTCCTGCGTAGGAGGTGCTTGCCGGGAGAAGTCTGGCCTTCCTTTGCTCCAGAAGACCTCTGGTGATAGCGGATGCACTGACCGATGAAGGCGCAGGAGTAGGGGACGGATTGGGAACGACAATCACAGGGAGTGGAATGGCAGCGCCCTTCTCCGGTGCGGAGGACTCTGCACCAGTCTCCTGAGAGCCCTGGGACGTAGCACCCAGCTTTCGCAGTCGCCGCCCCCGCCCTTTCTTCGGTGGAGGTGCAGATGATTGATCCTGGAGGCCTTCGGCCTCATCAGAACCGTCTCCAGAATCGTCGATGGCTATTGATCCCGCGTCAAGCTCAGCTTTGAGCTCCGCTTCAGACTCAACAACGAAACCTCGAATGCAATCGAGGTACCAACAACCAGCGGCTAGGTGCGGAGAGCTGAACCTCTTCAGCTGCAGAGGAGTATAGATACACTGATCAGAGCCTCTCTGAATCCACGAGGCGAAGTATGAAGGCAACTTCTCAGGGTCAATTACACCTTTTGGAAGCAGCTCTCTCGTGAAGTACCTAATGAAAATCATGTGCCATATTAATCAGAATCATAGTATTGACAGTAAATAAAAGCGAAAAAGAAAAAAAGATAAAAATTCGAAGTGCATAAAAGTCATACCGGTATGTCACACGCTTAACAACATCTGCTGCTCCCGGATAAGTGGAAAAATCAGACTTCTTATCAAAAGGCTTTTCTGCGCGAGTACTTATAAATGCGGGGAAAGCCTTTTCCCAAAGGAGAATACGCCAACTCTCCACATATGCGTCTGGCCGCAACAGTCCCGGGAAGGACTTCCACTTGATGACAACGTTCTCGGTCTTGCAGATGTCATCAAACTCCCGGGAAACAGCATCCTCTATCTGCGATTGAAAGGTAAAGTCATTGAGGTAAATATTGACATGGGACAAAGAAGAAGTAGTATCTGTAATTATTTCGAAGTTTGAAGGTACTATACCCCAGCCCAGAATGTTGCCTTGTTCAACCAAGGGTCGAAGTCGGCCTCCTTAAACTCCTGGGGCAAAAATCTGTAAGATTGTCGTGCACTTGCTGAAGAGTTCCACCACCTCAGCCAACGCGCCTTGAACTTTGCATCAACAGCTGCAGGAACAATCTTCTGAAGCTTGTCCACTGTCATCTCCGGCTTGGAGAATTCACTGTAATGCCGATTGATCTGGGAAGTGAACATTACATGAACGGGAAGGTTAGTGTTTAAATTACTTATTCAAAAGTAAAGTAGAGATGTGAAGAAACTAACCTCCGCGAGGAAGTCATCACCGTTTTTGGGATTGGCAATGGCGAGGTACTTGGTGAAGTCCTTCCTCTTAATGTAGTCGACCATGTTGGTCGAAGCGGCAGACATGGCATCCCATACACCCGCCGCCGTTTGCTCTGTTATGGGTGTTTTCTCCTTGTAGGCCCGGGCAGCTTCGTCAGAAGCAGCCACGATTTCTCTCTGGAAAATAAAATTATCAACTTCTGAGTATAAACAGCATGGCAATTCATGACATTTAGAAGCGGGAGGGGAGTGGGGGGGGAGAAAGTTCTTACACGATAAAGAAATGTGATGAAGATTTTGGTTGGCAAAGTAAACCATCCTGGAATTGATGGTTTGTGATTCAAACATATTTGATACTCCGCTGGTGAGAGCAGATCCTTGAATTCCTCCAATTTCATCACACCAAAAGAGCGAATACGAAAGAGTTTTGCAGGAAGATTACTCTTCACGTAATCATTCTCTGTGGACCTGCTCGAAGATATGGTAGGTAGTTAAAGCCGTGTAGTGAAAGTTCAAGCAGCTTTCAAGAAGTGAGGACAAGAAGTAGGGAAAAAATGCTTACCAGTTGATGTCGTGCATGGCATGAAGAAGGTTTCCCACATGACCACGTGGGTCGAGAACAATGCAATGCACGGAGATGTGCCAAGCTGGATCATCATAGTGATGGTTGTTGATATGTCTGTACCATGCGGCAAGGCGATGGTTACCTTCCCAGACATAGAACATCTTCCCGGAGAACTCCTTCAAGTCAGGATCGGCCAAGAGCTCATCCTCGAAAGCATCGTTGACTTTCTGCCAACAAGGGCTCCAGTCAGCCTTGATCTCAGGCGTGACTTCCGCTGTCATCTCCTCGTGGTTGTACATGGAAATGTACATGACCCGGTCACCATCTCTATATCCATTGACGAACTCTCGCTCCAAATGTTGAACTCCCATTTCTCCTACAGGTCGCACTCTTGCCATTGACTGCATCCTGCAGAGGGGTACGAGCATACGGGACTTCGTCTTTGGGAGTATTCGGAGGTCGTTGATGACGGTTGTAGAGTCCAATTTGAATTGTTTTCTGTGTTCCAATTCACTGTCCACTGCATTCGTCAATTCAGTAGGACAAGATGGCGCTGGCAACTGATCCTGTGTTTGTGTTTGAGTTACCTGTCAAACGTCATACGTATTTAGAGTTGCTTAATAGATAAAGAACGTAAGCAAATCGAAAACAATAATGTAGAATATAAGAATTACTTCGCAGACTGGTACATCTCAGACTGCAGCAGAAATAAGTAGAGCTTAGGCCACTATGTGCGTCGTGCACGACTATAATACTCCCTAGCCTGTCTACAGTTCCAGTGACGGCGCCTCTTCCAAAATCGCCTAGTCTGCTGGACAGGGCATGGCAGTATCGCCGGGAGGGCGAAGACAACATGGGCTGGCCTCCTCACTCTAATAGGCGAGGATGGAGAAGGTGGAGACATAGGCGGGGTCCCAAGTCTTGGAGAGGTAGGCATGTAGCCCGGGGATGTAGGCTCATAGACAGGAGACGTAGGCATGTACTGAGGAGAGTGGACCTCGAGAGGTCCACTACCTAAACCTACAGGGTTGCCCGAATCACATCTACATAAATAATGCTGATCAAACGAATCCGAGAGGTCGGAGACATTGATCACTGAAATCGGCGAACTGATGGACAAGGGTGCATCTGAGAATACCTAGAGAAAAAGAACAAAGACATTGTCAGATTCCCAACTAAGCTTTCAAAAGAAAATTAGAAAGGACTAGGGAGGTTGAATATACTATGCTATTCTTAATTGAGAAACCAAAATCCAACAACTTACCTCAGTTTCAGCTGGAGTTGGGCCATCAAAGTCACTTGCAGTGAATTGCTCTGTGACCTCCTATAATACAAAGGGAAAACAAATAATAAGAAATCAACAGAAAACAGCGAACAACAAGAAGAAAGCAACAGTTGACATTTAAACATATTCATTCCCCAGATATAATTCTTCTTGTTTTTAAAATAAGCCCCCTTCTCCCCCTCCTCCTCCCCCACATCCACCCCCTCCTTGTGAGGGAGTGTCACCCCCGAATGCGCCTTGGCGAGCACCTCTGCCCCCGGGGCAAGTGCCGCAAGGTGGCTCCTCCAAGCTGCAGCTGCAGGCTCTCGGGCCGCGGCCATGGCCTCCGCAAAGCCCCCAATTTCTCCACAGCCCCCCTCCCCCCAATCCAGCCCAACCTCAACTGCGGATGTCCGCTCCGAATGCGCCTTGGCGAGCACCTCTGCCCCCGGGGCAAGTGCCGCAAGGTGGCTCCTCCAAGCTGCAGCTGCAGGCTCTCGGGCCGCGGCCATGGCCTCCGCAAAGCCCCCAATTTCTCCATAGCCCCCCTCCCCCCAATCCAGCCCAACCTCAACTGCGGATGTCCGCTCCGAATGCGCCTTGGCGCGCACCTCTGCCCCCGGGGCAAGTGCCGCAAGGTGGCTCCTCCAAGCTGCAGCTGCAGGCTCTCGGGCCGCAGCCATGGCCTCCGCAAAGCCCCCAATTTCTCCACAGCCCCCCTCCCCCCAATCCAGCCCAACCTCAACTGCGGATGTCCGCTCCGAATGCGCCTTGGCGGGCACCTCTGCCCCCGGGGCAAGTGCCGCAAGGTGGCTCCTCCAAGCTGCAGCTGCAGGCTCTCGGGCCGCGGCCATGGCCTCCGCAAAGCCCCCAATTTCTCCATAGCCCCCCTCCCCCCAATCCAGCCCAACCTCAACTGCGGATGTCCGCTCCGAATGCGCCTTGGCGCGCACCTCTGCCCCCGGGGCAAGTGCCGCAAGGTGGCTCCTCCAAGCTGCAGCTGCAGACTCTCGGGCCGCAGCCATGGCCTCCGCAAAGCCCCCAATTTCTCCACAGCCCCCCTCCCCCCAATCCAGCCCAACCTCAACTGCGGATGTCCGCTCCGAATGCGCCTTGGCGGGCAACTCTGCCCCCGGGGCAAGTGCCGCAAGGTGGCTCCTCCAAGCTGCAGCTGCAGGCTCTCGGGCCGCGGCCATGGCCTCCGCAAAGCCCCCAATTTCTCCATAGCCCCCCTCCCCCCAATCCAGCCCAACCTCAACTGCGGATGTCCGCTCCGAATGCGCCTTGGCGGGCACCTCTGCCCCCGGGGCAAGTGCCGCAAGGTGGCTCCTCCAAGCTGCAGCTGCAGGCTCTCGGGCCGCGGCCATGGCCTCCGCAAAGCCCCCAATTTCTCCACAGCCCCCCTCCCCCCAATCCAGCCCAACCTCAACTGCGGATGTCCGCTCCGAATGCGCCTTGGCGGGCACCTCTGCCCCGGGGCAAGTGCCGCAAGGTGGCTCCTCCAAGCTGCAGCTGCAGGCTCTCGGGCCGCGGCCATGGCCTCCGCAAAGCCCCCAATTTCTCCATAGCCCCCCTCCCCCCAATCCAGCCCAACCTCAACTGCGGATGTCCGCTCCGAATGCGCCTTGGCGGGCACCTCTGCCCCCGGGGCAAGTGCCGCAAGGTGGCTCCTCCAAGCTGCAGCTGCAGGCTCTCGGGCCGCGGCCATGGCCTCCGCAAAGCCCCCAATTTCTCCACAGCCCCCCTCCCCCCAATCCAGCCCAACCTCAACTGCGGATGTCCGCTCCGAATGCGCCTTGGCGCGCACCTCTGCCCCCGGGGCAAGTGCCGCAAGGTGGCTCCTCCAAGCTGCAGCTGCAGACTCTCGGGCCGCGGCCATGGCCTCCGCAAAGCCCCCAATTTCTCCACAGCCCCCCTCCCCCCAATCCAGCCCAACCTCAACTGCGGATGTCCGCTCCGAATGCGCCTTGGCGCGCACCTCTGCCCCCGGGGCAAGTGCCGCAAGGTGGCTCCTCCAAGCTGCAGCTGCAGGCTCTCGGGCCGCAGCCATGGCCTCCGCAAAGCCCCCAATTTCTCCACAGCCCCCCTCCCCCCAATCCAGCCCAACCTCAACTGCGGATGTCCGCTCCGAATGCGCCTTGGCGGGCACCTCTGCCCCCGGGGCAAGTGCCGCAAGGTGGCTCCTCCAAGCTGCAGCTGCAGGCTCTCGGGCCGCGGCCATGGCCTCCGCAAAGCCCCCAATTTCTCCACAGCCCCCCTCCCCCCAATCCAGCCCAACCTCAACTGCGGATGTCCGCTCCGAATGCGCCTTGGCGCGCACCTCTGCCCCCGGGGCAAGTGCCGCAAGGTGGCTCCTCCAAGCTGCAGCTGCAGGCTCTCGGGCCGCAGCCATGGCCTCCGCAAAGCCCCCAATTTCTCCACAGCCCCCCTCCCCCCAATCCAGCCCAACCTCAACTGCGGATGTCCGCTCCGAATGCGCCTTGGCGAGCACCTCTGCCCCCGGGGCAAGTGCCGCAAGGTGGCTCCTCCAAGCTGCAGCTGCAGGCTCTCGGGCCGCAGCCATGGCCTCCGCAAAGCCCCCAATTTCTCCACAGCCCCCCTCCCCCCAATCCAGCCCAACCTCAACTGCGGATGTCCGCTCCGAATGCGCCTTGGCGAGCACCTCTGCCCCCGGGGCAAGTGCCGCAAGGTGGCTCCTCCAAGCTGCAGCTGCAGGCTCTCGGGCCGCGGCCATGGCCTCCGCAAAGCCCCCAATTTCTCCATAGCCCCCCTCCCCCCAATCCAGCCCAACCTCAACTGCGGATGTCCGCTCCGAATGCGCCTTGGCGGGCACCTCTGCCCCCGGGGCAAGTGCCGCAAGGTGGCTCCTCCAAGCTGCAGCTGCAGGCTCTCGGGCCGCGGCCATGGCCTCCGCAAAGCCCCCAATTTCTCCACAGCCCCCCTCCCCCCAATCCAGCCCAACCTCAACTGCGGATGTCCGCTCCGAATGCGCCTTGGCGGGCACCTCTGCCCCCGGGGCAAGTGCCGCAAGGTGGCTCCTCCAAGCTGCAGCTGCAGGCTCTCGGGCCGCGGCCATGGCCTCCGCAAAGCCCCCAATGTCTCCACAGCCCCCCTCCCCCCAATCCAGCCCAACCTCAACTCCGGGTGTCCGCTCCGAATGCGCCTTGGCGAGCACCTCTGCCCCCGGGGCAAGTGCCGCAAGGTGGCTCCTCCAAGCTGCAGCTGCAGGCTCTCGTGCCGCGGCCTTGGCCTCCGCAAAGCCCCCAATTTCAACATAGCCCCCCTCCCCCCAATCCTCCCCCACAAATCTAAACACCCACAAATCATCAAAACCCAAAACCCGAACTTCGATTCTCACCTCCTCGGTGGCAGGGCCGCGGTCTGACCTGCCTTCCTCACTCGCAGTGACCTCCTCCAGACGCTCCTCTCCATGCTCCTCTCCACGATCCGCCATCTCCTCAGCTCTTCTCTCCTGTAACGTGGCCGCGGCTGTTTGTTGCGATGGGGCTTGCAAAGAGGCCTTCCCTCTCCCACCTCGACCCTTACCCCTCCCTCGACCCCTCACCTCGGACTTTCGACCTCTTCCACGGGCCGACCCCTCATCCATGTCCACTTCTGGACCTGGACTTCCCGCAATGTCAAGCGAATGATCATCCTCCCCACTAGTTTCAGTAGGACTTCCAGGGTGCCCTCGCCCCGCTCGTGTAGCAGCAAGTAGTTCCCCACCTTCGCCCGCCTCCATAATTTGGCGTCTCGCTCTCCTAGCGACTTTTCTCAACGTCTCATGATCTGACTCCTCGCCCGTAACCACTTCTGGCGTCTTCTCCTCTTCAACGTCTTGCTCAATCCTAAACAAGTCGCCAATCTGCGCAAATGTTTAGGACTATGACGAAATTTACTACTCCACTTTTATTTTGAACAACCGTTCAGATTCATGCAGCTTCACTATTCTAAACAGTAAAACAACGAACCCGCAGCAAAGACAATACTTCAAACGAACTATAATTCACATTTAATATCTTTTTATTGATGGATTCTGAAACTTACCACATCTATATTACCATGGTCGCCCGACTGAGAATCCGTCCCTCCTGTCGAACACTCCTTGAATCCGAAAGAAGGTTGCGGTGTCTCCAAAGTCGGACTACAATTCAGTCCTAGCTCTTCCGTCATCTCCAGATGTTTCTCTCCGCTACTTATTACTTCATGCTCCTCATGCTCAACTGCGGTATCCTCTAAAACCTCATCTTCCGCCTCTACTATGGACTCTAGAATGAGTTTACGGATGCTACAAAATTTAATTGCCACAGGCAGCCCAGCTCCTCGAACCTTCAGAGGTGCACTCAAGAGGTTGCCTTTCGACTTTGACTTCCTACTTAATTCTCTCCTCTTCCTCGATCTCCTGTTAGTAAAATCTGTACCACCTGGTTTTCTTCTACGCCTAGGAGTGACATAAGTGGAGGGAGCTGACCCTCCACTGTCCTTCATATGTCTAACTAACGAGAGAAGTCTCTTCACAATATAGCTCTCCTCCTAACTTCCCTCTAACTTATGTATCCCAAACCTGCAACCCCCCTGACTCAGCCCTAAATACTTCCCATATTCTAAACCTACTTGAATTAATGAAAACTATAAATAAATTGCAATTTGAATTAAAGCTGATGGGATCTATCTATATTGGAAGAGAATAAACAAAGCCCACATAATATTAAAAGGTTTGAATTAAGCACAGAAATACTTGTATCAAATATGGATGCAAGTGACGGCTCACTCTAATCTCACTCACAGTCTGTCTGTCCAGTAATTTATTATGAAAATTGAGGAACTCAAACACTGAATAAAATATAGAATTTGAATAAATCATATGCTTGCATTAGTCTTATAAATATATAACTAATGCATGAATTTGATTAATTCAAATTCTATATATTTATTGTTTTAAATGCAAAAGGAATAGACGGCTCTTTTTAATCCGATCACACCCCATAAAAAATAGAATCTGCTCCACCATTCAAATACGCGACGCAATATTCTAAAAATCTTACTACATATTTATGGGCCTGCAAAAAGCAACATCATAATTAGTTAGCGCCGTCTCTCTTTAATCATACATTCGTTACGTAGCAGAATGAATCATTATCTAGTCGTCCACATGGACATTCCAATTTGAATAAAATGATCAACAGCGATGCATCATTCCTCTCACTTCGCTCTCGCGATACTGCTTTGCTACTACACTCACTCTTCTTCCTTCTTCCTCTAGTATATTTGTGTTGCCTGCGAATATGGGGATGGTCTGTCTGTACGCCCAAGGCATGGGCATCCCTCTTAGGTTTCGCGTAGATGACGATGGTCTAGCTACGGTGTCCTCTCTTCGCCTCAGTCTCAGATTCCATTTTCGTGAGGATTCCATCAGTATAGAGGAGGAGATCTTTGATGACGTTACTGCCGAGGTTACCCACACCCTCGGACAACCTTCAATGAGAGATGAGAACAACATGTTGCAGTGGAGACTCCTCCCTGGATCCTATAGAGTCTATGGTCTTACTGATTCTCTTATGGCTGCATCCACTGAGATCCTCACCCCCCGTCGCTCATCTACTTGCACAATTCAGACTCCCTTACCTCATGATGTCAAAGTCAAAGTCGAGCCTGGTACCGAGACTTCAGATGTAGAGAAACCTCCTCCGACCGTCATATCTCTCTCTTCTGACGACGAAGTCAGTCCCGTCAAGTTGGTGCCTAAGGTCCACGCAGATGCTCCTCCTTCCAATGTGTCTCCTCCATTGTCCCAGGTCACAGTTAGCATTGTTCCGCTCCTTAAAGAGATTGCTAAGACGCGTGGGTCCAAAAACATATTGAAGAAGATAGACTATTCCACTATTAGACACGAGAGAGTAGAGTACTTGCCTGCGAAGTTTGATGGTCCGGTTCTTTTTGAGTTGCCCCCAGCTGCTGCAGGTTCCTCTAAGCTCGCCGCCAAGTCTATGCAGGGAATGGACAAACGATACGACGGACACTTGTGGACCAAGACCATCACAACAAACATCAAAAACGACTTCGGACTCTCTTTTCGAAGTTCCACCTGCGTCGGATGGCTCCGGTGCAGCAACCAGGAGTGTGACTTTCTCAAGCGTGTTCCCAAGATCTTCGAGGTCAACGAGACTGAGTTCGAAGGCTGTACCCTGCAAGCTTTTGTCATGGACCAGCCTCCTCCATCCGACTCCACGCTAGTGTGCAAGGTATGTAAAGAACCTCCATCATGTGTAGCTACATGCGAGGCTAAGATTTATTACGTTGTGGGCAAACCGAATCAGACTAGAGCGTGTATTCACATAGGAACACATGATCATCCAGTGAAAGTAGGAGACTACAGAGACTCTAAAGCAGAGATTAGTAGCTTAATAGAAGAGCAGGTAGAGATGAACAACAAAGCAACGAAGAGCGCCGTTGTCCTGGAGGCGAGCAAACTCCTCATCGGGAGCTACCTTCTACAGCCCGAGGATGCTCCACCGAGGAAGCTGACGATGGAGGAGCTGGTTCCTGTTCTGGATCGATGCAAAGACATGGCGTCGCCCAACATCCGCAACAAAGTCGCCACCTTCAAAAAATTCGTAAGGTACGGAATCATGGACGGTATCACCAAGCTCCGTGGAAACAGTCTCTGGGCGTATGTCCAGGAGAATAGGTTTCCTGGTCAGGGATCCATGCGTGACAAAGTCTTTGTCTTCAAGATGTCGGAGGTCGGGCCGGGCAGTGGTGTCGACTTGGTCAGCCGTATGCAAGCTGGTGGCGACTTGGAGAACGCATGGATCATGTTCGACCATGTCAAACGCGTCAAAGATTGGTCGACGATGGCGTGCCATGTGTACGACGCCACCTACTGCCGCGTGATGACAATCGCCACTTGCGACATGCAGTCCGAGGACACGGACGCCCAGCTCGTCTTCTGGAAAAACCTGAACCTGGTCATGGAGATCAATGGCGTTGCAGCGCCGAACTTCAAGGGGTTCATGGCGGATAACGCACAGGCGAATTGGAATGCAGTGCGTATCCTTTACGGCAATGGCAACAAAGAGGACCCAATGGAGGACCGGGAGAGGTCGTGCTTGTTCCACTGGACTCAGAACATGGTGGCGTATACGCAGAAGCACTTCCCCGAAGAACTCTGGGAACAGCACAAGAAGATGTGCACTCAGTACAAGAATGCGACCAGCATGGCAGAGGCGGAAACTCTGTACCACGCGTTGCGAGCATGGTGGGCATCCACCGGGGTCGTTGGCGAGAGCGGGCTCATCAAACTCGATCAGTGGCTGTCATTCTGGCACCACCGCTTCCGCCAGTGGGGGGGATTCATGACCGAGGTACGATCTCTGCACTCTGTTTTTATGTTTTTCATACTGGTTTCCTAGCCCTAACCTACAAAACTCTAATCCGTGAATCTAACGGCACCTACTGTCAAACCTGCAGAAATTCACAAAAGAAGAACTTACAGAGATGCCTACCTGTAACCTCGCCGAAACAGTTCACAACAAGTGGCTCCAAGCTTCAGGAAACAACGGGAACGACCTGTACGTTGCTACCGTGGACGATTTCGTTCGGGCATTTCTACAGGTCGTCAACTACTACCAGTTCCTCAAAGGTGACGTCGGCGGAACAGGACCATCCAAGAAGGAACTCAGGCTTCGGATGGCTGAACGCAACGCGAAGAAATGGGGAAATCCTACACTGCTCGACAAGCCCATGCTCGATATGCCAGGCGCTGATGAGTTCTGCACCCGTCAGCCTATTATGCCAGGAGCGGAAGTCTTCGGTTCACAGAAGCGAAAGGCCGACGTCCTTATCGGAGCTGACGAAGAGTCTCATCGCCCGGATAAGACCAACTTCTCACGCCCAAGAGGCCCAAGACGTGCCGTCAGGGC
Source organism: Ceratodon purpureus (assembly GCA_014871385.1). Classification (NCBI taxonomy): domain Eukaryota; kingdom Viridiplantae; phylum Streptophyta; class Bryopsida; order Pseudoditrichales; family Ditrichaceae; genus Ceratodon; species Ceratodon purpureus. The sequence continues at coordinate 1,038,029 of CM026421.1, read as the reverse complement.
TCGCCCTATGCAGATGCCCGTCATTGTGGAAGACGACTCCGAACAGGACACCGAGGTACAATGTACCCAACCTCCTGCCCAGGAAGTTGATTCCCCTTTACCTTCACCTGTGAACAAGGGCGGCATTCGCCATGTCAACGCGGTTGAAGAAACCAAGGTGGACGTGAAGGAGTGGCACATTTCGAGACTTCACAAACTTTCTGCGAAGTGCTGCTGGGCCCAAAGAGCTGAAACGAAGAAGAAGTGCACTGAGAGAATCGTCAGGGGGCCCCATTGCACAGCTGCACCGACCTACACTGGGCTTTGGACTAACTATCGCAGGAACCTAGTGGAGAAGACTGAGTTCTTCTTCTGCTCCGACGATATCGAGCGTTGCGTGAAAGGCTCTAAGCGCAAGTGGGTAGCACACTACTCAAAGGACCAGGAATTCCCCTCCATTCCTGAGGTCTGGCCAGTGAAACTAGGTACTAACCTAAAACTTACTGAGATTCTTGCCCTCGAAGCAGCGGGCTTCCAACTTCCGCAGAAGAAACCGGTCTCCCCAAGACGCCTCTTCTCCTCTGCCCCGCCCCCTGCAAATCTCAACTCGGTGCCAGTCCCTGCAGACGCTGACCGCTACCCAGGCAAGAGAGACGGCAAGATGGTGAAGCGCACTGCCACTCGTCCCAATCAAGCGCAGCGACTCTCCATGGGCTCCTCCGAATCTCTTAAAGCGCGCCTCCGTTCCGTCACCATGATACCTGAGCCGGGCCACGGTTGCATCATTGGGCTGGATTCCGGCGTCGCTCCACACATCACACGGTACCAGATTACCATCAGTTCTTACCCTGGTTGCACTTGCCCAGCATTCAAGAAGACAATGACTACGTTCCGTGGCAAGACTCAGTTCACGTATTGTAAGCACCTATACTACATATTCTTGAAGGTCTGCAACCGTGATCCCGAAGCGGAGCTTTTCATCCATGCGCCTACCTTCAGCTTCAACGAGGTCAAGCTACTCTTAGAGGGTGGAATCTTGCGTCACCCCTTGGCGAAGAAGTAGGTAGCCCTCCTACTTTAGAACTTCCATTTCCACAATGGCCATTTGTCACGTAGTGAATGATTTTAGTAATATACCATATACTAAGTCAGCTATTGAGAAGCTGTATTGACTTTTTCATTATATTAAAGGCTTTGGCGTTCACATTGATTGCATTCTATTTCAATACATTGTATCTTGAAGAAGTGCACTATATACCTCGTATCCCCTGACATGTACCCTTTATTAAGGCAAACATATACTTGTTATTAGATGTCCTAATCTTCGAACCTAACACGTTTAGGGTTGCCCACTACACTATCAGCAGGATTGCCAGCCGCTGACTGTACTACAGGAGAAACTACATTCGCATTCACTTTCGTTCCCACACTTGGCAAATGTCCTTGGAATGATCGTTTCAGCAATGGCCCACCTCCCCGCCTCCGATTAACTGATTCCCTGGAATAGGTTCCCCTTGGGATCTTTCCAACCTTCGAGTATGCATGTGGTTGCAGAGGCACATCTGCGTCCTTCTCTAGCACTATGATTTCATCCGAATTTTCTGAACGTGGAGGGTCAGCTCTTACATCCGGTTGTACCGCAACATCCGATGTCGCCGGACGCCCTTGGCTGTTGGCCATCACCTCTTCTTCGTCCTCCACCTCAACATATGGTTGAAATGGACAAACATCGTCAGCGAGTGAAACAACAATATCTCTGACGTCTTCCATAGGTGCTGTCCCGCACTACGGAAAAGAGCTTCACATAACACCAATACAAAAGAGGCAGAGACATTCCCTACTCCTATCTTAAATATCCCTGAAGAAGATGCTTGGCGCCCTTGAAAATCGGCTATTCATTCATTTAAAAGTTGTCATCCTCCTAAACCGAATGGAAAAAGATGAAGGTTTAGCAGAGGTCATTTAGCATTTAAATCTTTCTTTAAAAATTAAAGAATGAAAAAAAAAAAAAAAAAAATTAAAAAAAAAAAAACATTTATATAAATTGAAATTAAAAAGATTAAAGAAAAGAATAGCAATATTTAAAATGAAGGTTGAAAATAATATGAAGGAGATCAACAAATTGAATGTGAAAATAAAATGATTGTGAAAATAAAATGAAGGAGAGAATCAAATGCAAGGAGGCTTTTGACCCCTCTTACAAGATAGATAGAATAAAGAAAATTTTATAAAAAATACAAAACAAATTTCAAAAAAATTTAAAAAAAAAAAAAAAAAAAGGAGAAAGGCATGTAGACTATAGTGGATGAATTCTAGCAATGTTATGAAATTAAATGTTACTTGATCCCTGTTCACAGGTTCAATACCAAAACATTCTAAGTAGTAATTTGCATATAAATTTAAGGAGATAAGGGGAATTACTGTATGCCTGAACTAGTTAGAAGGAGCTGGAGCATAGTAATTGGTGCACGTTAAAAAATTAATCACCAAGAAAGGAGAATATGAACTACAAATTCAATGAAAATACTGTAATTAGTCCACGGTTATAGGGTCAATTAAGTTACTAAAATTAGTAACTTTCCAAAAATATACTAAGTATATTCCAATCTTCTAATTTTATATTTTATTTTTAGTAAAAAAAGTGCTATTTTTAGGTTCTGTCCCCCATTCTGTGCTCTCCGCTCTCCAAATCTGCGCTCACCGCTCTCCGCTCTGCGCTCTCCGCTCACGTACAAGCTTCCCTCGGCCACGGATAGATGCAAGGGATGTTAAGCTGGTGGCGAGAGAAGAGGCAGTGGCATTACAACGTCGACGAACACACCGCAGATGCCCGTGCAACATTTGCCTCGGTGAGAACAGGTCGAAGCGTACACTGGCTACTGTTAGGTCACATCTCGCCAAGTACGGTCGACATCCTTTTCACCGTGGGCCAACAAAGGTATGTTTGTTATGAAATTCTAAACCCCAGTACTCGCACTGTCAATCAGGTTAACCACTCTCCTCGTGATCATTTACTGTTGAGTTTTAGGGTTTAGTGGTTCCCATTTTCATTACGAGTTTGAATAATGCTTCATGGGGAATTGAATGTCGAGGTTTAGGGATGGCCAGAGGACGAGTCCGACACAGAGTGGGAGACATTTATCAAAGAAGGATTTGGGAGTAGGCGATCCGTTTTTTTAGAGCAGTTTAACGCGCCAGTCGACCAGGAAATGGACATGGCGACTCTCGTCGACCATCACTTTCATACCTACGACGGTTTAGCAGGATCAATTGGGGCAATGCCGGACCCGGACTCCAGTGACTCCGACGCTGAAGACGGCCGTGGACACGCCCTTGGAGACATGCAATCTCCTACCAGCAACATCGAAGGAATGCACGGTATGTCTCCGCCAGATCACAACGGTACAGCACCTATTTACCCCGAAGGGACCGCGAACATGGACTGTGAGGAGGATATAGTGTCGGATGGGGAAGGTCCCGACGACGACGTACCCGCTATGGAGGCCGCCCTCAATATCGAGCGGGAGGCGATGGAGGAGAGCGCGCGGACACCCCTGTACGCAGGCGCAAAGCTTACACAGTTGAGTTGCACCCTTTTGCTACTTAATTGTCTAAGGACGCACGGAGCGTCGAACCTACTCGTGAACGAGCTTTTCCAGCTACTATCGAAGAGCATTCTTCCGGACGTGAATTCCCTCCCTCAGTCTGAGTATTCTGCATCTAAAATGCTCAAACAGTTAGGTCTCGCTTATGACACGGTGCATGTATGTCCTAGTCCACAGGCCTGCATGCTATTCAGGGGTCCCGAAGAGTCGTTGCTGGAGCAGTGTAGCAAATGCGGTGCAGAGAGGTACCGAAGAGTTGGCAAGTCTAAAGTCCCGCGGAGAGTACTACGTTACTTTCCCTTAATCCCCAGGCTACAACGAATGTTCAGCACACCCGTGCAGGCGTCTCTCATGACGGCACACGCGCGGCTTTCAAGCAAGGATGACTCAATGCGCGGAGCTTTCGACTCCCATCAGTGGAAGCACATAAACTGGCGGTGGTGGGATGAGTTCGCCAAAGAGGACAGGAATTTGAGACTAGGACTCGCCACAGATGGGGTGAACCCGTTCTCCATCAAGCGCTCTACCCATAGTACGTGGCCCGTGCTGATTTTTAACTACAATTTGCCACCTTGGCTCACAACCAAGAAGCATTTTGTAATGCTCAGCTTGATCATTCCTGGCAAGCGTTCTGTAACTGGGGACACTTTTGACACATTTCTGCAGCCACTCGTGGATGAGCTTAAAATCCTATGGACAGAGGGAGTACAGACACACGACGCAGCTGCATACCAAGGTTCCCTTGTCTTCTCAATGAAAGCTATTCTAATGTGGACATCACATGATTTTCCGGCATATGGTGTTGTCGCGGGGTGCGTGACCAAGGGGTACAAAGGGTGCCCTATTTGCGGAAAGAACACAATTTCTCGCAGATCTGTGGCTTTGCGAAAGTCTGTTTATGACTCGCAATACAGGCGATGGCTTCCTTTGGGACACCCATGGCGTTACAACAAGGAGTTGTTCGGAGGAGAGGAAGAGCTTCGAGGGCCCCCTGAACCTATCCAAGTAGAAGAGGTCCTGCGTTGGGGTCGCCTGCAAGAAGCCTTCGTTATGAGAGGAGGAACTCCAAAGTCTGAGGATCCCGCTCGTATCTACGGGATCAAAAGAGTATCCATTCTGTATTCTCTCCCCTACTGGAAGGTGAGATTCAACCTGGCTTCTCAATGTTTTCCATGAACTATGTATGTGGCCCCTGTCCCGTAGCCTCTATCTCGCAGGTATCGCTGACGCCGTGGCACATACTGTCTTAAGGATTGTTGACAAGTGGTTACCTTATTTATCTCTCCCCTACTTGAATTAAAATAATGTTGCTGCAGTCAATGTTTACAACATAGTTTATTACGTACCTTGGAGTAAATGGAGTATTGCATCATGCCACGTAATTTGTATGTTCACAAAGTCAGCATTATGTTTCTGTCGCCTCATCTGCAGCTGCCATGCCCTGTTGCATTACTCGGAGGTCTCATTTTCTTTTACCTACTTCCTACCTTGCACTGGGAGGTAATGGAGGAATCATTCATCTGATTGATGTGCCGGAGAAATTCCATACCCAGATTGCTTAGTAACTAATATAAATATGTTCATGGAGACAGCGCTCTGTTTTGGTCGCCCTTTCTGCAGTTGCCATGGCCTGTTACATTACTGAGACGTTTTGTTTTTCTCTACCTTGCTGCAGGACCTTCCAATCAGGCATACGCTCGATGTTATGCACATCGAGCGTAATATTTCAGATAATGTGCTCAGGCACCTTTTTGGCGACAAAGACACACCCGCACTGCGTCGAGACATGGAGGAAGCTGGACGCTTTCCTGGCTTGCATCTTATTCCAACCGGTACGGGGGAGTTCATTCAGCCGAAGGCCCCTTTTGTCTTGTCAAATTCGGAGCGTCAGAAATTCCTCAGCATAGTTTCAGGTACGAAAGTTCCGACTGGGTACAGTTCCACTTTGGTGAAGCATGTGGGCGAACTGAGATTGTCAGGCTTAAAAAGCCATGACCATCATATACTTCTCCAGCAGATCTTACCTGCTGCTATTCGACATTTACTTTCGAAGGGAGTGAGAGAGACAATCATTCGTTTGGCTAATTTGTTCCAAAGAATTTGCTCCAAGGTTATTCGCAGAAAAGACCTTCCTGCTCTTTACATTGACAGCGCCGAAACTATGTGCATGCTGGAGCTATATTTTCCACCCGGGTTCTTTGATATTATGCCACATCTTATTGTACACCTAGTGAGAGAACTCGAGATTTGCGGACCAGTCCACTCTCGTTGGTGTTACTTCGTTGAACGGTATCTGGGCCAGTTGACGAAGTACGTCAGAGACACATCCAAGCCTGAAGCTGGAATGGCTACTGGGTACATGGTGGATGAGAGCTTGGGTTTTGTCACCGAATACTTTTCCCTGTACCGACACACACGGAGGCGAGTGTGGGACCCTGAGGAGGAAATGCGAGATGCGGGCGAACTACTCCTCGGTAGTCCAAAACAGAAGAGTCTTTCATCCACTGAAGTGGACCAAGTCCACGAGTACGTTATCCGTCATTCTGTCTACACCAGCGAGCTTCTCAGGTAAAACGCCCCTGACTTCTTCATTTATATCTTGTTTTCTCTCCATACCACTATACGTGTGCACTGTTTGTGTAGACGGCGGACTATTTGCAATAAGTCATGTAGAGAGGCTATACTTCGCCCACAGTTTGTTGGAAACCCGTACCCTGCTAGCACATGTAGTATGACAGAGCATGTGAATATAAAATATGAACTATGACACTGTATGTTCTGATTTTACTTACTGTGATTTACTAAACTCAAGCTACATCTAACTGTACTACTTCTTGGAATTTTTAGTGTATGGAAAGAGGAAGAGGCAGAATGGCTTGGAGAGCGCACCCACTTCCGTGCCAGTGTGAGAGGAGCCCGTGATGGTTACGGGAATTATGCTTACCCTGAGCACTTGACCGGTTCGTTTCCAACATTCGGAACCTGGCTCAACCGTCACATCATTAAGCTCCGGTCAGAAGGATTTCCCGTCATCCCCGAGTTGCTTGAACTGCACTGTACTCCGAGCCACATCGCTCTCTCCTTTAAAGCGATGTGGGCTTATGGGTCGCATTTTCGTTGCAATCCAGAATCCAATGACAGCCACGTAACTTTCGATTCAGGCATTGCATCTGTGACGGAAGACGCATCGACTCTGGACGTTGGTATTCTAAAAGACATCCTGCTGATTACGTATGGGAAGTTGAATTGCGTTGTAATGAAGGGCGATTGGATAAAGTCGATGGAGCAAGGAAGAGCAGCCATAAGAAAGGATCGCCTTGGCTTCTGGTCCGTACTGTTTAATGCACGAGACCGTAGAGCAAATGAGAATCCCTACGTTTTCCCAGAAAGAGTCTCTCAGGTCTACTTTGTCGACGATGGTGTGGATAGTGATTGGAAGGTGGTGGTTCGCCATGAACCCAGGAGTCGCAGAGTTACCGAAGACAAAGAAATGTTAGACTTCGACTCCGCGGGCATTACATATCCTCTTCCTACAGGGGATTCGGCGGCCCCCGATTCAAGCACCGCTCAGCCTGCAACTACTTTCACAGAAGACATTCTCGTCGATGCGGACATAGTTCGCGGGTTAGAGGAGCAGAGCGCTAATGTGGAGGAAGATTCCTTTTTGGACGATGCGGATTACGAAGACGAGTTCGATTTGCAGTACGTGGAATGACTAGTGCCTTGGATATCCGCTGATTTTGTCCAGGTGAGGAGGGGCCTGTCGCTTTTTCAGTAATCTAGAATTCGATTCTTTCTGAATGCGCATATGCTGAGTTTGGTTGAATTAAAAGCAGTGTGATTTTTTGATAGAGTACCGGGATGGAGTGTTCAGGAACGGGAGAATCTCATGTATTCCTTATTAGAATTTGTAGGCCACTGTCATTCTGAAGACGTTCTGTACGACTTCGAAAGTTTCATCTCCGTTATATAATTCAAACTATGTTGTTGTAAGTTCGGTATTGATTTCTGTCCTTGTGCTCTGCGGCAGAGAATACGGCGGACCGTCCTCAATGAAATTGCGGAAGACCAGTCAAATCGTAAATGCAATCTTCATCTGCCTCCTGCTTGTAAGCATTTCATTTTGCTCTGCGTAATGGTCGGCTGTAATACGTAGTTTGTATTAATTATAATATAATTAAGGCTAAATCTCGAGAGTGCAGTAAGTGAGCCCCTCTACCATGTATTTCCACTCCGCGAATGCAGTGAATCATATGATCAGATATTGAAATATGTGGTATATGTACCTTGGTACGCCATGTATTTTATCTTGGCGTACTTGCATTTGAATTTCTGAAACTCATTTCTCTCAATACAATTTCGTTGGTGAAGTCATGGGATTTGGACGAACTGACCGTCGGGAGCATTTTTGGTAATCAAATGTCTCTTAATGGACTATAGTTGGTTTCAGTTTGACGGACCCCAGTTGTTTATAGTGTCCGTGTTGTTGTTACCATACAGTAGGTCCCCTGTGGTCGTGTTCTTAACTCTATTAGTATGAGACGCCCAGTATTTTATTGAATTTCCCTTTTCTTTCCAGTATTAATCCTCTGTTGCAATGGTGTCTGAATCGGGTTACGAGTATAGCATGGTTGTACTAACAAATTGAGTTGTATTCAATTTCAGGCTTGCCGCTTCATTTGTTAAAATGTATTCTTCTTCCATGACTCTGTACAACATTCTCTGATGTTGCTTGCATTCTTCTTTCATTAAGCTTCTAACGTTTAGTCATTCTGTACTGTTACCTTTTTTTTCCAATTGCATTCGTTTTGTGTTTTAGTCTCACCATTCGGTTAGAGTGCCGATTGAGTGAGGTTGTATGTGTCATGGTTTGTACTGCATGTAGGGGGGAAGGCAGAAACATATCTCTGATTTTTCAATGGATACGAGAATGGATTAATTTCTCGAAGATGCACTCCTATGATAATAGTAGGACAATTGTTCGATACTGTAGGGTAACTAACTTAACTGTAGTCAGAAGGAAAGAGTTATACGGTTTATCAACTTCTCTGACAGTGATGTTGATAAGGTGTGCACAGACTTGCATTACTGTGGGTTTATGATAATATGGGGCACATTTCTCACCTTGTCTGCGCTTGGAAAAACGTGAGGACCAACTGACGCATACCGGAGCTGTCTTTAGAGAATCTGATAACTGTATATGCACTACGAACATCCATGCGAAGGTGTCATTGAGGTTCAAGATATGCTTTATCTTATATCAAAGTTCTCGGTAATCGCAGCCCCTGTCGGGCAATCTGGAGATACGGTGGAGGCCCATACGAAATTCCAGGTATTCAAACTCATCCCATAATATGTCAGACCTTGGATGTGTTAAATTCGTCGTCTAGATGCCCCCATGTACTCTGTAATTGTGATCTTCGTGTTGGTAATAGGATATCAGTGGTTTCAGGAGCCCAGATTTAGGGAGTCTATTCTAGTACAGAACATAGAGCTCATATCAGTACAAGTCCAATCAGTATAATAGCCATGCTGAGTCTCAAATGTTAGTGTTCTGATTTCAGAAGTGACATTGCAGATTGCCATGATTGAAATTGACATGTGGGAGCTCTCAGATTAACAACAAGTGCCCCTCCTTAGCCAATGCGACATTATGATAATACGGCCATTTCTTAACTAGTACAATCAGAAAGATCTGAAATCGATTTCCGTAATGAGTATAGCGTAGTCTTACCCTAAACCTTTCTTTTCAGGCTATGATCGAACCCTGAACATCACAATCACAGCAACTCATGTCTCTTCTCTAGGCCCTAGTACACTACAATGTAGGTCTTCTGCCCACTTACACCGTCGTCCTCTGTGTGAATGTGCTATTGTCACAGTTCAGCATACTGTGAGGGGAGGGCCCTTCGTCATTTCCTTGATTTCTCGTTCTATGTACTCTCGGCGCTGACCTTTGCGTCCTTCCTCTCTCACAGGGCGAGGATCTAAGTCTGGCAAAATGATGCAGCCATGTACGAAGGCATGGTACAATCGCATGCTCTGCCTCTCAGGCGAAGGCTTCGTACCTTGCAGTGGCTCCCGTCATCTCTATGGCAAAGAGGAATGTCGTGAACGATTTGGGCCCGCCAACGAGGCAGGAGCATTTCCATGGAGTGACCGAGGTGGACACGAGTACGCTGCGTACGTTTCGGAACTCTATGAAAGGGTGTACCAGAAACCGCTATGGAAGTGCGTAGCACTGCCATGGCACTTTACCCGTGGACTTTTGGCTGAAGAAGATGGAATGAGTGTGGACTGGGCGCAGTACGCGATTTCGCTCCGCAGGGGAGGAGGGCGCAACAGGCGAAGGCGTTTAATGAAGAAATATAGCAGCCTCCGGGAACCGCTGCCATTCACGAATCCGAGGACGAACCCGACAATTGCAAATACAGAGGCCGGTGACATGGTAAGCTTCCTCCACAATCTCCTACGTACATTTGATTTCCAAATGAAATCTAAACTCTGGTGAAATTATAAGGTCGTCCAAGGCGCTCCATGGCTTGAATGGTTCTTTATGCTTGATTGCTGCATGAGTACCCTCATACGCAAACAAATAACTGCATCTCCATTATGCTCTGTTTCCAGGTCGACGACGCACCACACCCCACAGTGCCGAGGAGGAGACGATTGGGAGCACCCACACCGCGGGCAAATGCGGAGCACAGTCGTGGCTCGTCTTCAGCAGCCGTTGGAAATCAGCGAAGTCATGCATCGGTCGGTCATGAACCCTCCAAAACCTCCGCCGATGCGGTCCTCTCTGCGGTGACCCAATTGGCGGACGACATCCGTGTGGCGGCAATAAAGAGGAAGGAATCGCTGTCGGCAGAAGACGCAGGATGCAAGAACGAGTACCGACGTGCGGCAATGAAGGTGGATAGGTCGAAGAAAATACTCGACACAATTAAGTCGAAGTTGACTTACTGGGAGGGGAAGCTTGCTGAGGCAGAGAAAGACGAAAAAAAAGCATTCACCTTCCGCAACGACGCCATGGCCCGCACTTACGAGGAGGGGAGAGTGAAAAAAGAAGGAGGGGGACCGACTTTCGTATTCACAGCGGCGGGTATCTGCGAAGATGTGATGCACGTTGTAATGAACAACGCGGCATTTGCTTAGTCCCGGGTAGAGAAACTAAAGGCTGCCGCAACAACACAGGAAGAGCTCGTCGTGTCCGTGGAGGATAATCTGCGCACAACTAAACGTCGCTGCGTATCGAGGTCAGTCGTTGTGAGAAAAGAGATTTCTGAGGTAGACGCGTTACTGCAATTTCTTAGGAATCCTGAGTAGTCTATCGACCTTAGAATACGCTTCAACCAAGTGCCATTCAAGTAAGACAGTTTGTATAAAGTAGCCACCGAGGGGGGCAGATTCTGGAGTTACAATCGTTTTTAGATACTGCTGCGGATTGTTCTCAGAACCGTTGCTTCTACACGCAACATTTTCTCTCCATTGGATTGTTACATTTCTCGTAACAGAGGCAGTGGAACAGCAGGGACTGATACGAAGTCAGCACTTACGAGGTAGAGATAGTACTCACGGTTTATATCGTCCAGAACATGCGTAGAAACTGATGTGTTGACATTTGTAAGAGGAATTCATACCCATCTTTACATTCTATGAACTGAATGGCAACTTAGACATGTATGCAACCGTCCATCTTGCTTTTATAAAATCCAATATTACTTAAAGATAGTTGGTATAACGTTGCAAAATTTCGTAACTGCATTCATGTTTCCGCACACAAGGACTTGGGGAAAAACCTGTCACCATTTGCAGATGAAAGTGTCTATTAAGTCCAATGAAGTCAACAATTATCGTCAGTGTCAAGATGTTGGTATGGGTTGATACCCTAACGACAGACCGTAGAAAACAGACATCAATATCCTCTGCCAGGGCACCAACCGAGGTATCCCGGTAATCTGCACGTCCCGTGAATGCGCACCGTAAAAATGAACTCCACGTCAGACGATGAATAAAAAGCTTTTACTATTTCTCTCAGAAACAGTCCAGCGTTGTCGTGGCCCACCGCGGGGTTGCCTTTTCCAAGTGCTGCATACGCGTGACCAATCAAAATCAACCTACATCTGGTGAGATGACCACGAAAGTTTCTGGTCACTACTCCTGGTCATACGATCAAGCCCTCCCACTAGTGCTACGACCCGACATGAGACCCCGGACACAACACAAGGGGAGGACTCACGGCACTCGCAGAGCGCGGAGAGGGGCCACAGGCCCCTCACGGCCCTGCCAATAGCAGTGCTTTTTCAAAAAATTACACAACATCCCAACATTGTATATAAGAGTGGATAGGGTTTGAGAACATAAACATTGACACATTAGGAGCAAAAATTTCATGCTGCACAGCAGCGACAAACATGTCCATGAAGCCTCAAATGATCAGAAGACCCGACATGACAGTAAACTGCTGTGTCCACAAACCGTTTTGTGTACATTGTGAGTGAACGCAGGGCTAATTAGTTTGTGTACTTTGGTATGTACAATTTACAAAGGGTCATAATGTTGAGCCAATGGCAGTGAAGGAATAGTACAATGGCACTGGCTTCAACTCTAAATCAACCAATCACACCTGAATACTGGCTGTGAGGGAATCGGAATCATCTCATACATTGCACCCACATCTGTGAGTCTTGAGAGCATCCCCAATGGGCTCGCCAAGGGGCCACACCAACGGCACTTGAAGGGCCCGCTTAAAAAATGGTGCCTCAATAGGAGCTCTATCGAGCACGCTAGCCTAGAGGGCCTACTCATATGGCAAGGATGCATTGGGGATGCACTGAGATCTTAAAGCCCGAATGAATAGTGGCATTTACTGATCCAGACTCCAGAGATGTATGAAATAATAAGCGGAAGGTACTAAGGTTGACACACCTATAACCGACAACTTAAAGCAGTTTAGCATATCAAAGCTTGGGTTATCGACAAGGAGATATTTTTGGTTCATAGGAAAATAATGTTCATGAAGAATGAGCATTTTTTCATGAATTATCTCCCAACATTGAAATTTGTACAATTTTTCAAAGTGAAAAGTACTTCCGAACCAATAGCCGATATATACAAATGAGGTACATCTGTTCTTTCATAATCTAGGAATTAGAAGATATCGGCTATTGGTCATGTGTCGACTATAGGTGTGTCAACCTTAGTACTACATATTCAAATGATTCTTTGTGACTATCAAATTTAAATTTATAAATTTTGACAACAATGTTTGAATCCCTGACTGTAGGTGGATTAATACTCTGTTGCGTGAGTAAGTACTATTATAAAAACTTAATACTGGGCTCCCAAGTCATGTGGTAAGGTTGATTGTCCTAAAACCAACCACCTAAGCAATTTAGGGTATTTTGAGCAGGTATTTTAGTGGTAAATTCTGAAAAAATCAAATGAGAGGCTTTGAAGTAGGGTTTCAGAAGGATTGGAAAAAAATACAACAAGAAATGTATATTTCTTAATTTTCTACAGAATTCCAAAGTGCAAAGTAACATGTGATCCAAAACCGATTACATGCTTTAATGTACAAATGAGGTATGTTTGTTTTTCACAATCTAGAAATTACACCTGATCAATTTTGGGACAATGGTTGATCGGTTTTGGGGCAGTGGTTGGTATTAAAACAACCAACCATAGATGCTCTTAGGGAAAATTTATTAACAATGATTTTATTTTATCCTGTAAATTGCACTAAATCAAGTAAGTTAAAAGTACAAGTTACCATGTCATGACTCAGGAGGGGATGAAGAGGCATTGAGACCATTGCTACAGTTGTCTTCAATGGTGGCAACAACAACATATTTGCTAGGTCAGCCCCTTGCACAATTCCCACCGGAGTGACCTCAATTCCATTTTACTTCCCGGCCTCTCCAAAAAATCCCCATTTCCATGTACTTTGCACTAAACCAAAACTCACTTGAAATTTTGGCTTTGTCATTGTTGCTGACACCATTCTTAGCCTAGCCAAGCCTGTGTGCACATACTCTGTTACTTATTGATCACTAACAAGAAACTTACTTGTCTAGTGTTTACTTGTTGCAATATTAGTCTCTGTTGTCTAGTAGTTTCTTCCTAGAAACTACTAGACAACAAGAAACTACTAGACAACCGGGAATAATATAAGGGGGGCATGAGGGGTCGACACGTGGTATAGTAAAGAGGGTAAACATTGTGCTAGTGAGGATATTACAGTAGTAGCCCCAACCAACACTATTATGTCATGGCCCAGTCAGCTATGCCTTACTTCCATTAGAAGCAGGAGGTGCAGATGCACCTATGTTCTACTTCCATTCAAAGCAAGAGGTGTTGATGCCTTGAGTGCAAATGGTATTTGTTAAGCAACTCAAATTTTGACTTTGTCATTGTTGATGAGACCATTCTTAGTCTAGCCAAGCATGTATAGATATGCTTTCTTACTTATTGATCACTGGCAACTAAGTTATCTAGAAAGAAACTTCTAAGCAATAGAGAATAATAAATGAGAGCATGAGGGGCTGATACATCTGACACGTCTAACACGTGGTATAGTGAAGGGGGTAGCTATTGTACTAATGGCGATGTTGTAGTGGTAGCCTCGCCATGACTATCGAGTCATAGCCCTCGACTATCGAGTCATAGCCCTCGACTATCGAGTCATAGCCCTCGACTATCGAGTCATAGCCCTCGACTATCGAGTCATAGCCCTCGACTATCGAGTCATAGCCCTCGACTATTGAGTCATAGCCCTGGACTATCGAGTCATAGCCTTTTACTATTGAGTCATAGCCCTCGTCTATTGAGTCATAGCCCTCGACTATCAAGTCATAGCCCTCGACTATCAAGTCATAGCCCTCAACTATTGAATCATAGCCCTTGACTATCGAGCCATAGCCCTTATACATGTGCCCTACTCTGATTGGAAACATGAGGTGCAAATGCCTTGAGTGCAGAAAATGCTTGTTAAGTAGCTCAATGGGTAGTGGGCACTTTTGCATTGTCACTCATAATGAATCTTATATTTGTTTATTTTTAAACCTTAAAATTTCATGACTAGATCAAACCAAAATTAGTCTTGTATTGTGTTTGCAAAGTAAGACTAACTGACCCCCTCCCCTTTCAAAACATAATAAAAATAAAAATAGAAATTCTTTGCATCTTCAAGTACAAGATCTTGCTTAAGAATTTTAGAAGATGTTGCATTAAAAAAAGTCATTACATTTGATTGCACGGATTACAAAATTATTGGGTTTGAAGTTAACAACAATGAATGTCTTCTAAATATTTAAAGGCTTTAATTCTTAAAGAACATTTTGGGTCCTAGGTGGGCAACCCAAAGAATCTTTAGAAGAATATTGATTACATATTTGGATAAAGCAATGATGCACAATCAATCACAAAAAATTAAACAGACACAAAAAGAATCAATTAGCAACTTGGACAAGAATAACACAATCTTTAAAGCCTTTGTATGTATGCACACAAAAACGCAAGAATCACACAAATACCACAAAAAATTTGATGTTACAAATGAATGCATTAGATGACTTGTATGAAGCTACATCGATAAATTCCTATATGAGTTTATACGAGTAAACAATACTCTTGTTGTAAGAAAGATCCTTTGGGAAACCAATTCAAGAAGTTGGGGTTGCCGTTTTGAGGTTAATTTCTCTTTGTGTCAATTTTTTGCACTGTATAAGGTCTAAATTCTATATTATTATGTATTATATGATATTAGTTTTAAGAACATCAAATTTTAGAGACATAATAAGGATAAATGTGAATTCCTAATTGAGCATTAGCCTTCATAGTAATTAGTTAGGTCGTTCAATTGAGATTCCAAAAAGAAGAATGATCAATTAATTAAAGGGTAGAAGTTGGAGAGAAATATAAGTCGCTCTCTTACTAGTGACAATTCCTCAATATTATAAAATTACTAGAGTTTTAAACAAAGTAGTCACTAGAGGGCAATAAAAGTTAATAAGGAAATGAAAAGAGCCACGTGAACAAGTTGAAGCTTTCATTAGATGGAGGACAATCAAATATGTAGGTAGAATTGAGAAATTTCCACCTATAAAGTATGTGGTAATTAATAAGAGACTTACTGAATAACACCAAAGGTAAAAATATATGTCATCTTTTAGAAATTTTCAAAAAAATACTCAAGACGTCTTGGAATGATATCTAAAACAATTTGGTGTTTTTTTTGGACTACTCTTAATTAGTATCTGATGATTTAAGTAATTAGTAGGACATAGATTATTAATGAAAAATTAAAATTTTATCTTAAAATCTCAATAAAATCATCCTAGACTCCTTATAGCAACCTAAAATAATTATGCAAAATCTTGGAGTTATAGGAATTAAGAGGTAAGTAAACTCACAAGATTTGGCAGTTGTTTAAAGTATCTCAAACCTTAAGAGGTGCAATTGAAGAATGGACAGAAGTAGTTGAAGGATTTTGAGGCATTCTAAGAGCACTAGTAATGTTATTTTTGCCAAAAAAAACTTCAAACCAAGGAAGAAATTCCTTAGTAACTTAAATTGATCAACAAGCTTGAAAATTGAATTAGAAGCTTTGAAGGAGATAACAGAGCAATTTTGGCCTTTTGAATTTAATTGTGCAATTTGTTTGCAAATCCAATCTTTTGTACAGCAGTTGCCAATATCAACCACATTGATTTATATTTATATTCATATTTTTAGAAAATGAAAAATAAGTAGGACGGTGGATTCTTTTTAAAAAGGCCCTAAAGAAGCATCCGTACGTGCTTTAACCATCCTCATGTGACAATATAAAAAATTAGTGGTTTCTTTCAAAAAATATGTTCTTATTTTACAATTCGAAATTTAATATTTTAAATTTAACGTACTACAAAGACCAAATTAGGGTCGTGGACTTCTCCAAAATGAATAACCAAGAAGTGTAAAGGAACAAAAGTCTTGGGTGAATTGTCATTGAGAATATTAAAAATGAATTGTTACATTTAGGTGAAATATTTGCATATGCACTACAAAAATAAGCGTTGTAATCAATTAGCTATTGAGACATAGCCTCAAAATCTGCCCTTTCCATGATCCATAATCAACTAGGTCACACCCCATATAAATCACTACCACTCCAACAACGATCACAATTTAAACGTTCATATTGTTTGAGCTCAAGGCTGTCACAAGCGGCCCATCTCATTCGAAGTCATTTACAAAGTGCTACTTCCAACGCAAAGTCGGTCTTGATTTTTTTGTTGGAGGGCAAATTTTTGGCGCCTGTGGTTGCTTATGCACTAGGCTTGGACGCTACCACAATACATTTTGGCGTATGAGCTAGAAGGCAGAGGCATTGTAAATTACAAATGCGCTTGCAATTTGTTGCCACAATCCTGAAATGCAACATCTTTCGAGTACCTCGATTCTCTAGCAATTGTTGTTCTCCCCTAATATTGTTCCTTTTCCTTTACAGCTCCTTGGATCTTCTCTTCTTTGCACTTTCTTTTCCTACCTCTTTTGCTTCAGCTTCTTGTTTTTTTGTTTCTTTTGAGATAATTATTAGAGGTCAAAATGATCAACTTGGAATAGTTGAGGAGAGCTTCTTTGGCAACACGTTGCTTTCTCTTCATGGGGATTGTCGGTAACATGAGAAATTATGCAATGTCGCTATCTTCACAACCCTTCCCATCACCTAAAGGATCATGTCCTACCTCTTGAGTGCTTTGGCTCGAGAGCTTAACCTCCTCGCTTGAGTCCTTTGCCATGTGGCTAAAGTTTGCATTGTCTTATCTCAAGTACACATTTCTTTGGCATGATTGTGTCCCTCAATGTTCCTTCCAAATCCTTATTTGCAATGTGAACAAAGTAGTGGCTTTGCTCTCCAACGACTTTTTAAGGCTTCTACAATATCTCTTCTATCAAGACGGTGGTCATAGTATATCCACAATGGGCGCCTTGGACCTTTGGCCCTCCCTTCAACTTTGATGTATGCAGCTAAAGGTCCCTTTTTTAACTCCATAGCCATAATATTTAATGCATAAATGTTAGTTGATCTAAAACCTGCCATAATGTTATATGAGGTATGTGCATAGTGAAGTGTTTCTGATAGCAATGATGTCAGTAGTTTGTTTTTATTGTCCATCCCTTTACTATGCAGAGTCCATATATCTCAACAGAGACGGAAGGCTTCCTTGCATGGTTTAAAAACCAATACATCAAGGGGTTGCATTGCATGGCTGCACTGTAAAGGTATCGTGAGCAATTAGTGAACAATTTCACGAGCTTTGCAAACGATGTTGAGAGTTATGTGAGAAATATGGCCGCCTATTATAAGCAAGGAAGGTGAAGAGGTAGATATATCACTCTGAGTTTTTAAAGCCAAAATATAATAATCCATCCATGAAGAAAAAAGACAAGTTGTCATCCATGCTTTGTTAGGCATAGTCATCCTTGCACCATCTTTGCAAAGTTGAATATACTTTCTTCTTATACATTTGCCATAGAAAATGTAAAAGCCTTGAATACTTTGGCTAGCGACATTGATGCAAGTTAACATGGTCATCAACTTGCGTTCGTCTAGAATGACTTGATAGACACTATAGGACTCAAATCTTGCCAAGACATACACACCACTATTGCAACTTGCATTTATCCTAGATTCATCATGATTCCAAACTTGTGATGGAGGTCAGTGATATTGATCATATAATGCTCCCAAGTTATCATAGGATGTTATCACATTAGCTAAACATAAGCTTCTTGCGCGCTTACTGTCTAGTCTCTAGACAAACAACAATGACAACTCCAAATGCCTCTTTCGAAATCAACGGAGCCATCTTTGCTCTAGTATTAAATTTGTAAATGGAGTTTTTCTACTTTGTGTAATAAGAAATACCTTCAGTTTTCATTGCAAAATGCTCACATGAAAACCCAAATCTTGCATAGCTAGAATTTAGTCAACAAGTTGTTGCTCTTCACTACTTGTATATACATGTGTTGCATCCCTTTTACATGACAAAATTGTATTTGCGATGTGGGCTTGAAATAAAGACACTAGGATGGAATATAAAGTTGCAACGCTGTGCAATGACAACCCCCATTCATGATCTGCCATCGCTTCATGGAGCTACGAAGTGCTCTATCATTTATTACGGGGCATAAATATGTGCCGGCCACTTTGCTTCAAAGGTAAAAGAACGTTGGGCACATGGTCGCAAAGACGTTGTTGACGCCAATTTTTTATTTTTTTTGGCTTTATAGTGCCAGATTGCACAAGAAAAAATAGTCTGGCTAAAAAATGGTCAAAAACTATAAAGTTTTTCGCCAAATTGCACCAGAAAAAATAGTCTGGCTTAAAAATGGTCAAAAACTATAGAGTTTTTCGCCAAATTGCACCAGAAAAAATAGTCTGGCTAAAAAATGGCCAAAAACCATGAAGTTTTTTGCCAGAAAGCTTCAAACTAAAATAATATCTCGGATGAAATCGCCAGATTATGAATGAATATAAAATTATCAATACGTGATAGCTTCTAATATTATATTTTCTATCCAATATGTGGATGAATGTTGAAATATGTAGCACCACTATAACATTTTATATCGCCACATTAGCACTTTATGAAAAATGAAAAAAAAGGCTCTGGTTGACGCCACTTCAACGGGTACTATGACATAGTTCCACTGTTGTCAAGCTCCGTAATTGTCTTGGATTCCTTCATAAGTCACTGTTCGCCGACATTATTGGCGCCACTCCTAGACGCTTGTCAATTCCTTTGCGGGTCGGATGTTTACACACATTGTTGCTCTCTAATGATCGTCTTCTTCCAGGGTTGCCACTTTGCCTCTATGTTTGTCTGCCTCCAATATAAGAGTTCAACGCGTATGAATGTTGTCCACCATGCTGTAAGAGGAAGAGGTCTGCACTTGCATCGATTTGCACCTCTGTGCATGAGTGTGAACCAATTTTGAAACTCCGGGTACCATCGAAGTTGTCATTCTAAACTCCACGATATTGAAAGTCGCTATGGTCTTCACTCATGTTCAATTCTTAGTCAGAATGTGACTCTTGAATTCAAACTACACGATGTTGCCAATCAGACCACTCACTTGTTCCGTTGTCCTTTTAAGTAATACTTCTATGACCAGATTGATGCACTACAATTGAGCAAGCCATCACACCATATATGCTTCTACAACACTATAGAAGATCAACAAAGACTAAGATAAGATGTAACTAGATAAGTCGACCAACTTCAAATACTTGATTGTGGATGCTGAAAATAGTCTCAACACCCATTTATGTCAAGCTAAATGAGATATTGTATCAACACTACGATTATCACTAACAAACCATGCTCATTTTTTAATCACGTCCAATTGTGTGTCAATTTTCAATTATGAAGTATGTGCAATGTTGGTTGCAGTCATTTTTAAAACCATTCAATAAGTGAATAGATGATGAATCCTTAGCTGCCAAGAATCAATCATGCATGGACTTAGTTCGGCTATTGTAAAACACACTAACCACCATTGCCAATTACATTATCAGCCATTGTTTTGAGCACAAATAGCTCCTTTCACCTTACCAACAACTTCACAACGAGCATTTGGGCTAACTATGGAGGACAAAAATAGGACGCGGTCATGAATGGGTGCCTCTACAATAGTGGCTATTTTATCATATTATGATAATTCCCCCAAAAAAGTTAGCAGTCTATTGTTGAAAGTAACTTCGTAACCTCTTGAGAGAGTTATACTAGAATGATTTATCATTCAAGTGTTACACTCTTTGTACAAGAGGTATTAATGACTATTTTTCCAAGGATTAGAATTCCAAGGATTTTGTTACGGTTTTCATCCAAAGTCTATTTTTTCCATCCCCTATGCAGTTTCCTACTTGTTGTATAATTTTCATCCACATTCTATTTTTCATCAAAATGGATGAAGTTATATTTGGGTAGACTTACATTAATTATTAGTTGATTTAATCCAAATATTATTACTATTGAATTTGAGTTCAAAAGTTGGGTTTTATAAGTGTGTTTTGATCTAGTTAAAAAGGAAGAAAATTGAGACAGTTGTTTTAAGAAACCAATCAAAAAAATAGCTTCAAAATGATTTACATAGACAAGGCCTTTTGCATTTGATAATGTAAGGTTGTAAATTTTTTCTTTCTTTGATATTCTTTCTTCAATTTTGACAATCGGACATTAAATTTCTTTCTATAATTTTAATGTCCAATTGTTATTTAGTCAATAACTATTAAAATTTGTGATTTTAATGTCCGATTATTTATTATTTATTTTTTTCTAGTCAAATGGTATGCTTAATTCTACTGCCAAAAGTATAAAAAGAATTACTCAGTTGTACAACCAAGCCAAGTAAAATTTGTGGCTGGCAAAACCTATAGTTTTACAAGTAGAGTTGTCATTTTTTATGATCTTTTCTAAATAAAATAAGTTTAAAGACAAGTAGGACTTGGTGAGATAATTATTGTTCATAATTACATTGTGAAATAAAACTTGAAAATTACATTTATTCATGGTATTATTAATACTCATTGTATTTTTTGTTAAATTGTTTTCTTCATTACTAAAGGCTCTTGGTGTATTTGGAGCCAAGAGTACAAAAATTATACCTTAATTGATAGCAACCTACTTTTCTCTTAAATAAAACATCAAATGAAATATAAAACCCTAGGATCTTGTACCTACCTTGTCCAAAAAAGTGTACACCAAATTTGAGTTCATTTCATCGTATTGATTGCAAGATTATATATTTGAACTTGTTGTAAAAGTTCTTTTGATACTACCCTGGTAGTATACCTAAGTTTTGATGCCCAAAAATAATAGATTGCAAACAAGTTTGATTTATGGAAAGTCATTAATTCTTCTAGGTGTGGAAGTTAGGTACATGTACACAAAGTTTGAGCCCTATACAGCCTTGGGAAGGAGAAAAAATCTTTGATTTAAAAATGCCTTCCATTCTTTGAACTCAAAACTACCGAGAAGGTAATTTAACATGTCTAATTGGAAATCCAAGCAGTAAATATGTTTGTGTCAACGAAAAAAAAAAACACTAAAAAATTCAATGCAATTGAAGTAATATTTGAATTCTAGGAGTTTAGGGAAATATAAATCGTATATTTCTCTTTAATTTTGAAGGAAAATTTTGATAATAAGGGGTCCGGTGGATGGATCCTTAGCATGTCATAGATATTGGATGAAATTAGTTCAGTCCAAATGAAAACAAATAATTTGATAAAAAATGTTAATTGGTATTTTCATCAATGTGTTGATGATAAAACATTGGGCACATTATTTTGCAAGTGCCCACCATTTGAAATTTATTCATGTCACTTTTTGCCCTTGTGGATAACTTAGGCAAAAAATGGCAAATTCTAATTGGTACTCGGTTGCCTAGATTTAGAGCACATCTTAAAATTCATAACTTTTTCATCGTAACTCCAAATGCTTTGAAATCTATGCCATTGAAAAGCTTTTGTAGAAAGTTATGCGTTATAAAAAATTTAGAAAAAATTCAGGCTTTAGAATAGCGAGTTTAAAGTGCCATAACCACAATGTGGTTTTAAAAACCTTGAAAACAATATACAAACCAAAATTAAAGTTTTTTTGCATTGCCAACCATAGGATTGTATCTGAGACTTCTAGAAGATCATGGACAAAAAAAAATCAATGAATTCAATTGTACAAATTAGAAGATTATAGAGTTTGTGTCTATTTTTGAAGTAGAATTAAAGGAGTGAAAAGAACCAAAACTCTATCTTTTATGTGAGAAAGATTTTTGTTATATCTTCACTATAAAGGGTTAAAAAACTTTGACTTCAAATAGAATGAAGTTTTTTCATTGTAGAAGATTTTTTTTAATAATATCAAAGGCATGTCAATTACTTGTACAGTGTAAAATTTCCAAAGATAGTTGAAGGGTTTAGCAAAAGAATTTGAGTTGCTCCAAAAAAAAGAACATTGCTTATGGCACAATAGACATTTTTTCTAATTTTTGGTGTAAAAAAAATCATGTCCCCATCAAGGCTTAAGATTCTCTACAACGACAAAATTCAAAAATTCACATCCAAATTTGACATAATAGGAACCAACCCAAAATCTCAAAGGTTCATTCTAAGACTGTGGTTAATTAGAGGTTTAAAAGGGCTTTATACCTAGTCTTGAAGAAGACATGAAATGAAAAATAGAACAATTATCTACTTCTATATGATTTCTTCTAAGAAATTAAATTGCCACGTAACCAAAAAAGGTGAAAAGCTTTGATTTGTGATGGAACTAAATTTTTCTACAATGAACCATGTTTATTTAAAAGTCTTATATCCAGTTATGTTATTTATTTGTATAAAAAATCTTCAAAAAGGGAGTGCAACAAAAAAATCAAAGCTCTTCATTGTAGAGAAAAAATGATTTAAGAAATATCATAAATTTATTTTAGAGGCCCACTAAAATTAAAAATTATATATATGTGATACTATTTTTTATTATCTGCATTTACAAAAAAATTCAAAGTATATACTGTACATTAATAGGATGTTTGTTCATCCTTGAATAAATATGTATCTTATTAGGAAAAATTAGGTTTGTCTCTCAAAAATTTAAGATTCTAATTTTTGTTAATCATTAAAAATAGCCTCATATGGATTTAAAATTGTCAAATATCACATGAATTAGTTTTGTGTATTTTTTCTTATATTTTTGTAATTTCTTATAATTTTATAATTTTTTTTAGAATAAATATGAACAAACCGCCCCTAAAGGACGAAGCAACTACTTTTGGGTTACGCCAAAGATAGAAAACCCAGTAAAATGCCCTAGAAGGGTCGGATTTGAGTGTTTTTTGTTCCTAACCTCTTTAGAATCAAGTTGGCAATATGGATGCGCTTAAATTTTAGTGAAAAAGTGAAACCCTGATTTTAGAAAAAAGAAACAACATGGATAGGTGAGGTATTTCTATAGTGAAGTTAGTGTTTCTAACGTGACAATGTTTCAACTTTACTATGAGCACATTGTGCACTAAAATGAAGATTTCTGCTTGTGGATTTTTTTAGCACTTTTTTTTTGGAATGCTTGTATGACCACTACTTTATGGCTTCACCGTTTTGGATTTATCATAAACCTTTTTGAATTTGCCAAAAAGTGCCATGTTGAAAAAAATGTAATTTGATGTGACACTTATGTCAAAACCCATTTTCTCCAAATTGTTAACTTGGAAAATCTAAAAAATATGTGCATGTTCCTAACATATTCGAGAAGAGAATAAGCTTTAGTTGCCAAGTTTTTATAAATTTCTAAAGTAGCAATTTCCATTCAACCATGGAAACTCACTCTTAGTATTTCAGAAATTCATTAATCTTCCAAACTTCACATGTTATTATCTTCCAATCCGTTATTTTTCAAACCCAAAATTTGGTACAGATTTTGGTAGCCCACTACTTTCAAAGATCTTACGGTTAAATTGCTTATGGTGATTCTCAAATTTATCTCACTTTGGAAAATGCAAGAATGGCACTGTAATACTGAAAAGCTATGGAAATATCCCTCCGTCCTTTAGGGGTTAACATACTATAGTAAGTTTTTTAGAGGTTAATTTTTCTTCACTAATCTTTTCAATTTCAAATGTGAACTTCATTTCATGGGAAATAAATACTTACAGAGAATTCCTTTACAAGCACTACAGAACCAATCCGAAGCCCTCGTCTTAGAGGAGCACTTTTCTGTCAACAAGGGAGTGGAACTCCAATCTTAGCAAGGGGTATGGAACATGAAGAGTATGTGGATTTTCTTTGGACAAGTGATTAGAAAACCTGAGTCAACTACATAATTTTACAAGTTGTAATCCCAGAACTACCACACCAACACCCAACTTATGAAACGGACTGGGCTAAAATTCACAAATTGATCATTGAGAAATCTGTTGGACCTGCACTCCTGCATTTTGTTCCAATTAGCCTGCCAATTGTGTCAAAAGGTTCTTTGAGGGTCCCTATTTCACACATGATTTTGGCGCATCCTAGGCAGTTTGGTTTTCTTTTTTACTTTTATATTGTTTGTGTTTTTGAAAAAGACTTGTTATATTTCCAAAGTGACTTAGTACCAGATCAATGGATGGGTATGAACTCTGGATTGACTTTGAAATGCATATTTTGCTGCAAAAGGAAATCCAAACATTCTGATGAAATGTGTAAATTATTCTGTAGCCAATGAAGTCATGATGCCAATGATTGGACTGGGGGAAGGGGACTGTCAAAAAAAAGGACAGGAGGTGGAGGGATTATTATATGTCATCCAACTATAGAATTTCTCCAAAATGATCAATAAACAGAATAGATAAGTTATGATTTATTAATTAAAAAACAATTCTAATCAATGGAGTCATTTGAAAAGTGGACTAAAGACAACATGAGTTTTGAACATTCTAAATAGTTACAATTAACTAAAATCTTCTCAACTTAACATTGGTTATTCTAAATATGGTCTTAAAAAAGAAGTTTTAAAACCTTACGGATTTTTGTCCAAGCTCCTTCTTCACTTATAATGGTAGATAAAATTAATTTGAATTGTAATTGAAAGACCACCAAATTCTTCCATGTCTATACGTCAATTACATAATATGTGAATGAAAATAGTGAAAGTTATACTTGAACAAAATTCATGCTATTACCGTTGATCTTAAAACAGTTCCAAATTTTATTTAATAATATTCAAGAAACATATTTAGAGTAAATATATTAATATTTACTGAAAACAATTTTGGATGATTTAGAGGCTGTATTAAGCTCAAATTCAATTTATTTTAGTTTATTTATTTTGTGAAGTATTAATCTTGTTTCACAAAACACTAAACACTATTCACTTGCACCGTGCTAATCCTACCATATGGCTGCAGCTAATGACGTCATTGATGCAAAATTTTAATATTTAAATGCTCATTGATGGTCATTTCCAAATTATACTCATTATTATATTTCCACTTATTTACAGTTATTATTTTTATCTTGGTTTGTTTTCTTTTTATGGGCACTTGATTCCTAGTGAGGGGTTTATAGGCACTCTCTAATTTAAAGCAAGGTTCAAGACAACTTTGTCTTACACACTGTCCTGTGTAAGTCTCAACATTTTAAAAAACAAGAAAAAAATCTGGCAGAAATCAACTGAACCTGGATGTGCCAAAAAAGGTTAAAATCTGCAATTTAAAACTGCCAGAAGTCAACATATAATCTTTCTGGAATCCTTGAGCACCTGAAAATTGTAGGATCAGAAACAACAAGTACAAAATTCCAGGTCAAGCCTTCAGTATGGCTGTGTCTTGTTAGCAATTGGCATCCATCAATTCTGGGATAGAATTAATATAAGCATATGCAATCTCCGCAGAGCCAGTAAGGTATGATAATTCAGGGCCAAGGTCCTCCATCAGCCAACCTGGAGGCTGGAAGTTCGTTTGTTTGCCATGGTCAACAATGTGAATGGGTCCCTTTCCTCCCTTCAACATGAATCAGGATTTGATTTTCTGCGCCGCTACTTTGGGAGACCGGCCACCTATTGACTTGCCTCTTTCGTTGACACTCCCACCCATTTTGGGTTACTTTGGTCTGGACCGGGTTGAGTGTTGTTTCCTCCACCTCACTACCACTCTCGAGTACACCATTGAAGTTTCAACTTTCCTGGTTCAGTGGGTTCCCGCCCTGTTTCAGACTAATTTTGATTACTTCAGCATAATTTTTACAATCACCTGCTATTGTGTATTATGTTGTGTTGCTATTGAACATGTTCATATGGAAGAAACCAAAGATGGATATCCATACAGCCACCACTTACTTCTCAGGCAAGAATAACATCTCTGGTCTCCTAAAGAGCCACCGTGAATCAAGTTACATGTTAGAAACCTGTGAAAGAGCCTGGTTCAAAACCACCTCCCAAGAAACAAACAATCAAAACAAGCATGAAAACCTTGAATTACACCAATTTGGCAATTTTTGAGTGATCCTCAAGCCCATTTCTAGTTTATGAAGAATAAAATCCTATGAGAAAATCTTTGACATATTTCTACCTTGAGAGTTGGAAGCCACTACAAATTCTGCACATATATATGTATTATACAATAAGCACATAATGTAATAGATATTATTTGACTTCTGCTAGGTGTAATTTTTAAGGACCAAAGAGCTCCGAGTGGACTTTGGCTCTATTTTTAATTGTTTCTTCATGTTTGAGAAAAAAAAGGGCTAACCTCTGAATTATATACACTATTTAATTAAACTGGAATTGCATTGTTTATTGCAAGAGTAGATCAAAATTTTCAACTTCTTAATTAAACCAGAAAGAAAATGAATGGACATTCTCTAAAATTGTGTGGAGTTTCATTATGAGTAGCCTCTTAACCCCTAAAATACTACAAAACCCAAAGTGGGTTGCAAGAACTTTGGCAAGCTACCATAGTTAGGATTTTTAATAATTTTTGACAAGATTTTTTTAGTGAACATGATAAATCATAATCTTCATGGAATTGAAATTTCAGCATTTAAGATTTTTTTTGAAAATCGGGACTTTTTGAGATTTTCATCATTTTAGAAGTAAAAATTGGCAAAAACGGGCGTGGAATTTTAGGGGTTAACCACACCATTTGGTTGTTTTGGTAGTATTGTAATTCTCATGAATTTTGAAAAAGTGATTGGATTTACCTTAATTTCACTTTGATGTAAGATCTAAAAAAATTATTCAACCCTGCAAATAATTTTCAATGGTTGTGCTTCACAACTAATTTTTTGGAAATAAATTTTATTTAAGATATATAAATATCATGTCATATTTCTTGAAATTGAAAAAATAATATTATTTTTGTATATAACATTTCCTACTACATGATCATTTTTGGAGGATTTTTCCTAAACACGTAGTAACTAATTTGAAAACATTTTATACAAATACTTTTCCAAACAGAGCTGGAAGATTTTAAAGCACTCCATCAGACAAATTATGATATTAGCTAATGAGCAATCCACTAAGGCAGAGAAACCAAAAACCGTGAAAATAAGGTGCTTTGACCAGAAAGGATGGAGATAGAAATTTTGTGAATTTTTTATTGACATGAATAAAAAGAAATGATGAAGAATGCAACTTGTTTTGTATTTTTATTCCTCGTAAATAATTGTTTAGAATTTTCTGAAAGTGGGAAGTTTGTCAAACCCCCTTCTTGTATATTAGACTCTTCCTAAACTAATGGTGTCCTAGAACCATTAACCCCTAAAGTTGAAAGACCTCAAAACTGCCAAAAATCCTCAAAACTAGACTTTTTCAATACAAGGTGTAAGTTTGTAAGTTTTGATTTATTTTGGGCAGAATAACAGTAGGATCTAGTACCTTACTTGTACATGTATATGTACCCCAAATCTTAGATTCAAACTCCTTACCGTTTGTGAAATCGTAATGTTCTAAGTTGGAAAAAAAGTTCTTTTACCTTGCTGCAAAATGGGTTTGAAGTGTTATGTGAGCCAAAAAAACCAATTTCAAAAGCAAATTTGATATGAGGTTCTTCAAGTTCTTAGATGGTTTAGGAATGTGCCCGTGCACGTTTTTCCCTCATACGACCTGTAAAACCTAAAGAAATGCTTGATTTTTCACATAGAAGTATGCTGAAATTCAAATACAAAGGCCGGTCTATGATAGTAAAAAAGGCATATGGAGAAATATTGGATTGAAAATTTGAGCGGTGAGATCATGCCTTCACATTGTATTTACTTGTAAAAAAGCAAAACTTGAATAAAAGTAAAATCTCAAATTTTTGATGAATTTTTGAAGTTTCTGTGATCTAATTCATTTTGGGCAGATTTTGAGCATATATTGAAGTTTTGGGAATATTTCAGTGTGCCCAATAGTGTTTTCAAACTTTGACTGCAAATATCTCCTAAAGTATGAGGAATTTTGAAGCATGAATGGTATTGTTAGAAAAACATGATGATTGTCTATACTGTGTCGAAATTATAGCTTCATCCCATAAAAATTGACTTATGGGGACCATGATTGGACCCTAAATCATACCATTTTTGTTGAGTTGATACTTTAGGGGTTAGTAATATCACAGAAAACTGGACATAAGACTACTAAAAAACCCTCAACTTGCCACTATGTGGCAAAACGTGACTGGTCCACGAAAACTTGGCTGGTCATGCAAATATTTTTTGTTTTCAATCTATGGTAAAATGCTCTAAAATGGAGCAGTGTCGATAATGGAGCTCTAGTAATCTTCCCTCAAAGGTACATAATAGCTTCCCCGCCCAACAATACCATGTATTGATGGCAAACATTGTAGGGTGCAATTTTAGGGCACCATTTTAGAAACACCTATGAATCCAGCTTCAAAAATTCATAACTAATTGTAGAAGAATCCAAAAATGATGATTCCACTTGCTCCAACATTTCACTTAGTTTCCCCATGCATGAAAATTATTTGCAGTGTTAATTTCGCTGTAGATTTCCTACGCTGAAAATTGAGCCATTATTAAGCACCTTACCATACCATGTCGGTGCTTTGCAACACTCTTAGCACGCCTCAAAGGCATTTACTGTTTTTGGTTTCTCTACCTTACATCCAGTTTTTACTGGAATGAGTAAGTACAAGGATATTTTTTTCCTATGAGATTCAAATATGATCTGACTCATGAACTACTGATAATTAGAATCTCCTGTGCTCAGTTTTGATGACAACCATATCAGCAATGTGCAAGCACCGCACCAGTATCTATTATTTTCCCTTTTCTTTCCTCTTCATCACACAATTGTCAAGGAGAAAATCCATGGCAAAATTCTTCAAAATTGACTCGTGCCAAGCTAGCCGCCAGCCACCTCCATGCCACTTGGATTGCTGAATGATGTGGCATTTGGCACACTTACCAAGTACAGGTACCATTCACATGAGATTGGCAGCCTAAATAATCTTTCAAGGAGGCATCCCATCTGGGTGTTGTTGTGCTGCTGTAGATAGTAGATGGCTTCATTTGAATGCTCGCTCAAGCCTCCCACTCTTATGATAGAAATCTTATGTGGACTGTACAATGAACCAATTGAGTTATGTGGTCACAATGATGTACCAAGTGTATATAGGGGTATGATAGAGTGATGGATGACTGGTGACATAAGCACCTGGTCAGCTCAAGGTCGTGAAAATTTTGTGGCTGCAGCTCAAGATGCTATGGGTCAGTTTATACTTTGGGTCGGATTGAGGGCCTGCCCAAAATCTTCAAATTTCAACCCATAGGATCGCTCAATTCTTTCAAATTGGGCCCAAGGGCTTTATAGAAGGACTGGGTCAGAACGTAGATTTATCCTATGTGGCATCCTACGTGGCATTGTTTTTGCCCCAAAATATTTAGATGAGTTTGATGCAATTGGGACAAGGTTCTCCTTGATCCAAACTTTTAACTTGGGCCCGAACTTAGGGCCATATTGGAGGTTGGAAAAATGTTCTATTTGGCCCACCTTTTAGCTAGCCCTAGATTGTGTACAGAGTAGGTCTAAGAGCACCCACAATGGACTCACCAATGGCCCATGTCGGCGCTGCTTGGCGGGCACGGTGTTAAGGCCACGACTCAACATGGGCGCGTCAAAACCCCCGTTGTTCTCCCGCATCTTGTCAAAGAACTCCTAACCACTACAATTCTTTCCTCCTTCTGGAGTGAGAATGTTTCCTCACTCTAGACGTAGTCAACGCTAAATTGGTAGCAGTAGAGGCGCAAAGGGCAATAAAGGGCAAGAATTTCATTGCAATGAGGAGAGGATTTTTTATAGAGGTTTTTTGGCTATGCTCCAAGATTCTACATGTAAAAATGGCCAATGCAACCATAGATTTTTGGAAGCGCATCACTACCTAGTTCAACCAAACAAAGTCAAAGAGAAATTACTTGCGTTAATATATTAGATCATTAAAAACACATCAAAGAAACATCAAACATGGCATACAAATTTTTTGTAGGGCATACAAACAAGTGTCACATTACAAAAAGTTAAGACCATTTGGCATTGCCAAAAGATGTGGTGGAGCAAACACAAGAGTATTACAAGAATTGCCATCCCAAGCACCAAAGATTCATATTCTTGCTCTGGTGGCATTTGTTCAAAGAGGTCTTTTAGTCGTCGGATTCATCTACAAATGCTCAAAGGTGGAGAAAAGTAGCAAAAGGGAGCCTCCACCTCTTCTTTTTGATTTTAAGTTTCTTTTGTACAAGTAGTTCAAATTGTCATTTTCAATGTAAATTCAATGGTTCGTTAACTTTTTATTTACATGTTCATGCTCCTCGTCATCTTGATGCCGCTTGCTACCTATTATGCTCTTCATTGTCTTCATGCTCTTTGTTTTTTTTTTGTTCCTTGTCATCCTGAAGGTGAACCTTGTTGTCTTCAATTTTTTTTTCTAGTCCTATTTTGACCTTGGAGTTCAAAGGTGATCATGTTGGTCATGTTGTTTGTTGTCATTGATGTTGATCCGTGTAGTTTGATTTTTTCCATACTCCTCTGTAGGCCGTGTAATTCTTGTTGTTTGTTGTCAATGCCAATTCTTGTCGTCTTCATTTATTTTGAACTTCTATACTTGCCTTAAAGTTCAAAGGTCTTGATGTTGGTTTGGATTTTCAACTTGATGTGTTCTTCAAGTTAGTCATAATCATTTTGGCCCTCTTATCCGTGATAAAATCTTGGACCTTTAGAATTTTGTTTGTCCACTACTTAGAACTTTCTAGGATCTATATTAAGAAGCTTTCTATGGACTCCTCCCTCCTTGCATGCAATCCATACATCCACTTGCTTTAGCCACACCATCTACACTATCATTTCATATTGTGCTCCATTCCAAACTTCAAATTTCACCTCAATATCCATACCGTAAATGTTTATAAGAACTTTCAACATGCAGAAAGTGATAAAACTTGTTTGATTGTTTGGTAATAAAATTGATAAAGGTTTCATAAGAAATAAAAGAAGTCCTAGCTTGTGACTCAATGAAGTTGACATCATATCATGAGTGCTATCAAAATCAATATGAATTATTGAAAATAAAAATAAAAATTCACAAATCCCTTGATTTGGAACACCGTTAGATCTTGCTCTACGTCCATTTTAATAATAGGAGCTGAAATAGTTGAAACTATCTACTTGCTTGGCTCTCCATCAGATACATCATCATCTTCTTGTTCTACCTCCACTGCTATTGTCTTCTTCTTGGATGATGGACATATATTAAAGCTCCAACGTCCAGGATTATGACATTTAAAGCATAAGCTTTTCTTCACATGCTCCTCTTGGTCTTCTTTGCTCAGTATGACAGCCCTTTTCCATAGATTGGACTTAGAAGCTTGAGAATGATGATAACCCTAAGAAAACTTGGCAAATTTAAAGTTTTGATAGCAAACTGATTGAACTTTGATGACCTTTTTTCCAACTGGTTCTTACTTCTTTCCAATCTGCTATTAACCTCCTTCTCAAAATTCATCGCCAAACCATAAGCATCATTTAAATTCTTTAGACTATGAACACTGACTTTGAACGTGGTTGAATACTTTAAGTTACAGATAAAGAATTCAACATTATCACTTTCATAATATAGAAGCATGCCGCAATGCATTATTGCAAGGTAAGTAGCAAAGAAGGTTTGTGGATAAAAAATATCTGTACAAACGAGACTTTCCTTGCGTCCGACTTAGATAGGATACTAATTGCTATGACCCTGAATAATGTTACATTCTATGGAATAGTTACGAAGCATCAATTTACAACATGCAAATTTGCAGTCAGAAAAATTGTCGCTTCAGAGATCGATAGGCTCCGTGCAACATGCGGAGGGTGCATGGGCAGCCCACCGTAATTACCACACTACATAATAGAGAATGTTATTGGCAGTAACATTTTAAAGATGCAATTAATAAGGTACCCACTTGATAAAATAACCAATTGAGAAAGAGCTAATTGCACTACTCTCAATTCACTCTCAGTTGACGTATTGGTCCTGTACAAATGGGGCCTAAAGTTGCCTATTTATCAATACATTATGCTCATGGTAGATGCCTAATTTTTGACAAAGTTTTTATTCCTTCATATCC
Source organism: Ceratodon purpureus (assembly GCA_014871385.1). Lineage (NCBI taxonomy): Eukaryota > Viridiplantae > Streptophyta > Bryopsida > Pseudoditrichales > Ditrichaceae > Ceratodon > Ceratodon purpureus. Next base: position 1,005,320 of record CM026421.1, on the reverse strand, counting down.
ATACACCTTAGATTGAAAAGTTAAAAAGATTGCAAACCAATCTTGAAACCACTAATCTTATAACACACATGTGTGAAAAAAGGTTGAAGAACTAAGAAGCCGACCAAAAATTAGTTCAAAAATGAAAATAACCATCTTGTGCAAAATTTGATTCTTCTAAACATAAAAATAATGTTTGAATACTAATATCTCTAATAGTTGTATATCTTATTGTTACTAAAAATTTGAATCCATGACAACTAATGTGTAATGAATATGAATTTTTATTTTATTTTTATTTTTAATTTTAAAAAAGGCCCAAAAGTTGACAAATTTGCATTGTTTCATGTCCAAGTTGCCATATATGTAAAAGTTTTATGCCTTGCAAATTGTTGAAATATAACAAAAGTTTTAGTGCAATATTTGAAAGTGGGGTTGCAAGACTTATAGGAGGCCACTGTACCGTACAGTCCACTTCTACCATGGCGGTTTAGTGCTACATGCTGTATGACACAGAGAACAAGGGACTTAGTGCAGCTTGCAGAGCACATCTTTGATGAAATCATAGATGTGTAGAAATGAATTTGTGTTTGATGGCACAATCTGGAGCACCCAGAAGGTTAGAGACTACATTTGGAATGCCATAATTGACTATGGCAGGGTGGACTGGGCCAGAATTCTCAAGGTCATAGAGACCTCTAAATCTCCTGAAAGATGTCACAATGCGCTATGCTCCTTTGATTTGGTTTGGATGCATGATGATCTGTTCTGCACTAAATCTGGTCTTAGTATAGAGTGGAAATTAGTTCCCCCAGACGTCCCTCTTATCTTCTGGTGACTTATGGTTTCTGATTCTTTTCACCCTGGACTTTTGTCCGAGGAGGGTTTGTACTCTATTTCCTTGCAATGAATTTTCTTTTATTGCTTCAAAAAAAAATAAAAAATCATAGATGTGGTTTACACTTAGCGGTTGAGCTGAAAGGAGATGAAGGTGGCAAAATGAGAAGAGTTACATGTTCCTCAAATGATGAGGAAAGGTACATATTGTCCATTTGTCCATTTTGCACAAGCAATAATTATCTCATAAAATAATAACCAAAAATTCAGCGATATACTGCACATCTTCTCGTCATTTGAGGCTGTAGAGGTGGGACATGGCTGCATGTAACCTGTGTATGTAACCTGTGCGTTCTATCAGTGCATCTGTCCATTAGCACCCTCCTTTTAAATACGACATTCGAATATAATTCGATACCAAAATTAGGAAAATGATAGAAATAGAGAGTCTAAAAGGTAATTAAATTCTTCAAACAAATTGAGCAACTCATTGACCCAACACACTTGAGCGGAGCATCAGCATGATTGAGACTCAACACTGAATACTGCAGTTCTTTGATCAACAATGCCTTTCTTTCCACTTGTAAGTACACATACAGTAATACATAAAAGCAGAGACCTTCAATCACTGTCCCCAAAAGAATAGACAGCAGAATTTGAAGAGTACTGACATCTTTGGTCTAACACTCTACTTTCGCTTCAACACCTTCATGAACTCCTCCTTCTAAGTTAGGCTTGAGTCATGCCCATCGGTGAGCAATCACCCACTCCCCACTCCGCTCCTCGCTCACAATATTTGTCAGCTATCTCCTTCTTGTGCCTGACAGCCACAACATCCAAACCTTCATTAGTACGACTCTAGATCTTTTAAAGTGGAGAATTTCTAGACGTTTTCAAGGAAATCCCATGTAGTTGAATATAGACACGAAGAATGACAATATGGGCAATTCGACTGCCACGGCTTTACTTGAACAGGATCCGTTCTACAGTGCTTACAGCTAATTTGTGTCCGCTAATACAAAGAAGGCCTCCGTCCCGGACGGTGATGTAAAACGCACTATCATGAGCGCAATTTTTCCAACCAGCTGCCGCCTGGTTCTGAAGCCAGGCTACAGTTCTTTTTAAATTTAAAGTTTTCCCAACTGGAGAACGGTTTATGGTTTATTGGCATGGGGCAATGTGGGACGTTAAGGTAGTGGTACCAGAAACCGTCCAAATTTCAGGTTTGCTCATTTGGAATAGTGGTGGTATTTTTTAATAATTTTTGGATGAAGTGCAAAGCTAGTGCAAAGCCATCCCAAAAAAAAAATCATTTTTTGAGTAAGTCTACGCTAAAGAAAATGAGTGCGCCAATGCCGCATTTGAAGTCATAACCAACATACATTTCCACCTAATTGAATGCAAACGCAGAGTACCGTAATTAAACTGCATGACATAACCAAGTACCTTGAATCTTCTTCAAAAAGTTAGGCTCTGGAATCGACGGCAACTGAACTGATTCCATTCCTGAAGCTCCGGACAAAATCCTAGCGTCGGCTACAATTTCCATCAATCCAAAAGATTTGAGAATCAGATAATCAACACTCACAGTACCCGTTTCAAAATTAAAAAAAAATAAAATAACCTCCCTCCAAGCTCCATGAACTACTTCAGCTCCAACCATCAACTCCAAAACACAATCTGAACGCAAATTCAAAGACGAACAAAATAAAAATTACTCCACACGACTAAACGACAACCTGAAATCACTAACACACTAATGCCCAAATGAAAAGGATAAAACGCAAAACCTTGCAGAGGTGAAACAGAGAGCACAGTGCATGTAGCAATGGACAGAATTACGCCCATCTTGAGACCCTCCCGCAGCCTGGAGCCAACATCGGTTGAGCATGTCACTAAGCAGCAGCTGGCAGCCTTCTCCAAACTCTTCACACGACACCCAGCTAACTTACCCTGGCCCTGGCCATGGGGAAACCTCCAATCTGACCTAAGAACGCCGTGGAGCGCAGCTGGGCGCAGGAGCTAATGGTGGCCATGGTACAACCACTTCACTTGTAATCCCAGGCTCCCCTCACCCACCCACCCACCCACTCAAATCCAACTTCTCTCTATCAGCTAATTGCTTCCTTCCTTCCGCTTACGCAATGATTCTCAAAAGCCAACCTTGACAACCAGGTTGAGCTCTGAATCTGAATCTAGCAGAGCAACTGATAGAGTCACAAGAGCCGAAATGATTCGGAGAGGTGAAGCGAGGCGAGGCGAGGCGAGGCGAGATGATGTGGTGTGTTACATAAACTTAGTTGTGGTTGTCTGAGGCCCTCTCCACCATACAGGTACATGTAGCGTTAGGCAATAGCCGCGGCAGCCAAACTTGTACGAGTCTGGTGGCAATGCATATATGTAATTTCAAGTTCCACGAAAAGTGCATGTTTGACACAAGATAAGGATTTCTATTTTTTTTAATCTGCAGTCTCTCTTGTGACTCTTTCCATTCAACAAATATCAATTTTTACAAGTTTTCATTTTCTTCTAAAACCTCTCATAGTTTTTTAAAACTCTCTACAATCTTCTAAAATATTCCATCATCTTTTAGAAGCTTCCATAATAATTTTGCAAGCTTCCATATGAAGCAAGATTAGATGCTTTAAGTCTTATCAACACATTTGATGGAGCAATCCATGGTAATGCCTTGTTCTTAGTTTTTTAACCACTTATTGCTCTCACTCTAGTTCTTTGTTTTTTTTATTTTTAACTTTAGATATTAGAGTTATTTGTAAAGGCATCTGGTATTTGACTTAGATACCATGAGTTTTGCTTTATTGTATAATTTTTTTTACTTCAAATAGTTGGGAGGCATGGAAGAACTTGGTGGTCTCACTAAATTCGGTGTGTAAGAGCTTGGTGGTCTCTAAACTCAAGGGAAACTAGTTTTGAAGGATGGAATGACGGCAAAACTACTTTCCCTTGAGTTTAGAAATCACCAAGCTCTTACACACCGAATTTAGTGAGACCACCAAGTTCTTCCATGCCTCCCAACTATTTGAAGTAAAAAAAAATTATACTATAATGCAAAACTCATGGTATCTTTTTAAAACACAAGGTGACTTTAAGGATAACTCTATTATCTTGTCACATTCTTGTACCCTTAACACTTAACTACATTGCTTTAAAAGAAATTTACTGACATGTGCCATGAAGAATATTAATTTCTTGTTTGTAAATTTTTGCTTTTATCTTGCTGTACATTCTGCAAATCATAAAGCTATTGTTGTTTGTATTTTTTTCTTTCTGTTTTTGAACCTTTTGGTTGGATTAGGATCCTGATACACTGTTTACAAATTACACCTCATGTCTTTGAATTTTTTTTCCATTAATTTTGTATTACTTTTCAGATATTGGTTTTAAAAGTCCTCATGCATGATGGTGATTGAATGACAAAATGTCTGTGGTCCTCGTCTCCTAATCATGTTGTATTTAAAAAAATAAATGGTTATCCTTGGTTTAGCTTTGGTTTAGCTTTGCTTTAGCTGATTGTTTCATTGCACCTTGCACTGTTTGATTTTCTTGGTTCTTTTTGTTGTCGCTTTTACCTTTTTATATTGCTCCTAATCTCTGTTGAAGTTTGTAACTTATATCGATGTTGTTGCTACATCCTTCCTTAGTGGAGGTGATGCACAAGATGATCCTTGAGATGATTCATACTGCATTTTTGACACCGAGCCACACTCTGATGATTATCAATCTTCCCTAAGTTTCTAGAGAATATGCATGTAGTATTTGTTCAACCTCTTGGACTATATAATGTACAGAATTCAATTATTTTGGATTTGAATCAATGTAGCGTAATTGAAGGCTAAGTGTATGGATACAAAAATTTTAAGCAATGCTTGAACATCAATGCACGTGTCTACTTGCAATAAACATGTAATCTACTTTGAGCTCATGATAGCCTAAAACCTTGTCCCTGCATTCTTCAAAGATGGTACATCAAATCCCTACACAAAGCAAAGTAACTCTCTGTTGAATGAAACCTCAATTAACTGACTTTGTCATAAAACATTGTTGTATGTCCTTTCACGACAGATTGACATACAAGAACTTACAAACACAAAGCAAACGGACAGTTTATCCAAAGCTGCTTTGCATTCAAGTTACACTGATCACATACACCCTCACTGCAATACAAACTTGAAACCGCATCATGGATTCACTTGCTCTCACTGTTGCCTATGCACCCACTAGAAAAGAGAGCAAGCCTATCGCACTACCAGATTAAGTATCATAAGAAAGAGTGACGCTAGAAGGTGAATCGGCAAAGCTAGTTAGCCACGTTCAAGAAGTTGGGTTGTGGCGTCGTGGCTGTCAATTCCTTCTGTACTACTGAGGAAGGACATAACGGCTAAGGATAAGATTTTTTTACTTCTATAATCTCCACGTTCTTTACCGTTCTAGTGCCAAATTCCAAATTATAGAAGGTAAGAGGAAGTAAAACAACCTCCTTAAGAATCCTTCAATATGTAAATGATTATATTGTTATCCCTGCTTGTCTTCTGCAATCATGTTGTGCATAATAATGCATGCCATTATGATACTTGTAATGATGTCCAAGTCTTACTGCAGCACAAGGTTTTTGATTATCTTCCATCTAGCTTTCAACACTTCAAATGCCATCTCCACATCTTTGCTAGAATCCTCTTGGCATTTGGCAAATGCTCATATATTTCACTTCAAGGCTCTTGTATTAGTTGCACAAAACATGGCCATTGTGGATAAATACCATCAATTAAAAGGTAGTAGCGGGGATAGTGATGCTCGTTAATTTCAGAAGATGTGTCTTGCCATAGACTCCACAACATGTTCAAAAAGATCAATGAGCGGTTTAGCACATTGATGTTGTTGTTGTTCTATGGTAAGCCAAAAATGCCTACAAAATCCAAAGACTTTGATCTCCAATGGCCTCAAGGGTGATGCTGCATTTTTTGTCCTTGTCTTGGAACTACCCTTGCTATGCCATGGGGCAATTTTTCCAACTCTTATACATGCAATCAAGACTTTGAAATATCTCAGGAATCTCCATGTCTCGTTAAAGGTCATTTGTTGGTCTAAGACCTTTATCATGGACGATCTCAAATATATAAATTTAAGGCAACTTCTAATAGCAAGAACAAATCTTTTCATGCAATTGAGTACAGTCAAATTGTCCAACATGCAATATTCATCTCAAGTACCAACAACAATGTTGTCTATAAGTATACAAATGGCAACATTACTTGATCTTGGATCTCTTTTGCACATCATTGTTTGCAATCTACAAGCCGAATAAATACAAGATTATAGTATGCACAACAATTCAAGCAAACAGATTATAATATTTTCATTGCTTCTTCTAAAGAAACAAATTGCATTCAAATACTATATTTAGCCTTTGTGACCAAAGCAATTCTAGAAAACCCACAACTTTGGGTGATTTAAAAAAAATAAAAAAATCTCTATGATTTGAATTAATAATACTATTTACAATATTTAAATGTATAAATATGACCATATCTTAATCAAACAAGTGCTCACTAACCTTCGTAAGATCTGACCATCGGATTGGAAAATTAAAGTATGTCTTTGCACTTTATAATGCACATTGAAAAATGAGATTTTGGAAGGTGTGTGATTTCAAAGTTAAACAAATATAGGACTAACTTTTTCAAAATAAAAGTGACAAGGTTGACCTCTTGCAATCTTCCATGTCAAAAATACACTCATACATAAGTATTGTGAATTTTCTCAATGTGAGTGAGTTGTCAATATGGTTTAGGACAAAAATTTATATGTCAAAAAGTAGATGAAATTGGTACAATGATTAGGACTAGGATACATAAACTTATAGAATCTGAAGAAGAAAACATAATCCAAAAAACAAAACAAGATAAAAAACTCCAAACACAAAAAATAGCACATAGTGCTTATCTTGTATTTGTAGATATTTTTTGTGTTTTCAAGTGTTTGTAGTATTTTTGCATTTAGTTTGCAAGCATTTTGATAGTTGTGTAACTCAAAATTGAAAATTTATTCTTCTAAAAGATGAATGTTGTGAACTCTCACATCCAAACTTTAAGAACCATAATCCAACTCTATACGAATTTTTTGTTATTTTCATGTGGAACACCTATGTGATGAGAATGTGGTAGTGTGGGTCTTAAAGGCTTAACAACTACTTTTTGCGCGGCAAGTAGATCTATAGTTCAAACTCCACTTGATAATTTAGAAGGCTTAAGTTACTTGTGAACATTACATAGAATTTTTTCAATAGATTGATTGCCCAAATGTGATGAAACAATAGCTGAAATTAGATGTTCTAGATTACACATGATGTACATAAATGTTCCAAGTTTGAATACATCACTAGTAGCTTTCAAATATCAAAATGTTCCAAGTTTGGATACATCACTAGTAGCTTTCAAATATCATACAGATTAGTATCCTTTATAATTTACACATTTTCTTTGATAATTTTTTTAAAATATGTGAATATCAAAACTTTTATGGTGTTATGGGATTCGCCCTTAAGTGTTAATTGTTAATTGATAGTGTACCAAATAAGTATTCAAATCATTGCAGCTTGAATAAAGTACTGCCAATTTTGACAAACAGTGTAAGGTTTACAGGCATGAACAATCTTGTAACAACTTTTTAAGTTCATTATTATTCCATTCTATCTTCTTGTTTTCTTTTCCTTCCATTCTTAGTCTATCATGTTCGCTACAGTCTCTTGCCAATATTTAGCCTTGGATGGAATTTACCACCCACTTAGGACTACATTCCCTTCTATGTGCAATTGCTTATGTTACTAATTTCTATGAAACTATTTAATTAGAGAAGAGAAGTGCCTTCGAAAGAATTTTGAATGTGGTTACATATATTTAATTTTCTTGAGTTAAAATAATAATAATGAAGATAAAATCTAAGCTTCTTTTAAGGTACAATTTATTTAACCTTCCAATCTAACCTTCCAATTTATATAGATTATAGTGTACATCACAAACTACAACTTTCATACGATCGTAGAAACTTTCAGGTTTTGACCACTCATTCTCAAGGTATGGCTATTTGAAAGGAACTGATTTCTGCACAGCCTTGGTTTGGAAGTCAAAGTACAAAATTATGACCGTCTGCGCAATGCGTACTGATCTATTTTGTTACATGATACTGTACATTAAATCAGAACTAAATTTTGCTTGCATCAATAGAGTTTAATAAAATCACTAGTCTCCTACTATTCATTCGTTCACGATTTTCCCGAATTTTGTACAAGCCGATTGATCATCTCATGAAATGGTCTCGTCATCACGGGCTTCGAGTCACTGCTTCTTATACTTCGAGGCGTAATGCAAACCAGCTCCAGTGGCCTGAAACCAAAGTTCGGATCAAATCGGCCATTTGTTAAGATTTCCACTAAAAAATCTTACAAGAAGCCTGAGGCACCAATTTTGAAACAGAAAGGATTTACAGGTATAAACCGTCTTGTGCACACAGAAAACACCGTAACTTGAAACAACCATATTCTGAAGCACAAACCAGAATTTAGGGGAAAGAAATCAACCATCCCTCTCACCTGTAACTCTATCATGTGGATGGAGGCGTCATTGAGAAAATAAAGCTGGTTGAGTTTTTCGCCAGCGAAGCCCAGGTTGACGACGTCCGGAAGGGCAATCAGACCGAGCGGTTTCCCTGAACGACTGAACACTGTACAACGACGTGGCCAAGAACAAACACAGTCTCAGAGAGTCTCAACTAACAAGCAGGCATGCAATATACCAAAGGGCAAATGACTGTTGATTGATGGCCATGGTAGAGGTTGAAGGAACACCAACCTTGAACACCATCGGGTGAACCAACATAAATGCGTCCTTTTGTGTCTACCTTGATGCCATCAGGGAGTCCCAGCCCCGGAGCTGATCCATCGTAAATGCCCACAGAAGCTAACAGGCGCCTGCTGCTGAGTGTTCCGTCCCGACGAACCTCATAGACATAAATGTGGTGCCTCATTTCATTGTCATACTCCTCCCTGGAAACAGAGCATCAATCTTGTCAAAAGGTGCTCGTTTCCTCCAATATCATCTGGGCACATATTGAAGCCTAACGAACAAAATCAACTTCAGTATCTAATTTCAAAGACTGTTTGATATAACAAGAAGAGGGCTATGACTGAAGTACCCCTTCAAGAAACCAGTGTCAGTTAAGTAGAGGCGCTTCTCATCCTCGGAGAAAGCAAGTCCATTGGGTCGTTGAAAATTTGATGCCATCGCATCCACGACGCCGTCCTGACGGATTCTGTATAACTGCCCCTCCACGTGTACTTTCGATTTAAAACCTTGCGCCCTGTGCACAAATACTCCAGAGAGAGCTTAGAAATGGAAGAGAGCAAGTAGCAAGAAGTCAGCATACTTTACGCAGCGATGCCCACTCTATACAAGCAGGAGGAGATTTATGAGAATGTAGAGACCACGATATTTTACATCGGTTCACATGGTGAGAGCATGTTAGGATGAACCAATTTCCAACATTCGGTGTCGTCAACTAACAATGTTGTACATTTTGTGAATTTTAAGGAGAACAATCATACCGAGCGTAAACGGGGTCTGTGAACCAAATCGTGCCATCGCTTTTGACCACGACATCATTCGGGCTGTTGAAAGGGACTCCAAACCAGTTGTCGGCCACAATGCTCGTATTCAGAGTCTTTACGTCTACTCGTTGGATGTATCCAGGCTTTTTCCCTTGTCCTTGTTGACAAATGAGGAGGTGTCCATCCTTGTCAAGCACCATTCCGTTTGCAACATCCGTCACAGGGAACACCGTTGTTACCTCCCCGGTGCTTAAAGAGATTTTCTTGACTTCTGTGTTTTGCTCGCCAGCAGAGGGTTTCTCGTCGCTCGAAGTTACTAGAGTTGTGTAACTAACCGTGTGGCGTGAGCTTGAGAAGTAGAACTCGTTGTTGTCCGGATGGTAGACACCACCCTCGTGAGCATCTGTCTTTGCCACCAGTTTCAGCTCGGGTGCAGATCCAAGGATCTCCAAAAACTCTGGGTCACGAACCTACAAATGCATCCAATCTTCACTCTGTGAATAGTGTCGCGAATTTCTGGACCCATGTAAATTAGCAAGGTTCTAATGTTTACATCAATGTAGAGAAATCTAGAAATGGAGCCTAAAATCGACATCATAGAGGAGATGGAAATCACAAGCTCTTGTGTCCTATTCTCCATAGTTGGTTTAGGTTGTGTTACTCGGATGACTTCAACTGATAGCGTACTCACCTGAAACTTGCAATTGGGCTCGGATGGGCCGGTAGGAATGCCCTTGATGAGGCTGCCCTGCTGCCAGAAGCATGCACCTGGTGGCAATTTCTGTTGCTTCTTCGCCGCTCCGGTGATCCAATCCAACTGCGTCGCCAAAAAATTCTCTGCATCGTCTTCGTAACGCACTTCAAGACCAACCGTCAATTAATCGCCGTCAGTACCACTCATTGAAGCCCGTCACAGACGAGTAATCTTCTGGTGCATCAAATCTTTGAAGCCTTTGGACAAAAATTGACACGTTGGACATATTGAAAGTAGGACCAATGCAATGCACCTGCAAAACTTGGATAGAATCCACCAGTACGCCAGGGCTGAACAAAAGGTGAGAAAAAATAGCCTTCAAGAACATAGAACTTGGGAATAAGTAACCAGGGCGAGAATACAACTTACTTGACCACGGTGCATTCGGAATTTGAGAAAACCACACAGAAAATATGGCGACGATTATCATGGCCACCAGTGTCAAGGGCTTTAGTCCGTGCCGCTGCTGGCTGCCGGGAGGTACGGCTTCCCCTTTCATGGTGAAAGCACAGAGAATTCCTTCCAATCTGTTTTCATGAAAGCCATATCCCTGAAGTGTCAAGAACAGTGCAAAAACTTCTACCATATAATAACAGCAAAACTTGATAATCAGATTGACATTTCACTAAGCAAGAATACTCGTCAAGTCCCAAGCCCTTCCTACATTCAAGCGACAAGCCCGCACAAAGACTTTTGATTGAACCTGCCATTCCAATACCATACCAAGACAACATACGGAAAAGATATCTGAGCTCAATTAAAGCACCTGGGCATACATCACAAGAACGCGTACAAATCGAAACTAGCACCACCTAAAGCGAAAGAGTCTCAAACGTCCCACCTGCGAACCAAAATGTCCAAACAAAAAATCCCTGAAGCTCAGAATCGGATCTTCTCAGATGGAAAGTTCCAAACACAGTAACAATCCAGCGACCAGTTCCCCACCTCCTCCCAAAACTGTCTGTCGATCCTTGGAGCAACAAATCGCAAATGAAATGAAGAATGCAGCCTGCTCCCAATCACAACTCACACAACTGATGAGACACCGTATGGCAGGCTGAGCGTTTTATCGCTGTCAAAGGCCCAATTCCTCACAGAAAAGGCTCCCCGTCAAAACAACCACTTTTAAGTACAGAAAAAGACGAACCACACCCGCGGAACCAGAGCTCCACAAAACCACTGACATCCATGAATCCTTCAAATCCATCATGGCGCAAAAAAAAAGAAAAAAACTCCAAAAAACTTGCGCCAGGAGAGAGAGAGCGACGCAAATCTCGTCCGTCCCCACGACGAGACTCCCCCATGAACGAACGAATACAACCTTTCGACGAACCCGTCAACGAACCAGATCTCGTCCTTCGGTGTCAACACCTCGGACGCCAAGTGTCAACCCCAGAGAGCGCGACGGCAACTTGGCATTTTAGGGACCATACAGCCACGTGGCGTAAAGGTCGAGAGTGATATGCATGCCCCTGGACCCTAAATCGCTTCCATCTACACAAAGCAAAGACTGAAACCTCACTATCTATAACTAACATAGAAACCGTCAGTTTTGTGTATGGTGACGGCTTTGGTTGTCCACTTTGTGGTATATACCCGGATTCGGTCGTGAAAGATAACTGGGCGGAAGAGGATATCAATCAGAGGGCTCATACCACGTGGGTCCTCGCACTCCGCTCCCGCTCGCTTCGACCGACGTCGCGAGTCCGCGACCACCATTGCTCCACCCGAGTGATTCCGATGTGCCCACTGCCAATTGTACGAGCACATGGAAAGGCACCCTCGCGGTCGATCCAACGCAACAAATTTCATTCACTACGGCCCAGAATCGGCGCAGAACGAGCGGGCGGGGGGCAATTCGAGCTTGAAGTTTAATGGAATTCGGGGTCGGGATGGCGACGATGGGGAGTTTGAGGACATGGGGTAGTCTGTTGTCCGTTGCGGGGAGGTTGAGGACGACGAACGTTGTGCCTGAGTTTCCGACGCAGTATCAAGGGTCGGAGTCGGACAAGGATGGGGAGTTTGAGGAGAATGGGCTGGAGGACGGGACGGAGTTGCACGAGACGCAGAAGGCGAGGAAGTTTAGGTTTAGGTTGAAATTGGGGTCGAATGGCCCGCGATTGTTGAGCGGGGCTATTGCGGGTGCGTTCTCGCGCTCTGCTGTGGCTCCTCTTGAGACTATCTGGACGCACTTGATGGTGGGCAGCCATGGTCGTTCTGTGGGGGAGGCTTTCGAATGGATTGTCACGAATGAGGGCTGGCAGCGCTGTTTCGAGGCAACGCTATCAATATACTCCGCGTGGCGCCCAGCAAGGCCAGCGAAGTAAGTGAATTCGCATTTTCCGGAATCATCTCGCAGTTACGGGATGACATCTTGTCTCTTTTAATTTCGTCTTCCCAAGACAAAAATGATGTTGAGTACAAGAGACTCTGATTAGGCAGGTTTTTGTAGGCTTTGATTTGCATTGCAGATTAATCGAAACCATGAGTTAGTTTTGTGCCTCGTGCCGGTCTTGAGCTGCATTTGCGAGTTGCAGTTGTAAGAGTAGCCAGAATTGATAAAATGCCATTAGAACATGCAATGTACGTATGCAGATTTTGACTGCAACAGTATGTGGAGTGTAACTGCGTTCTGACTGTTTTGCTTGTACCCTGTGACAGCTATTTGCTTTCGACAAAGTGAATGGTTTCTTGAATTCAATGGAGGGGAAGCCTGGATTTCTAGCATCGTTACCAGTTTCGCCAATTGCAGGGTCGTGTGCAGGCATTTCGTCCACGTTAGTCATGTATCCTCTCGAGCTTTTAAAAACGCGTCTGACCATACAGGTGATTATTGAAATAACAGCTGTTATACCCTTATTGTTGGCTGAATCCCGATTGGAATGTTTCTGATGTTTTTCCTTCTGAATGTTTCTGATTTTTTTCTTCTGAATGTTTTCTCTCAGCCGGAAGAGTATCGCGGTATTCTTCATGCTTTGTGGAGAATTATCACAGAAGAAGGGTTCTTCGAACTGTACTGAGGGCTGGCTCCAAGTATCATTGGAGTGATACCCTACGCGGGAGTCAACTACTACGCTTATGATTCTTTGCGATCTTTCTATAAGCGTATGAGTAACGAAGAAAGGATTGGCAACATCCAAACGTTACTCATTGGCTCCTTGGCGGGAGCTACAGCGAGTACAAGCACATTTCCATTGGAGGTGGCACGGAAGCAAATGCAGGTAGGCACTAATGTCTCCTAAAGATATATATTCTCAAGAGATCGATATTTACTGATGTTTGCCGCATTGTGCCATTATCATTCTTTTCTTGAAAATATTACATGGGATGAAGTCTGTCAGGTTTGCATAGGATCTGAATTTCTTTGGTGCCTGTAGTACCCTTCTTTCGCCAAATATTCTGATAATGTGTTGGGTCCTTGGTTGTGCACGTAGGGGCGATCAAAGGAAGGGTTGTGTACTCTAGCACACTGGATGCTTTACAGGGCATTGCTAAGGAGCGTGGCATACAAGGTCTGTACCGTGGCTTAGGTCCCAGCTGCTTGAAATTGGTGCCTGCAGCTGGTCTGTCATTCATGTGCTACGAAGCATTGAAGAGAATTTTGTTAGAAGAAGATGAAGTTGAAACATAGTAATTTACTGTTCCTAGCAATGCAATCCAATTTTTTGTAAATTGTTACCTTGTAAATTGCTGGATTAGAAGTGTAGTAAGACATGTAAGTGCCCACGTTGATAATGTCAATTCTATAATATGAGGCCACTGGTACGAATGCAAGAGACATTGTGACAGTTGTAACATGACACTGCGGTGTGCTCATCAGTTTTGGATTCATGTTACATTGTGGGTTAATAGCATTCTTAGTTTATTACTCTAAGGACCTCACGAGGGGAGTAACGTGCTGCCTTCTTAGTGTGTTAAAAGATACTTACCGTAGAAAGTACCGTGTACAGGATGTTCTCTTATAGAACCTTCGATGCAATTATATTTCGGTTTAAAATCCGAGAATTGGGCACATGAATGACGGAATAGTTGGCAGAATAAGTTTTACTACCATTGTGACAGATCAATGAAAATGATTGACAATAATACTGCCATTGATTTTGAAGCTGTAGCATCTTCCACAAAAGTGGACTGCAATTGGATTGTTTGTGTTATAGGCCCTGTATCGTGCCCTGGTTTGAGGGATGACTGTAAAATTATACATTCCTTCAAAATTTTGTACTCCTCAATCCATCACAGCAGTTATTGTGCAATTATTCACTTCAGATAAGTCCAACGCGAGCAAAGCCAAAGGATGACCATATCCGGAGATGTGACGAAGAACAAGATATACACTAGAGGGGTGGTCGAGTAATGCAGTTTACAGTCGCGGCTCAACGGGGTCTTTTTCTACAGCCTGCTCTTCAGCCTGAACCTTAGACTCTTCCGCGCACTTATCGACGCTGTAAGTTCTATCCCCACCCTTCTCCACTCCTTTTCTAAAGTCTTCGATCTGGCTCTTAAAAGTTGAAATATCACTTTTAATTTTGTTTAGACCTTCAATCGTCCTCACCGATGATTCTTGGTTCTCTTTCAGTTTTGTATTTGCGTATTGTATATTCCCCTGACATGAAAGCATCAAATGGAAAGTCATCACCTCAGCTTGCACTTACCACTCATGGTCGACGGAGTGTAAGCATAATTACATCGAGCTTAGAGCTAACCTATAAAGGTATGTGTTATCAACCTTTAATATCATTAATGTTGCAAGAGTGTTGTCCAATGATTCTGATATGTACTTGGCTTGGTCTATCAGTCCACTGAGAGGTCCACCTTCCTCATCCCCATCATCTTCCTCAGCTCCTTTCTCTTGATCAGCCCCTTCATCTTCAGTAACTCCTTCATCGTGCTCAACACCAGACGTCTCATTCAATGCTCCTTCAGCAGCAGAGGTCCTATTTAATACTCCACCAGCAGCGGGCGTCTCATATGAATCTTCATTAGAAGAAGACGTCTCAAAGGAATCCTTCACATTGAAAACATGTTAATATAAACACTTCAAACACATTATTCTCCTATACAAAGTCAGCTTCTGAAAAAGTCGTGATCAGTTTTATATTATTTTTAAATCTATGCTTCATGAAAACTTTTCTCACATTTTCGCTCAGGTAGGGTATAGGCTCACACCATCTGGTGTTCTTTACAAGCCGCGCTTTTTCTGAAACTCTGCACTCTTGCGCTTCATCCTGAATTGGGTAGTGAGATGGTCGAATTCGATGCAGATACCAAGGTTCCTGGCTGTTCATGAGTTATACATCCCTCCCAGGTTCGGTGGCTGTAGCCAAGTAATATCTATGAGCACTGGAGAGCTTCTGAAACGATTCAATACACTTCTAACCATATTGGAACCTTTCTAATCTTTAAACCCTTTTCAATCTGGTCTCTTCGAACTCCTTTGGACTCGCCGACTGGATAATTTGTACAGAGACTCTAACCATGGCTTACTTCAAAAAAACACAATTTCCAAGAAAAGTAAGCTTTTTTGGCCAATGCAACGTTTGTCTAATACCCTCGAGAATTGACTGCCCAGTGGGTGTGATCTGTCTTGACCACATAAAGCATTGTGCTAGTCATTCAGCGTACTCAGGATCAAGACCTCCAATATGGCATTTTAAACCTCAGTTCTCCACTTGACTACTTGGCATAGATTGCAATCAGTGCAGCCTTAAGTTAACAAATGGAGATGATACAATACTACGATATATTCTGTTAAGTTCTCAATTATCTCATTTCAAATTGTGCCCTAAATAACAGCAAAATTACAACAATTGTTTCAAAAGGTATGTCTACTGCTTATTAACTTTGTATGGTCTAAGATTAAAGAGCATCAAAAATCCGTATTAAATTTTATACAAAGTCTATAAGAAAGAACCATGTCACGAGGTAATTACCGAATTGCTTCCCATGATACGGCGCAGCCATGCTCAGCCGTTAGTAAGGAAATCTTCCTAAACCCTCAACTTCAGTTCTTGATTCTTAAGGACAGTCCGGAAGCTCCGCTGACACTCAAGCAGCACGCTTAAGTTCAGGATATCTGTCGATTCTTTAGCAGTATTCTTTGTTTCTTCAAAACTCCCTCACAAAGAAGACTAGGTTCTCCCAAGAAAACACTGATCTTCCTCATTCAGTTCATAACCGCCCACCGGTTTCTCACAGGCCCGGAGAACCTTCGGGCTAGTGCCGTCGTCTGATGCATTTGATTGGATTGTTCAGGTGTGGAAACCTACACCATGTGCGAGTTTGCAGTGCGTGCAACCTCAAAACCCATCAAGCTCATGAAAGAGTTCCAGTGATGCTCTCAAAATAGAGCTTGGGCAGGTCTTTGTCGTTGGTAACTCGGTAGTCCACATTGCTTTGGTCTTCGAAAGATTAAACTGGAGCATTCATTTGAGGTTGAAAGAACAATCCGTTCATCTCTCCGCTTAAAACCCAACCGTCAGCTCCGTTTAGTACTGGCTGGGGACTCCACTCATCCTTGGACATGTCATACATCAATGTGCATCGTCTTCGAATGGATTCAAAATCCTTCGTGCTGACCTGGAGCACTACTAATAATAGGATATTCTGGCACTGATGAATGTCATATGTATACACGGCTTCTACTAAGTTTTTAACACCAAAGAAAGTGTGAAGAGGCTCTAGGGGAACATATGTCAGGAACTCCCAATCTTCGTCCTGAGGTTCAAGCCTGAGGATGCACAGCAAGTCAACAATGCACATGGGTTGATATCCGATTTCCACGGCAAATAGGCACTCCTGAACATTGGTTTCGAGGTGCGTTATCATATCGTCCACCCCAGGCAAGTCGTAGAGATTCACCATCGCTACTGCACTCAGGTCGACAATGTGGCTATTGCTGCAATACACAATCTCCTTGGACCCCAAGTAATCTACCATCTCCCTTTTGGGAAAGACAGTCCACTCTTCGGTCACTGAGTCGTAGATCTTCAAGCGGTTGCCTATGCGCACCTGGTAATCTTTGCTGTTCCAAGGCTCCTTCATGATGACAACGACCTTGTAAGCTTTAGATATTGGGTCCACCGTTAACCCCACGGAGCTATACCAAGGCAACGGAAAATCGTCTGGTTCAAGCATGGGTGGTAAGTTATGGTACTCTTGCGTAATGGGATTGACAACCACCAATGGATACTCTGGCAACTCATCATCTTCAGACGTGATTACACATCCAAAACAGATCAATCCCTCGCTTGAACTTAAAGGCTTCAGATTCCTCGTTGAGTGTGGGAGACGCAGCCGCCTCCATTTCTGCTCGGAAAAACTGTATGCAGACGCTATGGGCTCCAGATGCACACTATCACTGTCGTTTGAAGGGTCTCCAACATCATAGACTAGGAACCACGGCTCCTGTAGTTGAACATTTGAAAGAAATATCTCCGAGGTCGCAAGAGCATCCCAGCTTTTGCAAACTGACCTAAATCTCAAGTACGACGGCACTGGCAGATGTGCAACAACCTTGTGGAGCAACTCCTCGGGCAACCGACTCCACACTTCTGCGTCCATGTCCAACCCCGACCCAGTTCTAGAGCTTTGCAGACATTCGGACGCGCGCTTCTTAGCATCAACAAGGGCTTCCAATTCTCGTTTGTGCTGCATCATCTTCTGCCTCACATTAGTTGTCTCTCGCATCAAGGCATATGCGTTGATCCCATATGAGATGCCTACCTCATCTGGCGTCAAGGAGCGCAGCGGATCGACGGCATTTTGAAGTGAGCCTGAGATATACTTTGATAAAGTATCAATCATTGCCATGCAATGATCTAGGACTACATCGCAGTGATCATGAGAAGAATCCATGTTTACCGACTCCCTGAAAAATCAGAAGCAGAAAGACGTCTATGTTCACATCAACTAAAAGGAGTGCTCGTCACTACGGCACAATATGTCTAACCTGTCCGATATAAAAACCCTCCACAACTGGAACTCTAAACAAGTTTCCGTAGAAATTTTTAGAAGACTTAGAGCACTACTCACACAAACCTAAGTTAGTACCGGAGATGCAGTTTGATCGCATCACTGAGCCATTTCGACAAGACCCTACTTGAAAGTTCAGGGGAGCATGAAGAAAACTTAGAAACCCTAGCCAACTAGCTCCACAGGCAGGATTCCCGAAGCGACTCCGAAATTCAGAAGTCTAAAGCTTGCCTGTGCTCCAACTAGAATGCGCAAAGAGCACCAGCGTTCGTAGACAGCGAACACCTTCCATATCACACCATCATACCACCTCAGATGTAGAAAAAAACTTCACTTCACCCACGCAACCGGACAGGTTTATAGGTTAACATCTGCCAGCTCCAGATTTGTAGCCGCCACATAACCTACATGTGCAACAAACAAACAATTCAGTCGATGTCACTCTATATTGAAAAGTCGGACATGACAAGCATTCTGTTGACATGGGTATTGACATATCTGCCTTCACCTCTCATCAACTCAACCAGTGGGAGACATTTTGAGACCAACTCACATTAGCTTCACATCGTTTTCCATCAGAGCTTCACACTCACCCTAAACAAGCCAATTAGTAAATCATGAAACAAAAACCCAATTGAGTAGTAGTAGTAGTAGTCCAGATTTCACAAGATCCGTCGAATGAATGCGAGGTGCACGTTAACCCAAAGGCGGTCGAGGGTTTCACGTACCAACTCAACCCCCATGAGCCCCCCAACTCCACATATGAAACCAATCACCCTCAGAATATCCTCCCACACAAAAATCCACCCAGAACTTCAACTAACTTCTCTCACCTATGCTAGAGATATCCAAAAGTGACACTGAACAAGGATTGCAAAGCAGGATGATGAGCAGAAAACTCACCTCTAGAGTCTAGTTGGGTTGTTCCAAGTTTGGCATCCCTTCACATACATACATGTTCACATCCCTCTCTCCC